>JAUMTR010000003.1:7435241-7490179 GCA_032270685.1 Microctenopoma stevenorrisi
TAGGTTTAGG
Source organism: Microctenopoma stevenorrisi (assembly GCA_032270685.1). Classification (NCBI taxonomy): domain Eukaryota; kingdom Metazoa; phylum Chordata; class Actinopteri; order Anabantiformes; family Anabantidae; genus Microctenopoma; species Microctenopoma stevenorrisi. The sequence goes on from JAUMTR010000003.1 coordinate 7,435,252, forward strand.
AGGAAAAATCTACACATAGTAACATTAAATAGTAAACTTGTACATTTTGGACAGGAGCTTCAATTTGACAGAGGGCGCTCTTTTGATGAGTTTATAAACCATGGTCCTTTTCAGTTTAACACTCTTTACTGTTTCATTAGGACTGGGCAAAGCCTTCACTTTATTGCTAAGACTCCCCCCTTCTACACTCACACGGAGAAACAAGTTCATGTCAAATTTGATATTTTTGTACATATTTTATGCACAGTTTCCAGCTCCCATCCACTTGCGTTTATTGCCCTTTTCCGGCCATAGCCATCTTGTATCTCTGCGACAAGATGAATTGCACATTACAAGCATCCTCCTCAGAAAATCAGGATACATAAATATAGATATAAATATATCTATATTTGTGTGAAAACGTTTCCTTGGCCCAAGGTAAACAAGGAGCACAGTCACCACTAACTTACTTTCAGACACATATTCAAGTTAACCCCACTTTGATTAAGAACAATCACTGCAAGCAACAAATCTATGTCATCATACAACAATGAAAACATCAATTCTTGCTTTAGACAAAAACAGCTGGCATACAGGACGTCCAAGTAGTCAGACAATACAATACAAACATGCGTCACGATCAGTTGAATACAGAAGGATGACAGGGTGTAGTCAGCTTAGTTTAAGATGTGACCCTTTTCCACATTTCTAAACAGAGGAATAGACCATGCGTTATCTCTGAGACTGGTTATCTTAGATGGGAATTGTTTTAAAAGACAGAACTGTATCAACAAAAGAGCACCCAAGTCTATTATGAAGAACAACACATTAAATTCTACACTGCATATATTTCATTAGGGTTTCTATTTTTTTCAATCTTCTCGTAGTGTAAATATATTTCCGTGGTCCCCAACTGAGCTGTGTTCATCACAGGGATGAAAACATGCAACAGAAAAAAGTAGAAAAATATGTGACAGACGATTTGGAATCAGTTTATCCACACACACACACACACACACACATCAACACAAGCTTCCACACATGAACAATTTGTTCTAACAGTCTCTCAAACATGAACAAAATGAGACAAATTTGCTCACTGAACACACAGGACTTGGTAGCAAAGGAGAGATTTGCCACTGAGACTTAGACAAGAGAAATACCTCACATGTTAACTTAGCCTAGCATAAGTCAGAAGAACTGGGTAACAGCTAGCATAGCTACGTTCACAGGTAATGAAATCTGCGAAAAATAACAAATGAACATGTTATATTCTTTGTGTTCATCTGTAAAAGAGTAAAATTAACAAGTCGTAGTTGTATTTTTTTCAGATTTTGTGGCCTTTGGACACAGCCACGCTAGAGTTTTTTCCAGTCCTATAAGTTAACAATAATGAATAAGGGTATTTTCCCAAAATGTTGACCTATCCTTTTTAAGCCATTCACATCCAGACAAACAGAATTTACGAGGTCAGACACATTCCTGTAGCTGTGAGAGTATCTGTTATCCATCTGAAATGTGTGTTTTTGTGTTAACTTTATCACCAACGGATGATACCAAGCCTCAAACATCCTTAACATGCGTGCACGAACGCACGCTTACACACACAAGCCAGAGGATGTTTTCAGGTCGAATAACATACTGGGCACCAGCAGGAGCGCCCACATACTTATTCGCTGATTGTCAGCACACATCGTGATATCTAAGTGAAATGTATTAATAATAGTGGTGCTTTCATTTAGAGTGAGTGCGTCTACTCTAGATCACAATCATGTAATGTAGAGTAGGTGTCGTAGGTTCATACGGGTATACGGTGAGAAATACGTTTTCAACTGATCCAGTAAAAGAAAGAGGAGTGGAGTTTTTTCTAATCTGTTTTTCTGTTTGTGCCTTAAAGTGTAAAGACTTTTTACCTCATTATTTTGTGGTGACATTTGATTTGTGCTTATGAGCCTAATGAAGATAATATTGTCTCACAGTTTATGGAGTTCAACTAAATTTGGATTAACTACCCGATACTGTTTGTATGTTTGAAGCCATGACAGAAATAGGTAAAACCCTCAAAATAGAGTAAAAGATAGAATACTCAAATCAAGTAACTTGTTTTATGATTTGTTTCCAGGGTTAATTTAGCTACATGAATGGGCCTGTATTTGATATTTGATCAGAAATATCCTGCATGTACACTAATGTGGTGTAGTGGTGCTATATAATATTAGCTGTAAACAACTCTCCTGAGCTACTGGATGACTTATATTTGATATGATTTTTCTGAATTTACCCTAAAATGCAAGACTTCTGTGTCGTACATTCTGCTGTTGAACCATTAAAATCTTGAATGCCTGAAAGATGCTCTTTACCTGGTTGATTTGAATGAATTGACGATGCTTTTGGTCTCTCCCACTCGTTCACATGTAATCACACGGTCACATAGAAAACAACACAACTCACACAACAAATTTAGGCAAATGTTCCACTTTTGTATCTGCTCACACATTTAGCACTAGACCAAAATCCACCCCAAAGATGTTCCTGTGTTGCAGACATGAACATATTTGACGAGGGAAAAGCATTAGTTTAACACTGAACACTGAGTAACTGGTTCCCATTTACAACGGAGAATCCTGTGAAATGCATCTTCACCTGTCTGTGTTTTGAGGTTACGAGTAGAAGAATTAACTGGACTTATGCAGGTACAATAATAAATCATTTGTTTCTGAACAAATCCAGCCTCACTGGAATGTTTTTATATAATGTGCTGGAAACTAAAGCTCAGCAGGTCTTAGTTCAGTAGCCAGTAGTGGTCAAGGGGCTTTAAGAGAAAATACAATCACCCTAAAACTCATTTTAAGGTTCTGTCACAGAAAAACTTTTCATGGAATACAAAAAGGAGAAGTCTGAATGGAAATGTGAAGTGAATTGTACCAGTGACATCACAGCAAATTAAACAGCAGCACTAAAAACCGGTCACTGAGGACAAGGGCAGACAGAGAGAGATAAAAAAGAAAAACTCTGCAATAACATCTGAAAACTGACCACACGCATGGACTAAATCATTCCCATGTTCTCTAGAAATGGCTTTTTCTTCAGTCTCATTTCTTCATTTGACCACACTGTCTTTTCACTGTAGATCTGTGGGCATTTTATCCTAACTGCACGTCACCCTGTAAGTATTACTCCCCAGTAAAAGATCAGGTCAGATCTATTGGCTCAGCGTAAATAAAATAAGGAATTTATGGGTTTACTATGTTACCATGACAGTAGTAATTTGTCTCTATCTCTGTGTGCTCCTAATCTTTGAGTGTCTGTATTAAATGATGCAATCCATATTTCAAAGGATTCTGGGCTTCCAATGGGGATGGCAGTTTGCTCTGTTGGTGTGTGACAGGCAGCGCTGAAGCTCTCAGGGAGGTTTGGGCTCGAGTTGTCAAACACACACTCCAGCTGTACTCTACTGCCCACTGCAGGTCATCCGATTTACTGTAACACTTGGCCTCGTGTTTCAGGCAACTTTGTAGCAAGGAAACTACCTGCAGCAAGTGCACCGGCAGCAAATATGATGGGCACGGCCTTAGTGATGCCGACAAACGACTGGAAGATGCTGATGCCTAGGACGGCTGCCAGTTTACAGAGAGCGTTCAGGAAGCCAAATGCTGTGGTCCTTAACAAAAAAAGAAGAAGACAGGGTGAAGACACCATTACAACCTTTTGATTAACTTTACTAATTAACTAGTTGATTTGTCTCCACTTGACCAGATCACGTCTTTTAATGCACCTTTTCTGACACCACATACAGATGACTCAAAATGAGGGTAAAACACAAAACTTATTTTGTGAGCAGTTAAGTTCTAAAAACTGAAATAAAGGGATGTGTGAAGTGTAATACTATGCTGTTCTCAGGCTACCTTTTGTCTGAGGGGTAGAGCTCTACTGTTATCACGTCCAGGGCGCTCCATGAGGCAATACTGATGCCACCAAACAGACACAACAGGGCGATCATCCCCGACTCGCTGTTGCCGAACATCAGGAAGAAACAGCTGACACAAGATATGACACTGGATCCCGCTGTTCAGGGAGAGAAGCGAGACTTATATTATGGTAAATAGGCATTTTTATTGTAAGACCATTATCTGCTTTCATTAGATTTACCTACCCAGCATCCTTAAACGCCCAATTTTGTCCATTAATAGAGCTGAAACTATGTTACCAGGCAACACTGCCAGCGTGCCGAGGAAGTTGACAAAGTATATCATGTAGGCGTTGTTGAAGTCATCACTGAAGTCGAGCATGCAGCCCTCTTTGTTGTGGAGAAACGTGCTGTTGACCAGTTTACAGTCCACAAACCTGTATTTAAATAAATCTGATGCATGACAGATAAAAGATAAAGAGTGATGTTATGGCTCTGCAGTCAAAATAATCAAATTATGTATCAAAGTGAATCAACTTTTACATTTTTAATGAAGCAGTAATGCATTATTAGTAGCTCATTTTATCCCAGAGGTCTGTTTCTCAGGCTGCCCTTTATGTTTTAAGGAGATTTCTGGGACTGTCTGTATGCAGCCTGAAAGGAAGATTGTAGAAATCAACTTCTGAATGTTTTCCAGGAAAAGAGTGAAACATATGTTACATGTGCTTCTATTTATGGTTAATTGTCTCTAAAAAGAAGAAACCTGTCCTAGAAGTAATAAGATAAAAGAGTGCTGATTATAGACGAGACTGTAAGAAAGATAGATCATTTATTAAATCAGGTCTCTGTCTATTAACCTAACTTCACCTAAAGTTGGCTTGTGGACTGAAGCTTAAGTATTGAAAACTAATGGTTATAGTAACATTAGCCTTTAATGTTCTGTGCAAGTCTGCATTCCTGCAATACTTTTTAAACAGAGAAGAAGGGATTTAATGATCTCTGGACACATCTCATCCGTCGCCAGGGACAAATCAAAATTCCTTTAAGGCTCCAGATAAAACCGGAACCCAGTTGTTTTTATTCCGTTAAAATAATATGCAGTAGAACAGGAAAAGAAACTGAAAAGGTCAGGGGAGGTGAGACTAATTTTCCTCCAATAAAGTCAGGTCTAATAGTGATAAATTATTATAAAATAGATCATGCATAAATAAAACATAATCTATCATTGGTGAGAAGTCACTGTGGCCGTCAAAAGCTGCTGAGGCTTTTAGTGTGAGTGAAGATGCTGAGATTAAAAATAAAACTTCTACACAGTCTCAAACTGGGTGGGGAGTTTCAGTACGTTGTTTACTCAGATGTGCTTCCTAGTTCTGAATCTGTCACGTTGATTTAAAGGGCAGGAATCAAAACCACACACAGCACAGTGAAAACAGCTAATGGTTTCTACTCACCAAAAACCCACAATAGACAATCATACGACTGAAAGGAGTTTGAAATGTTTCATAACGACAGATACCATAATGATATTTGACTTCACTTCAAAGGTGAGAAACAAGGGTGTATCAAAGACACGCACACAGTAAAATGATAAGCAGGGTTTTTGAGTTGGAGTCTGGGTTATCATTTATCTACTGCTTTAGTTTTTTTCATGACGACCTACAGCACGATAACAAAAAAACATTCACACATCTGCTTTTTCTTAATTACGGAGCACAGTTTCACACCAGATCGGTCCCATCACATCATTAGGTCTGAGCTGGACTTGTTTACACTGCTATGGTAACAGTTGTGCTGCAGTGTAACCCAGGGTTACCAGCAACAGAATGTTTCCATAGTTACAGGCCTGCTGATCTACTGTGCTCTAGGCTTTTTTTTTTACTTTGCAGCATTAGGCATTTAGAAAAAGATTTCAATCTCAGGTGATTCACGCTTTTGCTGTACAGATGTGTAATGACCCTGGCAGGTGTAACTGCATGATAACCACACCTGCCACGTTCTAGTGTCTTTAAACAGCCCACAGCTTTAAAGTTTTGGTTCAGTCTTCCTGCGCTCAACACCATATTTTACAGATGTAGCTGATTTTACCCAAAAAGATAAACCGTCTGTACAATACATTGTCGGCACCACGAGGCAGAGAGAACAAATTAGCGACTGGCTGCTGAGCACAGTGGAACATTTAACAATAAAAGAGCCAAATGTTTCCCCTGGGAGCTGATGGAGACCAGAAATAGAGCTAAAAGAAGAATGAACATTAGACTCACGTTTGTTCTGCAGCCAGAAAATCTAAGACTAATACAGCATGTTTGCCGGTCGTGTACACAGGCAACTATGAGCTTTCTATGTGCAGACGTTTTAAGATGATGATATACCTGCCAAAATACTGAATGTAAATGTATAAAAATGTATTTTTGTGTGTGTGTGAAATACAAATATATCACAACATCTGGTATGATTGCTGGGATAAATCAAATCATTTTAAAACTTCAATTAATCAGTCAATAAAATAAGCTGATCACTAAGAGTGCTCGCTTTGTGTGACACCTCTGAACACACTGATAGATTTCTGCAGATTTGTACCTGTGTTGTAGAACAAGCTTGCAATGAAGGTGCAGTTTCTGAAGAGGGTGTGTGTGGAGGTAATGTCCTCAAAGTAGCACTCCTCAAACACGGAGTCTTCAAACACCATGGACTTCATCTTCAAGTTGAGGAACCTGGCAAACATTTAATAGTTAGTTTTGTAAATTTTGGGGGGAAATGTCCTGCGCTGTGACATTCTCCTCAGAAATAGAACAGCTGAGAAAGAAATTCTCACTTGTCGTTGAAGTAGTGTCCTTGACGATGCACTTGGTTTTCCAGGGTGAAGTTGAAAGTGACGTGCTCCACTCGTTCTTTAGTGAAGGTTCTTGTCTTTGCTTCATATTCCTGTTTTTGGATGTACTTGATCATGTCTGGGAACCACACAGTCAGGCCGTAATAGCTGCAAAGTTGTAAGAGTCAAGACGTGTTAAACAAACCCCGGAAAGGACTAATACTTTGTGGAATAATAGCATAACACTGCAGGTTCTGTGAGAATTGAATTTACCTGAAAGACATGGTAAACCAAACAGCCATGAGCATGAAAGTTGTCCGTTTATATTCAGGGTTGAAACAGGCAAGAATGTTACTGCGCATCTGCAAAGTGGGAACACACAACTTTAAATAAAGAAAGCTTTGGAGACCAGATTTAAACTCTTTGCATCTGGCTTATAAGATAATGGTTTGACACTCTAGGAAAGCTAGAATGAACTTTAATGACAGTAGGTAACACTTAGATGCTGGTTTACTAAAACTTCCTTGTGCTAAATGTTTTTACATGGAACTATATCTTTAGTTTTATTACAGTGCTTCAACTCTTATTGTGAAGACTTTTTTTCAGTGGGCATTCAGCAGGTGGTGCAGTAGCAGATTGAGAAGAAGGTGAAGGGTGTAGGCAGGTGAGTGTAACAGAACGTGGGCGGAAAGCAAATTAAAATCACTTTTAAGGAGTCATATCCGTGGTTGCAGACACTTGATTACAGTTTTCAGCTTAACTCACCTGTCTGGAGAGACTCATAATCTTCAGTCTGTAGCGCTGCCAGACCGGCGTATCAGTGCCAGTGTCCACCAACTCATCCACCTGTTTCACTGTCTTGATCGTTGTGACCTTAGTTGGAGAAGAGACGCAGGGACCAAAGAGAGAAGTGTCAGACAGGGAGACGCGATGAGTGGTGACGTTTGTAAAAAGATTTGATCACATTTATATTTTCTTCTAATTAATGAATTTTGTATGCCTACAAATGTTTAAAAGAAATATAGACTTTGTTAGATAACACTTTTCTCTTAAAATCAAAGCGAATAGATTGCTAACAATAACAATAATAATAATAATTCGCTGTCTACATAATGTTTGACACCACGTCAGCTTACACTGCTAAAGTTACATTTCCTGTTTGCATCCTCTGCTGTTCACTGTTTTACAGCAAATACATAAAGTCATGTTATGCTGAAGGTGTGTGGATGCGAGTGAGTGTGTGTGGGACACTCACAGAAAACACCTTCTCTGGGTATCCTTTAGCTCGCATGTTTGTGTCATGAACCTGCTTCAGAATCATCCAGCCTTCGTCGTGTTTGCCGTTCTGTTTGGGGAAAAAATAAATGGTCACACTGTTCCCAGCACATATTACATTGATGAGACATTTTTGAAGATTCAGAAAGAATCAGCTGATCCTGTCAGAAAGAACATCTGCTAACCTCTAAGTAGAAGCGTGGACTCTCTGGCATAGCACTAAGTGCAGCTATGGCTGCAACAGAGGGAAACGCACACACTAACACAAACACACGCCAGCTGTGGAACTGGTAAGCTGAGCCCATCTGGAAACTCCATCCTGTGAAGACACAAACAAGCACATCAACACCTCTAAGCTCACACCTTAAACTGAAATTAATAACAAAAACGTTGTTGTATTTTCTTCTTCCAACCAGGGAACACAGAGGTCAGAGGTCAGCCTCAGTGCAGTGTCTCAAGGCAGATGCTAAGCATTTATCAGGTAGGTAGATTTGGACTGAGCCAGCTAACCACATAAATTCATTGACAGATGACTGTACTCACCATAGTGTGGGATTATAGCCCAGGCCATAGCTGATGCATATATTCCTCCGATCATCCAGAACATGCAGAGCCAGCTGAGGTGCTCGCCACGCTTCTCTTGGGCCAGAAATTCAGAGTAGTAGGAAAAGACGATGGGAATTGAACCACCAATTCTGCAAAGATGAGACGGTCCAGAGTCAAAACTGTTTTTGTTTGTGTTAGTCAGTAAAGCTTCATAGTTTGCTTTAGTTATTTGCCACTTCACTAAACCACCTGTGTATCTATACAGGGTAGTTTCACATTGTGACAGTACCAAATATAAATATTACCCTCTAAACCAAAGCAATTTTATGATCGAGTAACTTTCAAAGCAGATCCGATAGTTCAGCAAAATTAGGAAATTATTAAACTACTCACCCGACACCTGAGAGGAGCCGGCAAAATAGAAAGGTGCTGTAGCCCTGGACGAAGGAGGAGAAGAAGGAGAAAATACTGTTGATGGAGAGACAAATGAGGAGAGACTGCCGACGGCCTATCCGGTCAGCCAGAGCTCCCCAGAGAAAAGCTCCCACCATCATCCCAAAATATACAATCAGGCCTGTGGACAGAGCAAATGAGATGAGAATATAAACCAGTGCAAACACAAAATGCCAGTTTATTGTAAAGCAAACAGTACGGTTTGCAGCTGTACTTTATTATTTATTTATTGCTTTATGTGTTTCTTCTCAACAAATCCTATTAAAAGCACTAAACCCTGCTTTGGTCCTAAATGTTTTCTCATTTTACTGCCCTATTTGTGGCGCTCAACCTGAATTTCATTTCTTACTGGAGATCTTTAAAAGTGGGTCACACCAATGTTTTTCAATCAATAACAAAATTTTCTTTTTTCCTTCTTTGTAGCAAATGCCACTGAAGGGAATGTGTGAGACTGTACTTTTGTCATTTATAGTACTTTTATGGTACATAAGTTTATTTAAAGGATGTTTACTTGCTTCGTCTGTGTCTTTATTAGTTCATTGCTGTGTTTCTTAGTGCCAAAACCATTGGCATGAGTTTATCATTCTGTACACATTCACGTGAAAAACCCTACTTAATCTTCATGGAGCGATGAAAACCTCCACAGGATTTCTACACATTTGATTCTTTGTTGAGTGTTTACAGGACAGTGTATGTGGGACTAACTCAGTGTGACTGTTTTAATAGGTTTTGGACAACAATTGAAGTCAATGGCTCAGAGGAATAAGATAAGCTTTGACTGCACAGACTAGTTATTTGTTGGCAATATGAAAAATAGTCTTTCTTCATATTATGCAAAATATTTTAGCAGCATGAAAATAGAGATCTGACACAGTCAAACCAAACCTCTAACCTAAAACAGCCGTACCAATAGTCCAATCAATAGTCTTACCTAGCATGCTTTTGTTAGGTTCAGACAGGCACATGTCCTTCTCAGCACTGGGGAGGACGAACCCAACCACAAAGATCTCCACACCATCAGCCATGAGCGCCAGCCCCAGCACAAAGTAGAGGGACCACTGGAACTTCCCGTGACCACATTCTTGTAAAATGGTCTCGTACTGTTGTGCCAGCTCCTCCTGGTCCTTCCTCCTCTCGGCCTCTGAGACGCCAATATCTCTGAACTGCTGAGCTCCCGCCTTCACTGAGCCCGGACCTCCAGCCAGGCTCCCTTTGTCTGAATCGGCCCTGGGGATTCCTTGGTATTCGCCCTCGTAGATCTCGTCGTCCTCATCGTGACCCTCTGTGGAGTCACTGTGGCCGCCCTCATCGTCGTTGGCTGCCTGGCTATCTCCACGGTAGTAGCCTCCGTCTTTGCTTCCCTGCATGGGGTATTCATCATCATCATCCTCTTCAAAGCGGCTATATGAGCGCTTGCTGTATTCGTCGCTCATCCGATCCACTGAACGACCAACCTTCTTAGAAGCTTGCCGCTTGACTTCTTTGGCAATGTCTTTGGCACCTTTTATAAAGGCAGTCCGGTTTTGGTAGTTGTCCTCCATTTCAGTGAGGCTCTGGAGATGCTAAAGTGGTGCAAAGAGGCCACCAGAACTCTCTTCTTATGTCTGGGGAGAAAGTGGAAATATAAATCAGCCAATCGTGGCATGTGGAGACACTCATTAAAAAGTCCACATGTATACATTTCTCATCATGTGCTACCATAGATGGATTACAAAACAGACCTAATGGGCACAAACCCAGCCTGAGAGGTCAGAGGTGTGTCACAGTTCCCACTATGCCCTGGTTTACTCTTGTCCTCAGTCTGCTCCTCTGTCAGTTCTCCAGTCATACATTACACCTGCTGCTACAGCTTGTCTCCCCTCCTGTCCCGCATCCTCTGGTTTAGGTTTTATCATTCACATTAGTGACAAACACAGGCTCTGTTTTGAGGTGACAGTTAAGATTTCATGAACTAAACTGAATAAAATCAATACAAAATGACAAAGAGATGCAAAGAGACACACAATCCATACAAGTGTATTCAAAACAACACAGAGACAAAACAAACCATTAGGAAACCATAAAACCACTAGAAGCGGCTCTAAATAACAACAGAAATACTAAACCAGTAAGACCCAACTGAGATGCACAGCTCCCACAAACACAAAATGACTGTTTGTCCTGTAGGTGGGAGAGGAGGAGAATCCTACACATCTATGGCTGTTGTTTCCTAATCCATCCGTGCATATTACTCTAGAGCCAGAGCTTTTATCTTTAGAGCTGTTTATCTTTCATTTAACGTTCAGCTAATCATAATACCTAACCACCTCTTAATGGTTTGTTTCCAGACTACACCTGTTGCATTTCCACATCTTCCCAGCGTGTGCTGTGTGCCGAGTCACAGATGGGCCTGGGCAGTAATTACGGGGCGAGACATCCACCCTTGAGGAGTGAGAGTGATTTTTAATGAATATTTCCTGGTAAAGGAGAGTGCCCTGAATGCCTCAATTCATGGTGCCTCGATTCATAGTGAGGAGCTACAGTGCATAACCATGACTCAAATGAGATGTGACTGGAAGGGTCAGACAGTAGCGTGGAAGAAAAGAATTAAGCCGTGGTTATCCCATAACAGCCTATGAACCATATCAACAGCTCTTCATTAGGTTATTTTAAGGCTGTGGCACTAAAATGGTAATGCTTTAATACTGTAAGAAATTAAATGTCAGGTTTGACACATTCATACAGTAATAATATAACTTTATGGATTAATCAGGTAAAAGCCAATTCTGGACTGAAAAACTAAAGGACTGGAGAAGTGCTCTGTGCGGAAACAAATGAGGCTTGAAATTGAGAAGAAGAAGATGCCGAATTTATGTCTAATTAGTTATCCTGCAAGATATTTATAAGGCTTATAGTATCCATATGCGTTTGCATGGCGAGACACCGTGTGCTTCACGTCGTCATGCGATGAATAACATGTCAAGTTGAATTTGTGGTGCAGTAAAACACCAGGTTTAGACTCCTGCTTCAAAACCAAGGTGCAGCAGGTACTAGTCAGGTGTTAGTCAGGTATATTACTGACTGAACACAGACAGGGACCCTGCCTAATGATGCTCTTCATCATTGCATTTATATATAATATTCTGTTGACCTAAAAGTCACATTTAAATAAATCAAAGTCTAAAAACATAAAAACAATATGTTATCAGTTAAGCTAAAGTGCAAATCTGACACCTGTATCTCTCTTATTTCTCTCACACACCACCTATTATAGCGACACAGATCCTTCATCTCCAGCATGACGAGCAGATTTACTGGCACAGATCAAAGAAACCCCTGCAGGCCTGGTCAGCCAGGCTAAACTGTGGGACACTAAACTAATAATATCTTGGACCAAAGCACTCACAGGGCCGTGATCGCTCTCCTGTGCAAAACACACGCCTGTGTGAAACCATATGAGCCACACAAGAAGACAACGGAGCTGTTTCATTTTTAAAAAACACTGCAAAGACATTTCCCCTGGACAGATGTTTTTATTTCTTTGGTGCCATTAGACCTCAGCAGCAGCAGCTGCAGCAGCAGAAAGGTGTGGGTGGCTACTCACTACGCTTCATTACCTACTTCACAGCAGACATTTTGACTCATCGCGGAGGGTAAACCTCAGAACTACATTAACAAGTTGTCTCATTGAGAAATGACTTGGATTCAGAAACACCTGTGTTTGTAATCTGCCTCTCCCGGTGCACAGATCGATACTGAATCCACTGCAACAAGTAGCTACAGACACGCTCCTTTCGCTCCCGTATCTCTCCGCGAACTTAACGCACACTTTCTCCTTTGGTTTTCCAGCTGAGCGCGTCGCTGCAGCGCTCGCGCAGCCTGGACCACACAGCCCCGTCAGTGGAGATGCGATGAAGGCCCGAGGATGAGGAGGATGTGTGATGTGCTCCCTGGTCTCAGAAAACCCGCTCGTTGTATTCCTCCCCCCATTGGAAAAATCAATCAGCATCAGGTTACCGCTTCCTCGCACCCCCGCAGAACAGATTTCCATCAGCACGACGCGCTGGGAGATTCTAGCAGGCGTCAAGTGTCGTGATGGGAAATCTGGACCCCACAGATAAAGAAATCCCCCCAAATCGTCCCTCACAGTGAATATTATCAGCATCCCTGACTCCAGGCAGGGTTTCAACATCTGCGCTGTTTCAGCTTCTTATACTAAAATGTGACTGTTACATTCTATATTTCATATTCTGGATAAATCTGTGCGGGTTTTCCGCTCTTCAATGATCTTATGGGGAAACAGGCCGTGTCGCTAACAGGCCAATTTACACAAAGCCTGCAAACATGGTCGGATTAAAATAGAATCCCTGACATCTGGGCTCATTCTTAGAAATCCCAGCCAGCAGGTCGTCACGACTCGTATTAGATTATAGGCCGACATCTCGATTCACAAAATCCGTCTTGAACGTTATGTCAAGAAAACGATGGCAGAACACGCCCATCTAGTCTCCCCCACGATGTCAAGAATAAAAATCACTAAGAAGACGCGACATCTGTCATTTACAAATTATTACTCACGTTAGAACTGAGCTCACCTTATTTCCAGCGATGCGAGTGTCCCTCTTCAGCCTGGAGATGGTGGTGGTGGTGATGATGATGATGAAGAGGAGGAGGAGGATGCGTACGAGGCTGTTGCTGTGAACTGAGTGATGATGCTGTGCGGTTTGGAGGAGAGAAGCCCACGACACATACACACACATACACACACGCAGGGATGCGCAGGGGTCCCCTCCCCCACGCAAACCCAGGCGCAGCGGCAAAGTGACGCCTTCATATTCAGAGGGTATGGCGCATATCTGCACGCGCTCTGCGCTCACTTCTTCCGCTTTACCTCTGCTAGTGCGCCTTTCAGGTGGCACAAATGTCTCTTTAACCCATCTAGAGCCCATTAGGCTAAAGGCAGGCGTCTACATCACATTGTAAAATTACTCGTTTATTAGTGAATGCACGCTCTTCTTCGCACGCATGCGCGGACAGACGTCTCCTTCTTACAAATAGATGAACGTGAATAAGAAATTGTGCGAAGAACCAACACACACGTGCGGGACCACCTGACTGCTGTTTCCATGCCAACTAGTTGCTATACTCTTTATTCATTTCTGGAGATGCTACAAATAAACGTGAGTTATCACCTGCTCCACTGTGAGAAAATCTCAATATGTTCTGAAATATACATAAAACTGTAAGGTGGATGTCCAAAAGGATTTACAAGTAATAACACTTATACCTCTTTTACCTCAGAGTTACACTTATGTTGATGTTGTACTGTTATTGACATATAGGAAATATTTTATGTTGTATCCGATCTAAGTGGAGTAAATAAGTGTTGGATTCTCACTGTAAACGTAATTAAACCTCATACTACAATTATTTAAATTTAGAGGAAAACTTGTTACAATATTCATTGTCTTCAAAGTGTGATAATTATTAAAAAAGGAAAACTAAATGAAATTAGGACTGTTGTTAATCATCTTCTTTGTTTGATATGTTCAAATGTTTAAAGAACATTGATGCTCCTCACAAAAAACCTTATTAGGAACAGTTGATATGTCGTGTCTTTAACTGACCTAAGGAATTTCCTTTTTCTGTGCGTTATAAAAATGTTATTTTACATTTCTATTCAAAAGTAATTTATAGGTGTAAAAAAACATTCACATTTTGTACTAAAATGTTTATTCATCAAGGGTCTTTCGTCTGTACAACAAGCAAAAAATACAAATGGGGGTTAAATTATTTTCACGTTACAAACTTGAGTAGATCTAAATGTAAAAAAAAAAAATTAGAGCCCATTTCTGCAATCCGAGATGGATTACGGTGGGATTGGTGCTCTCATCGGAACACGCGGTGGGGCACCTGGGGGTCTTGGTGGCATGGGGGGGCCTCTCTGGAAGCCCAGAGGAGGTGGACGAGGAGGACCAGCCCCATAGCCAGGTGGAGGCATGGGAGGAGGGCCTCTCATACCTGGTGGCACAGGATGACCTGACAGAAACAAAAAGGAGTTACGGTCAGGGGGTTTGATCATCTGCTCTCACCACTGCTGAAGCTAACCGTTAACCGGTAACAGCGTTTTAGTTTTCTGTACATCAATCTTAAGTGAATGTGATGGGAATATGTGCAGTGGTAATTAATGTACACTTTTGAAAGTGCACTCACAAGTCCAAACCATCAGTATTAAATCACTATTCATTTATTCCATTACATCTCTCTGCAATCAATAAATACAAATGGTTTCTCAAGCTAAGACTTCAGACGCTAGGAGAGCTGCAGAGAGCCTCAGAAGAGAAAGACAGTTAAGCCGGTTATTACCATTTAAAAGGGTTACTGTGTTAAGTCATTAAAATACCCATGCAATACATGCTGGTGGGACATCTAAGCATATATTAAATATATCTTTTAAGGACAATAAGAAATATTTTATAGACACTTTACCTACAAATGAAGACAACAAGGTAATATCTAGGAGATCTATAGACCCCATATACAAAAGCATAGTGCTTACCCATGGGAGGTCCATACGGTGCTCTGGGGGGCATGCCCATAGGCGGTGGTGGAGGCATGCCAGGGGGTAGAGGTGCCCGTGCCTGATTTGATCCTGGCGGAGCAGGAGGTGGAGGCACCATGCCAGGAGGAGCAGGAGGGGGCATAGGCATCTGGGGCATACCTGTGTGAGAGAGGTTCAAATATATCCAATGTTTAGCATGTTACAGTTTTGCTGTAATACCAAGGTCATTGCATTGAAAATGTACACACTGTTTACTAAAACAGAGCTTTACTCAGGGGAAATAACCGATATTTTAATGCCACTCAGGAAGATATTTTTGCCCGATGTACATTTTATTGACAGCTGACAGCATAAACACGAAATTAAACAAAGCAAATGTTATTGGCTATAGATCACCATGGGATGTTTATTTTTAAATGATCAGCATTTTCAGCCATAAAGCCACCAGGATATCTCTTCTTTGACAGTTTTAGTAAAAACTATAGAACTGTAGCATCCATTAAAATAAATCATATAACATATATTAGAACTTTTTAGCTTTAACTTTCTGACAAATCTAAATCCATACCTGGATGCATATTGGCAGGAGGGAAGGGTGGATGTACAGGTGGAGGCCCACCAGCACCCTGCGGGCCTGGTGTACCTGCATTTGGAGGCATGGACATAGAAGGAGGCATTGCTGGAGGCATTGACCCTGGAGGAGGAACAGGAGGGAAAGCACCAGGTGGTGGCATACCTGCAAAGAAACACGTTGCCTATTTAATATTTTACTAGCACACACAGCCAGAATGATTTACCGATAAATTAGTTAGAAACACCTTCCATACTCACTATAGTTATTACTATTTAAATGTTATCTATAGCTCATTAAAGGACCTACTTACTTTTTTTTTTACTTTACTTGGCAGATGCTTTCATCCAAAGCAACTTACAATGAGCTAGCGCTGGGTGTCTGGCTCAGAGACACACCTGGTGGGGGACGGATTAGGAGTCAGACGGGGTTCGAATCCACAACCTTCTGCATCCCAGTCTGACACCTAACCCATTGAACTACCAGGCCGCTACTTGTTCATTTTTAGTGATTCTGGTCAAATATACAATTTTAAAAAAAGGGAACTGAATATTTTAACACCCTGCATCGATATCCACCATCTTCACTTAATACCTGGAATGGACATTGCAGCTCCCAGAGCTGTCAGGACCGGTGTGGGAGCAGACGGTGGTGGTGGAGCGTCTGCAAACAGCTGGTGAGGCCTATCTGCCTGGGAGAGAGGATTCTGTGCAGCCAGGAGTCGCTCTGCAGCCGACCCATGTCGCTCTCCTTTAGAATCCTTCTTGAATGCATATGACACCGTGATAGGCCTGTTGCAGAGATACTGGCCATTCATGGCCTCGATGGCAGCATCTGATGCATCAAAGCTGGCAAAATTGATGAAAGCATAACCCTTAGAGTTTCCGGTGTCTGGATCTCGCATAATCTTTGGCGTCTGGAGGATCACGCCAAACGCACTAAATGTGTCATAGAGTAGCTTCTCATCAATCTCTGGGTCCAGGTTACCAATGAAAATGTTTGCACCGACATCCAGGTTTTTGTTGTGTGCTGAGGCTTTATTAACTCGAATTGGTTTTCCATAAAGCTTTATCATATTCATAATTTTGATGGCATAGTCAGCATCTTCTTCACTAAGGAACTCCACAAAGCCATATCCTAAGGAACAAGTAAAAAAAAAAATTAGTCTCATGTTTGTTATTTATTTTTGTCACAAACACTTGTTGGATACACACCTTGATGTTGGCCAGTGACTCTGTCTTTCGGCATGTGTGTGTTGACCACAGGACCAGCCTGCAGGAAAAGCTCCCATAGTAATGGCTCCGACACTTTCTCATCCAAGCCACCAACATACACAGTGGCATCTGCGGGAAACAGAGAAGATTGAAAAAAAAAAAGCTCATTAGCTAGTTGCCAGGGGATATATTTGTATATACCAGGGGTGCCAAAGTAATATATAAAAAAATTGTGACAATTACAATCAATTATTTGTATTTATTAGAAACCATGTGTGTGTATGTATGCATTAATTAGATTCCACAATAGTGGCTCCTAACTCCCCTGTGGTGCTCACTTATTTTGTACATTATATTGAAGACTAATACTGCAACCTCAAAATTATAAACACAGTATCAACAGAGTGCATACAAACTTTATATGCACTTCATTTAACAAATGGGAGATGTTTCCTACAGATTTTATAAATGTTACACTTAAACAAAAGAGTTAATCATTTTACTTATAGTTTTACTGAATTTGCTTTCTCAGATACTCATCTCCAGAGCTAGCCATCCAAACAGTTTTGGCAAACAAAACAACGCACTGTTAATTTAGTCAACATAAAGATACAATTTTTATCCCAGACTTTACTATATTGTTAACTTAAGTGTAGCTAGCGTTAGCTTTGTTCACGAACATTGCTTTGCTAGGCTAACTGTTAGCCAACACAACCTAACATTACACAAGCTCTTCTCATAAGCCAAGAACAGCAGCCACCACACATAAAGTCATCCACAAATCAGTGATATCTCAGGACTGATATGGAGCATGCAGACAAAAGAAAAAAAACGTACATGGCTAAATAAACGTCAAGACAAGCTAGCGTAACTAGCGTCATTCATTTCCATGTGAGCAGCTGTAGTTTCCCACAAGCTGTTAGCTAACAGAGTATCTGACGGCGCTGACCGAAACACGATGAGCATTGTGAAGTGCAACACACAAATAGATCTGTACATAATATAAACAAAAGTTTCAATCCTGCACCAGAATCATAAATTTACCTTGGTTTCTTTCCGAAATTGGTCCCGCCGCCATGTTAAATTAACAACGGAAGACGAGCGTTCTAAACTGAGGCCTCGCCTCTTCCGGTGTGAACCGGAGGCGGAAGTAAAAAACATTTGCTACAGTTTTTCAGGTTTGTACTTAAATGTGCTAGATGTTGTGGAGTGATTTGATTGTTAACTGCACTGTACTATTTGAACTGAGTTTAGTCTGTATATCTGGTTCTAAATAAAGCATTCAAAAAAAAAAAACTTGTAAATGTGCTCAATCAGACTAAAAGTATTAGTATTATTAAGGCCTTCGTTGTCATAAGGTTAGGTAAGACTCATTAAGATATTAAAGATTATATTTTGTAATTTATTGTTGAAATAAAGCACCTGCTTTATCTTGGATCTATTATATAGTTACGTAAGATTTGTAGATTTTGTCCAAAAATATAAGTGTAAAGTACTTAAGTATTACACTTTATATCAAGTGTCATCATCATACAAATTATTGTCTCCATAATTCATTCCTAATGTATTGGTTTAGTCAGTATACTAAGCAATTCTTAACAATAGACATGACAAATTAATAAACATTTGTATCAGACAATTTATTGCATCATATAAATCTACTAAAAGTATAAACACGGTATAGAAAATGTTCATATAAAATACTTATAATAAGAGCTTTCAGAAACATGTAAAAAAAAAATACTGTATAGAATATGAAACATAAAAAAACATCATGCATTAAAGCCAAAGATGAGAACATATTCTTTGAAACAAATGATAAAGTCCAAGGCATTTGTAGTAAAAAGAGAGCTCAGAGGTTAATGGCTTGTGCTCAAATATATAATGAGAATCTAAATTCACAGAACATTGCAAAACACACAATTTAACATCTCCAGATTTATTCCTTTAACCAGCTACTTTGAGGTTTTTCTCATTAATTACATTTAAGCTTAAGCCGTAAAAAAATAATTTAAATTGAAATCGTTGAACAAAAGTTGTGTCTGCTGTTGATGAATTAAACAAAAATAAAAGTGAAAACGTGACATTTCTTCAGCTGCATTTAAACTGCAGAACCATGGAGTCACATTGTGCACTACATCAGCTCAACTGTCTAATTTTACATTTCAGTATCAACTGAAATGGGTTACAGAGTGTTTGCTCAGGGGAGAAAATTAGTTAAATTTTTCTGAAGGTGCTGCACATAGAGTTTGCAAGCGTACCAAACTGATAATATATAAAGATTATAAAAGTACTTTATACCAAATATAGTAGTTTAGTATAGTTTAACAAATCCTTCATAACGCCATATTAAGGTGATAACAGAAATATAGAATGTAATCTATATAATTACATTTACATGAAATAACAAAAGTTCTTTTTTTTTTTGAGTAGCACCATTTTTAAAGACCCCGTTAGAAGAAATGTGAGTTTTTAAGGGTCAAACCATTGAATGCTATCAATTTCATAAAGGCACAATAATCTGGGAGAAGAGATACAGAAACACAGTAACTCAACTAGTCTGGCTTTAATTATACTCCTGCGTCTTCCTTTTTTCGTTTTTTTCTCTTTCGGCTGTCTCTTCAAATTATGTGTAATCAGTTTCTGCTGTTGTTAATACAGCATTCAGCAGCAAGAATGAGCCCTCCTGCTGTTTCACTTGCATAACTCGCTGCCCACAGTTCCTTCCAGCCAGAGCCACACATTATCAATTAAGGTCTCATTTCTGTTACAAGGGGTCTTTAAAAGGCTACTCGTTGAAAAGCGTTCATCCTTATAATGTATTAAAATACATTTTAGATATAAGACATCACATTTACAGTGTCAAAGAAATCAGGTCCTTCACCATAATGTTTTGTATAAGTTGTTGGTCCGTGTTGAGCCTGTGGATGTACACTAGCACTGCTACCAACCAAATTCTGTTTCTATGTAATAAAAACAGAAACCAAAAGTTCTAGTCCTGTTTTGTGTTGACTTCAGTGACTCACACATGATGAAAAGCTTTGTTAAAATGCCAAACCCCATTTTAACAAAAAAATTTCCTCAGTTCTTCCAATTACAATTCAGTCTATGAAGCACCAACTCTTTTGAACTCCTCTAGATTAAACAACCATAACCTGTGTCACAAGAATTATTCTGTGGTCTTAATAGAAAAGCACACTGAAAATATACATTCAGCAAGTGTCATGGTCACTGAAAATAGTTGTTTAGCCTTCACAAACAAAAAGAAAAAACGTGATGGTTCACTTTCGGATTTTTCAAAAACCTGAGCTGCAGTCAGAGCTGCAAATTACACATAACTTAATTTAAAATAACACCTAATATTTAGTGGAGTGCTTTATCCCCTTTAACGTTGGGTCTTTGCTATGTGAGTAACCTTCGTCTCTGCGTGATTAATGTTTACTTGATTAATGCATGATCGTTCTTTTAGGGTTTTAGGATGCATACATTTACCATCTGTAATTATATGATGAAAATAAGTCATAAACACACTCAAGTCTTACAAAAAACACCGTGGCGTGACCTAACAATTATCTTTATCTAAAGTGTTTGGTTTGATCTGTCATATAAACACATGTCCCGTACATTCACTGATCAAAGGCAGGTTTTGTTTCTGTAAGTCTACATTGAGTCAATACGCTATGAGATAATGCAAAAATATGTAAACCCCAGTCCGCTGGTATGCCAAGCAAAGTTACAGGTAATTTAAAAAAGCACTATTATCCTGTAATCACTAGGCACAAAGAGGCTGTAGTGGCAAGCGTTTGTCTTATGGACTACTCTGAATACTCTAAGAGCAAGGCCCAATTACCTGGTCCTAAAAACCTAGAAAACAAATCACCCTTTTTTGTATGAAATATTCAATACTGTTACCAGGAATCCTACAAAGTGTGAAGGCATGTTTCCATTATGGATGGATAGGTTCAGTGCGAGGGCAGGGTGGCAGTGTTGGCCGTGCTGAGTTGACCCACCGCTAACATCAGGATATCTTTCTTCTCTTTGTAAAAACGCAGTTCTCTGCCTGCCAGCCTGGCGTCCTCCAGCTCTCGCTCCGTGGAGGCCAGCTCCTGGCCAATAGTGCCTGCTACGCTCTGTTCGCGGTTCACCCAGTCGGCAGCCATCTGAGTGCGCATGTCATCATCCAGAGCCCGGTGGGAATAGTGAGCCAGCACCTCCTGTTAAGTTCGTCAACATCAAAGAGCCAAAGCTAAGTACGTCATAGTGTTGCTAACAGTGTCTGTTCCTGGATTAAAGGTACTGTCAGAGTTCTGCATCAGGATCTAGTACAATTCATGGAGATACTAAGCAGTAATAAAAGTGTATATCCTTTAAAGTTTACTTAAATAATTTAAAACATAATCTCCCATTTATAGATGGTTCCAACATACGGCACGGTATGAACTATCCAAACTAACACGATAAACTGTCAAATAGAAAACAAAACAGAAGACGTTCAGGGTTCTGTAAGACCTATTCACTTCACTTATAAAAGATGAAAACCACTGCAGGAAGAGGGGGACGTGTAAATATCAGCAGTACCTGTCGGGAACACTGCCGCTCTCTCATGGCTTTGAGGCTTCCGTTCCAGTGCAGCAGCTGGAATACAGTCATCAGCTCCTAAAACACAAATACAGTAAAACGTGAAGCCAAACTCACTTTAAATAGATTAATGTACTGATTCAGAACTGCAAATTATGACCATACAAACTGCCTTCTCAAACTGGTGGCCTGGTAGCCCAATGGGATATGCATCAGACTGGGAGGCAGAAGGTGGCAGGATTGAATCCCAGCCCATCCCTCATCAGATGTGTCCTTGAGCAAGACACTCAGCATGAAAGTCGCTTTAGATAAAGGTGTTCGCCAAGCAAAGTAAAGTAAACGGTGTTCTAGCTCCAGGCTCAGGTCTCATGTGGGCTCACGTTGCCTTTAACCTCACAGGAGGTCTCTGAGCTACAGTAAATCCACACAGAGTATAGGTATATTTGTCGAAGGGTGTCACTAGTACGCTTGAGCGATAAAGCTTAAGCTAAAAATCTCTTTCAAAACATTCATGCTCAACACATGCAAAACATTAAATAGAGAACCTGGGCTCCCAAAGTAATTCATACACTGCTGCAGTGTGTCTGAGTAGAATAAAATACGACTTAACACGAGACAAAGATTTATGATGTTTATGCACCTGAAACTCAAGCATGGATTTTCCTTTGTTGGACTCAAGCATGAAGCGAAACGCCCCAATTCCTGTGTTGGGATTGTCTGCCTCCTCTCTGTTTCCCTGTCAAGGACAACAAACAGTTAAAGACTTTAGGCTGCTGTGTTGCTTCAAAGCACCACTTTACTTATGTAGCATATCATAACTTACATTCTCAGACTTTGACGTCAGCCAGATACCGAGGACTAAAATATCTGATGCATATTCTCTTTTCTACATTGATGTCTATATCAAGCAATGTTTTGGCAGGTAACAGAAATCAGCTTAGCAAATGTTCTATGAGACAGAATATAAAACCCATATGTTTAATAGAACTCAAAGATACACATTTTCTCCACCTTCTATTTTTTACTTAATTTATTGCAGCTGTTTCCATATAATGAACAGGAGCCCTCTTGTCAAAAGTGAGTGATTCTGGGAACCTGTCCATGCTCATTTCTTCCCTAATTGTAAGTACGTGTTACTGGATTTCAGTAATCAATGTTTTTTTGTCAGTAACTCAATCACGCAACCTTCTTTTCAGTAGTTATCATAACTTACATTGAAGGAGGCCAGGGCCTCACTTACGCTCTTCTCAATAAAGTCATCCGTGATGCGACGAGAGGGGTGTTCGTTGAAAACAGAATTCATGAGGGCGATCTTGGCAGCGCTTCGTCTTGCCTCTGCCTTAGTGGGACAGAACTGTCGAACGAGTCAGATACAGTTGGATAAATATCGATATAACGTCAAAAGACTGGCAACAGATGGCTTTGCTTGAAGAAAAGTTTGAAACAGCGTGCACAGAGCTTAATCTGTGCTTAAGTGGGGCTGTGTTTACATCCATATTTGGTTTGTTATGAAGACGATTATGGTGGAATTTTGTTAAAGCCTCTAACACGGAGCCTGAACTGCCATTTCTATACATTACTCATGCAATATATAAAGATTAAATCAAAGAAATCTTAATCGCTGAACAGTCGTAATGCTAACACTGTACCTGGAAACTTCCAAAGCAGCTGCCTCCTGGAAGACTGACGTAGCAAACATATGGAGGGCTGTTGGAGGGGACCATTTCATAAACAACCAGAGCTCCGTTCCGCAGATCGGCCCCTCTGGTCAGCTTCATCTGCCAAAACTCCTGTAAAGCTTCCACCACGTTTACTAGAGGGAACAGGCAAAAAACAATCTGACATTACATTGTGGTACATCTACTCTGTCTTTAATCAATAACCCCGTTAACACACAAACACACAATTCCTAGCGTGTTCTTTATCTTGAAAAGTTGGGGCTTATAGTTTGCAGTAACTCAGAAAGCGAAGGGTAATTGCTTGTGTCTTCTTTTAAGTCACTTTTAAAAGCATCTGTAAAATAAGAAAGTAAAAACAATATAGAACCTAGTTGTAGAAGTAACAACTGAATCCTTTTTTGTGATTAGTTTGCATTTAGAGGAGCATTAGTTCCGGGCTGCGCTCTGTAACATCCTCTCTAAACACAAATATGGAAAGGGTGGGGGGAAGGTCATTTCAAGGATGCCAGGGGATTTTCCTGCTTAAAAAAAAAAGAAAAAGAAATAGTTGGTGGCCTAGAGAAAATTCTGCATCACTTCAGATGAGCGTCTTAAAGAAACACACCCTTAACTCTACAGTTTACGTGCAACGTTGGAGAAAAACAGTTAAGTTTGCAGCTGAGTCACAGATGATTACTTGGACTTGGATCTGCGGGGAGACGTTAGTGTGACCAAAACTATTCACAGCTCTTTGACTTCTGTTACCTCTCATATCTTTCCTGCCAAGGCTCTCGCCGTTTGACACGAACACAGGCGTGCGGCTCCTCACTCACAGACCCCGATCAGTAGGTTTTGGGGCTTTGCTAAACATAGAACCTACTGTCAAACGCATGTTCAGATATCTAAATCCCTGCACTGCAATTCAGATCATTTTATAAAAGCTCTTACAGTGTGAACGTGAAATCCTTCCTATGCAAGGGTGTTTCTGAGCTTTCAACCTCTTCAGTTCCAGACTCACTTCTAGTGTTTACAGTTTTCCTTAATGATAAAAGTGGAAAGAGACATTATACACTTAGGCTTAGGTCTTTAAATTATAGTCGAATCATGCAGATTAAAGTAATGTAATTTCCTGGTATGTGCTAATGGTTACATCCTAAATCAAAAGCAAAAATGTGGACACGCTTAACAACATCATGATCTGGAGGACATATTATTGCCTAATGCAAAACATACCAGATGTGTTTTCATTTAATTGTTTGTCTGAAGTTAAGACAAAAAGACACCCCTAAAAAGTCTTTGTGCTGCTGCCAGTGTTGAAGGTGGTAAGTAGTCTGGTAGTCAAAGCTGGGAGGGACAATCTTTAGAAATAAATCCTATTAGCACATGCAGGGAGCACTTCAATTATCTGCAACAACCAACAAACCAGCAGTTGTTGAACTAATGATCATGGACGTTGCCAGTAGTGATAAATAAAAGATAAACAGGTGGGGTAGGAAATAACCTCCAGGCTGTCAACATGACACAAACACAAATATAAATGTATGGAAAACATAGATGTTTCAGCAGATTAAATGCTGCACAGTTTGACTTTCTCTTCCTTCTGATTATGATGATTATTTTCTCACTTAGAGGACGAGTACTGGTCGCACAGTGTAAAACAAAGCACGTTTAACGTGGTTCGAGCGGTACGGGAGCTTATCGTCCTCTCTGAGCCCCCAGTAGTTAATCCCACAGTGGAGTTTGTGGGGCTGTGGCGGCGCATGAGTCGTGATATGAAACCAAAGTTTCATCACACGAACAGACGCGTTCAGCTCAACCTGCACCAGGTGAAACGACGCCGCTGTTTGCCCACTTCTGAACAGATGGCGCAGTTAAAGGTGGTGTCTGCTCGCAAACCCCCCTCCCCACCGCTATCTGGCGTTACCTCTGCCGTAACCTTGGGTGTGTTTGGCGAAGCTGCGAACCACAGCCTCCACCGCCTCCTTCAGCACCGCCGGGTTCCCCGGGTTGCAGTGGCCCGTGGCCCCCGACCCGAGCCCCGCTCCCAGGCTGCCGTACAGGCTGTGGAGCTGCAGCGGAGGGGGCGGTGGGGGAGGCCCGCACGCCGCGGCCAGAGAGGCCGGAGAGGGCAGCAGCGGCGCGATGGGCACCGTAACCCCGGGCCGGAGAGACAAGCGCAGGGTACCGGTCGGTCCGGATCCGAAACCGATCCCCGGCTGCAGCCTCTGAGGCCGGATACTGTCCCCGATCACGTTGGATTCCATTGTCCCCACGTAACGTCTGCGAAGTCCGGAGGAAATGTGCAGCGATCAAGCTCCAGAAACGCTCCCCACGGGCGAAACGAACAAAGTGGTGGCAGGGTTTTGTCAATCACAGGCCGAAGAAACACTTATCCGACGCTGATTCGACACACAACACTGCAGCTATGCATCCTCGGTCTCCGGATTAGACTGCGGGGTTGCCAGTCAAATGGTGCCTTCACGGACCCCTCGTACTGTTCTACAAAAATCACGGCACCGACACTCTCGGCCACTGCCTTTTTTTTTCAAACTTTTGTCATCAATTACCCGATGCGTATTCGTATGATTGTACGTTATTGTTCAATCCTGACTGTGGTCGTATTATGTGTCTAATTTTGTGCAGCAAGTAGTTTAATTCAACACAATCCTGTCCTAGAATTATTCTGTTTATTTGTATTGTAACTTTGTTTTTGTATGTATTACTTTTTATTGATGGTGTGTTCTTTATGAATGTTCTTCCTCTTTGTGGAATCATATATTGTTTTCTTATTATTGGATTCCTCTTCGTACTGCACAGCAACATGTCAGGACTTCATACTTTAAGTGCACTATAAACTGAATTTGAGGCCTGTCAATTTTGTTGCCCTCTACTTGTTACTAATAAAAAAAATCACAATGCAATAGTTCATCCGGTGTTCACAGGTCTAACAAATCATCAGGCACAGAAGTTAAAATGTAGACCAATATTACATTTCATAAACTTGGGCATCAGAAATGAAATGTTTGTTGTTCAGTGTTATGAATGGTATTGTAATATTTCCAACATTCTGTGTATGCCATGAAGGCAGCAGTGGAAAATCAGAGAAATCTCAAGCCCAGAAATGTGATCCTCCTCTGTTCTCCTCTGGCACCAACAGAGTACAGCCACAGTGTGGATTTACAGCTTCCAGGTCCAGCCTGAGGCATGTGATTAAAACCTGAAGCAGAGTCACTCAGTTTGCTTGATAAGGCGACGAGTGAGAGACGAAACCATTTTTATTCTAAACAAGCGAGTAGATCATGAAGGTTTGGATGAAGTTTCTGTTTGCGGACCACCAACAGAACAGACACTTTAGAGGAAACGGGACCTCCTCTTTACCTCCTAAGTGTTTTTTACAACATTCTGGGCGCTGTGTCATTTTTCATTCTTTCTGTGGTCTGGGATGAGGCCAGAGCTTTTCAGACGAGGAACCAGGGACCATTTTTCATGCTGAATCTGCGTTTATTCAAAGGTTCAGTCACTGTGCGCCTGGTTCCACTAAAAAACAAATCTTAAACAAATTAGAGCAGAAGGAAAGAAAGAAAAAGCCGTGGCTTGTTGATATTGTTTACTACAGAATGCACACACAACAATCATAGATGATGATTGTAAGGAAAGTTGGGCTCACTGGAGGGCGTGCTCTCATTTCCCTACACTATGCACACTGGTTTACTCCCCTCACATTTCCACTCGCATGTTGCTTCCAGGTTGTTAAAGCTGTGGTGGGTTTGTTCTACAGTTAAGAAAAACAGACCTAAAAACAAATTTTCCAACGCATCTACGTTTGTTTCTTTACTTGAAGAGGACCTCTCTGACTAAACACTCAAACACGAAACTTAACATTTTGCTGTACCTCACAGTCAGATGTAAATATTGCTTCAATAAAATGATCTCACAGTTATGCTAAACGTGACCATCAAGTCGGAACAACTACTCCAACCAGTCAGTCAGACTTGGGGAAGCATTGTGGAATGGAGGGGGAAGTGTCTTCTGGGAACTGAAACAATTCCAGTTGACACTGATTAACCCTTTTTGGATAACCATGACCTGAACGGTCGAGAATCTTCCTAATGTTAGCTGTTCCACTGAAGAGACATTTCCCCCATCTGATCTTCTCAGATGGTTTCAATAACAATAGGTTCGAGTCACAAAAATGTAATTATCATATATTTCCCATACAAGCAAGAAAATAGAGAAAAGTTTCTACACATTACTGTAACCTCTGTTTCTTCTTCTCTCCTTTAATCATCTGATTGGATTTATCTCCTGACCCTTTCGGAAGCCTCCAAGCGGATCCTGAATCCAATCCAGTTTATTATTTTTACTTCTGCTTTAAATACTTTAAGTACACTTTGCTACATTTCTACTGAAGTACATATTTAAATGCAGTTTAAGTATTTCATTCTTGGAGGATGTAAATACTTCTGCCACATGTGTCTGACAGCTGTAGCTGCTATTTACTTCACAGATTAGAAACATACAACCAGATCGTGAAACACGATACATGTGAAATAGCTGCTTTCCTGTGTAATGTAAAAATAACTGGCCATAATTTAAATTTTCACAGTGTATTTTGACAGTGTGAGATTTCTACTTTTTCCTATCTGTGTGGTGTGTGTATCTGCTATGAGTTTTCCCACGGAGATGAATGAAGTATCTATAATACAGACATTTAGTTTACTGCACTATGATGAATTCATTTAGAGGTGAGTCAGCGTATCAGGAGGTCATATGTGTATACTGTACGACCACTTTACATTTGTAGAAACAAACAAATTCAGTGTTTTCAGTTAATGTTCAGTAAATTCCTCCTTCAACAGCAAGAACATATGTAATACTTATCTCTGTGCTTTCCTATGCTGCTACTTGTACGGGGCCGTGTCTGGAGGACTTTTTTATTTTTAGAGGACGGGTTTGGGGCATGTAAACAACCTAAGCTCCTTCCACCGAGGGAGTCCAGACCAATGGTGAACAAACAGAGAATAATGTCTCACATTCTCACATTCCCACATCTGGATTTAATCAAAGCTTTGTAGTCAAAATTCAAGTTTTATTAACAGTGTATGTTCTCTGTTCAATTTTTTTATACAGTATGTATTGTTTATTACTGACAGGGGTGGACTTGGGTTAAGAATTAATTACTTTATAACCACCGTAAAGATAGACTGGTAGCTGTAACCCTGTTGGATGTAAACCAAAGGTAGAAGGTTTACATCTACATAGTTTAGTGCAATTAATAAGACCTCTCCATAGCTATATGAGATCAGTTCAGAGTCAGTTCAGTTTCATTTTAATCTTTTTTTTTGTTGTTAACTTGTTAAATTAGTTTTAAAAATATATTATAGGTATTTAGTTTTAGTATTACTGCTAAACAGTACCTTTGATACTGCTACCACATCGTGATTAAACTTCATTACGTAAATAAAAGCCATATAACACAAGTAAGAATTATTACTTTTTCTGTTGTTATTTATTCCCAGTGATGCTCAAGGAGGAGTGATCATATACTGTTTGTAATTTCACATTTATGTCTCTTGTTTAACGTGTATTTTCATTGGAGGAGGTCACATACCACAGTATTTATGACTTACTATTTTGTGCTCTTTCAATGGACCTTGATATACACAAAGCGCACCACAAAGACCACATCAATAGAGCAAACTATTGATCAAAGCTCATCAATACAATCAAAATACTTTTTAAAACCACATGACTCATCCTTCTTTTAAAACTAATTTATTTGATTTATATCTAAAGAGCACTTTTCTGAAATAAAAAGGTGTTTTACAGCATAAACACAACACTATTAAGAAAAAAAGTCATGATGTGCTTTACAGTGCTCCACAGTATAACAACTATAGTACAGAAGAACAAGAGCTTCTGTCCAGTTCGTTATCTCCTCTGTTATTATCTCGGCTGAAGCTGTTGTCATTATCAAATGTTCTCCCAAACGTCACTATGACTACAATGTTGCTGTTTCCGATGATTAAGTGTTTCATTTAATCAATGCGATAAGATTCCCAGTCGCGTTGGACGCCTGACAGTCAGCACAGGGACGACTGAACTTTGCTTTAGTTTGCCCAGGTGGCAGAATGAGCAGCAAGGGTCAGCACTGTGATTCCCTTACCAGCACAAACATCCAATAATGTTTCGTGTCTTTATCTCGTCCAGTTGGATCCACATTACGATAGAGATGCATCACTGTGCTGGACTATAAGAAGCAGGGGAAACCAGCCGAAAGGCACCATCTGGTCCACATTCTCCTGCAGTACGGGTGAGTCTGATTTTCTTACGGACTTCTTTAGTGTATCTTGTTTCAGCTTTCTTACTTGAGACCATTTGTCCTGTTCTTAGCTCAGACACTGTTTTCTGGATTCTCTTACTGGAGTTTTGAAAGTGTTTGGATGGGAGAGAAGAGACTGAATTTTCACAAAAAAACAAAGCCAGTTGTGTAAATTATGATTAATACTTAGATTAGAATAGTTTAGTTTAGTAGAATTAGTTTGTTATATTTTCACAAAGTGTTTTAGTACAATCCTCCTTAATACATTGCTATCTTAGACATAAAATCTTTTGTATAATTGTTTTTGTCTGTTTTGTCACATAACCTTATCATGTGATGAGAAAAAAGCTTGAACATATATGTTAAAAACATAACATAAAAGGCATGAGTGACTTAGTTGTCAATTTGTTAACACACAACAAATGATTCCATATCCTGGGGTTGGATGTGGTGTTAAAAGACTAATTCATTAAACCTAAATAGTAGTTAAAAGTTATGTCATCTAATAAATATGCAAATTAAATTGAAATTCATTTTAGTAATGAGGTACAACATGTAGCTTTTGGTTTTTTTTGCTCTTTAATCAAGGCAATAAAAGGCTCATTCTTGACCTTATTTGAGATAAACTGTTCCCAACTCAAGGTTCACTTATCTTACTTAGGAACTCACACTTCTTTTCTGTAACAAGCCACATAAAGTTTACAAGATAACATGTGGAGGGTTTATCCAAACTGTCTCAAAGTGCTGTTCATTTTTTTACCACACGACCAATAGACTGGTTTTATTAGAGTGAGACAACCTTTATCAGCGAGTTATCATATTGAGGGAAGGACTTTCTACAACAGCACATTTGGTTTCACAGTAAGGAAACTAAATAGAAGCAAGGAGCAAACAGCATATTTACACCAGGTCGTTACATCCTTGATCATATGGAAACACTAAAATATTTTTGTTTTTGTAGGTCCTCTCTACTCAGCAGGCATGAAATTCTCCATCATTGTCGTGGTTGTCGCGCTTGCCCTGGCACAGGGTATGATCGGCATCTTTCCAAATGCACCTTAAACACATGTCAATAGAAACATCCCATTAACTGACTCACTTTGACTTTGGAAACAAACAGGAAGCTTTGCCCAAGACACTGACGACCTGGCAAAGCTCGGTCAGTACTTTGAGGAGCTGAAGACCAAAATGACTGAAGAGCTGAGTCGTATCATGGTCAGCCAGGACCTGGCAAACCAGGCTAAGTGAGTACAGCTGACAGTTCAGGATGACCAGTACTTCATATTGTCCAGTATACACATGTCTGGTGTTAGACGTCAAGCTGCTCAAAAGTTTAAATAAATAAGTTTCCCTTTTTTTGCTCTACTATTTCCTAATAACTATTTACTTTTAACAGATTGTGTTTCAGTGGAAGCTGAATTAGTTTTTATTCTACTCACTTTGAGAGAGTGCAGTTTAAAATAAACATCTATTGTAAACTACTTTTAATTCTCATTTTCATATATGCTGCTTTTGTTTTACTCTGCAGGACCTTCCTGGAGGACAAGAAAACTCAGCTTGAGCCTCTGGCAAGTCAGCTTCAGGAGCAGATTCAGAGCGTTGCTGCCAACGTTGAGGAGCAGATCAGGCCCCTGGCTGCCAACATGCAGGGTCAGATGCAGCCCATGTTGGATAACTTCCAGAGGCAGATGGAGGTCATCTTCCAGAAGATTACAGAGCAGGCCAAGGCCATCGGCAACTAAAACAGCTGTGTGAAGATGCAAATGTGCCACACCACCATCTTCTCTGTCATGCACAGAGTTAACCAGGCTCTTTGCATTTAAGGTGCAGAACACCAGCCTAACAGGTCTCTCAGTGCATTGATATTTATTATCTCTGCCCCAAAGCACAATAAAATAAAATTCAACCACACCTGAATGGTACTAGTTTATTATTGTGTGTGTTCACATTATGCCATTTTAGTCACCAGTTTTCTTATGGTCATCATTTGACTTGACCAGCAAAAACCTAAACATGTGAGCTTAGAGGTTTTACCATATTCAAGTTAGTATAAAAGTGCATAAGCTTTTAATTTCTCTAACAGGCAATACAGACACTTCACTGGTTATTTTCTTTTAGTTTTATTCAAGCAAGCAAATGTCAAGGGATATTCCACAATATCAGGCTTCAAGAGCCAATATATTCAAACTATTAAAAAGAATAAAATGGCAGAAAGGAATGCTTTCAATGTTATTTTCTTCCACAGAATTCTCCTCTAAAATCCCTCAGAAATAGACCATTTTCATTTAAACTATTTTTTAAAATATACTTCTATTTTAACTCTGAAAACAAGGCCTGGTATTTCGGTTCATTACCGGCCTGACTGGAGACTTGTTCCTATAGTTTTTTTTTAATATATTATTTGTATTCTTTTTACTTTGTTTTGCGTATTTATGAGTTTTTCCACTGTTAAATTCTTTCCCTCCATCGGTGAAGCTAGTCTCAAGGTTCCCCGAACCTGTAGACGTATGAAAGATACAATCAGTAATATGAACTGGCAACAATATTTTCTTTACATGTCACCACCAACTACAACAATGACTTCTGCTTTGAAATAACTGCAGCTTTGAGGTAAACCAGATAATTATTTGTTATCAGGTTATGAATCACAAGTGCCACTTGAATTTTAAGTTGGAACATTTGAGAATAAAAACGAGCACAAGCTGAGTTTATTGTACAGTTGGAACCCTAACCCTGACAAATCTATTATCTTCTTGTCAAAAGCAATTCTGGGAAAGTGGTTGTACCTTGGGTTCAGACACTTGGGACACCAGCTGAATTGGTCACAGTCTTCTGAGCGGCCTCCTTGGCCTGGTGGGCCTGAAGCACGGCCACCGCCTCATCCACCTAGAAATATTTTAGGGGTTTATGAATATAGGCAATATCAAGATGGAATTTTAAAAGGGCTCCACTTCCACAAACTTCACTTTTCCTGTATCATAAAATGTCCTGTCAGTCAATTTAATTCCAATTACATTTACTTAGGAATAACAGTTACTATTAATGAACGAAGCACTCGCCTTTGATCTGAGAGACTCTGGAGACTCCAGCATGTGTAGCAGCTCTGAGTTGTCAATCTCTAGAAGCATGCCAGTTATCTTCCCTGCTAAGCTTGGATGCATGTTCTGGATAAGTGGAAAGAGACGCTCACCTGGAAGAGTGGCAGGTCCAGAAGGTTTAGGACAATATTTACTTAAAACATTTACCAAAGTATCAAATTTAGTCTTAAACAGAACAGTCACCAGTAACATCCACTGAGAAATGCCATAGGTCAATTGTAAAGATAATATTTACGCATACTGGTTTAGTGAGAGGCTGACATACTGACACTTACCCAGCATCTGCTTCTGTTCCTGTGGTGGAGCTGCAGCCAACATGGAGGCAGTCAGAGGCTCCTGTCCCTGCACATGTACAGCAGGCTGAAAGAAGACACATAATTCATTTTTACAGTAATGTTTGAATGCACCTCAGAAACAAACCTTTTGGCACATGAGGTCAGAACACTTGGGCTTGTTCTGGCAGAAAAAAGCGCAATCATACCTGCTGCATGGTGACCTGTGGCTGAGCAGACATGTGCTGTTGGGGATTGCGGACTCCTGCAGCATACTTGTATTGAGGGACTCCACGCACAGGTGTTGCTGTTGCAGCGGCTGTTTGAGGACCCATAGCCTGAGTGGCTGAGAACCAACAGGCAAAACAGAAACATCAACATGACAACATAACTAGCAGTGATACAACTGAAGTTCTGAAGTGAGACATGATTGTGTGTAGATGACTGACCGACACGCTGGGCAGACATCATGCGACCTTGAGGCACCTGGGAAGCAGGCCGCATGGTACTGAAGGTTGGAGGGCGTGGTGCCGCTGGACGCATGGCACCCGGCATGTTCTGGAAATCTATGAACACAAGAAAACATTGGCTTCATGACAAAAACAAACACGGTTCCACTGTGTCTCAATGTACATTTAAAATGACAGTAAACAGCACAGTTCAGCTTCAGGCGATGGGATGCTTACGCTGTGGCCGGACACCTTGGGTGGTCCAACGTGGGCGGAGCTGGGCCATCTGGCCAGCTGCAGGGTAGTAAGCGGCACGATTCTGGGCTTGTGGTATGGCTGCCATGAAGTAGCCAGAAGGCGGGGCCGGCTGGTAAGGGTTGATGACTGGATTTGGCACTGCACGCACACTGGCCATGCGCTGCATGTACTGGTTAGTCAGGTGGGCTTGACGCTCCTCTTTCCGCTGGGCTAAGGCCACATACAGTGGCTTGGTGGCTACGATGCGTCCATTCATTTCCGTCACCGCTTTTGTGGCCTCCTCTGGTGAAGAGAAGCAGACAAAGCCAAAGCCTTTGCTACGCCCACCTTCCATCATCACCTGAGGCGAGAGTGCAACAAAATTAACTACACGAAATGTTAGTACGGAAAAAACTAAATACAAAAGCACAACACAGATGTTCTACCTTGGCACTGGTTATGGTGCCAAATGGCAAGAACTCCTTTCTCAGACGTTCATCGTCAATTCCATCGTCAAGGTTCTTCACATAAAGATTCACACCCTGGAAATGAACAGACAGTAACGTTGTGACTGCTCTGCTTTTCTTTAGAAACAAGAATGTTATTTTATTGTGGTTCTTGTCTGTAGTACATATTTATCCCCAGATTTCATGGTAAGAAATGCGGGGCCCATGAACTACAGAGTCTCTGTTGCAGCCATTTTGGCCAGTGCAGCCTACTGAAGAGGGAGCACTGAATTTGACACAGCTGCAGTCTTTTAATTGACTTCAGATGATATTTAAGACCTAAAGTGATTGAGACTTTCATTACAATGCACTTTAATAGTTCACTATTGTACCGTTTTTGTTTTGGACTAAATAAAGAAATGGACCTGGTAGCGAGTCATGCGATCTTGTTTCATTTGCTCAAATTTGCGTTTGAGCTCCGTCTGTCGCTCCACCTTCTTCTGGGCACGTCCAACATAGATCAGCTTGCCATTCAGCTCCTTCCCATTCATTTCATCCACAGCCTATTATAGGCAAGAAAGTCAATTTGGTTACGGACATTTTCATGTGGTTGGCATGGGGGAAAAAAAAAAGAAAGCAGTTCATCTCTTACTTTCTGGGCATCTTCGTGCCGTTCAAAGCTGACAAACCCAAAGCCTCGAGACTTTCCAGTGTCATCTGTCATGACGCGGATACTCATGGCATTTCCTGAACAACAGAGAGCTACAATGTTTGGGGACTCTTTTGGATCATGTTTTACAGCAGATGCATATGTGTAGACAACGAGATGTATCAAAGATGAACACAAACTGACCGTATTTACTGAAGACCTCCCTCAGCTTTTCATCATCCATGTCATCGCCAAAGTTTTTAATGTAGACATTTGTAAATTCTTTGGCTCGGGCACCCTGTTCAGCCTCGCGCTCTTTGCGAGATTTGAAGCGACC
Source organism: Microctenopoma stevenorrisi (assembly GCA_032270685.1). Lineage (NCBI taxonomy): Eukaryota > Metazoa > Chordata > Actinopteri > Anabantiformes > Anabantidae > Microctenopoma > Microctenopoma stevenorrisi. The sequence continues at coordinate 7,470,593 of JAUMTR010000003.1, forward strand.
CACAAATCTGCATTGAAATTGACAATGAAGAAATTTTTATTAAACATCCACTTAAGATGAAACTGGCGGCCTGGTAGCTCAATGAGTTAAGCGTCAGACTGGGATGTAGGAGGTCATAGGTTCGAATCCCGTCTAACTCCTAATCCGTCTCCTACCAGGTGTGTCCCTGAGCCAGACACCCAGCGCTAGCTCCTTGTAAGTCGCTTTGGATAAAAGCGTCTGCTAAGCAAACTAAACTAAACTAAACTAAACTAAACTGCATGGACCTTGTCATGGTTACAGTGACCACAATTATCACAGCTTTTAGTATTATCACGTGTGAGTGTTGCGCAAGTGTGCAGGTCACACTAACAATATATGACTGAATCAAGTGGGACGTAAACAATAATTAAAGATTAACCTGTAAAATACTAAAGTATTAGTAAAGAGAAATATAATATCCTAATTAAAATACTAACCAAATATAGTAACAGTAACGGGAAATAAAAGTTGTCTACTTTAACCAAACTGCAGTAGTAGCAGCAAATCCGCAAAGTCAGCAGAAATCATGCAGGTGTTATATATGATATGCTTACAGGGTAATAAGATAATAAATTAGCTGGCTAACAAGCACCAAGTCAACTAGCAGCATTTCTAATGTACATGCTGCAGCTCAGTACTGAGAGAGAAGGCCGAGTCTTTTAGAGAGCTTTTAACGGGTTTGGACCAATCAGGCGTTATGAGAACTGGATGCCAGAGTAAAACACGGCAGCTCGCCTTTCACAAAATCCTTTTTCAAGGTTTCTGTTCACTTCTGCTTTGTGTGGCCCACTTCACATGTGCAGTTCTGCCTCAATGTTGTGCTCCATCTACACAGTCCCGCTAGCCCCACAGACTTTACACTGCTGTGAAACGGTGTAATGAAACCCCACCCTAATATAGCTAAAGATCTCTTGTCAACTGTTCTACAGACATCTCTTTTTGGGCTGCAGGAGAGATTTCTATGGCAGGATCGTGAGTGGTAACTAGTACAAATTGGCAAGTTAAATGAGAGATGTCCCTAGTTCATGAATTTGATTCTAGAGCGTATTTCACCCTTCAGCTGGGGAGTTTCCAAAGCACAGTAATCAACCACAGTTTTGATAATTACATTATTAGCATGTTTACTATAGAACCAGTAACCGTTTAATCCCCAACACCATTTCAGATGATCAAAACCAGTTAAAACATTCACTTACACTTTTCGATCATTTAGTAACATGCCATTCATTTTTTCAATGGCTCGTTCAGCTGCTTCCTGAGTCTCAAAATGCACGAAGCCGTAGCCTTTAGAGCCATTTTCATCACAAACCACCTTAAGGGAAACAAAAAAAGACATGCTGCTAGATAGGCCACACACAAACGTGCACTTACAGTACATTAGACCACTACCACCCTAAATCATGCTTGCTGTGATTGCGCTATTATCACAAAAACAACTCTAATTTCGGTTTCTTGTTTCAGTGAATGGGGCCCTAAACTGTGCTAGAGTCATTTACCCATTACATTGGTTAAGAACACATCTATTCCCTGGAGTAAAGGCTCCTCCTCCCATCACCTTTTATATCTTTTTCCATATTTCCATGTTAGTAAAGCCAGTTGTGTGTGCGCAGCTGTAGAACTATCTATTTAGCTAGAGTCAGAAGTGACTACACTGAGGGTTACCCTGGGGTGACTGAGGAGTTTTGGGTGGAGACAGGGAGTGCGTTTAAACACGTATTGACTGCAAAACACAGCACCATGGTTTTTAATATAAACTCACATGCCTAAACCACAATAATGGCAGCCGACTACCCCCTGCTTCAGGAGATACAAAATGGAGATGGCCTCAGGTATTTTACCTTGCATGACAGGATGTTTCCAAAAGCAGAGAAGGTGTCATACAGAGCTTTGTTGTCGATGGACTTGTCTAGGTTCTTGATGAAGATGTTCCCCACACCACTCTTTCTCAGTGATGGATCACGCTGCGACCACATGATGCGCACAGGCCGCCCCTTGATCACATCAAAGTTCATGGTGTCTAGTGCACGCTCAGCTGAAAAGAGGAACAAAGACAAAAGTATTGTTATTCATTACATCTAAATGTTCAGCTGTCTGGTGGTTATGCATCTACTGTGTGCTTTCAATGGATATGTCAGCATGTGTCAGAGCTGGGCCTGTTAGTCTGAAATTAATATAGAGCTTAAGAACCACTAGGAAAATTTGGATCTTTCAGAACACGTATTCTAACACATAAGTAGTTTGTAGAAGCTCTTTAGAAGAAATGACTTCTTGGGTAAGCGTCTGGTATTTTTGCACAACTGATACTGGACAATTTATACAATTTTTCCTAGCAGATCCCAGTACTTGGCAGAGACAATCATTCGAGTATCATTTTGGCTGTATTCTCTAATTGTGATCATTCTGATCGAGGTCTTCAGAAAGTTACTTTGACCTTATATCTTTGTCTTGATAAGCAGTGTGAATTGATGGACCTTGTTTATACACACATACATAAGGACAGTGTGGGACCAGTAGGTAAAAATGTAAATTTGAACTATCAAAAGTTTAATCATCAATGTAAAGACAATGAAAAATATGTACGCTGTGAGAGGTTGATTATTCCTTTTCTCATAAGTCATCAATGCGTAAAAAAAAGTGTTGGCCCCCATTTAAATAACTTAATAATCTTCTTGTCTAATCATTTTCTAATAACTCACTCATTAACATGCAACTACTGCAAATGTCTAGCAGTAACAATAAAACTGAAACACCCTGCAAACACCCCACAAAAAAAACAGAAGGCAAACTGGTTCTGTTATCAATGGAATGCAGATGCTTCATAGACAAAAGAAATAGCTTCTAGGTATGAAATTACATAGTCCAAGTTCCCAGAAACTTCAAGCTACGTTTCGTAAAATGTCCATACTGCACCAAAGCTGACTTGGAAGATTTAATTATACTAATGTGTCAGCACTTGAGGCTGAACTGTTGGGGTGTTGTCCTGAAAGATAAAAAAAAAAGTACTGATACCGAGTTGGCAGCTATCAGTGCTCTGCTACACTGTGGGGCGGGGTGGTGCTTCTCTACTACGCCACTGCTGGGAGGTTGAAACGCGGAGACCCTATCGACAACATGTCGGCCGCAGTCACGTGTAGTGGAGAGGAACTAGCTCCCCATCACTAACTGTCATTTAAAGTCAGACATTGATTTTTACTCATTCAGTCGGTATTTTTATCACGAATTACTTACCGTCCGCTGGCTGTTGAAAGTTGACATAGGCGTATCCAAGGGAACGCCGGGTGATCATGTCCCTACAGACCCGAATTGACAGTATAGCTCCGGCTGGGCTGAATTTCTCATACAGCATGGCCTCGGTCACATCTTGATGCAGATCCCCGACGTACAGGGAGGCCATGGGGTAACTCGGAGCGCTGGGGTTCATTTCTCTAGTCTGTGGTTACTAACAAAGTACTCGGAAGCAGCTGAACAAAAGTTTTCGGCCACAGCACGAATGTCTGCTTCTTCAACGGTCACTGGCGTCACGTCAGTTCGGGACAGAATGCCGATGTTAAAACGTTAGCAGCCGTTGGCTTGTCAGTTGTTAAAATCAGAAGATGAGGCTATTAAAATGACACAACGTCGACTTCTGCTGTCAAACAAATTTGACACACAACGATAAAAGCAAAGCAAAGAGTATTTGCCTCGTTTCTGAATCTGTAACGCGAACACGTCGACTGAATTTTCAGTCGTACGATTTAACGTTAGGCAGCCCGTTCTTGTACGTTACCGTCCAGTCCTCGAATGCCTACTCCAGTTTCACCGACTTGTTACAAAAAAAGGGGAAAAAAAGATTTTTTGTATTTTTTTTATGTTTTGAAATTTTTTTTGTATTTTTATTTTTTTTATAGAATGTGTGCCGAGCGAGCTCAGGAGCACACGCGCACTCACACAGCACTAACAGCCGGGGTTGAGGGGGAGGAATCCACCGGAACGTAGTGATATATATACTAGTGAGCGCGTCATCAAAGCGGACCAATCACCTTCCAGGACAGTCAGTAAAAGTCAACAAGGAGGCGTTAACCACTACGATGACGAAATCGTATTAAATCGCATTGTTATACGGTACTTTAAGTATTGACAACAATTACGTTGTGGTGCAACGTTAGGATGACTTGAATTCCTGCAAGTGAATCGGAAGTACGGGCACACTGTGAGCGCTGGCTATAATCAGTCACGACATCCCAGCTGCTGTATAGCCTGAAGCGCTAGATGTTTCACAGGATGATCATACTTTTTACGGTAACACCAGCACGTGACTTCTTTAATCATCAGCTGCTGTCAGTGGAAATGAAAGAGAATTCCACAGCAGTCACTCCTCTGGAATTGTTTGATCAAGGCTGAACTACTCACATATGTCGTTGTAATGGCCTGACTGACACTACAGCAACACGCTTTGCCTGATTGATCGCTTCTCATACTGCATTTGAAATGTTTCATTATAGAGTGCTTAAACAATAAGTAAGCTGCAATAGTTCGTCCATATGAAACAGAGCACAGTCATCAAGGACCAATGCCCTGCTTGTTTCTCAATAACCCTGCTTTACTCGACTCTGAATAGCCTGGATCAGGTGTATTCAGTCAAGACCGTCTCGGATATGGGAGGACTGGAAGAAGGCAAAGTGAACGATCACCCAGATGGCACAGTAACTAGAGACAAACTGATGCATGATATATGTACTGATCACATCAAATTCACATTACATTGTAAATATAGAGGAATAAAACACATTGATCACAGCACATTTGATTTTAATGTTTTAATTCCACTTACATGAAAGCACATAACCAAATAACGTACTCAAGAGTGTAACCTGAAAATTCTGAATTCTGCATCCCATCTTTTTAAAACCAATATACTGTAATTAGAAGAAACTGGCACTACTTTGTGACTAGTAAATGGCCATAATGCAGCTTTCTACCAAGTTACTTTTTATAGTCCATTTATATTTAGCATTGTTTTAGTTCGTCTTTCCACAACATAGTTTCAAAGAAGGTAAATGTAACACATCTGGTTCAAGCTAAATCCTAAGCAAAAACTGTCAATTTCAAAGCACGCCTAACCCTCACACCATAGTATTGAGAACCACATACATTCCAGGAGTCAAATCAAGATTCAAAGGGAATAAAATACACAAAAAGAAAATACAAAAACACCTGAATAGAAAAGAGTAGAAAGCCACATAAAAGCACATGGCAAAAGTATCCTCTGCGCTGCTGAAAAGATAAAATATCAAAAAGTTACAGTATTGAGCCATTTTGTCAAGTTGTTCACTTTATCTTAGGCTGTCTATACCTTGTGGTCATGTGGTATTGAAAATTGTACGAAATAATAGTCTACACATTTCACCGAGTGAAAAGATGTCTGTAAAATGGAATGTCATCCTCTCAACAGAACTATCAGCCAAAGTTTAACTACAGTTTTCGCAAGTGGCCTTTCATACAGAAGAACCTTTCCTATGCCTCGGATGCACTTGGAACACACAGAGCCATACATATGTATGTACCATCTAAAGAATCGCTACCTGCTTTGCTGGACACTGACAGAACAGGATGGATACATGCAGTATGGTAATACTCGTTCGGATTCACCAATAACACCCTGCCTTCTATGAGACTGCTGCTGCTGTTGTTGGATGAGAACTGCTGTGACCATTTTTACACTTGACATGCTTCAAACATGTTTGATGGACTCAAGTGTCACAAAGATTGTAAATGTTCAAGTAAAAACATACAAATTATCAAAATTACAGTTAGAGGTTTTTTTTGTTTGTGTTTCCTGCATCAGCAGCAGTTTGCTACAGTGAATAGAGTAAAAGAGCATGGGGCTGATTTGGATCTTTTCTTCTGGACTAAACCATGGACAAAAAAAACTAAACTAAAAATTAACATCCACTGGTTCACATAATGAAAAGGAAAAAAGAAACCACTATTCCTTTCTTTTCTCTGTGGAGGTGCTCATACAGTTAACACACACACACACGCACACACACACACGTCAATGTATCTGCACACACACACACTGTACTTTACACATTGTGAGTGGAGTGTGAACATACATATCTGTGCATGTATGTGCACACAACCACACACACAACTTAGGCTGGTGAGAGGTAAAAAATGTGTGTCTTTTTCTTTTTCTGAAGCTTAGTTCTTCTCGGTTGTCTGCTCCGTCTGCTCCGTCTCCTCTCCCTCGCACTCGCCTTCACCTTGAGCATCTGACATCCAAAGCTGCAGTAAGGTACATGACAGTGGGTTTAGTTCACCTTTGCATGTCGGGTATTTAGTCAAGTTGGAAGGAAGCAGAAAGTCGAGACACTTACTGTCAGATTGTCACGGAGCAGCTGCATGATCAAGGTGCTGTCTTTGTAGGACTCACTTTGGAGGTTGTCTAGCTTGGCAATGGCCTCATCAAAGGCCTGGAGGACACAGAGACAACCATTAGTGTTTCGACCTACAACTAAGATGCAGGTTTCTCACTAAAAGTCACTGTAAATTCTAAGTCAGATGGACATAGATTCAAAGAAACACGGGCGGAAAAATTATAAGAAATGAAACAGCAAACAGCCCATCAAGAGACACAAGAGTGCAGGACCTTCTGATAAAATCAGAAAATGACTGAAATCTACTTCACTTCTGGGGGACATGTTTGTTCAGAGTCATCTAAGCATGTCAGCGCTCCAGTCTGCTTTCTGTTCATAAACACAAACAAATCCACTGAAGAAAAAACTGAATGTCAGAAACTCTGTAAGTGGGTTTTAACAAGACAGGTCATTTTAAAATGGTTGGTGAATGGAGGTCCAGCGTTCTACTGACAGTGTTGTACAGGTAGGAGGATTTAAATATGACAAAATATTTTAAATATGCCCACAAAAGTTGTGTTGTTTTAGGAGAATAAAATAAACTTTAAACTGAAACACCAAAGGGTTAGGGTTAGAATACAAAAAACACAGACAAATGAAAAGAAAGTGTCAAAACAAATCTGCAGTATACTGCATCATGCGATTAAAGGAACAGTTTTGGCCAATTCACTTGCAGGGTTAGTCAAAAAGACTGATGCCTTTCAAATCTGTATGTAAATGTAGGAGTAATTAGACAGGTGATTAGTTTACTCTCTCAGCCAAAGAGCAAATAAATTGATTTCAAGTCTTTACTTTCAAGTAAACAAATTTGTCATAGTCCACCACACCCACTTTAACCGCATGTTACACTTTTCACCATTTTCAGGACAGTTATTTTAGAGGACACATAATGGAAAACAAAATTGAAGCGGTCAATGGCAAATTAAACAGTTTTTTACCGTCTTGGCCAGTTGGCAGGCCTTCTCAGGCGAGTTGACAATCTCGTAATAGAACACAGAGAAGTTAAGAGCAAGGCCTAGGCGGATGGGATGTGTAGGCTCCATGTCTTTGTAGCTGATATCCAAGGCATTCTGGTACGCTTCTTGCGAGCTACCAATGATCGCTGCACACAGGAATACAGACCAGTTAGGAAACAAACATTTCAAATGGGAAAACATGAGTAGATTCCACTGTGTACCATCTGTGTGTACATAATGGTGCATGTTACTGCTTTCCTCCGTTCTTTCTGGCACTCATCTAGCCAGTGTTTACAGATATTAAGGATGCAAAAACAAACGGATACAAAACAGCCTGCATACTCAACTAAGCAAGACATCCCAGCTCTGCCTAGTAACATTTTATTAGTTGATATGCCGATTATTTTGTCATTCACTTGATTAATGAAATATAGTTAAGTCACTTATGTCATATTATATTGTTATTGTTGGTATAATCTTTTTTTAGTATTTCTTCTCTTTACTTTTCTTAGAGAGAGAACCCACACAAAATATACATCAAATCGACCGTCTGCTGTGATTATATTTATGTGGACATAAGCCTATGTGTTTAGTGTTACAGCACTTGAAATATACACGATGTCCAAATGTAAATAATTAATATCCAGACATTGTATTGTAACATTATGTGTGGTTTTCTGATGGACAGATTCAACATTCATACACACAACTGAATCCAATTTAATTTCTGTGCTCCATTTCTTTAGAAATCCTACAGGTTGCTTAAATATTTTTATATTTAAAGAAACAATATGCTATTTTATTTGGAAGCTTTCATGCCGTCTGTGATCCACTGTCATGAAACAGCAGGGCAGAGATATTCCCTTCTAAATGTCAGTTTGTAACAGATGTTTAAACAGATTAAAGTGAATAAAACGATAGATATTCTTATGGATGAATATTGTTTGTCCCATGTGGTAAAAAGTTGATGCTGTTGTTCAAATGTGTGCACGTTTAACACTAATCACAGAGTGACAGATAAATGTTCTTTTAGACCTTCTGTAAGCCTTACATTTACTTACAATTCCATTAAAATTAAAATACAGTTGTTACAAAACACATGTATGTATATCTGACTTTAATTCCTCTGTAATAGATATTCGACACATTTTTCACATAAATTAATTTAATTTATTTCAACTTTACATGTCAATGACTTTGATATCAGGTTGTTGTCATTGTTTTGTTGAGGTGTGTCATTACCATGGCAACATAAAAAGCCATAAACCACACACGAGATGCTTCACGGACAGACTGAATTCCTATCAGGCATGTTATACAATAAAATGACCGTCTTGGTCATGACATGCCCCCTATTGTAGTTTTTTTGGCATTCCGAGTTACCATGGAAATGCTAATTGCCAAAAACAACACAGTATGAGCTTACATGATAGACACAGTACTCTATCGCACATAATATACATCGAATTGACTCCGTTCAGTAAATCCTGCTTTCTGATTAGCAAGACGGCTTTGGGGTTCAGTGGCAGGCACCTTCAAAGTTTCTCCAGAAACATTTTAGTTAAAAATTAAAATTGATGCAAACATGACAAAACATCCAAAGGAATCTATATGAATGTTGAGAATGACAAGATGAAACAATCCTCAAAATCATTTGGGATTTTAACTGCAAATATGTATCTGAGGAAAACAGTAACACTGTTTTCCTTTTTTTTTTCCTTCACTGTGTAACACAGTAACACGACACTAACAAACGTGACAAAACACACACGCACGTCTCAGTGGCTGTTTGGGTTGCAAATAAAGAAATTCTACAAACGCCTTCTAGAAACCTCTAGCAGCCAACACCCTGGTCCTGTTGCCATGACAACTCAGCAGCATCCCTCACCTGCATTTTGGCTGACAGTCAAGGATGCAGAGGTTGTCAGTATTCTGGCCTCAAACACATGACAAGCCTGGCTCCCTCATCTCGGAGGATTTTTAATGCACATTAATGTGCCTTACATGTGCGATTACTGATATAGAAAAAAGGGCTTGATCACACAGCAGTATGATATTTTAGCAGTAGGTGGCACCATTTAAATTGTTAGTGTTTAAAGTATCTTGCATATTTCTCCCATAAAGCGGATAATAATAATAATCGCTTTGAACAACTTGATTTTCTTTAAAAAGAAGAACCAGAAGTGGAGGGAGAAGCTAATAGCGACAAGACAGACAAGACAAAACTGTTAGTCGACACAAAAAGGTCTGCTTTACTCACTCTCCTTGTCAGTTCCAGTGGCCACCTCAGCCAGGTAGCGGTAATAATCTCCCTTCATCTTCAGGTAAAAGACTTTACTGTCTGCAGCCGTGGCTTTGGGGATTAGATGATTGTCCAGCAGGTTCTGCAATAAATAAAAGAGTGCAACATCACCACTGACAAATGTAAAACCCAATCACACAAGCATATAAAAGTCATTACTTGAACTTACAATAAAGAAAACAATAAAGTATTTGGGCAAGTAATAAAAAGTGTAGCGGTTAATACTGTCACCTCACAGCAAGATAGATAAAGCATTTTAGGCTAACTAGTGAATCTAAATTGCCCATAGGTATGAATGGTTCTCTGTCTCTAAATGTCAGCCTTGTAATGATGACCTGCCATTCCCTTTGCAATTAGTAAGCTCACCAGTGCTCTATTTCTTCCCAATTAAGCCCCAAAGAGTTTGTAATTTAAAAACATCTGTCAAGACAATTTGAGCATGTCTAGTTTTACCACGGCCAATGTGTCTATATAATAAATCTTGTGTAGTATGATGCAGAAAAAAAAGTGCATCCTAAACCTAAACATTGTTGCATAGGTTCAAAGGACAACTCCAGTCTCACTGTTGAAGGTAACTGAATCAAGAACCTCTTATAACAGTTAATTAAAATTTCCATTGCACACTACTATGCATATATAATAATATATGAGATTCTTCCTGGACGTTTAGCTATGCACATTGAGGTGAACACCAAGTCTGTGCTACTGCTATTTAAAGGTGCTGAATCTAGTCTGAAAACATTAACAGTGTTTTTCTTATCCAATGAATGACAGCTAATCTACATCTTTAACAAGCTAAGGTGGAGCACAAGACATGTTGGTGTCTGCCAGTTATTAAACCACATTTTATTAAGGAAACTAATACAGATTGTTTAGATTCTCTGTGTTGTGTCGCAATCTGCTGTCTGGCTCAACATAACTGTCTTTTCTGCCCTAGAAATAAGTGATGTTACTGCTTTGTGCACCAATTAATTGGCTCTGGTGAGATGTGGTCCGAGTCTACAAATACTAAAATCCTCCATCAGATCAACTCTCAACTAAACGTAAAGTGAAAATAAAATATCAAATATTACTAGATTTATGATTTCTTTTATAATTTTCTTAATATAGAGAGGAGATACATTTATGTTCAGTTGGACATGCACATGAGTACCATGAAATCTCTGTTTCTTATGTGGCACATTTTCAATGTATTTTTATATAAACATATTTCGCATTGTAATTACTAATAGTAATTCTTTTGAATTATTACTTTCTCACATTGTGTCCCCTCCTCAGTCAAAGACTTTTTAGGAATCACTAGTAAACAGAAGTCTTTTTTACAAAGTGTGCGTTTTCCACGAAACGTGTTCCCATCCAATTAAAGCATATTCCTCCTTCACATCCACCTTTCACCTTCCACCTATCTTCACTAACGCTACCTCTTACCAGTACTTCCTGGCAGATTTCATTCAGCTCCTTTTCAATCTTCTCCCTGTACTCCTTGGCCAGGGCAGCTTTGCCACTGTCATCAGACTTCTGCTCCATGGTGGACACCACCCTCCATGAGGACCTCCGGGCCCCCACCACATTCTTGTAGGCAACAGAAAGCAGGTTGCGCTCCTCATTGCTGAGCTCAGAGCCCTCCTCTGTAACAGCCTTCATGGTTGCAGCCATGTCATCATAGCGCTCGGCCTGCTCGGCAAGTTTGGCCTTTTGGACCAGCTCCTCCTTGTCTGCCATTGCTTCTGTGTGGGCTGAGGAAGGAAGGACAGAGGTGAGGGGGGTCGGGAAGGACAAAACAAAGGACAGGAATGAAGGAAAACCATAGTGCATTCAAACATGTTGAGAAACCTGATTTACATAGCCTGGAGCACTTTTGAAATTAATCTGAAGGAACAAAATGTCTATTAACTAACAGAGATTTCACTGGAATAAATAAAGTTAGAAAAAAGATTTGGCACAATGGTCATTATTAGCTGCTTTATTTTGTGTAAATGTACAAGCATGTTAGTGTTTCTCACAGTACTGGTGTGCCTTGGGTGTGTGCACATCAGCTTTATTAGAGTTTTTGGACTTTAACCAGCTTGGCTCATCTACACCGAGTCTGGTACAGACATGATTTATACTGGTGAGTCATTGGAAAGACAACAGGAGATTGTGGTTATATGTTAAGTTTAAATTAAAAAATTCCCTCTCTCTCTGATCTATATATAAGTTGTTCCAACCCACATTCCAATTAGATATCAGCAGGTAGTCATATGAAAGCAGCTGGAACATGCGAACATCAGGCTTGATTAATCACTTTGCAATATCAAAACAGATGATATTTATAATATGTGGCAAGTGACTAGTCACCTAAGCTCTGATTTAATTAACTAAATCTGACAAGAAGCACGTCTGTTTTCTAATATACATGTGATTTCTGTCTGATAAAAAAAAAATATTGATTTCTTACTAGAGGAAACAATTTTCTGTCACTTGGTTATCAATTAATCATTGTTTGATGTCTGTTTCATACATTTATAAAAAGGCATTATGTAGGTTAAAAAGCAAGGCAGAAATACTAATGCAATCAAAAGACACTGTGGTCTTCTCACATGCGATCTATAGTTAGTCCATATTAGTCAGGTTCCTGCTAACACCCAACTAGTTCATAGCTCATTTTTTGCTAAGTAAGCCCAAGTTTGAAAAATGAGCTATGAGCCAAATAAAGTGTTTTACAAATTCCTAGCTTTATCTCTGCATTTCTGCACGGCATAAACAATACTAGCACACTTGCAGAGCATTTCTTATCAACGGTCTTATACATATCCAAAAACACTAAACTTTGGGACCAAAATTAAAAAAAGAAATCACAGAATAAAAGTGAGTCAGATTAACCAGCATGCAGACACCTGCCCTTCTGAGGAATGTCGGCCGCCCAGGTTCACGTCACACGCACACCTGCCCACCTATGGTGGACGGTATGGATAAAGCCCGTAAAACACGATTTCTGTCCGATTTAAATTTAATATGTTCGATGTTTGGTGTGAAACGATTAATAACCCTAGAAAATAACAGACAGGACCTCAAAATAGAGTCAGTGAATCAGTAAAAGTAAGAATGAAAAGAGCCGTGCTCGGTCTCGTCCTCAGTGAACGCCCTTTTTCGCTTCCCGGAAAACAAACCAGAGCTATTGTCTGTGCGAGCATAAAACGTTATTTTAAATACAGTTACTATATAACGGGTAATTCAGTAGGGATGTGGTCTGTCTTCGCACAGCACAACGACTAAAAAATTGATTGCAGATTGAGTGCAGCCGCGTTTCCCATTCAGCAAGCGCCGAACAATGACTGAGCAGCGAAGCATCACTGGTTTCCACATACAATCTCAATAGCAGCGGCTGATGCGTGATTTTAAAACGCCCCCGACGAACATAGAACATATTTAACGATATTCTGTCAAACACACCCTGATCATTTGCAGTAAATAAATGTAAACTAACCTGAAAATGTCGTTAAGTAACGTTGTTCCTGAGCCACGGACGCACAGCTGATGATCTCTCCCGCTCATCCACGGGGTTTCCCTCCAATCAAACGCACAGCAGCAGGGTCGTACCAGGACGGATGACGTCAGGACCGAGTTGCTAGGGCAACCACATTTACAGGCAACATTTTTAAAGATATGTAAACTCCCAGAGTGGACACATTAAAAGAGTTTTCCGATGTGTATTTTCTTTCAACCAACCATTCATATACTTTTTTTAAGTTAAGCCAGCAATGTGTACATTTTTCTTTCCGTTTCGGGTCTCGCACCATGATCATTTGTTCAACGCAATACCGCCAATGACCCATGGGAAATGTAGTTGGGTAGTGGCATATTGCTGTGTCGGAAAGGAGTTCATGTTATACTGTGTAACATAGTAATAAATAATGACGTAACATAAACTGTGGACATGTTTGAACATTTTAGAAAGATTCATTGTAAAAGAACCGTAAATAACCCGGAAGTGGAGCTTCCATTGTTGATTTCTTTACGTAATTTATTCAATATTATTGTTGTTTTTCTACTGCGCAGACATCCATCTAAATGTTCCACATACTGGTTGCTGTCGGTTGCTATAGAAACTGTGAATTTAAGAGAGGGACGCTACTGGACCAGACTTATCTAATCTAATTTTTCAAATTCATTCCTCCAATGATCTTCACATAAAAGAAGTTATTAAATGTCAATTTATGAACATTTGTTTAAACAGAGTTTTACACACACACACACACACACACACATAATATGTAGCCTATCTACAATGTGAAATCATAATGAGATAACATTTGTATGTATCAACAATAAATGGGTTTGTCAATTAAGTAGGGCCTTTTTCTCTCAATATGTGAGACTAGGACAATAATATATCCTGGCTCTTTTAATCTCTTCATCTTTACGTGCATTTTACTGAGCATTCATATAATGTTGAATTATATTTTTACTCATCACTAGCCCAACCCAGCAGTGAGTTGCCTGTTATAAATGTAGGCAATACTAAAGCCCCTGACAGATTGGGTCTAAATCATTTTTAATCCTCATGGCACTTACCTTAAAATTGTCTTTTATCCCACTCTGGCCCCTGTGAAGAGATGATGCTCAACTTTTAACCAGGCTTTACAGTAAATCTAAATATATGTACTTAAAGCTAAAGTACATTGGCCAGTGAACTGGCTTTAAAGGCCCCTTTTAGAAGTCCAGTCACCATCCCTGTTTGTCTGGTTTCAGTAGTGTAGAAACACTGAGTAGACCCTCTGGTATGACATGTCTATCACATCCCCTGATGTGAAATAAAGTTAAATTCGAGTAAGAGTGGAGGCACTTTTACAGGGTCATAAGTACCCTTTCATTAAATTAACTAGGTCATCAGTGTTTAACATGTAGAAAAACAGGGATTATGTGCAGATTATGTAATAGATCTGTAGATATGTTGTAGAAAGATTCCTTAATATTCCAGTTTTCTTCAGGGTGTGGTTTCGTTGGTCCACTCTTGGGTGGGGTTCAGCATTGTTCTGAAGTAGACCGGTAAAGAGACTTCTGGTCTCGCTGAAGCTTGTTTTGGGCTGAGACAGATATAATAACATAATATAGAAGTACTGTTGTCATGGTGACCACTGGTTTGAAAGCCCTGAGCTTTTTTGTGAGATATTAAAGTGCACATAATTCTGAATTATGAGACATTTCTCATTGTTCTGAATGTAAGACACTTGCACATAAAGCCAAAAAACACCTTGTTTTATTGTTGCCACTACAGCAAGTTCAGATCTCTGGCTTGTTTTTATCTCTTTAAACTGAGATATATCACTGGAAATAGATTATAGCCAGTGGGATACTTAATTCCCTCACCTAATTAAGACAAGTAATTTCAGTCAGTGCAAGTGCTCCTCTTTTTCATGTCAGCCACTGTGCGTTCAGACAGACCATAATGCACAAAGATGATCTATGTGTGAGGAGACAGAAGAACAATGTGGCTGTGACTCATTCAGATGAGACTTAAACCATTAAAAACAGGCAGCATGACAACTTTTCGTCATGTGAATAAGGAAAACGTAATCCTATTCTGACTTGAAACGTTTTTTTAACCTATAAGGTTTAAGTAAATAAACATTTCCAACAGAGTATTCAATGATGTGGTTGTTTTTTGTCTGTACATTAACACAGGATGTCCTTTTCATTTTCAGTAGCCAACTCTTTGCTGAATTGATGCATTTGTCACAGCTGGAGAAAGAGGAAGACAGGAAATGCATGTTTTGTGTGATGAATATAACTGAAAGACAACTTCTTCTGCTGGTTACATTAAGGTGTTTGGGCAGGATTTACTGCCTTGTTAAGATACTCACAGCTCTGAATTTTTACTCCTGTTGACAAGGTTTCATAAAGCCACCCAACTATATATAACCCATTTACTATGTTCTGTTTGTTTCATTGTAATTTTTATACATGTTTAAGATTTAGTACTGGTATTTTTGTTG
Source organism: Microctenopoma stevenorrisi (assembly GCA_032270685.1). Classification (NCBI taxonomy): domain Eukaryota; kingdom Metazoa; phylum Chordata; class Actinopteri; order Anabantiformes; family Anabantidae; genus Microctenopoma; species Microctenopoma stevenorrisi. The sequence goes on from JAUMTR010000003.1 coordinate 7,486,245, forward strand.
TTTGAATCAACAACCAACCCCTTTCTGTCTATTACAAATTGTATTTTTGTTCTTTGTCTGTAGTAGGAACATTTATGATGAAGCTATGCTCACTTCTATTTTATATCACACTTTAACCACTAACCCCGAAGAGAAAATATGCACAATGTAAAACTACAGCTGAAAGCACCATTTCCTGTAAGAGGATATTTTCTTAAAGGGATCAGCCGACCAGGTGTTTAAACCTTCATCTGCAGGAAATGTTGAAGCTTTCGTGGGCTGTATGACTTGGTTGTCAATTTGGTGTCACAGTAAGTGGCTGTAAATATAAAAATGTCACAATTTATTAACACAGCCTCCTGGGATGATGTTCAAGTCTGCCTCACGTTCAGCCATATTATAACATGGCTCAGAAAAGGCAATACCATCTAGACAAATACTGATTGTTAATAATTGTTTCATTGTTTCACATTTGCAACTGGCAGCTAATGTTCTTTAAAGAATTGGATGATATGAGTGTGGCAGAGGAATGCAGTCAGTTTGGATGTAAAACATTAACTTGTCAGTACCAACACACAGAGAATCTGTGACAGACATTCTTCAAATCATTACACAAAGAACCAAACAAAAAAGCAGATATACAACAAAGTAAAATTTAATAAATTGCTATATTACATTATTGGAGCATACATCCATTATATATGCTTACAAATGCTGTTACCAAGCCCCACGTAATTCATTTTATTAACCTGAAATTCATGTAGCAGCTTTAAAACGGACAAACATGATCATTAATAAGATGGAAATGTGTATTATAACCAGGTAGGCAGTATAATCATGATACTGATATTAGAACAAAAATTATCACTGCCACCATTTTAACATTAAAAATGAAATTATCAAAGGTTTTGATAATGAGCTGGCTGCAAAAACTATTCCTATACGCATCGGGTCAGTGAGGAGTTTGCTCTGAGAAACACTTTGAATGATGTGAGAAATCTTCATTCACTGCTTAGATTACTCATGGATCATTTATGTCTTCATTAACCCTGAAATCGAAGGCAGCTTTTGGGTTTATCCCATCATGTATTTAAACACTACCAAGCACACAGGACTGCATGGGAAGAAGACAACCTGGGCTGAAAGCCTAAATGAAGAGACACGTTGTTTATCTCAAATCATCCAGTGTTGTCACACTGAGGCAAATGCAGAGTTGGTGCAGGGCTTCGAATAACTCCGTTTGGTGTCCAGTGTGATCATTTATGCCTCCACTCCTTCCAACTCAGGAGGCAGAGGGGATTTCGGGTGCTTGCTCTCAAAATGCTGCCTGAAGGTTTTTGGGTCAGGCATCTGGGACTGCAGGAGCGGGTGACAAATCCAATATACGTTAGGTTATAATCACATGTCAGTGATCAAGGAACTTAATGGAATGAAAAACTGTTGCAATATTTCCAACCCAGGTTTTGGACTCAGGCTTGTCAGAGCTTGATACTCACCAGGCACACAGAGCAGGTGAACACTAGCGCTGCCTTAGCTGCCGTCTTTTGATCATGACCCTTGGCCTTCTTCATCTCAGCCTGTTTCTTGGCATTTTTCTGCTGGGACTGAATCTTCTGATGTCCACGTGCCATGCTGGAAAATCCTAGAGAAGACAAAACAAGGACAAATGACTTAACTTTTACTGTTAAGAGCAGTTGCAAACAGTCTTCTTATTACAGTTGATGCATACCAACTTAAAACAGGCGAGTTAGTAAAAGCATTTTAAGAGTTCTGGGGATTACATTTTGTCCATAAAACATGTTGTTCAGTCCTTATTTGAGCCATCTATCTTGTTTGGGTGCAATTCTAGAAATGTCTCAAGAAGCGCTATACATTTATAATGTGAACTGTTTAAAAGCAAAAAACTAACAGCTCCCACTTGGCCAGGATCAGGAAAAGTAAACATTTCAGTGTCTGCCCGGACCTGAAATGAAATGTTCAGGTGAAACAAAGTCAGCTGGCAGGCTTATTAAACCTTGATTTGCACGTATTAGTGGTTCAAATCATGGAAGACATCCAGAGTAAGGGAAACATTAGAAACACTAAGAGAATGAACATGGGCGTTTTGCCAAGAACCAACTCAAAAGGTGTGGCACTGTGGCTACAGATTTATTTGCAATTTGTATTTTGGAGAAGGGGATATCAGTGAAAGTTGGTTAGTACAAGTTCTCTCTTGTACTAACAGGTACTCAAATATACATCTGCGCTGAAAAACTAGTTTCTCCAGTCAAACATATTTTCTGTGGAAACCATAAAATCTTGATAAAGGTTCAAGTGGATGAAGATAAAGATTTTTGGCATGTGGACAGGACTTCTGTTTTCGATACATTGGGACAATGAGATCCCCTAAAAATACAGATGGCCACAATAACTCTTAAAATGAGCTGTGGGGCCCTTGATTTAACACCTCTTACACAACTGTGACTCAAGATTAGATAACAATGCAACACCCACTGTTGAGTCTGTATTATTTTGCTTTGTGTTTTTACACATGTAAATTATACATCCTAACAAACGTTTTATCGATCTAGTTAACACACGCTATATTTAAAGACTTTTAAATCGAAGGGCTCCAGGTAATTGCCTACTTTGCCCTCTTGGTAATCCAGTCTTGCTTACAGTACAAGGACTTCTATAAATAGTCGGTTGGAAGTCAGCTATGAGTTCAGTGTTAGTTGGTGCTGGTTAGTTTTTTAACTCGTAAGCCTCAAAGCATTCACTGTTTCTTCTATTACCATGTGTTATCTAGGTTATTTAAAATCTACTTCCATTGGATCATGAGTGCTGGGCGCACGAAACAAGCACAACGAGGTCATTTAAGTAAGTATTTCCTAAACTGTGAGAACTCTTGACAGAAGCACGGGGGAATTAGCAAACATTTTCCTACGGTGCTTGTTCTGTTCGCAGGTTTCATGGTTTATCCGGCTAGACTAGCCGCCTAGCCGCTTCGCGTTACATTACAAAGTTCTGTCGTGTGTGGTTTCTGAAGGCAAATCTTTGGATAGTCGAATAGCAACTATTTTAGGTTTTTTTTAGATTACTTATGTTTGAATTTCCCTACACTTGTCCAGCTGTTGTTAGCGGGAGCTGAGCTGCGGGTATCAAGCCACTGTAACGTGGTTTACCAACATGCTAGCCCAGGCTAGCTTTGACTCCCTGTTAGCTATCCGGCTAACTATACTACTGTGATTATTTCCTTCAACCTGGAGGAAAATCAACCAAGAACCGTATGGGCGATGTATTACAGGTTATATATTTAATAGGACAGACACGCTTACCTATTGAGAGTTCGTGTTGTTTGCTGGATGGTCTCACACACGAGTGTGACAGCTGCTCGGTTCACAGACAACCGAAGACTAGTGCTGCCTTTACGGACTCTCGCAAGCTTCCGCTATACTAGTAGTGGTAGTAGCACAAGTAGTGGTAGTCCGACAAAAAACACATAACGAGGTACACTGAAGATACACTATGCAAGGAGCAATATACACAGTATAACACAAATAACCTACTAGTGTGAAAGAGATAACTCATTTTATTGTCACATACACTACAGCAGACAGATTTTACGAAAACGTATCATACTTTAGAAACTATATTACAAGCTCACGTCCTGCATTAAAAATGTGAAGCAAAAGTAAAAACATATAGCATTAAATTATTCTTCCTGAACAATAAGTAAAAGTACTCCTTATTGTGGTAATAAAGTCTTATTAGTGTGATCTTGCTACAACTGGTAAAATGAGGCTAAGCAAAATCTGCCTAGTAGCAAAATCCATAGTAATAGACCATAATTTATAATTTTATATAATTTCTATTTTTTATTAAATCTAACAATTTAAAAATTCTAATAACTTTATACACTGTTAAATAGTTTGTGAATTTCACTTCTAGAATCAAGTACACTTCGAGTATATATA
>JAUMTR010000003.1:7490711-7603036 GCA_032270685.1 Microctenopoma stevenorrisi
TATATATATATATATTTGTTATATAGGGAGGTTGTCATGTTTACGAATAAAGAAAGAAACATAAATGCACCGGATGTTGCCATGTAGCGACTGCAGATGGCGTCTACAATATCGCCCCCAAGTGTCAGCGGTTGGTTACTTCACATAAACGTAAAAACGAAGTCGGGAGTGAGATTATTGTTTGAGATGGGTTTTCCCATTTTATCTGACTAGTCTTAATGAGTCTAAATATATTTTTTATTGTTTTACATTATAATGATACCATTTCATGCTCATTATTGTTGTGCCTGTCTGTGATTATTCTCATATGTCTTGCCTCTTAAGTTTATTGGTGAGTTGATTCATCGTTTTTGAAAAAAATGAAACACTGCGCTTTTTATTTAGTTCTATCTATAGTTTGTTTATAGTTTGCAAACTAGTCAATTATGCCAAAATTACACTGTATTCCTAATTAGATATATGCAGTACGAAGTATGATTATCAGCTGTTTGATTTAAATGATGAAGGACGTATTTCCTTTATATAACACTAGGGGGCAAATACTGTATGGAGGAGTACTGTATGTTTCATCGTGTGCCTTCGGTGTGAGAGCAGGGTTGTGTTATGCTGTGAGTATTGCTGTGCCACTAGTATCCATATTTTTATCACAATTGGTCTTACACCTGGCATAAACTGTGACCTGCAACACATCTAATACAGCAAAAACACAACACCAAGATGGATATTCTCCCAGTAATAAGGCCTAGAAGGCTAAAAGTTGACATATTTTCACTGGGAAGCATTACTAAACAAACCTTAATGTATTTATCTTGTTTATCTGTTACTGTGGTTTCGCTGACTGGTGGAAACAGTGAAGCTGTTTATCCCTGCTTGGTATTTGACTAAATTCTGCTAACATGTAAATTAACTGCGACTCCAGTTATCACACGATGGGAACACAGGCTCACAAACTTTCAAAATGACTTCAACGTGTTTATCAGTGCATAGAGTGAATAATGAAATCACAAGCTGTCAGTTGTAGTCACTTGTAGAGTAAATCAGTCAAAAGAAACCCCAGTCCAAAAGTCCAGAAAGCATCGAATGTGTCTATTTTTATTCACTAGCCCTCATTGCTGCTGGAACTCTTCCCAACTGTTAGGTGTCATGACTTTCTTGAGAGAAATCGTATCATTGTGAGAAAAGTCTCCAGCCGGCCATTGTGCCCCCTTCACTACCTTCCTGCCTTTTTTCTCATCGTAAGAAAAAAAAAAGAGAGACAACCCTCTCGGGCCTATTGTGAAGGGGGAAAATATCTCTCAAGAGAGAAGGATGTGATTATGTTTTCAGAAGGGGGCAAAAAAGTAAAAGAAAGAAGATGGAAAAAAGCCACACGTTGCTCAAGTTCCCCGACCCTGGAGGTTGTTGTGCAGTGACTTGCTAGCTTACGTTTGGGGTGCGGTTGTCCAGCCCTAGGGCCTGTGTGAAAGCAAATCTTCCAGGTGTCAGCTATTCAATAGTAGAAGAGCATATTATCTGACTGTCTATTGTGCTTATGAATAAGAAGGGGTTTGCCTGAGATTCTTTTCACATTTAGGTCCTTTCCTCCCGCCACAAGGCTTTCAGGTCCACTTTCGGCTCAGACAAGTTGTTTATGAGGCTCCTTAGATTCTTAATTATTATTATTACGCTGCCATTTCTGGTTTTTGTTTCTCACTACCTGGCTTATACCGCATCTATTGTCACTGATGTTTGGTGTGGTTAAGGTTTTTTAAAGATACATTTCAGGCTAGAGACACTTATTCTGTATTGCCTGGCTCCCAAAATGTGTCCGGCGACCAGCAGAGCAATAGGGAGGGGTTACTGTGACCTTGTTTCTCTGGAGGCTGTTGAGGGAAGAGGAAGTTGAATTTCATCTTCCCCATTAACCACTTCCTCTCCCCAGCTGCCCCTCCTCACACTTTCCCCTTGTTCCTTTTCCAAACCAACAGGTTTTGCCACAGTCGACTGCTGCTGGTGCAGCACCACCGTGACACGCTGCAATGCTGCCAGACCAGTCGGGCCGTACACAAGGCATGACACAGTCACAACACATGCACATGCTTATGATAACTTACACTGCCGCCTTCAGAGGCATTGTTTCACGTCATTTGATTGACATATGTAGTGCACACGCACAGAATCAGCCTGAGCCTATGACGGTACAATAGGAATGAAACCATCTGTATGATCTCAGGCACTGAGGGAGAACAAGTTAAAATCAAACTTAGTGGCAGTGGAGTGTAGATTCATTGGTTCATTAAAACTGACCCTGAGATGCCCTGTGAAATCACATCAAGAGGGCAAACCATGTCTTGAGGGGGGAAAAAGTTAATTTCTTACCTCAGCACACACACACACACACACTTACACTCACACAGTGGAAATGAAGGAGACCTGAGGTCTCGGGCTGAGCCAGACAAAACAGAGGCTGATTGTGACCGTGGTGACAGTGCTCACTAATCTCAGCCACAGCAGCAGCTCGATGATATTTGGGCCAAACTTTGAATGGAGCTGCTTGGTAACTCTGGAGCAAATGTCAGTTTTAATACAAAAGTGAGTTTTTGGCACCTGTACTTTACCACAATGCCTCAACTGATTGTATTTATACTGTAGGAATTAAATAAATTATTAAATTCTATCAAAGTCTGTTTTATGTCATTTTCTTTATTTTTAAGTAGCAGACAATAACAATAAGACAGAGAAAGAAAACTGAAGAGTATTGTGTAGAAAATGTCAAATTAAAATGAAAAACAGTAGTATAAGTATTTTAAAATATTAGTTTATTAGTAATGAAATTCTTGTGGCAACAGCTCAGATTTTGATCATTACTTTGATAGGACGTCAGTATTTGTGTCATTTTAATTTGTTCATCATCATTAAGATGTCAAAAAGACATCATTACATCTTTTCTGATTACTGAGCTATCACCATGACGACACTGTCCATGAAGAGGACTAAGATACTGGTGGATCTCCCCACACCTCACAGCCCTTGTCTCATAGGTAAGTTTCAGTACTCAAGCAGGTAGACTAATCCTCACCAAGTCCAGACAAGCTGATTCTCCCTGCTAAAAACTCCTGGTATGTAGGATCCACCTTTCACCTCTCTCACAGAGTGGGACACAAACACACACACACACACACACACACACACACAGGGGGGAAGGTATTCTATGACTCTCAGCCCTTGACTTTCCAGGAGTCTTGCCCAAACCTGCTTGTGGCAGCTTGCACGGTAGCGCTCGCACTGTTTCAGCTGTCAAACAGCCACATGGCAGACATTCCAGTGAGCAGAAGTCATGTAGGAAAAGTGCAGATAAGAGAAAAGCTGGTGCACAACCATTATTTTGATTTAGGCAAGAAAAACATTTTTCTTAATTTGTTTTCTGGGGAGAGCTAGTGATTCATAGGAATACAACAGGCTCCTGCACACACTTGTAACAGGCTCCTTCCTCCAGCCTCACCGTGATAACAAAAATGTTGTTTATATCAACAAACGCATTTGCAGAAAAGAATTCACGTGAACTTTTGTTTAGCTGACAGATGTTTAAAGTAAATATTTTCTAGTTATTTTTTTACTAATACATTATTATTGTATTTTCATCGTGTACGTTTAGAGTTTAAAACCTGCAAGATGCTCAAAGAAAGATGGAACAGAGGCATGTTTATTGATTCCGTTTTGGAAATGAAATATTTAGCCATTATCAATGAATATGGTCTCAGTTTGTCTGAATCTTCTCTTATTGATGCACGATGCACTTTCAGCAGAAGACAGATTTAGCAGAAGACAGATTTTGTGTTGTCTGTGAAGCCATAGCGTTAATGCACATGCAGAATGAGGCCTGACATTGTTCCTAATGAAAGAGCCACTGATTTGCCGTGGACAAATTGCCTCGATGCAGCATTTGTCTCTCTAAAATGTCAACATACACCTCTGTATTGATGCTACACATTCAAGTCAGTCAAGGACAGTGGTGAGACTGGATCATGGCCCAGACTAGTAAATCCAGTGTCCTAGGTGTCAGACAAAAAGTTCCAGACCATGAGCCTTTCTGATGCCACACGTACTTGCCTGAGGCTTTTACACTTGCTGTATTGCTTAGGCCTCTGAAACCTAAGGGTCTAATGCTTTCCAAGGGTCTACGGATCACAGCAACCTCTGAAAGCCTCAGGCCACATCTCACATCCCCGAAAGTCTGAGTTTGTTGCATAGTTGACTTGAGGGCATAAAAGAAGAAAAGCTACGCCCGGAACACCCTGGCAGCCTGAGGCTTTCTGAGGCCCAGGACAGGAAGGGCACTGACCATATAGGCACCGGGTCATGTCCTGGTTAGTGTTAGAACATTTTATTAACTTTTCAGGGCTTTTCTGCCTCCATCTAATCTTTTTTAGAGTGTGTTTTTTCAATCTGTGTGTTATTCCTGCCTCTCTTTGTGTTTTTTGGTTATTTTATGTCTCGTTGAAGTAGATTATCTGTCTCTCTATAGCTTTGTGTCTCTCTTGTAGTTCTGTGTTTTTATAGTAATTTCATTGACTTTTCAATAAGAAATGTTAAACGTTTCAAACAGAGATTACAGGTTAGGCACAGGTTCACTAATTTTTTCTGTTAATAATAATAATTTTTTACTTAATAAAAATCTATTTGCCGTTTTCTCTTTTTTCTTTACAACCTTAAAATAAGTTTTTTATTCACTCATTTTTTGATTCTCTTTTGTTTGTGTCTCCCACTGTTTGTGTTTTGTCAGAAGAAAAGGACCCCACCTGTATTTATCTAGCAGTAAAGCAGTTCACTTTAAACACACACACATAACACAGAGAAAGCTCAGCCCAGGTGCTCTGTAAAACAAATTATACAAAGGAGGATAGTAGCTATCATCCACATCACACGCGAACACTCACACAAACAGCTACACACACACACACAGACACACACTCACCACTGACGGTTAAACTGAATCTAGGCATAATTTTATAATTTCCATACAAGACTGCCTGAAGGCATTCATAAACAAAAGGCCCGCGTTTTATCATGCAAACACCTTCTTCAAAACCAGTTTGGAAAGTGCAGCTCAACCATTTAAAATCCATTCAAAGTCCAGCTCATGGGAAATTACCTGCAAAATTCTGTGAAACACAACAGTGGTGGAAAATTACATCTTGTACTAAAACAAAAAGTACAAATATTAACACGCAATAATAATTGTTCTATAATAATAATAATATTGTCTATGTGTGACAGTATTTAAAAAGAACACTGATAATATCCATAACAACTGCTATCTATGGTGATCAGAATACCTAGTTAGGTAGTGATTTTATTTTGATCATTTTTAGACCACAAATAAAATAACAACGATGAAAAATGTGTGTGTTTAGGGTCAATAGCCACAAATAGTGGCAGACAGTCAGCACTACAGCCAAACCCCTTCCCTGAATGCGACCCATGCACACGCATTGTTTGCTCTGGCGGGATAATCCCAAACACTGGGATCGCGCCATACAATGGCTTCATTAAGGAGACAATGGCATTGTGTCAGCTAATGACAGGGCTCCTCCCTGCCTTCTGTCTGCTCTGTGAATACCTGAAACACACAGAACAGTCATTCTTAAAATGTGGAGTGGGAACAGGTCAGCTAATGGTCAGCGAGACCTTTTATGAGGCTGTGCAGTCATGCACGAAGTCGCATTCCGCCGTTTGGTTAGTGCCTTTACATTTGAAAGTCTAATTCTCTGCTATAAAATCAAAGTTTCAAGTTGCGCAAGTGCACTGTAAACCTGAATCGCATGTGTTACCGTTTTCCTCTGCTCCGTGTCATTGTGATGCCTTCAATGCCGTCTTTCGTACACTTGCAGGTGAGGTGGGCCTCTACCTGCCTCGCTGGCCGACCGGCCAATCAGAGCGTAGCTCCACTCCGCAGCAGCCAATCAGCGATATACTCGCCCTCAACCTCACATTTCTTTTATAGTGAAAGAATTTCAGGCAAAGTTGACCTGCTGCCATTAAAGCAAGCCAAGGCAAATATTATAATGCATGGCAGCAGGATATGTTGACATTTTCCATAATTTACGTGCACACCGAACACAAAACACGCAGAGTGATTGGCCGCCGGGAGACAAAAGCGGCTTTACCTGCCAGGTGGAGCGGAGGACAGAAAGAGAGGGAGAGGTAGGGAGAAAAGAAGCGGGGCGAGAAAAGTCGACTTACCTGTAGCCCAACTTCTTGCAACTCGCTCCCTCTATTACCTGCTCCGACTTGAAAGTCCAGTTTCACAAGGAAGATTCGGAGAGGAAGCAAAATATGTCACAGGAGACAGACAAGTAAGTGATCGAGGCCGCGGAGAGGATCTCTGATGATTTCACGTTGAGAGAAAATACTTTTTCAAAAGTTCTCTTTGGAGTCTTTCTTCAAAAGAAAGTTTGTTTTAAAAGGGGAATTTATTTCTGCTGGTGATGGAATTAGGGGCACTTTCGTGTTCTATTACTTTTGGACAGTTTACGACAAATGTTAAACTATTAGAGGCCCGGGGAAAATGTTGACAAGTAAAACTTCGCGCCGTGGATTTCGTCAGAGCTCTATTCGCCATTTTTGATTGATGGAAAAGACTTCAAAGTACAAGGCCTGGGCGTTAGTTTAAATAAAAAGGTTACACACATGCTTTGCATTGTTTTACAGTTTTCATATCAGGCCTACGGTGGATCCGCTCGTGAAAAAGGACAGTTTGAGCAGCCTGTCGTCCCAGTATATAGTTATTAACTTATTTATTTATAGGCTATTAGTAACAGATGGTTGCTATTTGCTTTCTGTTGACTCATATCAACTAAAAAAATTATGACATGTTTTTTTTTTGGAAAGATTGTGCTTTTTGCAATTTTTCTAAATATCACTATTGTTGTTATGTCTCATTAAATATCAGAAATACAAAGAACTTGCCTTGGCTGACAGAAATCATCCAGTATTACACAGGAGCTGATGTGTTGGATCAATTTCATGAACAATTCTTAATTTTAATTGAAGTTTTTGTTGATTTTAATATAGCTGGTACTGAATTAAAAATGGGCTGAATTACTGATGGATCTTAATTGAAACAAGGCGGTGGTTATTAACATGTTAATCACGTATTAATTATGCATATAATAAGTTTTAGTCTTGGCACCTCGTCAGGTGTGTTTCAAATATTAAACAGCAAAATGTCTCTTGCGCTCCGTTATTCTGTTTCATGCATCCTGCATCAGTGCTTCAGTGGAAGCAGGTGCCAGTGCTAATATTTAATCAAATCAACCAGAATAGAACTGTTCCATTCATAAACATAACCGTGGTGTTGTTATACCTGTGAGTTCTCTGCATGCTGCTGTGGGGAAATTAAGATGAAGTTCTGATACATGCAACCGAAGTATTAAAGTGAATGTCAGATTTGCAGCTAGTGAAAGGGAAAAACGTATCAATTGTCAAAATAATCACAAACCCAGTAAAAGCATAGGCATGAATGTAAAACTAGTAATTGTCTGAGACAGACTCAAATCCTGAAATCAGAGCTTGAGGGTGGGATGAAGATGTTCACTTTTGTGGCAGGTGGAGAGACAGTGTCAGACAAGAGTTTATGTCAGTTTATGAAGAGAAACTACAGTTGTAATGCAAATGAGTAATTTCACATTTTAATCTATTATTTTCCTCTTGAAGCCATACAGCAGATTTCACAGCTGTTAAAGAGATCTTCTCTATATTGTCGGTTTGATTCAAGCACCTATGTGTAAACACAAACATATTAACACAAAATATTATAAGAGACTTTTCAGGAAGGTGTTGCATTATGCTTAATCATGCATTGTGCAACATTTCCAAGTGCAGCTTGACACATTCAGGGGCTGTCCAGTGATTGGCTGCCTTCAGTGATGTTGGGACAACACTGGGTGTTTAACTGGTCTGTAATCTTATCAACAAACAGACACACAAAAGGCGCAACAGGAAATTCTTTTATTACTGGTGAATCTCTTGATTTATTACAATGATTTTTTTTATCACTTTTTTGACAAAATGTTAACAATAACAATAATAACAGTTGGTCACATCTTAAAGTTTTGATTAAAGAATTGTTCATTCTCTTTTTATCTGGTACAAAATACAACTTTTAAAGCTGAAACCAGCAATGTCAACGTTATTCTCATCTGTGTGCACTTATTCACTCCATCAAATAAATGTCTTTGTGTATGTTTCCATGTGTCTGTCAGTAAGCGTCTGGTGGTGGTGGTCCCCAATGAGAACTCCTTCCCTGCAGTGCGGCGAGCCTACACCAGTGAGGACGAAGCATGGAGGTCGTACCTGGAGAACCCACTGACAGCCGCCACCAAGGCCATGATGAGCATCAATGGGGATGAGGATAGTGCCAACGCCCTGGGGCTTCTCTATGACTACTACAAGGTCTTAAAAGATATTTCATTGATTTGGGGTAAAATTAACTAATATATAATTCATACGGTAATTTCACGGACTCATTTTCTGTTATTTTGTGAATCACTTAAAGACAAAAACGTCTGTAGTGTTACGTTTGTCTGTGCAAGTTCAGTGAATTTCATTTGTAAGACATTTATCGCTATTTCACTACATTTCTTACTTTTCTTACTGCGCCAGTGCTAAAATAATGCACATTGTTCTTTCATTTAAATAGACAAAAGACAACGTGTGAAAGACAGTTCCTTGTTCAGTTTTGATTGATGCCAACCAAAATAACCCGTTTTCTTGTTGCAGGTACCTAAAGAAAAGAGGCTCCTGCCTGTTTCTAAAGTTGTTGAAAATACAGAGGAACAGGAAAAGAGGTTAGTGAATCTCTCAGTGTCTCTCATTAAGAGTTGCCGATGTACAGACGAGCAGGTTTTTCCAGCAGTATACAATTAAATCCTCTTGGCCCCTGACCAGTATTTGTACATGTTTCACATTTATCTGGTTAATAGGATTACTTATGAAAACACTTTAATAAAGAAGCCTTTACATTTTTCTAAGAACTAAACACAATTTCCTTAACAACATAAGAACTACACTGATGATAATAGCGATAGGAGACAAGCACTTCAAGTCTTCATGTAGGCAAACTTCACAGCTGAGTGAGTTTTGTTTTACTTGAATCACTGACACTGGATAACAGAAGGGTAGGCCAGCTAAAACCTGACCGGAAAGATTTATAGAAATGCTGTTAAAAATGTCTCAGATGATGAATTACAGATTTGTATCTACAAAGAAGGTAGATAATCTACAATTTGGGGAACGGTTTCCATTTGTAAAATCAGGTGCAAAATAAGTTTAGAAAAAAACGTTAATCCTTTACTTGCCGACAACAACAGTGCATTTAAGGACTCGGCTTGTTTACTGTAAACAAATCGCATGAGAAGAACAAAACTAACAATGTCTGTGTGTGTTTGTTGGGGACTATTTTCAGCTATAGATTAATATACATCAGAGTTTTCTGGACAACAATAGGTGTGAGTCGTGTAGAGGAAGACCGGAGATAGTTTAACAGTACACCTATTCACTAAGTTGAAATTAATTAATAAACAAAGAGCAGAATGACATCACTAGATCCTATTAAATCTGTCTGTTTGCCCAGGACGTTACCTAGCAACCTCAGCAACCAAAATGAGGCGGAGACAGTGGACAACCACGTTCAGGTCCTGAAATCGGTCCCCGTCAACTTGTCACTAAACACAGAGCAACAGGAGAACAAACGTGAGCAGTCCAGCAGCTCGTCAGGGACGGGCACAGGAGACGGAAGCTCACCAGCCGTGGCCCTGGTGAAGGCCGAGGTCTATTCGCCCGTTTTCATGACGGGGACGGGGCTACACTACAGGGTGGAAGGAGAAGAGCCAGCGAGAGTTATCTATGAGCAGAGTCCGTATGAGGTGACCACCGTCAGTCACAGCTCTTATGTGAAAGAGGACCAGCAGAGTCCACCTGACAGCCCGTATGAAGAGGAGAGAGGCGCGGTGAGAAAGGACACCAGAATCTGTACTCCATCTCTCCCCTAGAGACAATCAATAAGACTAAAAATGTTTTTTTAAATATGTTTCTCCTGTAACTTTTCCAAACATTTTCAAATGACAGTCCTTTATTTAAACATGGGTAGTGGGTTATTTTATTACTACTGTTTTCTGTGCACATACAAATCACAGCGCAATGAATTATCAGGCAAACTGTTGAAAGACTCTCTGGGAAAACCAAAAAAGGAATTTACAACACTGACACGTGATCTGTAACAGTATATTCTGGGTGGAGTTGTTGTTAAATGGCATGTAGAGCCAGACTGATGTTTTAACTATGATTCACTGAGAGTCCAAAGGTTAATGGCTTTGACAAGAATCAAGTGGAGGTCTTCCTCCAGCCTTGAGATCTCCATGTTCTGACCTGTATTTACGCACAGTTTTCTTCTCATTTACTGCATTGTTTAACCAGGTCTTCTCTGGCTAAATGAACAAGTCATTTTCCTCAAATAATTTCCTCTTTCTGTGCATTTTTTTTTGGATTCTCAACAGAGGTACCACACACCTTCCTCTCTGGCTGCTGATGACTTCTTATTTCATGAGGAAGGAGTGTAAGTCACGTAGCATACTGACTGACTTAAACCTGCATGTTATTACACCACAATTATCTAAATATGTTACGGTGTAAATATTCAATATTATATGTAGTATTCTGAAATCACAACACTGAACGTGATCCAGGAAGGAACGCAAAAGGCTTTTTTTGCCGCCTATTGTTGTACCTCCATCCTATCATGTTGTTTCTAATCACATATCCTTCTGTACAGTGACAGTTTCCAGTACACGCTGGACGCCACTCGTTCGCTGCGTCAGAAGCAAGGCGAAGGACCAATGACTTATTTGAACAAAGGCCAGTTTTACGCTGTTACACTCAACGAGCTAAGTGCCAACAAACGCCTCCGTCACCCCATCAGCAAAGTCAGGGTGAGTGAATCATTTCAGTCTCCTCATAACTGACGCAGAACTGATGAAGCCTTCTGGATAGTCTAGTTGCCGCAGAGTAACATTTTTGGGGGAAACCATGACCTGAACGTTAGTTTTATGTTATATTTTTACTGCTCCTCCACTCAGTACTAGCTGTAGTTTCTGTATTACACATGTGTACATTATTTTGTTAAAGGGCAACTTCAACAATTTTCAACTTGACTCCTATAGCTGCAATCAGTAGAAAAGTTAATTGTGTTAAACTATCCTCTAACTTCCCTATATTAAAATGATCTAATTCTACTTGAAAAAGTTGCATATATCCCATAGAACCCCCCCCCCCCTTCCCCCATGACACAAAACTGAACAGAACTGAACTTCAGATAACATCATTGGGAGGAGTTTTTCAGCCAGAACAAGAGATATATTTTAATACAGGAAATGCCAATGAAAGTTTAAAAAGATTGCACCGTTTATAAAGGTCATGACTGTTTTCTGCAATAGCACTACAGTAAATGACTGTGAGTGTCAAAGAGATCACTTAGTGCTCATTGCGATTAATTCTCCACTTAGCCTCAGCTCCATGGAGTGTTTTAGCATCTTTTAAGATGATTGTTTTACAACCATAGGTTACCTCTCAAGGCTCTTATTAGCATAGTTTTGCGGTGTAGCAGGGAACTTTGTTGTGTGAAAAAGCTTTGATAAACGCACGGTATGTTACATTGCAACATTAAACTGCTGAGAGACAAAGAGGTGGCAGATGAAACAAAAGAAAACTGAATTAGTACTTATATGTAAGCACGCTTCTTAAACTCTTAAAAAGTTTTGAGCATTGTTTCTATTGGCATCCTTTTGCAGGAAGAGAGAAATCAGGAGTTAGGAATCAGATGGGACTCATCTTGATGTGATCAAAATGTGAGCATCATTTGATTGAGATTGACTTTGTCCTTGTGTTGTTGGTGCTTTCAGAGTGTGATCATGGTGGTGTTCAGTGAAGATAAGAACCGGGACGAGCAGCTTAAATATTGGAAGTACTGGCACTCGAGGCAGCACACAGCCAAACAGAGAGTCCTAGACATTGGTAAGACTTTAATTCCTTCACGTTTTCTTACATGTTAACATCAGCAAATTCTTGTTGTATTAATGAATGAAAACACACGACAGTGATAGATTTATGTTTTTACAAATACTGGAATGCTATCAACTAATAAACAAGCCCCCACCAAACTGTCTGCCTGAGGCTGTTCAGCTGCCCACCATAATTTACCAAAAGACTGGGGGCTGAGCTGCTCTACGAATACACACCCGAGTCTCTTAATGTCAAGGTGTTGCCGGGACACACAACATAATCCTCTAATCTATTTGACATTGCCTGGGAGATTGAGCAAAGCGCTTATTTGTAAAATAAAAAAGGAAATCCAAAGTGTGACAAACTTTCTCTATCCCAGTATTTCCCACGGGTGTGTTGATCTGAAGCCTCATAATGGTATATTAACACTTTTGACCTTTGTCTGCTGTTTTTCAGTTGATGGATTTGAATTTGAACCGATCTTTTTATACGCCTTGATGAATGAGCGTGTGTGAGAAACTCGTAGGCGGTTTTGGTTTGACAAGCTCAGGCCTGCTAATATAGGCAGAGATTCAGAAGTATGTGGGATACTTGGGGTGGATGGGAGACACCCACACTCACACTCAGCTTGTTGGGACAGGGAGAGGAATGCTAGCCACACTGATACGTTGGCTGGTCTTGGTCTGTTGAAAGCAATTCTTACCCAATTTAGATACCCGGCTTATGTCCTATATTTACAACAAACCAGACAAATCAGCTTACAGTTCATGCCCATGTTGATATCTGCAACCTAGATATATGTGATTGTAAGAAGTTTGCCATGGTATGACAAACGTATTTAAAAACCACACTTTTCTTAAATGTTTATTTTATACTTGTAAAGTATTTATTGGGAAACATTTAAAATGTGTTTCTGAGTGGTTCCAAAACTTTTTTGCTTGTGCAAGTTGATATTTTGGTGAAGTGTAGTTGTTGAGAAGACTGATACCGATAAAACGGTAAGCTCGAGACAGTTAGCTTAGCATAAAGACCACTGAACTACTAGCTTGGCTCGGAGCAGCAAGTGAAAGGAATATTTTGTGGCACGTAATGGGTGGCAAATGTTTTGGCCTACAAACTCAGCTAAGCTAGCTATTTCCATTTACTTTTAGTGTTCACAGTAAGCTGAGCTAACTATGTCCTTGCTATAGCTTTATGTTTTAAGTACAGACGTGAGAGTGGTATCATCTTCACATCTAGCTCTATGCAAAACAGGGAATTTTGCATATTACTCAATAAATGTCCTTTCAAAGGGTCACAAAATAATGGTAATCACGATTCTCGAGAACGCAAACCATGTAGGTCTGAAGAATTCATTTTGTTTTAAAGTCATAACTGCAATTTAATAGAATTAGCATTGTCAGAAAATTTAGTCTGAAGCTTAACCCATTGAGCTGACAGGCCACTATCACTACATGTGCCATTGGGAAATTCCTTTGGGGAGAGCTGCATTTATAGGAAAGGAAATGATGCTCCTAAACAATATAAATAAGGTTGGATACTTTTTTAGGCCAAGCTGTACAGAGTAGAAAAAAGGAAATATCAAAATCAAACTCTTATTATTCTAAAAAAAGTGATTTTTTTTTAAATTTGTGTGTTTTTTATATATTTTCTTAGTACAAACCCGAGTGAACACATGCAGTGCTGTGAAAAAGTATTTACCCTCCTTCCGATATTTTATGTTTTCAAAATGCAAACAAAAAATACAAATAAAAAAAGTTTTTTCATTATTTTATTTAGTAAGGGAATAAAAATATTCCATACCTACATAACCTAAATGTGAAAAAGTACTTGTCGCCCTTGTTAAATCATGAAGTAACTAGTAACTGGTTAATCACATTTTTTGTACAGATGAGTTGAATTTCACTAGCCACAACCAAGCCTGCTTACAGACAGTCTAGTTGAATCACTTAAATAGAATAAAAAGAAGACAGGATGCCATGATTTCAAGAAATTCAGGAACAGATGAGAAACTGAGATCTATCACTCTGGAAAAAGGTTAAAAAGCCATTTCTAAAGCTTTGGCGAGATACAGTATCCACAAATGGCCTGGTATCTCAATGGGATAAGCATCAGACTTGAATGCAGATATACCAGGTGTGTGTCTCTGCTCCTTGTAAGTCTTTACTTTACTTTACTTTACTTTGCTTGGCAGACGCTTTTATCCAAAGCGACTTACAAGGAGCTAGCACTGGGTGTCTGGCTCAGGGACACACCTGATAGGGGATGGATTAGGAGTCAGACGGGGTTCGAACCCACAACCTTCTGCATCCCAGTCTGACGCCTAACCCATTGAGCTACCAGGCCGTTTTTTTGGATAAAAGCGTCTGCAAAGCAAAGTAAAGTAATGGAGGAAACTTGGAACAGTAGTGAACTTTCTCAGGAGTTCCTGGCCTTTAAAAATTACCCCAAGAGCTCAGTGATGGCCTTTTAAAGAGTTCACGGTAAAAGTTCCAAGATGACCAAAAAGAACATAAAGGCCCATTCCACTTTTTCATCTTGATTCCTAAGACTTTTGGGAACGTGTTGTATGCACTGATGAAACAAAAGGTGTGTTACATCAGGGAACAAATACTTTTTCACAGCACAGCTCCATAAAACAACAAATGTCATCTCAAGATACATTTCATTGTAAGGTTTAAGACTTTAACACCTGAGCAAGCACTAGAGAAGAAAAGCTTCAGCAGGACCAGGCTCAGCGTAGTCGAGCATCTGTCTCAACCAGTCGGCATGAAAAGTGCTTAAAGTGCTGATTTCCTGATAAATGCAACAAGTTACTCTTGACTAAAAGCATTCAGTGTAAAATAGCATCTCAGGGTTGTAACTATTTGAAGATATGAAACATGTCAGTTGTTCATGTGAAAAGAAAGTTTGTTATTTATTTCTGCATGATTCCTTTTGGAAACCTATTTGGCATTTGCCAGTGTAATGAATTTGTAACTGTGACAGTCTGCATGTACAACTCAACTTAGAGCACAGAAACACACATACACACAGATAATGATCTGCATACAGATAAGCACAAATGCTTCTTGCATGTACAAACATAATCTGAGCCGACGTGTTAGGGAGGGTGCTTAGAAACTGCCTGAAATAGTTAAGGTGTCTGGTAACTGATGTTTATTTACTCATCATGTATAATTATGCTATTCAGTGTGACTAAAGTATTACAACCCTCTCTGCCAAATTGCCTTTTATAATTGCTTGTAACAGAAACCAGAATTTGAGAATACAACTATCTAAAGATGCTTAGTCAATTACTGCATGACCTAACAGACAGATTGTTTCAGCTCACGTATGTGTTTAGCATTGTGACAGAGGATGTTGATGTAAACCGTTCTCAGCCCACCCTCCACCCTGCTTCTCTGACCCAGGTAGTCAGCAGGATGCTTCCCGTAACCTGAAGCTGCCCAGAGAGCTGATTTGAATAGCGGCGGAGGGTTTGTTTTGAGTGTTGGTGCAAAATGTCGGTGGGTATTTGAATGGAGGTATTTAACAGGGGATACTAGCAGATAAGTCGGTTGCTGCCTGTCCAGCTGCTTTGTGCACCTGCTAAAGAACCTGCAAGTGCAGTGGCAGTCATGATGGTGGAGGAGTTAGGAGGGTGGGGTGGGCAGTCAGTATGGTGGGGACTTGTGCTCTGGGATGGGGGCAGCAGAATTACTGCCCAGTTGTTGCGGTATGTTCGGCTCAGATTACGTCTGCATCTGATCCTGTGTGTTCTAAACTAAACAAAATAACTATTATTATTGTCAACAAATCTAACGAGACGAACAGACAAAAGCTTTCCAACTTTTATACACTGTCTTGCTTCTACCAAGTATACATTGATAACTAGTATAATACCTCCACTAACAAGCGACGTAGTTCACATGCATGTCTGTTCAGACTGGTACTTTAAGAAGTTCATGCAAAAATGCTCCAGATGTAATGAAGTTCCTTCGATGTTCATCAAATATGGTCATTTAAGTTCTTTTCATTCAAATACAATCGCAATACATCACAGCATACCAGTGTACTTGACATCTCGACCTCTTACTCTTAAAGGTCCTGCAGGTTGGAGTCACTCAGGTTAACAACAGCCATCCACTCATTTGACAGGGTTTTAATATGATTGTTAAAGCCATAAAAAGCCTCCCGCGTTTCCTCCTGCTGCCTTTGAAGCTTTAGGGTTTGTTTGGTCAAGGAGATAAGGCTTTATCTCATAAACCTGAAGCGTGCCATTTGATTGCTTATCTTAACAAACAATGGCTACCAGTTTATTTATTGACAAATTTCTAAAAAGGGGAATGTGTTTTTTCTTTTTAAAACAACTGATGTCTTTCTGTAGTTTATAAAAGAACATGTTCCTGGACACTTTCTAAAAAATCTTTCTGGAGCCAGATTTGTGATGCAGAAATAAACCATGTCACTGTTTGTCCACACAGCTGATTACAAGGAGAGCTTCAACACAATTGGCAACATCGAGGAAATTGCCTACAATGCCATCTCCTTCACTTGGGATGTGAATGAAGAGGCCAAGGTACAAAACTTTATACTTACATTGATTTGTGTGTGTGTGTAGAAAATTATCATTGTAATTTTCCCAGAAACTGCTCTACAGTATTTACTCTTGCTAGAGGCGTAAAAACATGTACATGTAAAAAAAAAAAAGCAGTCGGACAGGTTTTTGTGCTGACTCAGTTTTTGGCAAACATATGCGCTGTGATGCAAACACTGTAGAGATCACGAACAAGCTCCCATTGAAGATTGTAAATTAAATTATCAAATGTTGTCATAATAGGAGAATGAAAATGTAAAAGCACTTCCCAGGCTTCTGGCATAAAATGGATGGGCAGTGTTGTGTACTTTGGCTTTGTTTGTCTTCCTTGGTATTGTGGAGCCCACTCGTTTGTGACCACTCCTTAAATGTAGCTCTGTTACTGTTTGAACTCCAGAGGCCCCTAAGGGCCAACACAGACCAATCCCCATCCCAACCCTCTGTTGTTTGTTTTGCCCTCATTTCTGTGTGAATACGAGTGACTGTGTGTGTGTGTGTGTGTGTGTGTCAATGTGGCTCTGTCATTGTAATAGCAGCCTGGGGACAAAGACGTTGCTGGAGGAAATCCAAGCACGCTCTCGGCCAATATTGACTCTTTCTCCCTCTATTCCTCTCTTTCTCTTGATCTGTGTCACTGTGTGCCTGGTTGTACCTGTCGCAGCGCAGGACGAGGTGTAACTCCTAGAGAAACCGTGTTTATTTCACAGTAGTTTCTCAGATCAGATTTATCTTAAAACAGATTTTGCCAACAGAAATATCCTAGCAACCGATAGGATAGTTTCTTAACGTGTCAACCAATTTGTATGTCTCGGAGAAAAGGATGTAAAATATTACAAGTCATCTGTATCTGTTAGTAAATACAAATATATTGTTTTCAGGTGTGATCGTAAACAGTGTTTCATGTGCATGTAAAAAACTGTATTCACTTTCTATACCATTAATCTATTATTACTATTATTAGCATTATACTTAAAATGTTAATACTTATTAAAGCATACAAACAGTACAGCCCATCTGATAAGTAAATAGGTCAAGCATCTGTGTTTGAACTGGCATCAGCAAAGAAAAACTAGACCGTCAGCAAGCAGTGAAACAAACTGTAGTTCAGTGTTTTGTTTTGTCATTGAATAACAATGTGTCTCTCTAATAAATCCAGTGAGGTTTTTCCTCATTGCTGTTGTGGCTAATGGAGGTTTTACGGTTCGAGTTAATGACCAACCTCCTTGGCTTCGCTTGTTTTCAAGACATAACACAAATGCTGATTTGTGTTGACGGTGTTAGAGCAAGGACATTGTTCTATTACAAGAAACTCTGCAAGACGCAGCCAGATGTTAGCAGAGAAAGTCAGTGTCACCACAAATTCCATGGTTGTCTGCTTATCAAAAGATCTGTTCACACAAATTACAAGAGGACATAGTGTCCTACATCCCTGAAGCTATGCAGCCATGCAGTTACATTTAGTTTGGATTTCTATCTACCAGAATCTTGAGAAATCTAAAAATCAAATGCAACAGAGGTGAAAGGAGTTTTGTTTGTGTTGAAAGCGTTGAAGAGAGACATTTGAAATACTAGCAGTGTTTCAGATACGGTATTGATCCATTTAATCAAGGAATTTCAGACTTATTCAGACTTTTAAATGTCACTTTTTTTTGCACTTATTATTTCGAGTTGTTATGGAAGTTTTGATGGTTTCACTTGTCAAGTAAGATTAGAAACATCCTTCTAATCCAAATATATTTTTAATCAAGCAACAATCCTAAGGAAAAGAGCATAGTTTTAAATAAAGCATGTAAACTTCTCTTTCCACCCTGCGTGTGTGTTTTTGGCAGATCTTCATTACAGTCAACTGCCTGAGTACAGACTTCTCCTCTCAGAAGGGCGTGAAAGGTCTTCCTCTGATGATCCAGATCGACACGTACAGTTACAACAACCGCAGTAACAAGCCGCTACACAGGGCATACTCACAGATCAAGGTGTTCTGCGACAAGGTGAGAAATCACTTCTAGCACATCAGTTATAAGGATCAGGTCTGAAAATAGGCTCTATAAATGAATGTACTTTATCAGGGGAGTAGTGGTTAGATTTTCAGTTCTTCCTGGCCACAGTCAAGGTGTTCAACAATTTCCTTTCCCCATGGGGATCAATAAAGTAGCTTAAGACATGGTATTTTTGATGTTTTGGGTGAAGGTTTTTGAGTGCGACCTGTCCAGGGTGTACCCGACCTCTCGCCCAAAAAGACAGCTGGAATAGGCTCCAGCACCCCCACGACCCTTACGAGGACCCTTACAATGAATGCATGAGTTAATGTTTGTTCCCAATATCAATCAGTCTGCTATGTACATCCTCAATAAATCAATATATGTTTCAATATCAGAAAAGATGTTGATTCATAATTCATTACTGGACAACTCACTATAATTAGTATTTGATTATCAAAAATGTCTGATTATAAAGTTCTGTTGATTAAGTAACTGATTTTCAACTCTAGCTGTGACTTATTCATCCATTCTGATATAAAACTTAATATTTATATATATTATACTCGTTTTAATGTTTTGTCACGGATGCTGAATGCAGTTTACTTGCGCACAAAGTGAATTACGTGTCAGAAAAGGTAAACTACATATGATTTCTGCAGCAATAGTGCATTTTATAGGAAGGCAAATTTTAAAGTTGCTCATATGTGAAGGCCTCCAATTTATGGTAAACATGTACATAGGTTAATCAGCAGTTTTACACATTTGTAACAGTTGTGCATTTTCCTCTCTATCTATCTAACAATACGTGATTTTATGCAGTTTACGTTTTTGCTAGAATGTGGTAAACTGCTGGGGTGCAAATGTTCACTTGACAGTTTGGCTGTCAAGCATGTAAAGCAGCGGGAGTGGAGTCGGGGAGTTAAAAATTGACATCAGTCCTCCCTCTAGTGGTTTCACCTGCGCGGTGAGCCTCCAGACACACCTATAAACAACACACACATTGTGCATAGTCTTCTCCGTTGTTCTTCGTCATTTGTCAGGGTAGCAGTGTGTTTGAATCATGTCTGCAAACTGATGGGTTCAATATTTTCATAATTCTTTTCTTCCTTAGGGCGCAGAGAGGAAAATAAGAGACGAGGAGAGAAAACTCTTCCGCAAGAAATCAAAAGGTTTGAGAAGCATGAGAAATTATTTTCCTTTTTTAGTCAGTTTTGTATCAAAGTAAAAGTATAGGGTCTCTTGTTTACATGTAATCGCACTAAATATACCTCCTCTTCCAGGCGTCAGTACCTTATTTAAGCAAATTACAAAGCAAAAAATCTCTTTTTGTTATGAAGAGTTCTTTTCTAAATTTCTGAATCTTTTTTTTATTTAGGGAAGGATGGGACTGCCGGTGTGATAACTGTTCCCAAAAAGGCAGACACCACCTATTTCAAGTCAATGTCTGACTTAGAGTCCCAGCCCGTCCTGTTCATCCCCGATGTTCACTTTGGCAACCTGCAGAGAGCCGGACAGGTATGCCACTTCTTTTATACGATCAAAAGTGAGGGAACCAGCTGTGTTCAAGGTGCTCAGAGGCTGCATTTTAGCATCAGATCACCATTACATTGTCATTCTGTGTGCTTCAATGCTCTTTTTGATCGATTTCCAGGTCTTTACCTTCAACACAGAGGAGATCGAGAGAGAAGGGTGAGTGTGCATCACCAGGAAATGATCATTTAATTAGCCATTCTCCAGGACAAACAAATACTGTATAAGAGAAGTGCAGACACCAGCCTCAGAGACAGGAAGTGCATGTCATCACAAATAAGTGTTTTGGTGTTTTTCAGGAGTGTGCTGGTGAAGAGGATGTTCAGGGCGTCAGATGAAGATCTGTGCCCGTCACCTCACAAACAGATCAAAGAAGAGACTCACAAGAGAGGTACAGGATGGCAGCTCCTATCCTCTACACGTCATTCTTTAACTTTCTGTTTAACGAGGCCTTGAGAAATGTCTGATTAAATCTGATTAGAGATGAGGTAATCAGACCGACATTAGACATTTTGAATGATCTGACAATAAAGAAACCAGCCCTTTAGATTGACTGATGTCTCATCATCTGTGGCAGATTTTCTATGGAGGAACAAATACTGTATTTGTATTTGCCTTGTGTGCAACCAGTCTAATATTCAGTCTGTTTTTAGTGTTGTACAATACATGTTCCAAATGATTATTACTGTCAGTGACACTGTAGCTAACGATAAAGGCTGTTATATGTGAGCTATATATTCATTCTTCTCTCTGTAGTGCTGTTGTACGTAAGAAAGGAGAGCGACGAGGTGTTTGACGCTCTGATGCTGAAGTCTCCCACGCTCAGAGGCCTGATGGAGGCTGTGAGTGAAGTTTCTACAGGTTTTACACATGAAAGTGAGGTGAGGAGCAGTTTGTTTTGCAGGAGAGCACCTGTCAATAAAACACCTCCATGTCTCCTTGTCCTTCGTAGATATCAGAGAAGTACAGCGTGCCCGTGGAAAGGATAGCCAAAGTGTACAAGAAAAGTAAAAAAGGGTGAGTGGGAAAAAGAGTATAAAGAGTTTTGGCCTATTTCAAACCTAATTATGAAATTAAAAGTGTTTCTTGTGTTAGGATCCTGGTGAACATGGACAACAACATTATTGAGCATTACTCCAACGAAGACACCTTCATCCTCAACATTGAGAACTACGCAGACACCTACAAGATCACGCTGACAGAGATCTGACTGCCGTCGGCTGACTTGAACCGCGAAAGACATGCTGTGACGGCTGGTTGGCTGAAATGTACGAGGCTGCTATTATTTGGCTGGTAAGCTGACTGGAGACCGCGGTGGTGTTTGGTGTTTAATGACACGCCGCATTCCTCCCCGACACTGTTACACTATGAAGCAAACCGTATCTTCTCTGCAGGAAAGGGACGATAATCAAACGAGTCAACGGAGGACTTAATAGAAAGGAACTGGTTATGTTAACTTAACCGCACTCTGTTTTGAGGCGACGTGATGGAGTACAGATCCATGTCCTCCACATTTGCTGAAAAATGTTGTTGTATAAAAGAACTTTCTGTACAGTCTTTGTTTAACACATCAGAAATAGTCTTCCTTGAATTAGTTGGTCTTATTTTTCTTTGCATGCCTACCTGTTTTTGTTAGTTGTGTTATTATTTATTAATTCTTTTGACAGTGGCTATGTATGTCTTTATCAGTTTATCTAAGAATTTCTAATACATTTCAGTGACTTAGTAGTCACCCTCTTTATAAGATGTTTTTTTTTTATCTCTTTTTTTCCATTCAATTGTAATATGTTTTTTCATTTCAACATATAGCCAGTGTTTATTTGTACAGTCTTGGATCATAAAAGAAAACACCAGGAGGTTGATGAATGGCACTTTTTGCTGTTGTGTGTGTTTTTTAATGAATAAAGACAAACTGTTACTCAAATACACTTTCCGTTCTTTGGCGGTGGATATCTTCCCAGCTACATTTCCATTGACACAGAATTGGTTCTAGCTGGTTAATTAGCCAGCTGTATTTCTGTACATTATTTCTGGTTAATCTATATTAATTTACAACAGATTTAAACTGTATATAATTTTATTTGGTAAAGAAAGACTGATGGGTTCTGCTCATAACTCAGTTTCTTCAACATATCTTGCTAGCACGCAAACACTTGTTAGTACGTAACCATGGATGTTTTTTTTCTCGTAATAAATCTGTGTCTTAAACACACTGTTGAATAATGTGTGACATTATGCCTGTATAATAAAAAAAAGACTATACAGTTCCCATTTGTCTTTATTTGAATAACAAATTGGTCACCCTACACAGAACACATAATGCAAGGTAATAATACAAAACCTACAAAATCCAGCAACAGTCTTTTTTTTTTTGTTCGACAGGTAACAACTGTACAGTATAAATGGATACAATACTGTTCTTTTCCTTTATTTATTCCTCTATATTTGGCACTTGACCACAAGATGCTACTGAAATGAAATGTGGAAGTTTAGTATGTGGTGATAAAAATCACCCACTTGAAATGTGCAGTTCTTTTTTTACCCCATCCACTTGTGAAAAGGACTCATATCTCACGTGGTTTTCAGATCAGCAGGAACAGTCAGGTGTAACGTAAACGGGATGGAAACAAGTTCATTCTCAGTAATTTTGTAGAACATTTGCTTTCTCTCACTATCGTCATCATCAAACATTTTGTACGGTCAAGTGTTTGTTACTGTGCGACATGGACGTAAAAATAATTCTACCATCACTGTAGCACCCGGTTAGTTTCTTAATCAGAGTTGTACCGTGCTGAAATTTGGAGCACATATAAATAAAAGTGCTCATTCAGGAGATGAGATGTTCTGTTTGCAGACTTTTTACCCCTCAGAATATAAAAACCTAATTGACTGCCAACATTTACTGGCTTCCTGGGAGAAATAAAGTTAGTGATGGAGGGGTTGAGATCAGATTATGAGCACTGTAAAAACAGCTACACAAACAAAATATAGCAGATTAATTGATTGAAGTTGAATGCATAGCAATACATGTGGTCCTCTCCTTTTTTAAAACATCTCTAGCATAAATATGAGTGAATACACTGTACAACTTACTTTCATATCATATTTGTCAAGTAAAAGAACATAAAACGTTTATAATCACATTCCAATAATTTATATGTCAACATTTTTAAAGTGAATCTCTCACATTGCAGTAAATCGCCACAATGTTATGACAGAATAAAAGAAGTTACAACATATTATATATATTTATATAACATCTAACTTTTTTTTTTTGCTTATACACTTTTTGAACCATAGTGGAAAGAGAATCACAGCTCGGTTTATATGCATATGTCAAGTTCCTTGTATTCACCAGTAAAAATTAACGTGTGACAATTTTTTGAGGTGTGTGTGTGTGTGTGTGTGTGTGTATTTTCGTGTGTGTGTGTGGCCACAGAACTTGGCATAAAAAGTCACTTTTAAAGAACAGATGGTTATAATCTGCAGTCAAAATATTGCCCTTCATTTAAAAATCTGTCAGTTTTGGTTTTAAGTAACATTCCTCCAAAAATATACAGTAAAAAGAAGTAATTCTTCCCTTTTAAAATTCTCTTCTGGTTAAAAACTACACTTCCCAGACCTCCTGTTTTACAAAGCCATACTGTAAGCTGTGAACACTTGTGGTCCCAGACTCACATACGTCACCTCATGCAGTGTTAACACGGGGTTACGCTACAAAACCAACCCGAGTCAGTCACAGAGAACAAAATGAGCATAACTCCCTTTAAAATCAGGAAAAAACGCTTTCAAAAATAACAAAAGAAATAAAAAGAAGTCATGAACTTGGACTCGGCTCAACGTACCTCGCAAATCTGTTGGATTATCTTTGCAGGCTGTCCTCTGAGACAGAGATAGAACAGCCTGGACTCAGTGTTTGACAAGTCTTGGATGGGATTTCACTCTTGGAGTTATATTTGTACCATATACGAGGGCTGTGCCACCCGTAACTTTTGACCAGGCATAGAGGCGCATGTAGTCTGTGCATGGGACTGTGTGAAAGATAATATACTGTATAGGTGTGTGTGTGTGTGTCAGGCTTTGGTATTTGTTGTATGTACAACTGCGTGTTGCTCAAACGTCAATTATAGGTTGGTCAGCTGGGAGGGACTTTTGTTAAAATTTGTTAAAATGAATAAACCTGCATTTGGAAAAGTCTTTTTTTTATCTACTGCCCAGCACTGCTGGGATCACACTGAAGCAGTCGGACAATGGAGGGGTCATTCTTCGCTCCCTCGACAAACTCCTCAAGAGACAGTTTACCTGATGGAGACAAAGAGAAAAGATTACCTTAAAAATCCAAGCTCATCAAAACCAGTTTGCAGTCAAAACATAGAGTTGACAACTTCCCTGAGGGGAAGTTATTTTAACTAGGCTTTTGTTCATTAATCCATTCACTCCGTTTGGTTTTATCTGTGTCTTCAGACTGCTAAGAGAGCTTCTTGTGGTGGCAACACCTTCCAGACAATTTAACTATCTCAACTGAATACTGCAGATGAGTCTGTGTATTTTCTTATCTGACTCTCTGTCAGAAAACACTGCAGCCGAGCAGGAAACAGCGAGGCAGGAAGTCTCACCATCTCGATTTGTGTCCATCTGCCTGAAGATCTTATCTGTGCGTTTCTCAGGTGTGGACTCATCCTCGGGCATCTTCATCACAGAGGAAACCATCTTGTAAATGGCCTGAGTGCAAAGAAAACAGGGAGGGGGAAAGTCAGAAAGAGAAGTAGAGATGCTTTTGTAACTAAATAAATACATTTGTACTGTTTTAATTTAGTCAAGTGGGTGTATAGACCCAAGAGATCTGCACCCAAGAAGCAGATACTTCATGAAAGGCCTGAACCGACTGCGTGCAACTTCTTTTACAGCTCCTGTACGTTCACTCTTCAATTGTTTAATTCCTCTTCCTCCATTCCTATAATCCTTTAAACAGTTTAACCACAGAGCTGGTGCAGAATTTCTTCTAATAACAGTTTTTACACTCGAGAGGTTTGCTTTTGGTTTGATCTCTCCAGACAGCGTAGCCATCAAACGGACACACACACACACACACACACACACACAACATGCAAACAATGATTAAAGCTGCAGAAATTAACGTCATTGTCAGCTTAGAAAGTTAGTGTATTTACTTTATATAATTTGTTGATCAATCACAAAGTGAATGAGTAAAAAAGAATAAAAACAAAGAATTAAAAACAAGTTTGTTATTAATTAGAATATAACTAATAAATGTATCAGGAAATCAACACGGCTATATCACAGCATATAGATCTGAAGGGCGTACTTGTTATTTAGATGTTAATCTAGCACCAGCACTGAGCGATTTAACAAAACAAGTCAACAAGCTATGAGCCAAATATATGTAGAAAAATAATGCAGCAGGTAAAATTGTTGATTAAATAACAAACATTACTTAAACGGCATTACGTGCTTCTTTCCTTTCTTGTGTGATCACTGAAAACACACACACACACACACTATAAATAAAGGAATCTGAATTTGTTAATGGGATTACACATTCTTTGGCACTCTGCGCGATGTAGCACCACGATGTGTGATGTAACAACATGTGTAAGGGATTGCTGGGTGGTGTGTGCGCGTGTTGTCTGATGCTCTCACCGAAGTCTGAACCATCTAATAAGACAAGGAGCATGTGTGAGAATGTTGTAAAGTAACACTGGATCTTCTGAGGAAACGATGAGGGGACCATTCGCCCTAGATCCGAGAGGAACGACTGGTTTCTAAAATTACACAGCAGATGGTTTTCCTGGTGTGGGTATTCAAATGGTGCATAACACCGAGGCCGATGGATATATGATGAGGCAGCTGGTGTGGAAGGCTGAGCAGAATCCTGCTTCACTGCAGAAACTGTTTTAAGATCTTAGGACCAGCATGACGTTACCATGACGGCATGCAAAAGACGGACAGCTATACAAAGCTGCACAGCTGAAAGAACAAATAACCAAACACGATCACACCCACCGTTACGATCTCCAGCATCTCTGCCTTGCTAATGTATCCGTTCCCATCCAGGTCGTACATACTAAAGGCCCACTTCAGCTTCTGGTCCAGTCGCCCACGCGAGGTCACACTCAGAGCAATAATAAACTCTCTGAAGTCTATCGTCCCATCTCCATTGGCGTCAAAGGTGCGGAAGACGTGCTCAGCGAACTTGGAGGCATCGCCGTAAGGGAAGAAGTTGGCGTAGATCTTCTTGAACTCCTCCATGGAGAGGGCACCGCTGGGGCAGTCCCGCAAAAAGCCCTTGTACCACTCAGTGATCTCGTGCTCGGTGAAGTCTGTGTTGTCCATAAGGTCCTGCATGACATCAGGACGGAGCTTGCTGTTCTGCTTGCCCATGGCTGCTGTTTGTGTTACGGCTGTGACTGGTGTGAGGGCGGCGGTGCTTTACTGCTGGGAAGGAAAGCGAGAAACAGAAAAGAAAAGGTTGTTGGCAAGAATTTCAATGGGAACAGAAAGTGCTGAGACAATGTCATTTCCTCAACACGTCAAACTTCTACAGTAATGTCATTAAGATAAACAGACAGTGTACCAGATAATAGAAAAGCAGGGAGACGCAAAATATTATGTGGTCTTGTGCAGATGCACAACCAAATTCCACCTCGCATGCACCTGCAACACGAGACCACCAAATGTTCCTAAGGTGCAAAACTACCACAGGCAATCACACCCTAACACGTACAGTGTAGCACACACTCGGCTGCCAACCCCACACAAGCCAAAATGCCTGTGCATGCAGCTCTGCAGATGCAGCTTCCATTTCCTGCAGGAACTCCAACACACACATCCACATCCTCTGTAATATTGGTTATTCATTGGGTGATGGATAGTTATTTAAAATAAAATATGTAGTAAACATTTGAACTTTGAGTCTGTCTGCGTTTTCTCTTACTTTGAAGACTGCCAGGCTAGAATGTGACCATTTAGAACACGTAAGAACTCATTGATAGGAACCATTTAAACAAATTTAACCTTTGCCCTGGTGTCAGCAACACTGTATGCAAATGTGATGACCATTATTTATCCCATCAGATTTGTCTACAACTTCCCCGTTCAGCAGGCTGACTGAGAAAAAAGCATCCTGTTTACTTCCCTGGATAGTGGACGCTTCAGTGGAAACAAACTGTTCTTGCCAATGTTAATCAATGTTTTAATTGTTGGAAAGTGCTGCTATTGGGAAACATCTAAACAAACCAGTCATAAAAAAAGCTCTGCATAAAGAGAGAACACACAGAACAACACTGATTAACCTGTAACTGTCATTTTAAATTGCATTTACATTTGTTTTGTTAGCTCCTATTTGCCTGGGCTGCATGTTTGTTCCTTTGTTTCACTCACACGTCCCAAACTCAGCCAGTTTGAATCCCTTCATTAACTCAACGTGAACAACAGACTTTAATGTGTCTCCTGCCGTTAACCTGTAGCTCTCTCGGATGACGGCATGGACACTGGAGCGGCGTGAATAGAAGATTTACACAGGTTTACACACTCATCACAAACGTATGAGCAGCTACACAGCAGGGGTCCAACGTGAACAGGCTGGAAGAGCGTCTGCCTTTTAATCAGACAGAAACAAACAGTCTGGACCTGACACTTTGAGAGACACAGACAGGGGCTGTTTAAGAAGCTGAAACCCAAAGACATCTGTTCATTAACCTATTACACACATGTTAATCTATCGTTGAGAGACTTAATCTCAGGACTGAGTGAGGTTTAGCAGGTCGGCTGACATGTCTCTCACTTTGTAGATGTGCCCATTAACACTATTAACACTTTTCAACTTGGCAACCTCATTTTTTTCACATCGTTTTTGCCTAATGCACAAACAAAGTAAAATAATCACAATCAACTAAGTATTAAAATAACTTTAAACAACTTTGGAAAAAGGGTTTTCCACTACTGAACGACACCACTTGAAACTTTTGACAGCAAATCAGCTGATTTCCCAATCGAATTTGCTCCTTGCTTTATTAAATTTACCATACGATCGTGAGAAAAGCGCTTGCATAGCAGCACAGACCAAAGACTGTTTAGAACAA
Organism: Microctenopoma stevenorrisi; assembly: GCA_032270685.1. Taxonomy (NCBI): domain Eukaryota; kingdom Metazoa; phylum Chordata; class Actinopteri; order Anabantiformes; family Anabantidae; genus Microctenopoma; species Microctenopoma stevenorrisi. Next base: position 7,518,938 of record JAUMTR010000003.1, read on the forward strand.
GGTTCCTCTCCTGTATACGCTGAAGATTCTCCGTCAACCCAGGTGAAGTTAAGTCTACCAAAAGGAGCCCCGTCGCCACGACTCAACTTCCAGATATTCTCCTCCTGTATCTGTCTCAGCCAGATAAAGCAAAGAGCTAAATCAGATCAGAACAGAAAACATTTGTTCTACACAGTATTCAATTTATCAGCAAGCTCAGTTGTAGGTCATGTAACTGTTTTTCTTTCTGTCTTCTAAATGTGATAAGAGAGTCATCCGCACTCCGCAATTATTAAAATGTTATTATCTGTACTTCTGGCTACCCTTTATTGCTCTTATGATTTATTCTGATTCATTATTAGTGTTTTTAAAAAATACAATGTTTTGCTACTTGATTGTTTTTCTAGTATTGAAGTTAAAAACATATGATTTGCACCCCCCACACCAATCAGTCAATACTACCTCCATTCACCTCATTCATAAGCGCACTCGGTGTCTGATGCGGTAACTGCTGCAAACTGCATTTTCATTGTTTACCGTTTCTTGGAGAATTTCCATTATTACTGAGGCCTTGTTGTCATGACTACTGATCAAACAATCACTCCGGTTTTTGGCAGCGAGCTGACAGAAAAACATATCCCTTTCCATAGAGGCGTCAGATTCACAACAGCTTTTAATAACACATTCTGCAAAGACTGGCGGCTTGTTAAACTGTTTGCTTTCAGCAGCAGCTAATCACACAGACTCGTCCCAGGCAGAATTATTTACGCGTTAATGTGGAGGAAGAGAGTGGAGCAAAATGGCTCTCTCTCCATTACTCTACACAAGGCTGGGAAGATTAATTGGTGTTTGGTCTTAATGGTTTTAAAACAACGACAACAACAGAATCTGAGTTACAGAATGTATTTAGTAGGATGAAGCAGGAAATGTGATTTTTAAAAGCTGGGAACAGTTTTGCTCATAAATTGGCAATAACAAATTTAAGGCACTGTGATATAATAGAAAATTGCAAAAGGCAGATACTAATTTGTAGCATTTTGCAACAGCTAGTGGAAAACATTAATTAATAATGACATATCTTTTGTGTTTTCTGTTCTCTGGACGTTCTGCTTTTACTACATGCCGAGAGATTTACTTATTCAAAGATATTTTATTTGAGTTTCCCACTACACAACTGGGCGTAGTTTCCGCGTGGAGTTTGAATGTTCTCCCCTGTGGGGTTTTGTTTCCTCCCACAGTCCACACACGTGCAGCTGAGCTACATTTTCAAACAGCAAACATGTTCGCAGTCTCACATTTCTCTTAACATTTCAACCTCCATATTTATCCTGTATAAGTAGAGTACTAAGGGTTATTATGTACTAATATTTGTCCCCCCATCTTCCTCTACATGTTTTAATTGTTCAGATCAAATTATAATCAATACAAATGCAACTGTTTACAACGAAAAGAAGAAATGATGGTAAAAGAGACGGGAACAGACATGAAAATGTTCTATTCACAGCTCTCTGAGATCACTGCCTTCAATTAACCGCTAAGACGCTTACCTGCTGCTAACAGACGTTCCCGTTACATAACCAAGGCTTTGACAAGTGGACAGGTCACGTTGTGAAGTTTCTACCTCCACCATCGAACGAAGTCACAACAAGCGCGTGAACACCGGCACCGCTTTAACCTTCTGAGCGTGTCTGAGATAGAGACGGCGGCCTCGGCCGGGTCAGGCATTAACCGGCAGAGAACAAGCTGTCGCTTTAGGTTTGAAAAGGCGCCGACAGCACACACATGATCATTATAGACAATAGGCGTTAAGTGTTTGAGAGCAGGAGCAACCTGCAGAGATCTGACACGATTTAACTCCTGGATCCTACAACATGAACCAGAGCAGTGGTATTCAACTAAAGACAGGCTGGGCTGTCTCTTATGTCAAAACATACATCTCAAATACTTTGAGTGCCTTAGTACAACAAACAATTACATTAGTTTCTCACTGCATGGTTTATAGCCAGAAAACTGTAAAACAAGGCCCAAAGCACAGGGAGCGGTTTTCCAGTGTCTTATTTGATCCAGCCAAAAAACACAAAAAGACTAAAAAAAAAAGCTGAATTGAGAAAATATGCTAATGTATTTTAGAGCCAAACCACCAAAGCCATTATTTTCTGTCAACTAACTAAATATTTCAGCTCATTAAATGTGAATTAACTTCCAATTGGAGACTTAAAGCAGGTACTCAGGGCTGAGAAGTCAATGTCAAAATAAATGCTAAATAACTCAAATATAATTTAAACACATGGATGAAACAGAGATAATACTAATAATAATTAAAGGGACATTCTTACTAGTTATTCATTTACTGCTACCGGCATGAAACCGGCAAACACGGGCAGCCTTGTGAAGCATTTCTGCATTTAAACAAAACTCTGCGGTGCAACAGCTGAACGGTTGACTCATTCTTGCTACTTGAAACGAAAGGCCCTTGACGCGGCATTCATCCCAGAACATCTTGTTGCCCACTTACATAAGAGGCAGAAGCCTCCATTTATATCCTGCAGGTAAAGCTTAACCCAAGAGTCCCACAGATAATCCGAGAGCAGAGAGAGCAACTGAGAACTGGACAGAGGCCGCAAGAAAGTCAAAGTGACTGAGCGAGACTCGGTCAGCCGATAACGAGTTAATGAATGATACATTCATCGTGCAATAGGATCCATCTGTGATTGGGCGACAGAGCTGAGAGCCACCATTGTCGACACAACAGGCTGTTATTAGATCTGCAGAATCTGCAACCCGATATTCAACTACAGGTCAAAATGAATTAACGATGTTTTAACCCAGCTGCGATAAGATATTAAAAACCAGCACGTTTACCAATCTCAGATTAAACAGGATAAAGCCAAGAACAGCACTGACCAACTCAAGAGGCCACAGCTCATGTGCCTCATCTGTGTGGTCAACACAGTCCTACAGCAGGTCTACAGCAGCACATAGAGATCAGGGCTTTTCTCTCCATGGAGAAATGTTAGAACACATTAGAATATGTGTTGTTCTGTCTTCAGATGATCACTGGTGATAAGGTTTGTTCAGAAGCATATAGTAATAATTATAATCGTGTGTGAATTCATGGCACAAATTATTTAGTGAAAATAAATTCCCAAACAGGGAGGGAAATGTTGGATGACGTTCAAGCAGCTGGCGGGCCTACAGTGTTGCTGCAAACATTTTAAATCCTCTTTGTTTCTTTTAAACCACTTTCATGGTACATTTATTGTGTTGCAGATGATGGCACAGACTGACATCTGGTGCACGGAAATGTAAAAACCAAACAGGACGACCTTTTAAGTCTAAGTGCAAACTTTGACCTTTTATTCAAAGGATCAACCCAAGTGTCATCATATCAGCACCGTTAAGCGTATTCTGCAGGAGAAAACAAACTCTGTACTTTCACTCGTGGGAGACACATGACCTGTGACTACTCTTTCACGCTCACAATTTGACTTTCTCTTCTGCTGCAGCAACCACACTGAGCATCAATACATTCAAGTATTAGGTAGAATCAATGTTTTATTCCTGTTCATACAGTAAATACTCTAAAAAAACAATGTAAGAAATGCTTTAAACACTAAAAATAAACTTTATACTAAATGTGGCCTGTTTAAACTGAAAAGCAACACCTGTTGATTTTTTTTTTTAATTCACTTGTGCTATTCTGGCTCGGACTCTTCTCGTTTTCAAGTCGTCTTCTGGCTACAGCCCCGTACTGATCACTAGTCCAATCATCTGCCCATTTTTAAGTGGCATCGAACTCCTGCTGCACGGCACAGCTTTTGTGAGCGCCGCGCTCACGTTACAAGTGTCGCGATGAGCGCGGCGCAGCATGCTTTAGTGGCTCTTTGAATGTCTGATTGCAACTCTATCCCCTGTGATATTTAGCGTGAGGTCAGAGCTAGTCCACTTTTGGTGCAACCTGTACCAGAGCGAAAAGAAACTAACATGTTTGTGCTCCTCCTAACAGACAAACACAAACAAGCAAGAAAACTATTGCTAACTACAACTGTCCCAAAGGTCACATAAAAGGAAAAATGAAACTGTGCAACGACTAAAAATGAAAGTTTTTAGAGACCGACTAGTTTTTCATTAAGACCAAAACAGCAAGTGTGTTTGTTGTGCCGACAGCGTCATTCCCATAAGAGCTGGTTCCAGATTTTCTTGGTCACATATGACTAAATAAATGTGGGTTTATAGACAAAGCCTGACATTTATAGACCTCTCCATTTCTTTTACTTTTTTAAAAATGTACTTAAGATTAAAGATTATTGTGCATTTCAAATAAACATCTGCTGCCTTAATCCAGTTTTGCAGCTTCCTCTAAAAAAGTGTTATTATCAGCCCGTTTCAGATCAGAACGAGGCTGAAGGTCTAATCACTCTTACAACACAAACCTTCGTTGCAATGATTCTAAAATTAGCCACAACTTTCTCTCGCACCACCATAATACTTGTTTACTGCTTTTATTATTGTGTCGCTCTCTTTTCAATGGACTGTAGCTCAAACATTAGTGACTATGAATTGTTTTCTGCGTATTTAAACTGCATTCGGTTATTACCTTTCTTACTGTCGTAATTTGACTATTTTAACCGTTCTCTCCACTTTGCAACGCCTCAAACCAGGTCTTTCCTTCTCCGTATGTCACTCAGAATCTCATCCATCCTGCCTCTGAGAAACCTGAGGCAGCAACTTCATCATAATGCAGCACACATGAGCTCCCTTTGTCAGCCCGAGAGCTTCGTGCGTCAAGCCACTGCAGAAAACCACAATCATGACAGAGAAGCCATTATGAGGGAGCAAATGAGAACAAGATAAAAAGTGTCACTGACAACAACTGCGAGGAGGAAGGCGGAGCAGCAAACCAGGGTCTAGATTGGACAAATCCACCGGCACTCGCACACACTCGCAGTCAACCGTGGCTGATTGCACGAGGAGAGGGTCGTGCATCTTGCACCGAATATCTAAATGTGCCTCGCTCTGAAATAGCCTGTTGTAAAGACAAAGGTTGCAGAAATGGAAGTGTCAATCTGTCTGATGACTAAACAACTCCCACCCGTCTCTGCCAGTTCCATCTACTGTACAGCATGCGATGATTGCAGTTTCTCACATCGATCCAAAGAGTTATCCGCGTGACGGGCATAAATCATTTTTTTGATTCTTTCTCGCTACTTTTTAGCCTAATCTTCTCCTCCTCCTTGCATTCGCCCAGAGATCACTCCAACTGCACGCTTCCTCTAAAAAAAAGGTTTAATTCAATATAACAGAGCAGCGACTGCTGCTCAGATGAACCTAACTACAGAGGATGTTGCCAACGCGGTCAGTCTGGCCCAAAACAAACCCACAAGACACCCACGCCGACAAAAATAGGACATCTGTTTAAATTTAGCGTACATTTGTTAGAGTTCAGCATCTTGAAATGTTTGGAGGGATGCTTGATGACAGCAAGGGGGCTATTATCATGTCTCCACCCTTGTGTCAGCAGCTCCACAGGCCTTTAGATTTCCTTACAATGTTGTCTGAGGTGAAAGGAGAGGCTGGACATTTTTTCATTTTTGGTTTAGTTGATATTTACTCAAAATGTGCAGAAGCCACAGAGAAGAAAAACTAGAAGTCTGTTTTCTCAGTGTGAGTGAACATCATTCTGACTTCCTGTATCTATAAACGTATCTTCTGTACCAGTGCACGTCAACTTTCCTCATCAATAACTTTTAATTATGCGTTTCTTTCATCATTATCTTGACGGAAATATTGAGCAGCGAGAAAAACAAACAAGCAAATCCTACAACCGCAAGTTGTTCCTGGTCTGTGTGTTTGTTACTCGCCCGTAGGACACTTTAGGTCTGGGGTGTCCAAACAAGGCCCTCGAGGACCGAGTTTGGACACCCCTGCTTTAGATAAAAGCTAAATGAATGAATGTGACAGAATCAATAATTCATATCCTAACCTCTCCAGTTACTTTACTCCCAAGTCCTATCTCATGACGTCGAGTTCACTGAAGCTCCCAATATCATGTTATTATAATACAAATGGCACTAATGATTTAACCACATAAGAGTTAGTCTCCCAGCATACTAAAGGCTCTCACTTGTTAGGATAAAGCACCACCAGTACAATAAAACTAGCTCCTCTCTCCAGCTTTAATCCACTGACTGGGAGATGCGTTTTTTGCTGAAATGAGATCCCCTGCCTCTGTCAGCTTTATGTGTGCAGGGCTCCTTCTTTCACTTCCTGCTCTCCCTCATGCTACAGTTACACGGACAGAGACAGCAGACACATCTTCGGCTCCTGTGAGGTTTCGTTTAGGACAAGAAGCAGCAGCTTCATCCGATTAGAAATAGATGAAGCTTTATCCGCCGTTAGCATCGTGTACCGCTGCCGCAAAGCAAAGTTGTGTAATTATTTATTATTTACTCCACACAGATAGGTGTGTTGGTAAAAGTTTCCAGCTCTACGGTAACTCATTCGACGTGTAAAGTCATCGCACCTGAGCTGCAAGCAGAAGAAAAGTAGCAGGAAGCAAACAAACTGTAATCGAGGGAGGAAGGGGGACGTTAGCGACAACTTACCTCGCTTCAATCGCTGTGCGTAGCCTGTAAAGAGTCTCTCTAATTGTCCATTACCTCGCGTCGCTGAGGAGAACTGTCAAAAGTTTCAGAGACAACAACAACAACAGGTTGCAGGAGGCACACACAGGAGCAGGAGATCCCGGCTGCTCACACTCCAAACTCCAGCAGGGTTTTTCCAGAGACGCTGCACAAACTCCGCTTAGCCCTGCAGACTGTGCCCTGACGTCAGCACCGCCTCTCACGTGGTAAGGCGGTGGCCAATCAGCGGCCGCGTTGTCCTGGCAACAAGAGCCCGGCACCTGGATGACGATTAGCGTGTGAAAGTGAACAGAGGAGAATCATAAAGTCACCCAAACGTGGATATAAAACCAACTAAAGCAGTTTTTATGGTGTTCAGCAGGGCAAGTGTAGGTAGTGCATCAAGTCAGTCTTACTTTATTGTTTTTATCGGCAGGACCACGTCAGATTTGCCAAAGAATTACACGAGTCCTTACATTTAATTTAAAATATTAATATACAAAAACATATAATTGCAAAATAGGAACAAATGTGAGAATTTTTTTATGTAAAGAAATACACATCTAGAAGACTGTCTGTGTGCTTGAAACTTAACTGCACCTGCACGTTCAAGATATTTCCCCTTTTTAAAGGTCATAGTTACTTTCAAAGTAGCCAAACCGATACTGTCAACACATCTCTGATAATATTTTCTAAATGTCTAATGTCTATATGTATTTGTACCTTTTATTGGATTCAGATTAGTGGTGCATATCTCTTTTATTTCTTTTCTTTTGTTGTTAATCTAGTAGCAGTATTTCAAGTGTGAAAAGCAAAGACCCTGTGCATGCCTGCAGTGTATGTTTTCTTGCACCTGCTTACATTCTTGTCTTCAATAATGCAGTTAAACGCAAATTTGCAACCATAGTTTTGCATGCTTCACGTGTGTTTCATCTGTCTTGCTTATATTACCTAATGATGTGTATTTAAGACCGAGGTTCTTTGCAGGCATTCAAATGCTAAACAGCTGAGGACCTTTCACAGCGAAGTCTTCACTTTAAAATACTCTACTTGCTTTGCATTTCTTTGCATTGCCTCCATTTGATATTGGAGTGACAACACAATAAGCTTACCTGTTTCTGAGTACTGCATGATTATGATTCAAAAGATTATACTGCTGACAACCACCATGAAGCTCACCTGTGACCCAGTACAGGTGTTCCCAAGCAGGCACATTGGGAGCCATGCTTTGCCTAAGATGATTAAAGGAAGTCAAAGCCACAGAGCTTATTCAGCCACTGTTCCAGGAGCATTTTCTTAATGGCCTTATAAAGTACACTGAGAAACCCTCGCTCTTCTTGAGTCAGCAATATCCTGACCACAGCGACACATGTACATGTACACGTTCAAAAAGCAAATACTAGGTTAAAAATGTCATTAATGATGCAAAGCTGCAGACAGTTGTTGCTTTGTGTAATATCACTAAAAAATATTATGGTAAAATGTCAAAACCATAAATAATGTCAGTACACGTGCATTCAGGTTCTTCAAAGTGTTGCAAAAACATCAAATAACACCCATAGAGGTACAAAAAGAAATGTTCTGGTATGTTTTGAATCATTTTACACCCAAAGAGGAATCAAGGTGGGAGAAGTGAAACAAATGTCCTTTGCTAGACTTGAACTGAAGACATTCAGGGTCACACCTACAGTCTTAAGCCTCCAATAAACATGTTACTTAGAAAGAAATATATATACATCAACGTTTTGAATAGCATAAAAAATGTTGTAATTTTGTTATTTTAAAATTAAGTCAAATCATTTTTGACTCTGGTGTAAAATAGAGGTACCAAAACCTGGTTCTTGCAGACAAAATACATTTGCACCTCAACAACATTTTGCTATCTGAAAGCAATTTCTTCGAACTTGCATGAGAATTGAATTGTTTGGATCCAACAAGAAAAGAAGTCCAGTTGACGTGACTCAACTATTAGATCACTTCGCCAGTCCACTGAGAATGTTCACCAAAATATTTTTCTGTTTTTAATTATTTAATTTCACAGTATCACTATTATGGGCCTTTACCAGCAGACAACATTGTTATTCACTTTTAATAGAAGCGAGAGCTCATCAGTGAGTTCAACCCTGAGGGAGAGTCCCTGAGTACTGTGGAGCTCACATTGTAGCCTCTGACTAATAGGTTTGCATAACATTGATCCAACTGTCCACTGAAGAGCAATCTCCAACTCCACGCTCATCCATGTACACACACACACACACACACACACACACACACACACGCAATCACATACATACTAACATGCCCACTCACATGCACACACGCACACCAGCGAGACCTGGTCTGTCCCAGCTCAGATGCCAAGAGGCTTTGAACTGCAGAGCCACCCCCTAAATCAGCGGGCCCATGGCGAAACACGGGCTCTGTCATTAGGTAACAGCGGCTTTAGAGATGAGGTTAAGTAGCTGGTGCCGGATGGAGAAGCTCCTGAGCTGCACAGCAGAGGAGCAGCAACCTCTCCTTGCTGATTATCTGTTACCTAACCACACAGAGCTAACCTTGTACTGCTCTTAACCCCCCCTAAGGAGTGTGGCCAAGTTTCAAGGTGAGCTAAGCTCCCTGGCAGCCATTCCCTGACTCAGGACTCACATCTTGTTACGAAAAACTATTTATAGAGCCAATTACATATGAAATTAGGCATTTTAATCACTGTGTTAAATTTATCTGCAGGAATGAATGCTTCATGGATTTTACTTATGTCTTATTATTATCCTGCATTTGATGCTGTGAGTGCTCCCCCTCTCACTAGTAAATGCAGGAAGTCCCTGGACACCAGAGAGAAGCTGAGAAGTCCAGATTTACTGAGTCAACCTGCACAGCGCTGTGCGTCATCAGTAGCAGACTGATGCCCAGGCTGACTGGATTAACCAGCAGGTGAATTTATTCTCAACCAGAATATGCTGAAACGTGTGCGTTGAGCTTCTTTAGGACACATAGCCGGTGACCGTATGCATGTGTGATGGCTATTGTATTTGTGCAACACAACAGCATCTGCAGGGAAATCCTGTGAAGTTGCCCAGCAACAGCCCATGAGCAAAAACTGCTGGGGCAGTCTGAGTCACTGAAGACATGAGTTAAACTAATCACATAATTTAACCTTTTATCAGGCAGAACAGTGTCCATTAGTTTGCGAACAAGGTCAGGAGGAGCATGTCCAGTCATGCAAATTCACTGTCGATTAGCCTGAAACTTTATTTATGGAACAAAATTGTAACTGTATTTTTTTAATATAAGTAAATAAAGAGTTTGATGCTTGAAACAGACTCAAAACATTTAGGACTGATGCGTGATTACCACTGTGTTAGATCACTTCTACTTTTATTGTAGTTTTCAATCATTTAGGAGCAGAGCATACTGTTTGTTTTACATTTAGAATTTGACTATTTCTCACCACCGTTGGATAAAAGACAACATGCTCAACAGACTGTGGTGTGGAAATGCATCTTTTAATCAAATATCCAACTTTAGAATCACAATTTTCTAATGTCAGGATCCTGAAACACACCAGTAAATCAGTCGTTTATGTCATATTATAATCCTATACCCACCTATAATCACATTCCTGTGACATGGTAAGATTTTTACAGTGTGTTTCTTACTAATACACTCATTTTTTTTACAGATTATCTTGTGTCTGTATGTGATAAGAGTTACAGAGAACAAATGGGGTCTGGAGTATGTTTTTTATCATACTATAAGTAATTATAAATAGGTGTGCAACATGACGTTGCAGCACAGAAAGCATTTAAAATTCTTATTGTTGTAGATTTGTATTTTTGTCTGCTCAGAGGAGGCAGCGTGAAAGTTGACTTCATAGAGCTGTGTGAGGACGATAAGCTGAGTCAGGATGGGTCCGTGAATAAGCATCAGCAGTCCGTTAGTGTCTCATCCGTGCTGTTTCGTGACAGCTACAGTATGACACTACCAGTCAGGTATAAGTCCTCACCTGTCTCCAGACACGAGACTGTGACATGTCACACTCTGAAAAATTGGACTTGTGCAGAAAAGCTAAGGAAAAATTATGACCTCCTGTTAAGACATGTATACATGTTTGTCAATTGATCAGAATGCTGTGTAATGAAGCAGGGATACAAATGCTGTGTCAACCACCACGTGAGTCAGCGCTTTGCTAAAAGGCCACCTGCTGTTGGGCGTGGCAGCAGATGGAGCTGAAGCTTGGCTGCTGATCTGGACTGGCTTAATGAAACCCTGAATGGCTCTTGGCCAGCATAGGAAGAGGGAGAAAGAAGGCTGCAGACACATGTACAGTGTACCAGGATAGGCAATACTGATGAATATCTAGAAAGAACATCGGATGGAGGGAAACGGTTCAATTAGAGGGGTGGAGAGGTGGAAAGACGGGAAGAGGTGGAAAGGAAGAACAACCACTGATGTGTTGGAGGTCTGAAAAGACAGAGGGTGGAGATGAGGTTCAGATATCTTAAGGTTAGTTGTGACGTTACAGAACAGTGAAAAGCACGTAAACTGCTGCAGGTCTGCAGCGGAGTGCACTCGACCTCACCGATGAAGATACAGACACATGCCAGCACACATGACAGCGCACATAACTTATGGCCTTATTACCAACTTACAACAAAGGTGTAGAAGTTGTGAAAGATTGTAAAGGAAGTGACTGCAGGATATGATGTCTGCTTGTATTTATAGACGTTAGCCTCCAGGTGTCACCGAGCACGAGTCAGTCAGTGCACCAGACATGTAACCAAAAAATACAGCAATAGAAACGTGGTAATAATAGATTCAGGCGTGAATGGTTACTGCAGAGTAAAAAGTTTAATGCATGCTCATCATACATTCACACGTTCTACAAAATCCTACAAAAATAAAAATCTAACAGGCCCGAAAAAAATGTACATTAAAAGTTATGTAATGTAAACAGTGTTCTTTAATAAGACAAACAGTTTTCAGGCCTGTCTGTTCAAATAAGCCCATTGACTACACTGAAACGTGTCCTGTCTTGCATGTTTCTACAATGACACAGGTAAATGTGTTACTGCCATCTAGTGAAGACTTGAAGTGCAAGTGCTCAAGCCACAAAACATCCATCGCTCCTTTATCTGCTGCTTATCCGAAAGCTGCAAAACATCCATCAATCCATTATCTTCCGCTTCATCTGCATCCGGGGTGCAGGAGCAGCCGCAGTTGTTAGCTACATAAACACGTTGTATTTAACTACTCATTTATATTAGATGCCAATTTGCAGATGCTAATATTCAATGGATGTTGTTATTAAATGTATGATCTACTGGTGATAATTTGAAATAATGCTGACAAATTACAAATAAACAGCAGGAGCAATTTAGTGCCTGATGACTAAGCCATTTGGGTTTTTAGATGTTAAACCTGTGATAAGATTTTATTAACGTGTAACTAAAAGAATACAATATAAAAATACAAATTTAACAACAACAGACCTCTGAGCTACAAGCTGACACAGCTTTAATAATAATAATAATATTAATCCACAGCCCAGCCTCTGGACAAGTGCGATAATAAACTACAATGTACCACAGTGCTTATATGAAAGCGCTGTCTACCTGCAATGTCTGATAAACAAATATATATCATACACATAACATACAATATTAACCAAATCCATTTCCATTTTTCTCTTTCATTTTCACTACAGCGACAAGAGCTATAGAGAGTGAGGTTAAAATTAAAAGTGGACGATACAGAAACAGACTTCAATTAGCTAAATAGGTTTTATGATTAAATCATAGAAAATTGAAGTAGACACCGTTATCCTGCTGAACAAACATTGAGTTGTTGTGATGATGTTCCTATCATCCTGAGTTACCTTTGGTGTTTGTTAGTTGCGCTGTGCATTGACGCACATTTCAGGAAAACACAAGCAGCAGTTTTGTCAGATGCTCAACAAATTGTTAAAGAAACCTTCAGTTTTTTTACTTCTAAAGTGAGTTGAGTCACTCTTTGGCTCATCTCTGTGTGATTTAATTTAAATCATTTAGCTACACATTATTATTATTGCTAGACTGTATAGTCATACATGGCACAGGCCTGCTGCTACAGAACAAATGCTTGACCTAATGTTTTATGTAACCAACTTAAGTTAAGTGAACAAGCTGTTGCAGTGAGAGGAACACTCAGGGGAAAAAACCTTTGTCATCATGCCAGGGGGGTGTCGATGGATGAATCTTTATCTGAAGAAAGTGGGCGGATTCTATATTAATCTCCATTTTCTACTTCAGGAACATAGAAACAGAAGGGTTGTTTCAGCTGAAAAGGTGAGAGCTGCACTCGTAATAAGATAGATTTAGGTTCGACATGTAAATAGGGCAGAAAAGTCTGAAAAAAAGTCACCACTTTATTACTTGATTTAACTTTAACCTGGGCTTAGTGCTGCTGAACATACTTGGAGTGTTTCATAATTTAATAGTTTGTTTGATAGTGATTATTTATAGAGAGATAGAGATATATAAATATACAGTTGTTTGGCACCTTTGCTTACCTGTCAGAGTAAATGATCTTATATATTTTCATGTCTGAGCCTGCCTTTGCTTCACACAGGCACTACACACACTACAAACCACAGCAAAGTTTTTATTTCAAATCAAATGCAGTGAAGCCACTTTAAACTAATCTCAAAAGCTTGAAATCACTTCCAAACTAATGTTAGGACAGGACACATGTGAGTAGAGCGTGAAGTCCACTGCTCTTAATCTTTCTCTTTTGTTCAGTCTGCTTTGCTGCCAGATCTGGGTTAAAAATTAGACAGGATGGTTTTGCACTTTTCTCAGGGCAAATAAACACAACCCCAAGGTCGAGTTAATAGTGCCATTAGTAGTAACGTAGTGTTGATTTTACAGTTCTTCTTCTTTTTCTTAAATTCTTACTTCATGTTATTTGGTTCATCCATTAAAAAACTCTTATTTTGAAATCATCAAGGGTCCCTTGTTAGTTCTTCCTGTGTCAAGATCAGGAGGAGCCAGGAAACCACAAAGTTCTGGGTAAGCTATTCAGTGGAAGTTTTTAGGTTCATCCCATTTTTACTGAGACATGTTTTTAGAATAAAATAGTAAAACAACAGGTCCAGTAATTGTTATTGAAGCTATATTGTTAAACCATAGATACTGTGCTCTGTGATTACACTAGGCAAACATGGAGGAAGAGAAACCATGGGCTCTGATCTCAGAAGTGGGGGAGCAGGGTATTTGGGAAGAAGACGCTAATATAATAAGACAACACTTCCACATCATCTGCCACCAAGACTTTGTAAAAAACCCTCAGCTGCACGGTCCTAAGGTCCAGGTGTTATTCCAGTGGAACGCCCGCCCCGCTGCAGAGCAATCACTGCTCAGTTTACTTCCATCGCTGAAGGTGGTCTCCAATGGGGGAGTGGGCATCGACCACCTCGATGTGCTTTACATTAACAGTGCCGGGGTAAAGGTGACCAACACGCCTGGTGTGGTGAGCAGTGCCACGGCAGACATTGGTATGGCTCTGCTCCTCGCATCGGCACGGAAGATTGTTGAGGGTAAGGTCAAAGGTGAACTCAATCCTGACCTAAGGTGAAACAAACTAAAAACAAGGCAAAAGAAAGTTGAAGAAAGCATAAAAGGAGGTAGGCTTTTAGTAAGTGATTGTAAAAACCTTATATATTTACTTTGCTAGGAATCTGAGCTTATTTGGATTTTTAGGGGATATTTCAACATAACACTGAACAGACTGCGATATTTCTGATCATTGGTAAATCATTAGAGTCACTAATGATTGATAAAAATTCCTTTTTACTATAAATTGTTTTGTTTTCATTTACTCATATTTTAAATTTAAAAATGATTTAACATAAAGAAACGTATAAAATGTTTTATAGGTTACAGTACTTCACAAGTATTTAGTACATTTACAAATAAAGGTAGTATTATTGTCCCACATCCAGAGGTGCGTAAAATAGCCAAAGGTTTTACTCAAGAAAGAGTAGTGTTGCTTCAAAGTAATATTACTCAAGTGGAAGTAAAGAGTAGTCAGAGTTTTTAAGTACAGAGCCCTTTAGACAAACAAAAATATAAAACAATGTGCAAATTCTGGTTTTTCCTATGGAGCCATGGAAGAGAAAAACATAAGTTTAGTTTACTTTGCAGACGCTTTTATCCAAAGCGACTTACAAGGAGCTAGCGCTGGGTGTCTGGCTCAGGGACACACCTGGTAGGGATGGATTAGTCAGACGGGGTTCGAACCCGCAACCTTCTGCATTCCAGTCTGACGCCTAATCCATTGAGCTACCAGGCCACACGTAAGTAAATATGAATAAGTCATACAGACGCTTTGAAGCACAATGTGTACTTTTCTGGCAGCCCAAAGAAAAGCCAACTATGCCAAAAGTAACGTAGCTATTTAATTGAGGGGCTTCAATAAAGAGTAGCAACAGATCATGTGGGTTAACTGCTGTAACAGTTGTGATCATTGTTACTACGTCTGATTAGTGAAACTAATGTGTAGAATAAATGGTAAAAAATGCCAAAGTAGCGGAGGAAGAAGCGTTTCACCTACACAAATCTGACGCAGTAGAACTACTTCAAAAAGTTCCTTAAGTAAATGTTATGGAGTAAAACATTTATTGTAATTAATAAAAGGATCTTTTAAAATCTTCATTAGGTCAAAAAATAGCTGTTGATCCCAAAACCACCTCCTTACCTCAAAATCTGCTGGGAGTTGAAGTCACGGGCTCAACTCTAGG
This sequence comes from Microctenopoma stevenorrisi, assembly GCA_032270685.1. Taxonomy (NCBI): domain Eukaryota; kingdom Metazoa; phylum Chordata; class Actinopteri; order Anabantiformes; family Anabantidae; genus Microctenopoma; species Microctenopoma stevenorrisi. The sequence goes on from JAUMTR010000003.1 coordinate 7,534,316, forward strand.
AATCGTTGGAATGGGAAACATCGGATACAAAATCGCGCAGAGAAGTAAAGGATTTGAGATGAAGATCCTGTATCACAACAGGAACAGAAGGTGAAACTTCCTCGTTTCATGTTTTGCAATCTGCTGCACGTAAAGAAAAACAATCCTATTGTTAATGCAGTCAGTGTATTGTCATCATCCTATTTGGGAAACTATTATGTCGAAACCTCGCCTTAGTATCACTGTTTTAAACAAATGTGTTCAAAATGTACAGACAACTTTTTGACCCTCCTCTTTTCTCTGTGCTGTGCAGGAGTGTTGAGGATGAGCAGGCGGTGGGAGCAACTTACTGTGAGAACATGGATGACCTGCTGAAAAAGTCAGATTTTGTCATGCTAGCAGTCAACCTGTCCCCAGAAACCCGAGGCCTGATCAGCCACAGAGAGCTGTCCCTCATGAAACCCACTGCAACACTGGTCAACATCAGCAGAGGTGCAGGGAATTCGTGTCTTGTGTTAGAACAGGAAACTAGATTATTCTGAAATAGTAGTTTTCAGTTTAATTGTTCCTCTTTTTCTCAGGTCTGGTCGTGGACCAGGATGCTTTAGTCAATGCTCTCCTGTCTGAAAAGATTCGAGCTGCTGCATTAGATGTGACTCATCCTGAACCTTTACCAAGGTCTCGTCTCTGAAAACACCCCCACACTGTTTGACCAGAATCCTAATCATTTATCAACAACTTTAGAGAGTTTAACCATTTCACACTGACAGTTTACATGCTGACATACAAGTCACTGAATGATCTCAGCATACAGCAACAAGATATTATCTGAACTTCAGCAGCACAAAACAACATGAAAAGTTAAAAACAAACTCCAACTGTTTAACACTAAGCACACAGAGACAGTAAAGTGAGTTTTTTACTTTTGACACATTGCCCTAGAAATGTTCTGGTAAAATGAAGCAGGATTAAACATTTACTGTGACACAACCAACTATTTGCTCTTAACAACTCTTCTGCTTCGTGCTGTGCAGGGATCATCCTCTCCTGAGCCTTCCCAATGTGCTGATCACCCCCCACGTTGGCACCAACACTCCCACTACAACAAGAAGGATGGTGGAGATGATGGTAGAAAATGCTCTGGCTGCAGTGAAAGGTCAACCTGTTCCCAATGAAGTCACAGCAAAATAACTTTACTGCTGAATTGGTGGAATCATGTTTTTATTAAGAAAAAGATAAAGTCCTTTGATTTTGTTTGATTGTACAATCTGCCACAATTACTGTAATAAAACATTTAATTGATATAATGGTTTTGGTTCTCTTTACTTAAATAATTCACACACCCACACATACATATATATATAGAGAGAGAGAGAGTGAAAGATGCACTGTTAAATACTAATGTGATTAGTGTGAGGTAATGAGGAAACAGCAGAACACACACAAACATATTTTAGTGAAAGATACAATTAAACATTTGAACACACCATGTTAATAATTTTATTTAAAATGTATTCGCACTACTGGTGTTATGATCTTTACTTGTAACACCAGTAACAACATTTACATAATGGTTAATTTTCTTTATCAGTGTGTGTATAGGTTTATTGATACATTTATAGTTATATATGTGTCTTCTTCTTCTTCTTCTTATTATTATTATTATTATTGTTATTATTATTATTACTGCCTTCCTCAATTGTCGCTTGAGTTACAGATCCCTAAAACCTACCGAATCTTTGCGGAGCTGTGGTTTAACTTTCGATTTGCCTGATTAAAATTAAAAAAAAGAAACTCTTCAAACTATACTTCAGGTATAGGTTCCTAAAAATATACAAAGACCAGTAAACACATATTGTCTCAAAGTAGACTTCTGCTAAATACTTTCCTAAATAAAAGCTTCGTGGGTACATTTCATTCAGGCGCACAGCAGATACCAAATTGGTTTAGTCATCAACAGTCGACCCCAAGCTAACAATCAGAAGGTCCTCAACACCAGGCATGAAAATAGAAGTAAAACTACCGGAAGAGTATAGTTTTGTTTAAAATAAAAGTACTTAAATAAGTTACTCAGTACCAGATTGGCTCTGTGTGTCTGCCACTTACACGGCGTCATGTTTATCGCTTCAGAAAACTCGTCGCCCTCCTTTAAAGATTTCACCCTCGTCATGGTGAGTGGTACAAATGCAGCTTGTGGTTTCACTTAGACTGAGGCAAAACTCAAATAATCAGTCAACAGTACTTTATGACTTCGCTTAATGTGTGCATGCACAAATTGATCCTCGTTTCTTGATCAGAGATGGGACAAATCTCTCATGTCCTGAAAGATACAGTTTTTGTCATTTGTACAAGTCACTGAAATTTAGATGAATAAAACCTTTGCAAAAATGTAAAACGTATTCATATCCCTAACTAGAGTAAAAGTACATAACCCTAACTAAGAAAGGTTAGAAGTCACTAAACCTCACATACAATATGAGAAGCTAGAACCATTATTTATTTTATATTATAAAAAAGTATCTACATGTATTAATAAACTATCAAAAATACTTGTTGATTTCTCTTTATTGTTTTATTTATTCCCCTTTTTAGCCTGCAGTGGCTGTGGGTAATGTGGGCCAGCTGGCAGTGGACCTCATTGTGTCCACTCTCCATATGAGCAGAGTAGGACACATACACACAGACTGTCTCATCCCAATGGCCGGGAACAGCCCATATGCCACCTGCGATGAAGATGCAGCGGAGATGCACACACCTGCAGAAGGTACTGACTTTGCTGTGTTTTTTGGCTTATGAACGTGATTATTACAACATACTGTGCCTCCTGTTTATGCCAAAATGATTTGTCCAGCACTAAAATGAAGAGTGAAAGGTTGTTCCTTAAAGAAAAGAGCAAAATAATATATTACAGGTTGGGTGTGGCACCGCCGTACATGAATCAAACACATTGTCCCCTTTTTTAAATCCAGTTTACACAGCGCCAGAGCTGAAGCTGGCAGTTCTTCAGATCAGAGCGCCAATTATTCAGGTGAAAACAATTCTATTCATGTCTTTTACGATCTAGTGTGCTTTCTTATGAAATTAAGATAATTGTTCTGTTTTCTTAATGAACAATGACCAAACTCTTTAGTTTGAGGCCTTCCTTTTTAGATGTCTATTTTGTCCTAACGAAGGTATGGTTTCAGACAGTGCTTTTTAAGTATTTTGTGTTAATAGATTCAAACTTTGTTTTAATTTTAGACAAAATCCAAAAAGTTTTGTCACCTGATTGTGTCCTGGATCAAAGCCAGCGGCTTCTCCAGGACTGTGGTGCTGTCTAGCAGTCACGCCTACCAGAGAGATGACCAACAGCTGCAGGGGTGCTTACACTGTACCTTACATCATCACTATTTCTGTGTCTTTGCTATTTAAACTCCCTAACAATTGCGTGTTGGTTTTAGCGCTCCCTTGAGGTACCTTGCCACGACACCCCTCCTGAAGATGAGTGCAGATGCCCTGAAAGAGCTGGGCTGGATGGAACTGGAACGAGTGCCAGCCTTCCCAGGTCTGACAGACACCAACACAGAGCCACGACTCAGCATTCCTGGAGGAGGCATCACTAAAAGACTCTACACAGACAGGTAGAGACAGAGAGCCGAATGGGCGTTCTCGCTGTTTCTCTCTTCTTCAAACATCTAACCGTGTGTGCTCAATGTTGTGTTTAGTTGTACAGAGGACGTTCCGCTGGCTGTGCTGCTGCTCTTCTGCTCAGAAGGCGATAACGTCCCAGACGCCTTCACCCTCATCAACCACCTCAACGACTGGCTCCACCTACTGGACAGTCCTGTAAGTGTCAGTAAGAACATGTGCTACACTGCAGTGTTGTTGAACTAGCAGAGAATCGGCTGGAAAGTGCTCAGTGAGATGTAGCAATAGTCTGTTCACTGTTTACAATCTACAACTTCAAAAAAAAAAAAAACATCTATTTTTTTCCAGAGCCAAGGACCCAACAAATGGAAAATCCCACCCTCATGGAGGCTTCTTTTTGGTGGGGGTATCCCTCCTGCACTGTTCTGAAATCCACATACAGTCAAAGCTATGAAAACACACAGAAGTTTGCTTTGACGTTTCTGCTGTCCAGCAATGACACCTCTGTATTTTTCAGACCTTGTCCTCTGGCTTCTCGGCATCTGCTCAGAGATGTTTTTGTGTTGAAGCTGATACGACTGCTGACACGTTTTTTGGTTGTAAACTGACACCATTTGAACCTTCCCACACTTTGAAATCATTTGACGTTTCCTCGATTTTGACAACACTTTTTAGATATACCAATACGTCATGTACAGCGCTTAACATGCACATCTAGAATACGGCTTCCTGGTATTGCAGGATTAAAATGTGTTTCCAATAAAAGGTTGTTACAAGAATCCAGAGTGATTTTATCTGAGATGATAAAGACTTTGATTGTGTTGCTCTCACTGGATCTTGCCTCCGCCCACTTAACTGAAAGTGGTCTGGCAGGGTGCCACGTGGTGTTCCTGGTAGTCCGTCCTCTCTGTCATTCTAATTCCTTTCTACAACATGTTACAACAGCTTACACGGTGTTGATAAAGAGACAGGATAGGTTGACCTCGTAGAGCTGGTCAAATGTGTGGTTTTCCTTTCAGTCTGCGTCATTGTTTTGGGTGGTTTCTTTGTATAGTAGTTGTGGGGAAAGGAATGTCCTGGCAACATATCGGTAGAGAAAGCTCTGGGAAACTATAAAAAAGGTTGGCTCTAAAAAGGAAGCATCCATCATTAAAAAATAAATGTTATGGGCCTTTGCAGACAGTTTAGCAGAATTCTGAGAATATCCTGTAAAAGAAGTTTCAGATTAATTTGTGTTTACTCAGTTACATGCTAAAGATCAACACACCTTTTTTCCTATAACAGAAATCTCTACATATAAAGAATGTGAGGGAGTCAGTATACATACATAGCCTATATACAGCTGAACATTACTACTTAGCATGAATAGTATTACACTTAAGGCTATATTTCATATATTTCATTTATTAAATTTGTATTTTTTATGCAAGTTGAAATTTCTACTAGCAGCGCTACAAAAACTTAATTGTTTAAAAAAGTGAACGTGAACAAATAAGCTCTATTTGCTGTCAGCCTCATAAATTAACTCTAAGATTCTCAAATAGTGAATTTACATTTTGTAACAATTCAATATGCAAATTGGTAGCAAAGTAACAAGAAAAGGACGGACAGGTTGTTATGTAAACTAGATGAGAGATAGGATCTTTTATTTGTAGATTACACTCTAGGGGAAAGAAACTTAAGACAAATTCAGTTCAAAGGGAGTACAAGTCATCAAATCAGCTTTCTAGTGTATTCAAATGTGTAACATTGTCTGTTGGGTTTTTTTATAAGCAAAAATATGTATTTTTACACACTTTTTAAAAATACTATATACATCATGGAAACATTACACACTACTAAATTTCTTTTGAGGGAGGAGACAATACTTTTCATTTAACCAATCCTCCATTAATGTGAAAAACTTCAAGTAATCTCTTATAAAAAATAGAACATTTTTACTTTTGCATCTGAAAAAGGGTTTTCTAAAAATACACATATACCGTTACAAATTGGCAATGCATAGCCCCTATTTTCAGTCTCAATTTTAGAAATGCAAATAAGCGTAATAAAATGTCAAAGCTACAAATAATATTAAAGCAAAAAACTGATTTTCCGACTCCTGGAACCACACAGGTGGTGGCTGAGGTGTGGCCATGGTTTAAAGCGCTGGTGTTTTTCAAATGAATATCAGAGTGTCTGCTTAGAGAAGATGAGACATGAGGAAGATATGGGGACTACTGTGCTGTGGCTGAATAATGCTTTTAGGCCAGGTACAGAAAAATGCTAATACAAAATGTTGGAAAATAAAAAGAGAATTTTGAGGTGGAGGTGAGGAAAAGTGACGCAGAGGTTGGGAGAGAGCTGTAGTTCCCTGCCGTTCCCTGCCGTCGTTGGCTTTGCTGCCAGAGCTGTAGTCGCAGGTGGAGGTGGTTAGCAGTCACTGGTTTTTTACCCTGTCAAGATACAACATTTCAAGAGACTGATCTTCAAAAAAATATAAAAATTAAAAAACTGAGATTAAGTAAAGCAGAAAAACAATCAAAGGAACATGTGCCACAAAATCCAGTTAGCATCTTGAGGTTTGTGAAGTTTGTGAGATTAAACAAGGCTGCTGGCAGGAGCTGTGGCACAATACAATACAGATGTCCTGTATCAATTTGATCATCACCAACATTAGATTGATTTATCAATGCAGCTAAAGCAGCCATCGTGTGTATTAAGCAATATTTGACACTGTTCTTATGTTCATAAAGTCTCAATTTAATCACTAGTGAGTATTAGAATATAAAATTAGATTTAATTACTTGTGAGCTAAACCAACATCCATCTCCAGGTTTTTATTTTACAATTAGTCAATTCATCTTTTAGTTGGTCGGAAAATGTATTTTGATCACCGATTTACCTTGTAGGTAAAACGACAAGCAAGAAAGCTTTGCTGCTTTTTACATTATTGGCTAGCTAGAGAAATATCCGTATAGAAGTATCAGAACACCTTTGGCTGAAGGAAAGTCTAAGAGGAATTTCCATTATATCTGACATTTTACAGACCAATTTGATTTATTGAAAAAAGTATCTGCAGATAAACCGGTGATCATTAGTCACAGCCCTAAGTAAACTGTTTAATAAACTACAGAGAGATACAGTTATTAAATCGCCTCTTTGTCTATTTATTAAAAAAAGGTTCTTACCATTAAGCTCCAGGTGAAAATAAACCATCACCATATCCATTCAGAATTCAAGAAGCACACAACTGATGCAGTTTAAAACCCTCAACACAATTAGGGATCGTGGCACTGCAAGGTTGTGAAGAATCATATCTCATAACAACTCCCTGAATGATTTCTGTCAAAGCCACTGTACTTAAACGTACGTAATAAAATGTGGAAATGATTTGTTTCTATGCTTTGTACTTTCTAGCTCAGTAACATTTGAGGGATTGAACAGACAGTTAGAAAGCTGACACCAAATTTGAATATGATGCACGGCATAAATTAGCACCTTGCATTATTCCAAGACAGCCTGACATTTCAGATCACCAACAACCACAACCTCAAGTACACACGTACACACGCCGCACACACACACGTACGCGCGCACACACACACACACCCCATGCTAAAGTGCAGCCAAAATTAACACAACTCCAAACCACAGGAGCCAAGCGAATCACAAAGAGAACAAAACCCCAAGAGAATCAAAAACACACAGTTCACACAGGAACACACACACCTCAATGTACAAGAGTGGGCGTTCTTTTTAAAAGCTGTGGGTAAACATCGTCCTCTAAATGTGCTCTTCGTGGTTGCTGTTGCTGTCTCAGAGGGGGGTAAAGATACACTGCCCCCCACTGGACAGGCAAGCTCTTGTCATGTGCAGCAAATGCAACCCAAACTGTCCAGGAAGAACCACAACAGTAGTAAGACCTTGTCAGAGACGGTGTATTATTGACCATATTACTGGAACTACACTGACATGTAACACAGCAAAGGAAATGACTTATGTGTGTGTTGGTTAAGGAGGCGCACAGTCATCAGAAATAAGTGCTTCATCAGGTCTAACAGTTGCGCCTTTATGGGAACATACAGTAGGAGAGGGAGAAAATCAGAAATAAAGTGAAAATGAAACTGGAGCTCCAGTACAGTTTAAGTTATATAACTTATTATTAGGAGGTATTAGGAGGTATATATTAGAAGGTTGAACCATGCACTGGCAAAACCTAGACTCCCTCCCTGTGAAATGAGGATGTAAAGTGAGTCATATACAGTATTTCTCCTCTGATATGATGCTTCATAAGAGTTGCAGAGTAAAAGTGCTGCTTTTTCTTTTGGTCTAAAGGAAACTGAAAGGCACTTGTCAGAATAGGTCACTACAAGTACTGAATACAAAATAAGCCCTATGAGTGTGCATGACAATCATCCTGGAATACCATAATAGTGCAATACTTTGTTTATGATGTATAACAACAAATGGTTGCAGCCAAAATATTAAAATATTACCTTTTCCTCTTTTTCTCAGAGTCATTTGTCCTGGGCTTGCTTTGGGCTGTTTTGGCTGTGCCTGACTTGGAGATACTGTCTTCTCTGCGTCGTTTACTGCAAAAACACAAGTAAAACGAGCAAAACAAAAGATATACTATGCAAATAATAATAATTAAATGCTCATGAAGACACTTTAAGAGTTTCAACCACAAATATTCTTCATAGTAACAGCCAGCAAAAACAGATGCTTAATGTTCTATATAGACAAAACAAAAACATTGTTGCACTATAAACGTATATATGAAGAAATTAATACAATTTTTGCCTGAATATTTTTTTCGATGACTCAGCAAATTTGTTAACCACAACCAACACAACCCTACTGATTCAAAAAATTCAGAATATCCAAAATTCCCACCTTGGAGTACTTAAAAACATGTTTTTCTGCAAACTCTCCGTGTTGGACACTAGTAAAACACACAATTTCTTTTTTAAACAGTTTGGCCCGTTTGCCAATCAAGCTAAATTTCTTAGAAGGTCACCTGAAAAATGCCCACAAACAAACCATGCGAATTATCTTAGATTAGCTTAAGGTTAGCTTAGTAATTCAGGACCAGAGTTTACTGACTGTGTTGTGCGGCTGTCCAGTTCCTGCTCCCTGCAGAGTGACTGTGGGGGTAATTTGCCATCTTGTCTGTAGTCTCCTCCCTCTTCCTGTTGACCCCCTCGTTGGCTGCCATTAAATCGCTCTGGACACCTGGCCTGAGGTTGAGTTGAAGGGGGAGACTCTGACGTTGGCTCCTGGTCTTCCCTGGATAACTCCCGCCACTGGTTCTATATAAGTTAAAGAAAGTGGGAAGTAAGAATTGAGGAGCACGAGTTGAATTAGATTGTGATAAAACTAAAGATTTCAACTTGTGATGCTGCCTAAAAAAATTGTGATAATATGTTTTTGATCGACTGCCCCTGCTCTAATATGATTTGTAAAGTTACATTTTAGACAGTGATACAAATACAAATACAGTGTCAGTCAGTGTGAGTGACAGGACTGGTTATAACGTGTGTGGTGCAGCCACCTGAACAGATGAATCTCCCATTATGTACTTGGCTCCTTCAAAGACAGCCATGTATGAAAAACGCAGCTGATCGTGTGTCTGAATCAGGCCCATGCGGTACTTCCTCATGTCCAACAATATGCTTTGGATGTCCACCGATGAAGGGTCTTTCCTCTTGTCCATCTGCAGAATACAGCGTTTCAGTACAGAAGAAATTCAAACTTAACATAAATGTTCAAGTCTGGTCTATTCACTGATGTGCAACATTGTTGGGACCTTTTTGTTCCTATTTATTCTTATCTACCTTTTCATCATTTAGTTTTAGTGCGTTGCCAAGTATGCCTACAGGCATCCCAAGAGAACGACTCTGCATTTGAGCCGTGGGTCGTACATATCCACAAAAACCAGATATGAGTCAGGAAGTATTGGTTGGGTTCATGTAACCTTATGTTTTCATTATTTTATTTTGAATCAGTCTTTCCAGAAAAAAAATTTAAATCAACAAAATATATTATATATTTAATCGTAAGACTTTGTCATAAGACAACTAAGCTACTGAGTGATTTAGCCCAGTAAAAAGTAAAGTAAATAACATGTAGATATAACCAGAAATTGTGACTTTGTGTCTTTTTTTCCTTAGTGAGAATAACACTTATTTCATATCTAAAAGAAATGACAGAAATCCCAGGAAATGGAGCGTTCTACATTTTGCAAACTGTGTTGTAGTATTACTGCTAAATTATATTTTAAATTTTTATGGTGGCACAAAGGACAATGAGTCTAAAAGACTAAATAATTGAACTGACTTTGAGTCACTGTAAAATGTCCATTGAAGGAAGATGTCAGACCTCATATGAACCAAAGAGACAGGACTTACCAGGACCAGACATGTGTCAACTAATGCAAATGTCCCTGAGCGTCCGATTCCAGCACTACAATGAACGACACCCGGCCCATGATCCATCCCTAGAGCTCCTGACTCCCGCACCTTGAAAAGGAAGTTCAGGAAGGATGCTGGGGAGTCAGGGACACCGAAATCAGGCCATGTTGTGTAATGAAAGTGGTAGATTTCTCTCTTTTCCCCTGTCTGTGAAAGCAAAACAATAGTAGCCTGATTAGGAAACTACAGCATAAAACTTCACAAAACTCTTATTTACTTGCAATAGAACTGCCAGTTCTGAGCTTATTTGTGAATTGTCTAACAGCTGAACCAAGCAAACATTTACAGTTTCAGTTTCTGATAAACACGCGCACTAAAATAGCAAGCTAAGACGTAAGCCCCCCCCCCAGTCTACTTCTTTTTCTTGTGCTCTTTCCTTTTCCATTTAAAAAACAAAATCTGTTTTGCCGGCATGAAAACATGATTTCAAAAATGAAATGAAACAAAGTAGTTAGGACATATGATGTTTATTTTAAATACTTACATTTTATAACTTAACTTTAATTTAAACCATTTGCATCAGTGTAAACAGAAAAGAAAGGGTCTTCTAGGTGAACAAGACTGTTCTCAGGTCTAAAAGACTAGAGCCACGTGATGTGTCTTGGTGTGACCATTTCAGTTCTCTTTTGCCACCTTTTACTGGAAATTCCCCATTTCCTAAATAACTCTGTCTTACATTAATATTCTGCAGCTCTAACACTCTGGTGGTGTAGTAAGATTTGGTCTCTTCTGACAACAGGGTGAGCAAAAAACGTGTGTCTCGAAAGGACATTTCCCTCTCCTCGGCCGTGGGCCAGTACTGGGCACACTTTTCCTGTCACAGAAGAAGAAAAGAAGATAGAACACCTAAAAGAAAAACATTGTAAAACAGCCCAAAGAAATTAAACATCTAAAAAAGAAATTTGCCAGTTTGACCTTGAGTAAGAGCAGCTGTTGACTGTTGGATACAGTAGCTGGACAATAAATTAAACAGAGCTGAGAGCTAAAATCTCCTTTGTTCGTTTTTAGGTTTTAATTTTCTCCCCCCTTCTTTTCTCTGTAAAGTCTGTTTTAATCATGAGCAGAAACAATCAAATCAAGACCATTGAATTAAAATGAGAAGCTAAACTCAAAATAATTACTTATTAGCATTAGTAAAAAAAAATAAGTAAATAGGAAGAAATCTGTCGGTATTGCTAACTCCTAACCATCTCCTCATTTAGACACTTCTTAGTAAACAGCCAATGGCCAGATCGTGAAGCTAGCCTCCTTAAAAGATTTTGTGAGAGCATCTGTGATTTTGTGAGAGCTGCCCTTTTTTTTTCCAAAGAACAAATGAATATATTGAAATAACCTGCTTTTACACATGCACTGAAAACCTGAACTTCTCCAGACTTTACCTGTATAAGCTGCGTGTGAGTCAAAGTATTCGGACATTACCCAAACCTTAACAACAAGTACAGTACAAAGTCTGTGTAATGTCCATGTGACCTCGTGTGAGAATACAGTAGGGAATACTCTGGCGTATTCACAGTGAGGGGCATTTCCTTACAGTGGAGTCGCTCAGCATCACACCGTGAACTATAGAAAATAACACACTTTCTGTTGTTATACTAAACTTATTTCCTTAAGGAAACTGAGGTTATACACATAATGCATAGTTTCTAAGCATGCAACAGGCTCTACTTTGATGTGCTTTAAACAAAACACTCTGATTTTAGCTGTGTACTTTTTGTGTCACAACAGTCCTCCAGACTTTCTGACGTCTGATTTAAATGTGTACTTACTGAGCCTTTCTCTATGACCCTGTTGAGCATTATGATTGCTTTGGTCTTCTGTTCCCAGATCATGAGCCAAAAGTGGCCACAGGTATTTCTGAGGGGGCCCTGTGAACGACAAACATTTATTCATTACTTACTCTGATCAGTTACAAAGCAGAAGTACAAAAATCTAAGGTGTAAACGATAATATTCAACTGACTTAATTCATCAGCTGAGTAACAGCCTGGTCTTTACCACTAACTTATATGTAACGAAGATTATCAAAATGATAAGAGTGTATTTAACATCAGTAAATGTTTTGATGTGGTTAAAATGAGACAAATGCACTCTTTTAGTTAAAATGTCAAATATCACCCTGACATATACAAAACAGATAACATACCACAAGCAATGCTGAAACAAACAACCCTCGTTTTGTTACGTCCACACAATAACGTTGTGCAGATTAGAATGCAAGTATCATTTCATTAAATTTACATAAAATTACAGTACATGAAAATGCACACCGATATAGTGATGTCATATCTCAAAATAAAAAAACAAAACTGAGAAATTAATTTAAAAAAATTAAGCATTCAACAAAGTATTTTTGTTACATAATGTCCTACAAATATCTGCTTGTTATTTACTTATTAATCTGCTTCAAACCACAATCACTGAGAAACTTGATAAGTCAAGTTTTGTCATGATCAAACTTTCTGTTGACGTTAAACTTCTGAGACAGTACTCAGTGCGTGGTGAGCAGCATCACTTTGTGAACAACAATCGGTCTCAATTTGCTGTGGTTTAGTGAGACAGAACAAAAATTTACATCAAAAAGTGAAGCAGTTGTTGAAGACTAAAGAACATTCAAAGTTGTGTGGGCTGAAGACGCCACCGTGTTGGTTGTGTTCAAAAACGCATGTTAATGACTTTAGCTTTATAAATTGACTTGACCTCTACCTACATTATTTACCATCCTCAGAGAAATGTCATTATATGTCAGATTACTTCCAAAAATAAACTAAAATTTAGAACATTAACTTTTTAAAATAAACATTCGACAACCTCAGTGACTTTATTTATTGACTAATCTCTATGTCAAAGTAATTACAGATAGTCGTGCTATATCTGATTTCAGTAAAAAGATAAAAAATAGATTTATCAAACAAGAAACCACATTTAATCAAACTGACAGTGTGACTGGTGTTGTTATGCACGCAAGCTCATGTGTAGAAGGCAACTGTCTTTAACATAATGGAAGGTAAATCCAAAACATTTATGAGCTCACACGCCAACATCATCATCTGGCAGCTGACTGAGCCCATGACCTGCATTCTCCATTTGGTCATGAGGTAAAAGCTGGAGGGATAAGGTGCCAACAAGGCTCATTCTGACGCAAATTTCGCCCCAGGAAATTCATTTCTTGAGAATTAGAGGTCAGCTTAGCAGCTCAAGACACATTATAACTGCGGATGTTATAACTCATCTCAGTGGGCTGTTGGGTAGGACTACCATTTATACTGTTGGCTGTACAATAACAACATTGTCTGTGAGCAAGTGTGGTGAGAGGAAAAACCATAAGACAGATTAATGTTGACTAATCTTCTTTCTCACTACCACTACTCTTAGTTTGAAAGTTTTATAGCTACATCAAACATTAAAGAAACCCGAGTAATTTTGGAACATCTGGTTCCAAACTATGGGAAATTTTCTGATTTATCTGACAATAATCGTCATGTTAGGCTGTGATTTTTTTTCTTCCTTTATTTCACACTTTTTAGAAAACAGCGTAAAATAATAGGTTTTGGACTTGCCTGAGTCAATATATAATTTCTTTGGGCTTCTTCCATTACTACCAGACTTGCATTGATGTAGTCATTTTCTGTGTTCTTCAACTTCACACGGCTGTGATCAACTGTAGACAGCAAAGGAGAGAAGATTAACTGAGGATGGATTGTAAATGGACAGCTTTTGGTTGACATAGTTGTCAAAGTGTAAAACAGTGTAAACAGTGTGGATTTGCCACAAACGTTGACTTACAGGGACTGACATCTCTGTATCTGTTTCGGTTGCGATTTTCAGGATACTTTGCTACTTTGTAGGAGCACTCTTGGGACTGATTCCTGATTTCCTAAAAACAAAATGAATTTTTAGAAAAAAAAACAATCTCTTAAGGATGTCCTCAAAGTGTGCCACACTGTTGCTGTAGAAGTTCAATCCCATCACTACCTCGTCGAAGCAGGAAACCAGTCCAATCCTATTTGAAATGTGACACACCAACAACCACAGCGTACTAACACGTTTACTTCAGATCTGAACACAATACACTATCTCACAATAAGAGCGAACTGTGGAGTTTAGCTAAAGTGAAGGAAGGTCTGTAATCACAGAGAGCAGCAATAACATGCAAAGGCTTATGACACTGTGTAAACTTACGAGAACTATGGCATAATCTTATAAGTCTTGCAAGTAAGTCTGTTTACAAACAAAACATTTAGAACCTCGCGTGACATTAACAATATTACGTAAATTAGCTCGTGATGAATAAATGGCTAGAAAACGGATACTTTATGAGCTACCCGAGCTGTTAGCTTGCTAAATTAAATGCGCTGCGCGCTCGGTCTAACAACTACTATCATGTTAGCTACATGCTAGCTACGCTAACAGACTTACTAGGTACAATTTTTGCCACTGGCCCTCTGAATCTCTGTCTTCAAACATCTGGTCCATCTTCACCGTGGCACAGCCAGTGTGTTCCAAACTAGGTTATTGTAATTACGTGTTTAACTATTGGCATCATTTCTTTCTTTGACCCAAAAAGCTTTTGGTCGAAGTAATATTACTTCCCTACGCTAGCGACCTCGGCTAAATGTTTGTCCGTTATCTGTGCTTCAGTTGATATCTAAAGAGGTAAAGTTGTACGCATGCGCCACGAGAGGTCCTCTGATCGCTGTCAAACCAAATGCTACAAAGACTTTTAGCGTACAAGCGAGATGTGTAACTCCGAGAAAACTCTCAACCTTAAGCACCAGTGCAGGTTGTCAGTCCACTGGTGCATTCAAATTCCTAAAAAGAAGCTTAAAGTGCTAAAAATATAAATGCAAATTTTGCAGGTGATATATGCTAGATTTATTATGATTGTGCATGTAATGACTGTTGTAATAATTCATCATCTGTGCAATATGCTTTAGTGCAATATTTGTTCCCATGTTTCCTTTTTATATATATGTATATTATATTTTTATATACTTATACTTTTAGCATAAAAAGCTATTATCTTAACACTATTTTGCTCTTACCTGTGTACTACCGTAACAATGCAAATTTTCCACTTGTGAGACTAATAAAAGGTTTTCTTATCTTATCTTGATTATTGATGAGCTAACAAACAGACCCACACTGTTTTGATGAATATGTGTCTTGAAAAATTCGAATTTCACCTGTAACTCGATAGTTTTTTTTATTAGATCAGAAATAGAATCTGCTAAACACGGTGGCATTGCATTTGGAATATTTTTTTCTACACAGAAGTGTATTCATTAATTCATATTAAACTTTTTTTTATTTTAGTAAAGAGTACTTGCTATAATGTCCATGTTTAGTTTTCATTTAATTTCATCAACAGCAGTTAGGCGTGCCTACATGTGTCACTGATGGCTATCTATTGTTTCAAATATTACACCATCAGATTTGAATGTGCGGCTTCTTAGTCCGGAGCAACGACTGTATAAAATAAAGTTTTATTTTATTTATTTATCTATTATCAGAGCTTCCACACCTCTCTCTCTATTCACCTTTTAACAGACCCGCTTTGACTTCAATGAATCAATTGGTCAATCTTTGACCACTCATCTGACTTTTTGACCCAGTTGACTAGAACATAGAGATAAAAAATATGGTAATGTTATATAAAATAACAAATAAAATTACAAATAAAAAGCTACTTCGCGGTGTGTGGGGATGCATCTATTCAAAGGCCACAGGATGACAGTATTTCCACTACTAGGAAAACGTGTCAAGTTAACAGCTGCTGGAAAGATATGTTCCAACTGAAGGAGTTGTTTCACAAATAAAAGCACAGACCTTTATTTCTTTTAGTGTCAGAATGTATGTCAGGAAGACAAATTCTATTTTCTCCGAAAAGCAACAAATGTGCCGCTTGTTTTGTCTTATGATTTATGTTGTGCTCGTGTTTTAGAGTGAGTTTTTTTGCATGTTAGATAACACACATTTTTTTGTCAAAACTTATTGTGAAAAGCTAACCTTTCCTACCGGAAGTGAGTGTGCCGTTTCTGCTTTGTGTTGAACGCTCGCGGACCACACACACACTCGGGGAATGCGTCTTCTCTTTGCTGCGAAGTTTTCTCCAAGAGCTTCTCAACTACGGGTTGCTGAGACATAAAGACACCCGGGTTGACTTATTTTATGAAGTGAAAGGACCATTTGGGGTAATTTAAGGGTAAGTGTTTATAAAAAAATGATCTTACGGACTAGATCTAGCTAACGTGTAGTTAGTATCAGCTCAGAACTTCCTCCTGTACGAGGCTGACGAGGAGCTAGCAGTTTTTCTAGCTTGGCTAGCTTGTAAATTAACCGAGTTAAACTCTAGGTTAGTATAAATCCTTTTCGGACACTAAATAAACCTTTCAGACCACTATAGTAGACCTATATAAACGGTGTTGTCAATTTAACCTCCCAGCAAGCAAGTACGTGAATGGTAAGTGAAAACACCAACGCTCAGATAGGCTCCAACTCTTTGGGCGATTAAAGTTAGGAACTAGCTTTTTGTTAGCCAAAGCTGATTTCCTTAGCTAGTAGGCTAACGCTTGTTAGCATGATGCATAGTGTAAACACAGTTTGGTCTTTAATGTCCCGACCATCAAGTGATGTTTGTGGTGTCTTTTTCGTTCTTATGTATGTTTGTCTTCATGTGGCCACTTTTTAGGAACTTGTGTGTTTTGGTGTGGTTTTGGATATAATACTATACTATCCTACCACTAACTATGGTCTTTCTTCGTCTATACCTCGGTTTACCTTGGACTCCTACAGACGTGTTCAAAATGTATTTTGCTGAACTACACACACTGCACACTCACTGGATCAGGTCCAGGGAAATACAAGTTTTCTACCCATACCTTGCTTGGCACGATTTAGCATTCATAATCACTACATGGTTGATAAAACACTAAAAATGAGTTTTGAGTATAATGAGTTTTTTTAAAATAGTATACAAGATAGTAAAACAGTTAATAGAAAGTATATCTGGAAATAGGATAGGTTGTGATTGTTGACAAATACACTTATTTATATAACTGCTTTGTATCTACATTAGTGTGTTATGGACTTCTATTGAATATTTAATTTTTAGTAAATCATTATAAGGACTTACAAAATTGGTTAAATTTCCTCCTTTACATTATAGACATACATTTACATGATTCAAACTGTAGAACTGGTTTGATTTTTTTTCTATGACTGTGAGTTGTGGTTTTAAATGTCAGAATTCAGATTTTTACAATGTTTAATAATGTATTTGTTCTAAAAGTTAATCCGGGACTTGTGTAGTTAGTTCCTGTTGTTTTGTAAAACATTTTTAACACAATCATTGATTCACATTTCAAAATTAATGATCTTATAAAGTTAAAGGTCAGTTTAGCAAGATTGTGATTTGTCCTTGCCTTTCCTAACCATAGCCATGGTTCAGTGAATTTACAGGTTCCAGCACTGTTTTTCTCCAGTTACTTTTTAGCACAGTCAACAATGTTTTACTACCTGGATAACATATCAATTGCTTGGCACAGTCCTTACTTATTTACTCAGTAACATTTTATAGTGTGCATGCTAAATTAATTTATTAATTCAAATAATAGTGGTGTGATTGATGATGGTATAGCCAGACCACAGTCTGTGTCCACTACACACAAAGCTCCTGAGCTGTGAAATGTACCAAACATTAGGTTTTTCACAATGTTTTCTTATATGCAACCACTGACATATTAATTTCATTGGTCTTGATGAATGAACTAGCAAACAGGCACTGACATAAGTTCAAAAAAGGAGACAACTCCCAGTGTGTGTGTGTGTGTGTGTGTGTGTGTGTGTGTGTGTGTGTGTGTGTGTGTTGTTTCTTCAGCCCAAGTATTATAACAGACTGTATTATCGTGAAATTCCTGTTAATCTAGAGGTAAAGCCAAAGACAGCTATTTAGATAACATAGATAGATCAAAGATAACAAGACGGTCAGTTTAGACCATAAACATCTCAGTTGACACTTTGACCTTTGACTCAGTGAAAAGGGGCACTTGAACACAACACAAAGAAAACAGCCAAGGCCCAACTAGTATGTACATTGTACATCTGCATGAGAGTAAATCATGCATATAAGCAGGTGTCTGTAGTCTATATTTGTCATTCAAAAGGAGTGTCGACCTGTCTCACCAATGTACAAACCATAAACAAAGTTGTTGCTTGCCAGTTTCACTAACAGTCAATTTGAGTCTGGATGGGCTAAAAAGCCACTGGTACCCGACTAGTGGCAAGGGTGCAGGACACAGAAATTAAACTAGGGTAAGAAACACTCGCAATGGGCAACCATCAACATGCTGTGGCACAGATATTGTGTAATTCCACTTAGTTTCCAGTTTTTTCCAGATGATTCTAATTTGTGTTGCAATTTAACAAGAATTTACTTTGTATCAATACAGTGGAGGAAATAATTATTTGACCCCTCGCTGTAAGAAATGAAAAGTCTCAGAACAATATCATTTTAATGGTAGGTTTATTTCTGAGTCTGAGTTTCAAAGTAAGCTGTACTTGCTATTATTCCTACATTATCTGGGCTTACAAATAAGGCCAAAATACAACCTTTTATATATTCTAATTTGTTGTATCTTCCAAAAACATTCAAACCAGTGTGTCCAGTGTGTTAAACATTTTGGAACAGAATAGAACTGGGCTGTCTCCCTCATCACACCACCCATCTGCCTTCTGCACCCCTCTCTCTCTGTTCAGGGAAGTCCTGTAAAAGCAAAAGTGAGCAAACTAGTAGTGATTTGTGGATGCTTGATTCTCCCTGTACCATTGATTATTCCTAATTCAACACAGAATTTAACCCTACGTTTAGTAACACCATGTTCTAAAAGGCTACACCTAACATTCTGTTTTGGCCAATTGTATAGATGTAAGTGCTAATTTCTGGTTCATTACTTTATGGGATTAACACGATTTGTGCTGATAGTGATAACTTCAGTAATAATCTTGCTTTAGGAGGCAGCTCAGTGCCAGTGCACAGGTAGAAATGTCTTCAAATGGGAAACCTGCCAATGCTAAACTTTATTCAGGTTAGAGCAAGAAAGCAGACATCAGGAAAAGAACAAGTTTCCAGTTTTTACAGTATTTGGTATAATAAGTGAAGTCAGTCACCAAATATTTCTTACCTGTACACCTGTCTTCCTGATGCATCAAACATTCATTTACAGCACAATGTAATGTGGCGAATGTCTTTATGAAACCGCACTATTACACATTATTGATTGGTCTTGAGCTGCTGGTGTAAAGTAAGATTCTACACAGTCATTGTAATGTCAATTTAGGTTGTAGTAATGTCAGGGGTAATTTGCTCCAAGCATTTAAAAAGTTAAGTGGGAAATTGTAAGTCGTAAAGTTCTCACATTTCCTGAGGGCAGTATGGTCCAGATCTGTTGACCCCACCCTCTGTTCCAGAAGAGTGCCAAATGTCTGGAACTGGAAGTGCTGTCTCCCCAACCTAATGTCCCAGATTACACAAGAATAAACTGTTTAGTAAACAGTTCTGAAAACAATACCGGAGGCATTCGCACCTATACCTCCCCACTTGTCACATTAATAAACTTTGACTGGTAAGGCGTAGGTTTCAGATGGATGTCTTATGCAGTAGAAAGCAAATCTAGTGTGAAAGGAAAGTTTGCGGTTAATGGAAGGTAAACAAAGCTATAAAAAGTGCAGCCTTTTACCAGAGTTTGTCATCAAGTATTTGAGCTGTTCCTTTGCTGCTTTAATAACTGAATGCATTGTCATAATCAGGAAGTCTGTACTTTGGCTGGAATGTCACCGGAAATTAGCACACACTTCTGAAAACAGAATACTCTGAGCCACTTGTTTCCAGTCTTGTGAACCTGTATTGTATGAACAATTGTATTGTAATTGAATAAGCTACATCTCCAAAAATAGAAGATGAAGTTAAAAAAAAACACCTCAGGAAATGCAAGATGCAGTGGCAGTTACACTACTACTAATGGTAATATTCATAGAGCTTAACATAAGCATAAAACACAAGAACAGCATTAAGAACAGCAATAAAATAGGAGCATGTGATTGGACCATATTATATTCTGTCCATCTATTTAATTCACAACTTGTTAAATCCCAACGTTTGTAATTACTATTACACTATATTACTTTTACCAGTATATTTTGTTACGTTGTCAGGCTTTTAACTTGAACCAGAAAGTCAGACATCTACTCTAGTGAAATCGGTGAAATTTGTGCTACTCTGGTTTTGTTAGTGAGCTTGAGACAAATAAGCACAGAGCTCCTCAGGTGTCATCTTTCTCTTTAGAGCTGGTGACAAGACGCGGGTCTTTGTCTCTCGCCTGAAGATGGTTTGGTTTCAGAGGGAGGACGTAAGACAAACCAGCCCAATCTCTCATTTCTGTGAAAAAGCAGTTGTCGTGAAACACACTGTCACAACTGAACAGTTTCCCATCTTTGGACCAATCAATGGTCTGTTGAATCCCCGGCAGCGGTGACAGCAACAGAAAACAACCAAAGCAACAAACTTTGGCAGTTATTTCTCAAAAACAACCTTGTGAAAAGAAAACACATAGGTCACAAAGTGTTTTAAGGCAAACTTCATCTTAAGAAATAATGTAAGCTACTTGTTTCACAACCTAATAGCCACCACTATGTTGACTGAAATGTTCCATCCAGCGCACTTTCATTACTTATTTTATTAATAATATAAAGCAAGTGTAAATATGTCCCTATAATCCCATACATCCCTATGAAATATAATTAACTTTTCTGGCCGATCCTAGCTAATCGTGAAGTTACAGATGTTAACACAGCTGCAAAAATGTGCACAGAAGTTCTGTGTGTCACTGTTTTAAATGGATCTTCCTGGAATTAGGAGACATTAGTGAGTCACGTTAATTTTATATACAAACTACTCATACTTCTATTTTTTTAAGTTTTGGATGAATTCAACAAGACCAGTTTTTCCATATGCAATTGTTTTTTTTGTTTTTTTTAATTGTCATATTTTTAGTATTATTTAGCAAAATCCTAATATCCAATGTGACTTGCCATTGTGCATTTACAGGTGTGTAACAGGATGTTTTATTGCAAGAATTCTATGCACTTAATTGTCTTTTTACCAACTGAAGTAAGTGTCAATCTGAATGATTTGTTTATTATAATACAGGATGCAGTATGTTACTACTGTTGGGTCTGAAGGGCTGCTGTCTCAAGTGACACATTTTTCTACAATTTCTTCCTCTTCCATCTTGACATACCTTTTATTTGTGAGTCATAAAAACCCAAACGGATTCCATGCCTCACATTGACCTGTTTCTTCAGTAGAAAACCATTTAATATCACAGTTGTTGTCATGATAAAGTATCAGCTGATGAAAACCCTTCACCTCTTGAAGAGAGTTGACAGAAGGTTGAAACTATTCATTCTGCTGCAGTACACTTCCTGCCTTAGGGTTTTCGTAGGAATTGGGACACCATCCCAGTATGTGAGCCATAGTTTCATGTGATTGCCCCGTAGCCAGAGAACCTAAAAACGTGCATGTGCACAGATGCAGTCACATGGAAAGCCCCCTTATCTTGGTACAAGGTTGACATAGATTTTTCCAGTTTAGTTACACCATGAGAGTATAATTTCACATTGACTTGTGGGTTGCTTAAAATATCCTCTGTCTTGTAAAGGTTTCCTCTGGCCTATATTATTTGGCTTGTTGACCCAGTATGTCATCGAGCTTTGTTATGGAGGGTAATTAAAGTATTAAGATCTTGTCATATTAGTCAGTGCCATATAATGCTCACTGTGGGGCTACGTTATGTCTAACCGTGTAACAGCATTTTTTTTGAGTCAATGACACAGATCAAATTTCCAGTAAAGATCAGTTGGTTCAGTTTATTGAATTTGCAATCTGTTGTTTCTGAGTTTCACTGTTTTTACTTGGCCGTTTACAGGCTCACCATGTCCAAAATGAGCACAATTGTCTTTCTGTCAGTGTTGTCAGTAGGTGCATTTTCACTGTTTCAGGAACCTTACTTTCCCAAGAATTACTGTCCAGGAACTTCCTCAGGGGTAGAAGTTCATGGTCATTTCAATTTCCACAGCAGAACCAAAGACTTAAGTACACTAAGATGTGAGCATAGAGAAGTTGACTATCAAGCCTGGGTTTCATCAGGGGTCAACCTTTCAGAAAATATTTTGGACTGTTTGCGGTCAACAGTAATCAGAACCTGAAAGTTTTTCATACTTCAGTAAGTACTTCACACCAAGCAGGGAACTTGTGTTAGAGGTAGAAACATGTGTTAGAGCAGCGACAGATATGTTGTGTGGGTTTTAAGGCCAGCATCCTGTAAAGAGCACAAAATTGGCAGTTAACAAAATAAATAGTTAGGAGTGTCTTTCTCAGCATTAAGGATCTGTAAGACTCGGCAGATGACGATATGATTATTTAGCTACATTTAATTAAATTACTAATAGTAAATTACAATGTTGGGTGAAAACCTTCTCATCGGTTTGACAAAGCAACTCATTAAACTTTCATTGTTGATTTTAAAAACAAGCCTTTAGAGTTTTCCTTTAAAATACCGTTGCAGGTTTCTATTGCATCAAAGCCTTGGTCGGTTGTAGCCATTCAATTTGACATAATTACTGGTGCAGGTCTCTGTGTACCAGTGTTGCACCAGCGTGTATGTATGTGTTGCTACAAACAGTAGCAACACTGGTTATTTCCATTGTTTTGAAATATTTACCTTGATATACAAAAATAGTTTTGATTTCTCAATATGTTAAAATGATCCAAGTTTAATTTTAGACTTTAGTGCTTGTTGTTGGTGATGAATTGATTTAGATTATAGTCAGCATGTCGGCATGACTTACTTCAGGCTGTGCAATTGAAAACTAATTTTTAAGCAAACATAGTAAAAGTAGCCTGTATGAGGTCATGAGAGGAAAGAATTAAGCCAGACAGACCAAGGTTTTGTAGGTTATGAGACTGAGAATTTGGGCTTTGTGTTGCCTTACTTTGGATTTACTGTGGGCTTGTTAATTAGCCACCCTTTGGCTCAAGCTGGAATTAGTCCCTAAAGAAACATGCATGCACACACAATTTTAAAGCACCTAAGAGCAGAGAGAAACTCATTATTGTCTTTCATACAGTTTATTCTATATTTTATCTTAAGAGTGAAAGATGTGAGAGTGAGAGCATTAAACTAACATGGATAAAATAAAGGAGGAGTTTTGTTTACTCTCTTTTTGAGTTCTGTGTTTCCAAATAAGAGGTTAGATGGGTCAGTTGGAAAGAGCATGTCATCTTGGAAAAGTCTATAGACTTTATCTTGTAAAAAGATAAAGTGGTTTTGGATAGTTTTCTTCCCCGACTTGGACTTAGATCAGTTAAGGTTTTCACACATCCTGCTTGTTATTTTAGCACTTGGAGTCTGGGTGGTAGTGTCATAAAATGAGATAAAGGTATTTTTACCATCTGTTAAAACTGTGAAACTTTGCCTTTCACGTTGCAATTATCTCGTTGGCTATTAATTGTGCTAACAATTTGAATTTAATACAAATATACATTGCATAAGGAGCACTTGTTTTATTCTTTTCTAACACTTCTAGCATATCTTCCTCATAGTAACTTCATCCCACAAACGGTGCAGGTTAATTTCAGCATAAAATATGATTCGCATTACTTGAATTGCTCTTGTTTGACTTTTACGTCAGTGTATCTACGTCAGCAAGAAAGAATCACAAAAATCGTAAAGAGCACTTTAACGCTGTTCTCGCAGACAACACCTTGTTCGTGTTGTTTAAAATAAGAGCATGTGAAAGTATTTGTGGCAAGGTGTGGCTGCTCTGCAGGCACATTGACGCAGCTGTGGCCACATCTGAGCTATGGTGGGGAAAAACAAGATTTCTATCTTATTCTGC
The DNA here is from genome assembly GCA_032270685.1 of Microctenopoma stevenorrisi. Classification (NCBI taxonomy): domain Eukaryota; kingdom Metazoa; phylum Chordata; class Actinopteri; order Anabantiformes; family Anabantidae; genus Microctenopoma; species Microctenopoma stevenorrisi. The sequence continues at coordinate 7,558,329 of JAUMTR010000003.1, forward strand.
CTACACCTAACTAGCCACTTTGTCAGTGGGTATAGATCCTAGAGTCTTCTGAATTATTGTTTTTTCATTAAAACCTAATGCGTTCAGCTGAAGACTTTTTTTGTCTCTTTCTCAGGTTGGTGTTCCATACCTGGGTGTCGACATCTCAACCTCAGCAACATTCCTGCATCGCTGTGATACAAACCACACCACTGGCCACTGTCTACTAGGACTCCTGTAGCAGTTTCAAACCACTATGTCTTAGCTAACGGTGCTACAGCCACCTCCTTGAAAACTACAGCCCCCCTCTCTATCTTGATCCTACTTCACTGTTCCTCGTCACCTCTCCTCATGTGGTGATTTCTGGTTGTAGCACCAGCGACGCACCTTCTGGCGTGATGAGCAGCCTGCACCAGCAGCATCATGGCAGCACAGGCTCAGAGCGAGATCTTCACTCTGTTGCCTCCTCTGTTAGCCTCCCATCGGTTAGAAAGAACCCAAAGAGGCGCCGTCTGTCCCTGCACTCTTTATTTGGTCGAAGGCGCTGGCCTGATTGTGACTTCAAGCGCAAGTCAAGGCCTGTGCAGGGTGGAGCTGGAGTGGATGGCGTGGTCAGCACTGAAAATGTGCAGTCAGAGACTCTCCATGATAAAACGTCTGTCCAGAGTGCACTGGGAGCTGCATCAGCTTCTGTGACAGGGTCTTCATCAGAGCTGCTGGAGTGCCCTCTGTGCTTACTGCGTTTTGCACGGGAGAGCTTCCCAGACATCATGACCTGTCATCATCGTTCCTGTGCTGATTGTCTGCGACAGTATCTGCGCATCGAGATCTCAGAGTCTCGTGTCAACATCAGCTGCCCTGAGTGCTCTGAGCGTTTCAATCCCCACGACATCCAGATGATCCTGGGAGACCGAGCTCTGATGGAGAAGTATGAGGAGTTCATGCTGAGGAGGTGGCTGGTGGCTGAACCTGACTGCCGCTGGTGCCCTGCACCAGACTGTGGGTAAGAAACACTACTCGATGGGTAAAATTGGGTGATTGGCCACTTAACATTTACAGCATCAAAGCACAGTGTCTAATTTAGTCAGCAAGTAATAAATGTTAGGCTTATGACAGTATCTCCCGATGAATCACTTGAATACTTCAACATCTCTATTTCTGTTATCTGAGGTGCTCCTGAAGTTTTGTACGTCTGAAATAACCCATACACAAGTCCCAGAATAACACAATAAGCAGTTGCCTCAAGGAAACTTGACAGCTGTAATCTGTCCTTTCGAAGTTTGCCCAAGCATCTGCATTGATGCCCAAACTATAAATAACTCGTAGCAGTAATAGACCTGTTTATTCTGTCAGCCTAATGAGTCGGCTAAAAAAGATTTGAGCAGCAAGTGTATGATGGAGCCTGTTGTCGTCATATTCTACTTATCATTTTACCGTATGTCATTGGTGCCATGAGGAAGTTAGTGTTCTTTTAAATAGGAATATTTTTGTATATGTTTAAGTTAGTTAAGTACAGAAACTGACCTGCTTTTATATTAAATGTAGTATCCAAAATAGGCTATAAAAAGGTTTTACTTGTCGAATAAAGCTGTTTTATCTGTTAATCATCTTTGTTATTATATATTTTAAGCATTGTAAAGCATCTAAGAAATATACAAAGTACTTTTCAGTTGAAACTAAATCAAAGTGCTATATATAAATAAAATACAATATATGTTAAAACAGTGAGAGTGCAAGATCAGAGTAAAACAGCAAAACACATAAAACAGTAGTCCGTATTTTGTGTTTGTACATTTTTAGCTTGCAGTCAGACTGGTTTCTGTAGAACTACAATACAGTATGGTTTTTGTTTCAGTTTGACCATGCGCAAAGTGTGCTTGCAATAGTAAATAAATAAACTTGGAGCTGTCTGGTTTTAGTTTCTTCTGCAGATGCTGGCACTACTGTTTTTAAAGAACCTCTTGCATTCAGCTACAGTCTTTGGTTCAGTTTTGAGTGATTGCTGTTTTACTTTCTCTCACGGCTTTGTTTCGTCAACACTGCTCACCCTGTCTTTTAGAATAATGGCTCTTTCATGAGTTTGTTTCAGCTCTTCTTGATCTCATCCTCCAAACAGCCCAGCTCTGACTCACTGCCTCCCTCTCCGCTGGATACCACTCTCACTCTGTATTGTTGTACCGTGGCACTTGGGCTTTGTTGGTCAGCTCAGCAGTTTAGTTTGACACATTGTTAAATGTTAAATTTAAACCTTGTTTTGGTGTTTTGTGCAAATTAATGTATGTTAAATCATGTAGGTATTATTTATTTCCTATTGATTGTAGTTGCAACACATTTAAGATATATCTATGAAAACATAACACTAATAATACTACAAGTTTTCTTAACACATTCTCACATCAAGTTTTCAACTTTTGCTCCACTTGAGCAGTTTGTCGCACTAATGTGTTAGTGGAGACTGTCTAGACTGAATGACTTTTGTGTTCTTACACAACCCCCACTGCTGGAATGTCCAATATGTCATCTATGAGGGTGGACACTATCAAATCCTGATCTTACAACAACATCTGTTAACCAGTTCATTTTTGTTTAATTGATCATACCTGAAAAAAAAAAACTATAGCTAAACATTTCATGTGTTTTACTGTAAGTCAAAAAGTATTTACATTATTTTAAATACTAATATTTAACCATTTGTTTGTACAGCCCTTAACTCAAAATTAACGCATTACCTTAACAGTTTTGTGTTTATGGGCCAAAGGCTATGGTGTGTACTGTATGCCAACTGATTCATAAGCTGAATAAGCAGGTCTGTCTTGCCGTGGGCTTTGCTCTGCAGAATTACATAGTAAATGTATTTTGTAGTGCGTTTTTATAGTATTTTTGTGATGTTTTGTTATATATTGTTTCTTTGTCACCTAATATTATCACCCAGTTTTGTCCTGTTAATCCTACTGTGGGTGTTACTGCACACTTACAGTTTCTAAGGTGTTATTTTCAGAAAATTAATTATTAATGTCTGTTTGAAAGACATTTTTCATTGTATTATCTTCACAGATAATACAGCCAATTTTACAGTGTACTTCCTTATAATATTTGTCAAATAGACGATTGTAATGCAGTCATGCATTTCTGATTGTGCGCAATTCTTGATTTATTGTCACAGAGGTTATTGATGAAGTTTTCACAGAGAGTCAGGAAATTTGCATTGTTACCATGTAAACACATTTTATTGTTGGAAATTCCCAAAGATTTAAATAGCTCCATTTTTGTTTGGTGCAAGTTTTGTATTTAAACATTTGATATTGTTACTGCTTTTATTTTCCAGTACTTAAAACTCACTAATAACTCTGCTGACCTCTAGTGTTGTGCTGAATTACTACATCAGTACTCGCTCATCAGTAACCATTATCTCTTGTTGTAACATTTTATTTTTAGTTATGCTGTCATTGCATTTGGCTGTGCCAGCTGCCCAAAGATTACCTGTGGGCGTGAGGGCTGTGGGACAGAGTTTTGCTACCACTGCAAACAGCTGTGGCATCCCAACCAGACATGTGACACAGCACGGCAACAAAGGGCCCAGAACTTCCGCCTGAGGAGTTTCAGGTCCTCTTCCCTCAGCTACAGCCAAGAAAGTGGAGCCGCAGGTAGCATACGAAATAAATACCTAGACAAAGTCACCTGACAATTTTCTTGATATTTATGCACACACCTGCATTTACATTCAGTCTGCTCGCACTTTAACATTTATTTAAATAAATATGAAAAATGCTTCTCTGACCCTCATTTACTCTCCACCAGGGGATGACATCAAGCCATGCCCACGTTGTGCTGCTTACATCATTAAGATGAATGACGGAAGCTGTAATCACATGACGTGTGCTGTCTGCGGCTGCGAGTTTTGCTGGCTCTGCATGAAGGAGATCTCTGATTTGCACTACTTAAGGTAAGACGAGCGTTAAGTAAAGACTGAATACTCTGACGGTCTTTTTCCAAATCTGAAAAAAAATTGTTTTAAATAAATGTATTCGTAATAATTGCTATTTGGATGCATCAACGAGAAAACCAAAGAGTTTCATTCTTCTCACTTGATTATTAAGTGAGAAATTAACCTTCCCTCACACTTGCTCATTTCGGTTTTACCTGACAAATCATCCCCTCTTGCTCTTCTATCCCCTCAGTCCGTCAGGCTGCACTTTCTGGGGAAAGAAGCCCTGGAGTAGAAAGAAGAAAATTCTGTGGCAGCTTGGTACGTTGGTGGGAGCGCCTGTGGGCATTGCCCTTATTGCCGGCATCGCCATCCCTGCAATGATTATTGGGATCCCAGTCTATGTGGGGAGGAAGGTAAGAGCTAACGTCAGAGCAGTCAAAAGATGAATGGAAACACAGACTGAACGAATGACATCCAACGTCAGAGTGCATTTGCAAGTGCATGTACCCGATCAGTGTGTGTAGTATATAAGGTGTAGATGCTCAAAAACTCTCCACCTAAAAACTACAGTTTATAAGCATTTGCCAGTTATGTAATTGAAGCTCTATGAAAATACTGTTTCTCTCAGATCCATAACCGGTATGAGGGGAAGGACATCTCTAAACACAAGAAGAACTTGGTAATAGCTGGTGGAGTGACGCTCTCTGTGATTGTGTCGCCTGTGGTTGCAGCCGTCACTGTTGGTAAGACTCTCTCAGTTTTCACCATTTGTCACTCATCTACATCTTAAATATTTAAGAGGTTTCATTAGTGGGTGTCACGCATAAGACTGGTATTATTACACAATGTCCTGGGTTTAAAATTGGTCATTGTTTTTTGTCTGTGTGACGAATTCCTAGAATAAAGTATGTTTGTAATGTTTTCAGTCATAAGAATTTAACTTGAAGCTGAACTAACCTGTCAGTGTCTTTCCATTGTGTTGTGTAGGCATCGGTGTTCCCATCATGCTGGCTTATGTCTACGGAGTTGTCCCAATCTCACTGTGCCGTAGCGGTGGCTGTGGGGTGTCTGCTGGCAGTGGCAAAGGCGTGCGAATCGAGTTTGATGACGAAAATGAAAATATCAGTGCCGGGGCTGCAGCCACAGGTAAGTCACTCTGAGTGACTGGGTGATGGGTTATTTCACTAGAAAATTAAAGGAGGCCACTTTTTCTCCAGTGTAAACTTTAGTATACACAAATATAGATAGAAACACAGGAATTATTAAATGTTTAATCACAAGTACATTTAGTACTACTCGGACATATCCCAATATAGCTTAGGTATGTTTCATAATCACAACCACTATACTGGTTTGTGTGCAGGTGTGTTATGACACACACCATTTTCATATCAAAGTCTTATCTCACAAACGAAGCATTTGGAAAAATACCAGTCGTGGAACAAGGGTTTTGGTACGTTTGTGTTTCTACTCACACAGAAGTACACCTTCATTTGTCAGCGCTCCTGTGAGCACATACACATTACTCATAGCTGACAAGGAGAGGCATAGACAAATGTTTGGTGTGAAAGGACTGGCTTACTGTCAGTGGGTTTTCCTCTCAGGGTGTGTTTGTCACTGACAAAATTACTCTGTGTAAGGCGAAGCTAATTCTGATTATGACGACAAACGACAGCAGGGACTATTTTCCGTGATATGTTGTGTGAGACATGATCATGAATATGTTGTTTTGCACTGTAAAGTCTGTAAAAAGTAAGTCACGTCATCAATTCAACTTCCTAAAATGACAAAACCTTTCTTTCCTTTTCCCTCTTGCTTCATAGATACGACCTCGGTGGTAGAGACGAGGCTCAACAATGCAAGTCTTGGCGATGGAGCAAGTGTTGGAGGTCTGATGGGTCTGAGTCTCAGTGTCAGTGGGAGCCACATGGAGCGCTGTGGCATGAGCTCCACTCAGCGGGACAACATGAGTGACGATGCCAGCACTACAGCGCTTGCTGGAACCAGCATCAATGGCAGCTTGTCTGGCAGCTGCTACAACAGGTAAAGGACCCGATTGTGGTTACTTGGTTATTATTACTTTTGGTTTGAGCAAGAAAGATGAGCAAGTTGATGCATTGTCTTGGGAGAAAAGATTTTAGCATATTAACCCCATCGTGGTTTTGGCTTTAATATAGGAGAACATGCATTACTTTATATTTTGTGTCAATTGTTTATTTTTTCCCAGGATGGAAGTTCAGGCTGACGTTCAGAAGGAACGTTGCAGTCTGAGTGGAGAGTCAGCCACTGTCAGTCTGGGGACAATCAGTGACAATGCAAGCACAAAAGCTATGGCAGGATCCATCCTCAACGCCTACATGCCCCTGGAAAGGTGAGCAGTCAGAGCATACTCATCCTGTTGGTTGAAGAAGCAGGTTTATGTGCTGATTTTGGATTTTAAAATATCAATATATGCACGTTGATTGTATTTTACTGTATTACTTACATGTACCATTCTGATCACTGGAATTTGTCCTGTAGCAGTAGCAGTAGTGATTTGCTGTTCTATGCTATCAGTGAAGTTTGAATTATGTTATTTTGTAGGGACAATAGTCTGGAGGTGCAGGTAGATGTGGAGGCCAAGCAGGAGAAGGTGAGACACAGCAGTGCCAGCAGCAGCCTGGATGAAGCCAGTTATAGCAGCAGTACTGCTGGCCTCAAAGGCGCTGCTGCTGACTCCTGCCACTCCACCTCCTGCTGCGCCCAGGATGACAACCACTGCTGCTCATCGTCTGCCTGGTCGAAGGAACCGTCCACCTCAGGAGGCAGAAAGAGTCAAGAAAGGCTCTGGAAACGAGCTGGCAACAGCAAAGGGGAAACGAGAATCAACGAAACACAAGGAGATATAGATGCTCAGCTCCTGGAGCAGCACAGCACTAACTCTTCTGAGTTTGATTCTCCATCCCTGAGCGGCAGTCTGCCCTCTGTGGCCGACTCCCACTGTAGCCATTTCTCATCGGAGCTCAGCTACTCAGACCCTGAAACCTCAAGACCAGCTCATCCATCCTGCTCTCTCCCTATAGACCCCGACTCTCGCAATCCAGCCACTGCCTTCAGTAAAATCACAATCACGCCCATGCCTGAGGTGGAGAATGACCGCCTGGAGCATTATCCATCTCAGAGCCACCACCTACTGTCTTCATCTCCACCTGCGTCGCCAAAAGGAAGTAGTGGGACATTTCTGTACATCAGTGAAGGGAGTGTTGCCGACATCACAGGCAAAGAACCAGAGCAGGATGAGAGCGTGAAGGAGAACGCCAACAATGCCTCCGAAAACCCTGTGAGCCAGACAGGGAAGCACTGTTTACAGACTGATATCTAAAGCAACTCTTCAGTTAGCTGTGTTGCCACTGCTAGCTCAGTTAGCCTTATCGCCGGTGCTAACTTCAGTCTGAATGAAGCAGCCCCTGTGATCAGGCCTAAGGCTGTGGGTTTAATTATGTTCTCATCCGCTGCGGAGGCAGGAATGTTATCTGAATGTCAGTCTCCACAAATACAGAGAGGATCGAGGTCTAAGTCGATGAGGGATCTGAGAATAAAGTAGAATGGAGCACAGTGAAGTCGGGTTGGAACAGAAGCTATTTCGCTGATGGAAGGTGGAGTTGAATGTATGCGGACAGGTGTAAAACAGGAGATCAGTGTTTAACAACAGGAGATTGTTCATTTATCCAGCTATCGTGATGATCTGCTAAGTCTGCACCCTTGATTAATTTTCCAAAGCAGCCACTCTTCTGGTGTTAATAAAAAGCAGAACTGATAAAGCTGGATAGGAGCCAGAAGAAAAGCCTTTTTAGAAGTAAAGCTGTTTTCCTTTGGGGGTTTGCATGAATTGGAGATAACGTCATCACTGTGGTTAACCGCTGTGCCACCAGTTCATTCTGTGACTTAAAATAGCATGAAAATCACCACAGCTAAAGGACTGTTCTTCTGTCAAACATATAAACCTTAGAGGGATCAGTCCACTCGGTAGCAGATTTTATTTTTCCATAGTCGCCTACAAGATAAATGATTATTTGCTTTGGTTTCAGTTGTTACTCCTGTGTTTGTGCAATGCGTGTACTTATTTTTATTTTCCATTTTGGGAAAGTTGGTTTTAATGTTGAAGCCCGGTGTCCAGTCCAAACATTTTGGTATAACGGGGGAAACTGTGTTGACAAAGGCTCGACCTCCAGTTTTAAGTTGTGGTCTGAAGACTGTTCACAAGCCCTCGTGTGCACAGGTAGTCCTCTATATTTTTATGTAACCAAGTATACAGTGCATTTCTAGTATATCATTGAATTATGAAAGGTGGATTGCACAAAGGGAATTTTAAGTTATTCCATCTAAACGTAACTAAGAAATGCAAAGAAGCCCAATTTTTCAAATTGAAATTGTAGCATTTCTTATTGAGTGTCTTGTTTTAGTAATTGTACATAGAACTAGAAACACGGAGTGTATTTACAGTAAAAATTAAATTTTACAGTAACTATACAGGAAGAACAGATGTGTACAGTCTAGAGAACACATCAATTTATAGCAAAAATAAATCTGTTGTGCAATGGAAACTTCTGCTTGTGTAATCAAGCACGTCTTTCAGTGGTTTTTAATATTCATTGGTGAATGTATTATAATATTACAGGTTTAAATCTCCAGTTTTATCAAAATAAAAATATTACTTTGAGTCAGCGCTCTGGGTGTATTTAAACGCGATTTTTAAATCTACGAAAATGGTTCATGCTAATAATTTTCTATACTGTATGTAGGACCCAAAGTGCCTTTGGGGAATAAATCCTTTATAGTGATTTTGTTTTTTGGTTTATTTTATTTTCTCGTTCAATATGTCTTATATTATATAAGTGATGCACATAAAAAACTAAATTGTTGTATGCCTCATAAAATGCACCTTTTCAGACCTGGTTTATCTTACCAAAGACCGCAGCTCAGACTGCACTTCCAACACTTGATAGTTAAGTTGATGGTTTACTTGTATAAATATATTTTTAATACAAGACTAGATTTCAGTACAGAAAGTAAAGAGGTGGCTTCGATAGACATTAAAATCTATTGCAACACTGTGTAGGATAAAAACCAAACTTTGGTTTAAGTCCTGTTTAGGAATTATAATGCGTCTCAGACGAGCTCAGTTCACCTGTTGGTGTTGGTCAGATCCTGTTGGCAATAAAATATTTTCTCCCCAAAAAGTGACCATTATTAGTATTTGAATGCAGCCATATGTGTTTTGATCCGTATGTGTGGTTCATTTGTCTCCTGAACACAAGTTAAACAGCTCAAGCTGTGGTGATGACTAGAAGAGTTGTGGTGAGAAGTCTTTTCATTTTTAAGACCAGGCCCGTTTGTTTTGTCTTTTTTGTCTACAGAAGCAAAAATATATATATTTCTTAATTCTTTGCTTTAAAATGTGCATGTAAATACATATCAGTAAACAATAAAATTGTCAATGAAGCTTAGTTGTGAGCATATTCTTGAATCTGAAGTCATTGTTTCATCATGTAGTGGTGCAACCATGTTTCTGATCAAGTGTGACTCAAATCATAACCAAAAACACATCAACAAACAACAATTGCAGTCTGTTATTTACATTTGCACTTAAACTATTTACATATAGTACATGCTCTCACATTCCACGATGCAGCAGATAATTTGTAAAGCTTAAGCTTTAGCAAGTGTTTCTATTGAAATGAGACTTTATACAACGGCGATAAACCAAAGATGCAGGTTTAACTAATTGAATTAATACATTGATACCATGAAGTACAAGTGAAACATTTGTGGCACATTGTGCTATACAAGGATTTACATGTTTAAATGAATCTGCTCTTACAATACACAAAGGCCCTCCACAGCCACACAAGCATTTTTTGTTATTATCAGTTGACCAGACCTCTGTTAACATTGCAGAAGCTTTTCTATCAAGAGCTCCAATGAGTAGGTGGAAATACCAGGGTATGTGAACCATACCTGTGATATGTTCACTGCTATGGTTGCTAATTATTGTTTAAGCATGTTGGCGCTTGGAGCCAAATGAATTGTTTGTTTTTGTATTGTAGAATGCGGACAAATTTTCCTTTTTTTTATATGTCTGATACTGCTCGATACATTTGGATTGTGTTTAAATAAAAGCTATGACAGAGCAAATAAAAAGGTGATGACATTGGTTGTGACAGATACAGCAGGAGACTTGTTAAATTATGTAAACCTATAAACACGTGAAGACACAATCACTTGGTTACATTCGAGATTGAACCTGAGACCTACAGTAAATCTCACTTTACTACAATTTAAGTGACTTTTAAAAATAATTCATTACTTTACCCCGTTAACGTTCGACTGTAATGTCTCACTTCCAAAGGTCATCCGCTGTAGAAGTTTAAAGGCTTTAGATGTAAAGCATGTAAACAATGACTAAAGCCTCATATAGAAATAGATGAAACTTGATTTATACTAGATAATGACTTTTTTTGTGCCTTTCAGAACCTCCAGACATTCAACACAAATATAAGACGCAGCTCTAACATACAGTGCATTTGAGTTGGACTGTTTTCTCTCATTTTGTCTTAAGCTCACTGGATCATTTTGGAACCAGAGACGACATTTAAAAAACAAATCAGAATAATGTCGGTGCATTTTTTCATCCTAGCTGAGGTACAAATCTCAATAAGGCACACGTTGTATGTTATCTTCCTCCGTTTCACTTCAACAAATAAATGGATCTGTATATACATTATATTACACCATAATGTGAATGATTCATAGTGCAAGCCTATCACAAGTACCTTGGCTTTAGCCTTTTGAAACAAAGCTGCCCTTTATGTAAGGTTGTTTACTCAGGTGTTATGTTGTGGTTTGCACACATTGCAGATGGTGCAGAGCTGAAAAGCTGGTTGTCAGTGGAGCTCATTCCAGGAAGTGAACAAAAGTCACCTTCCTTTGTAAAGGTCTCTCATATGCGCGTCGATGCCTGCCTTTAAGTCCTTAGCCATCAGAACTGCTACAGCACAGTATGTGTCCATACGCGTTTCATTCCTCTGCCTCAGAATCGATCCGTAAAGAGCCGTCAAACCTGGAGAAAATGAGAAAAGATTAGCTTCTGTGGTTCTCTTTGTCGGATTGTTGTGGGAGGATGATTTTTAAAATAAGACGCGAGTCATAGTTGCACTAAGTGTGTTGTGTAGGTGATGCCTATGACTTCTTGAAGATGTGCGTCTACGTCTCTCACCCTTGGTGTATGTGCAGTGCTGTTCATCAGGCTCTGTCTCAGCAAGCCTGTCACCACCTCCAGCTCCTGCTCAGCCTCTCGGACGTTTGGGTCCAGCTGGAGGACTTCCTGGAGGTCACTGCTGGCGGACAGGTAGTCCTAGTACGAGGACATACACAGACACAGTATAAACGCACATTCAAGATAAAATTAGGAGAGAAATTAATAATAATGTCCGAGCGAAATGGACAGCCTGACCCTAATGTAACATCTTTGAAAGAATCAGTGTGTGGATCTGTGATGAGGACTGACACCTGTAAACCTTTATGAGCCAGGGCTCGTCTGTAGAAGGCTTTCTTGTTGCCCGGCTCCAGCTGCAGAGCAGTGTCACAGTCCTGTTTAGCCTCATTAAATCGGCTCAGTTTCAGCAGGCAGATGGCTCTAAAAGGGAAGAAATACAAAGCAAAGTTAGGATTTCACTTGGTGGCAAGTCAGACTTTACGATGCGTCGTTTCACCTACTCTGTACCTGTTTGTGTGGAGAGCACATTCATCAGGTTTCATAGTGAGACATTGAGTGTACTTCTCCAGAGCCTCCTGGTAGAGTCCTTTCTTGACAAGTTCGTTGCCTTCCTGTTTCAGTAAAGTAAAGCGGGCCTCTTTTCTTCTGGCTGATAACAGAATAAGTCAAAAGTTCAAAACTGAAACTGATCAAATAAAATACAGTTTTGAAACAAACAGACACGAGACTGAACTAGATTTTTGTTATGGGTTCGTTTGTCTTCAGTGGAGGTTCTGGATGTGTTACGTGTCAGGACAGACTGTGTGCAAGAAACGTGCTCCATTAATGCAGCTCACAGACTTTTTAAAAGTGATCAATAAATCCATCGCCCTGTCAGCAGCAGTGTGGACGGGGACGCGTCGTCTCCTGCTTACAGAGAGCCCCGCTGTGCTGAAGAAGCAACTATTTCCAATGGGTTGGAGAAAACAAACACACAGAAAAACGTTCATGGCTTTTCACAGGGACACAGACAAATAATCACTGTCTGGTCTTATCAAACAACCCAATTTTAAATCTACATACTGAGCAAGCTTTGAAAGTGACACTTGGTCCCAAATCTGTTGACAGCAAAGAAACTGAATTGTTAAAGAAAACTTATGGATTGCAATTCAATCCCCACTGCAAAATGAATCAAGTCTCATTTTGTAATCAATTAATTCATCCTTTTTTCCCCATTTAGTTAAAACCCTGATACATTTACTCAGCAGAGAGAGCATTAAGTAAACTGGGATATTACCTCGTCAAAACTACAGATTGTGGCTGCACTAACTTTCTGCTCACATGGTCTCACATTTTCAGCTTTTTTACAGTTAGTTTACAGTATTACAGAGGTTGGTATACTCTCCATTAAATGCATGAACTGGTGCAACAAAAATGAGTTTCACCAAGCGATACATCATGTTAAACACTGACATGAACAAACCTCCCATCCGTTTCCCCCGGCAACAGCAGTTTGCGACTCTAACATCTCCAAAATTGTATGATTGAAATCCTGCGTTTGGAGTTTTTATGTGGTTAAAAAAACGATGTTGATTAGATAGTGTATGCAAATGTTTTGTAACTGCATATGTTTAAATATGATATATGTGCAGTCTAACAGTCTGTGTATCCTACAGGAAATCTGACCTGGATTTTTCCATTACAGCAGCATGACATTCTGTGTGGATTGCCTTCTCCTCTGCATTATTGATGGTCCACCCAGACACACGCTGCTGCTTTGCATAAGTCAACGCTTTCATGTAAGATTTTACCACCCATTAATCAGACAATATTTTAAAACACACATTTTATTCTAGAAACCACTTTTTTATTCCAAGCTAAACATCGCTGCTGTTAACTGTTGTTGAGTATTACATCGCATGAGGTTGTATGTGCGCTGTGAATTATCCCAGAGGAAAATAGGAGGTTATAAAAATGACTCCACAGTAAGGAGTGATGTCACTTACCTTCCTCTTGTGCGGCCCTGGCAGCTCGGGCCTGTGCAAGCTCGATACTGATCGGTTTCTCTCTGTGTTGCTGCTGGACCGACAGGGGGACGGCAGGAATCTCTGGTAGCTTCTCTCTCCACTCAGGTCCGTCCTGCTCGATCAACAGCTTTGTGATCCTGGGAGAAGAAGCAAGCACAACCCGTGACCAAAGTTTTATATTAGGTTCATGATGGAACCACAAAATAGGCTCTCCTTTGGGTGATGGTTGTTCACTAGATACAGTGCAAATCTTCCATATCACACTATCCCAACCAAACTTTCAAGGAGATCATTTCAGGCCTTCAGCTGTGTTCGGCCACTTCTGAAAGAACTGAATAGCTTTCATTCAATCTGCACATTACAGCAGCCCCACGAGGGCAGCTTTAGTGTCTCTAGCTGAGTAGAGCTCACCTGTGGACGCTGTCGTGGGCTGCTTGAACCCCAGTGTCTAGCTGCAGAACAGTCTTGTAATCCACATAGGCCTTTCTGTAGCGCTCCAGTGACTCATAGGCCATAGCTCTGCGCAAGAGAGGCTTCAGGGAGTAGGGCTGCAGCTCCAAAGCCCTAGGAGGATCAGAGAGATGTAGAGACAGAGGATCAAACCATCTACGCCTGCACACGGTGTCACAGGTGGAACTGAGCTGCTTCAATTGAAGCTCTCCATTCATAAAGACGTGAGTTAGTTTTTGCTTTAGAGGGACATGTTTCTGCAGCTTCCTGAACCCACGACCACAATGAAAAACAAGTCTCATGCCATAGACTAACTCTATGTATAAAAGCAGAGCGATATATTGTCTGAGTTATGAGTCACGTGTTGAGCTCTGGTCTGTGACTATCACATGAGCAGAACTGCCGTTGGTCACGTACGTGGTGCAGTCCTGTATGCAGTCTGTGCTGTTTCCATCTTTCAGGTAACAGGCGGCTCTGTTGGAGTAGAGAATACCCAGGTCTTCTGGACTGTCAATGCCTGCAGGGATACAACCATAACCAATCATCACTCTGAGGACCAGACACTAAAAGAACACTGCAGTCATCGTTGAGCTCTGTGTAAAATACATTCAAAACATGCACTCGAGCACTTTTGCACTTAAGATAGAAGAAGTGGTTTGGACATTTCGCCCTTGGCCTCGGTTGACTAGCGGCGTAACTTTAAGTAATTAAACTTCCCAGAGATGCTGAGGGTATGAGCGGAGAGATGGATGTGTTAGCGGTCCCTCGAGCAGGTTCATTTTCTACTCTGCAGATTCGCAACTAGAGACTCAGTCATTATTTACTGCTTCAGTACCAAACCACAGATACCGCTCTACATTTCTGTATGTTTACAATACTAATAAAGACATCATTCCATCGTGGTCAGTCAGTCTCAACGCTTAACTCTGTTCGGTGTGTTTTGGTAGTAATTCAAGTCTAGTCTATTTTTTTCCAGGCCGGTCTCCTGTCCTGCAGAAACACCTACCATTCTTGCCAGCAATGAGAGTAAGAATTGGCTGAGAGCTCTTAAAGGCACAGCATGACGTTCAGTCTTACCTAAGCCTGACACCAGCACGACTTATATCTGCAGCCAGTGGTGTTGTTTTGTGCCAACACTCAACTCACTCACGGTGGCTCAGCTACTGTTTGGGAAGCGACAGATCAGAAAATGAACAGCTTGTGCTGCATCTCAGAAAACTTGAGTACTTGGCATGTTGATTTGCTTAAAAGAGAACATGTTTGCAGCATTGGAAGCAGTAACATAAGGCACTCGTAACTGACATCAGACACTCTGGATTAAGTAAATGACACTTTGAGTCAACTTTTATTTGATACCTTTACAGGGACTGACACATATATGCTATTTAAGGTGATCTGTTTGTGTTCCACCCATCTGCTAGTGTATCTTATGTCTCTTTAGTACAGCTTAAATAATTACTTGTTTCGTTTAGTAAAACGACTTTGTAATATAAAAATTAAATGTAAACTATGATATTATTTAAGAATTATTTAAGCTGTTTTTAGTCTTTATTTGTTACATTTGCACCCTCACCTGCTTCAGTACATCCTTCAATGGCCTGGGTGTACTTCTCCAAAGCGTCTGCAAACTGGCCATGTTTGAAGAGGTGGTTTCCCTCATTCTTGAGTCGGGCCAGGTGAGGAGGGAGGGCCCCAGCAGGAGCATCGAGGTAACTCGTATCCACTGCAGGGCTGTCCTGCTCCTTTTTTCTACTTGCGGGGCTGTTTTCCTTCTGGATGCCATTAATCAAACCCGTCTCTGGAGCTCTCTGAGTCTGTTTTTTCTCTGCGCTGCCTCCACCCTGGCTTCTGGTGCCGCTGCCTGGTGTGGCTGAAGCCGATCTGGTTCCCCCTCCTCCGTAGCCCGGAGGTTTCTCCTGTGCGTTCCCCATAACTGCACTCCCTCCGCAGTGTGTTCAAACTCTTCCTCCCTTATCGCTTTATTCTCTAAGCTGCAGCGACATCTGCGCCACGCCGGGGATTTCTGTTGGACCCGCCCCTGCGTGCGGCGTCAGCAGTGACCTCACTGGAGGGGGCGGGGCGATGCGGTGCTGCTGTAGGACACCTCTGTTGGGAGAGTCTCGGTTTAGACTTTTTCAGGGGTGTGGAAAAATGACCTGCACGCCAGGCCATAAATAAAGTGTCCCCTAGCATCCTTTATAAGACGTCACTGGCTTGGTTTGTATGTTGGATCTTAAAATGAAAAAAAGAATCTTGAAAAATACCAAAATATTAAATATATCTTAAACTTTCTGCAGTTATGAGATGAACTAAAAAGTTCCTGGAGAGACTTTAAAGGTGCCTGCCACCTAGCGCCGCTGAACCTTAGACCCATCTCCCCAATGCTGAACCTTAGACCCATTGCCCCGACCAGAAAGCAGGATTTACTTGTTGTTTTTATATATGTTATGCGTGGTAGGAATCTACAGTCTTTCCTGTGACCTCAACCTGTGTGGTTTTTGGCGATATACGTTGCCATGATACCTCAACATGCCATGTAACCACAACTGTGTACATGTCATGACCAAGACTTTCGTCATGTAAACTCAATCTTTGTTTTTTTCTTTATGTAGGCGCTCTCCTTTCTTCATACAGTAGGTAATATTTCTCTCTTCTGTACGTGAATATAGGGACAAAAAGAAAAAAATCGACAAAGCCTCAAAAACAAAACTTTTCAATTCATGTTGCTGCATTATGATAGATTATCAAAAAGATAAACCAACAATAAATAAAATGAAGCATCAATGTCAGTGAAAATGTTTTAATATACCAAAGGTTTTATTGTTCACCCTCAAGTCTACAGACAAACAAAATGGTGAGTAAACCACAATTCAGAAATATGGAGCCAGACTTGCAGGTAAATGTATGTACATGGTCATATCTAACAAATACTAAAACAGCTGCTCTCTTCTTCTTCTTCATCTGGCATCAAAAACAACCACTGAAACCTCCAGGTCAAGGAAATGTATGGATAGTTTAGCTTGTACAATAAATAAAAAGCTTCTGACATTAAAATATGTTGCATATATATTTAAAACTTTGTATATCTGATCCAAATAATCAAACAAGGACCGTCAGTGAAGTAAATGTCCACATTTGATTCCATGCAAGATAAAAGCCAACCCATTACCAATAAAGAAATTAATAAAATACAATAAATATAACTGATATTAGTTTGTAATCTAAGATCTTAGTTCATTGGTGTGTTATCATTCCCAAGTCAGATTTCTAGTATTTCAATCAGATAAATATTTCTTTAGAAATGCTTACATTGATTCATCTCCCTCACGCGCGCAATCAAGCAAAGGATACATCTCTTTGTTCTCTTCTTGTACATGATCCTGTAACCACATTCTCTACATCGGATTGGATCTCTGGCCTTAATTTCATTTTCAGTGTGACATTCTGCAATAAAACATAGAAAGAACATCACAGAATAAAAGGTAGAAAGATAAGAGTGTCAACAGAAACTGAATCTGCAACTAGTTCAACAATGTTATTAATAACATAACAAAATATAAGTTTCACAATTACTTACAAGTTATAGACGGAACAATTACCCAATTAATAGCAACAGTACTATTGGTGGATCAATTTTCCTAAAACAGTAGTAGTTGTTTTCAAGTGCAGGGCAACATAAAAGCCGACAACAGAAGTAGTTGGAGTCCTACTTGGATTTATTGTAAGTCTGACGGAAAGGTTGTTAGAGCAGATCTGATAGAATCGTTAGCATTAGTAACGATGGGTAGTAGCTGTACTATTACCACTAGTAAAGGAAGCTATGTACCTCCACATATGTAGATCATAGGCTGTTGCTTGGGTGGTTGCAGGTCTTTCTGTGCATCCATTTCAGTCCTTTAAGAGAAAATACAGACCTGTAGACTTTTTCACATGTGTGAGTGTTACAGCATGTGAACACACAAACAGCATGATAGAAGCGCGTGATTAATTTAAACGGTTACAATTGGCAGTGCTAGTAGACGATACGAGCGTTTGAGGAGTCTAACAACACAACATAACTACAGTAAATATAGAATACACATAAAAATCAGATTAAAAATGCGAGATCTCACCGTTTCAATCGCTAACTGCTAGCTGTTTACCTCTCTTTTCGTATAGTACAACGATTCCTTTTCGCACATGCGTAAAAGTGCCCAGTTAACCTCGCAGTAAAGTGATTTGTGATTGGTCAGAACGCTCTCTCCTGTCTTTGGCAGACTTGTTTTATCTTTTCTTTTTTTTTACAAAACAGCGTTAATGATGTGAGTGTATGGCAACTTCCGCTGCATGTAGTACTGATTATGGCTTATTTTCGGTAAGTTATTAATATTTTCCTAGCGTTATAAATACAGAAGTTAATTATTTTTTGTTTTGTACTCCGGTGTGACAGGGGGCGCTGTGTGGAGCGCTGTGTGACGTAGTATCGATCATCTGACGAACACACAGCTGGCCCTCCACTAGTTTTTGACAACAACGACTCTGTCGACAATGTTCACATCTTGACTTCTTGCCGTTAGACTGCCATAGATTATTATTTGTCCGTTACACTTTAGAAGCTGTATATCATGGAGCCAACTGCGCCCAAAAGGTTTGTGTCTATTCGATTGGTTCAAAACGTGCTTTCAGTGTTAGCGTTAAATAGCTATCACAGCTATAATGCTAGCTAACGTAGGCGGTAGCTGTCGCCTAGCTAACCGTCGATGCTAACTAGTCAGCTTCTCGGGTTTTCGTTACCCGAGTTCGTCTGAGTAACCGATTTTTAGGGCACACTTTATACCAAATCCAGACAAACAAATCTCCCTGCAAGCCGTTTAGTTTTCTTTTGTGCCACAGCGATCATGGGTTTTCCTGACACCTTGATTTTGTTAAAGAAAGTTTTGACATTTTCTTTGAAAACAATTTAGAGATTAGTTCTTCTTATTTTTTCAGTTGTCACATTTTGATGACTTCAGCTTCTGTTGGTGTAAAGTGAGCATCTTTGGGTTGGTTTCACTTCTCAACTCTTTAATCAGTAAAAGGCCTACTTCAGTATTTAAACAAGTTTCAGATCTTTGGTGATTTTTGGTTTTCTTTTAAATTATCCTTTCAGTACTATTAAGAACACGATATTTGTTATCCATCTTGAATAAAATACCTACTTCCTCATTTGGGATTGAGGCATATTTATCATCTGAGATGTTGCTGCTGTGCCTTATTTATAGTATAGAAAGACACCAATATGTAAACCTCTTCACACCCAGCAACTTATTCTTGTGTGTCTGTCTTGACTGCACTTAAATTATTGTCATATAATTGATGATAGTCTTGCTGTGCTCACACTGTAGTTTCTTTCAGTATTATTGATAAAATCAGGTTACACATTTGTTATATGTTTGTTCTATTTTTTACAGCAAACTGAAAAAGTTGAGTGAAGACAGTCTGACTAAACAACCAGAAGAAGTGTTTGATGTTTTAGAGAAACTTGGTGAAGGGTAAGATGTTTCTGTCACACTTACTGAAAATGTGGAATGTTGGACATTTTAAATGCATATCAGATTTTAATTAATTTGGTATAAATGGTCTATATGCTATAAAATGTTCTCTGGACATATCATTTGTGTGTGTTTAGTTCCTATGGCAGCGTGTTCAAAGCCATTCATAAGGAGTCAGGCCAGGTAGTGGCCATAAAGCAGGTTCCTGTGGAGTCTGATCTGCAGGAGATCATCAAGGAGATTTCCATCATGCAGCAGTGTGACAGGTGATTAAAAAATACAGCAGAACGCATATATTTTATCACAAAGATCAGATTAAAATATACATATTGTACTTTCTAATTGTCACTGTCCTAAATTCGCCGTTGATTTAACTGCCTAAGTTGATTTGTTATCGCTGTCATTTGTTATTTTAGCTTCTTGATCTCTGTGGTGTTTTCTCACTTCTGCTCTTTTAGTTGTGAGTGGAGACTTTAGTTCTCACTCTGTTTTTTCGTTTCCTCCCAGTCCTTATGTAGTGAAGTACTATGGCAGCTACTTCAAGAACACAGACCTTTGGATTGTCATGGAGTATTGTGGAGCCGGTTCTGTCTCTGACATCATTAGATTGCGCAATAAGACGGTGTGTATCTAAAGAAGGATACATGTATAGAGAAGTAGTAAAATAGTTGTTTGTTTTGCCAACTGTACTATTACCAGATGTTTTCTGTTGACGTAAACCTTGAAAAAGTTGTTTTTGTGTAAGTCACATAAAAAAATGATTCTCAATGTAGACCTACAGTAGCTGTACCGTTAAAGGAGAATGTCCTGATTGACGTCATGACTTAAATGAAAAAAAAAAATCTTTTAGACCTTACCTATTTTTCTTTCCCCCTCAGTTAACAGAGGACGAGATTGCAACTATCCTGAAGTCCACGCTGAAGGGTCTTGAATACCTTCACTTCATGAGGAAGATTCATCGGGACATTAAGGCAGGAAACATTCTTCTCAACACTGAGGGCCATGCCAAACTGGCAGACTTCGGAGTAGCCGGACAGCTAACGGTAACATTCTAATCAATGTTTGAGGGTTTACAACACACACAGTAAAGTGAATGTTCCCACCAAAGTTCCACATTGAAAGTTATTTGAAGTTAAATCATGTTTGTCTCTAAAGGACACAATGGCAAAAAGGAACACTGTGATTGGTACACCATTCTGGATGGCCCCAGAGGTGATCCAAGAGATCGGCTACAACTGTGTGGCTGACATCTGGTCCCTGGGCATCACGTCGATAGAGATGGCAGAGGGCAAGCCTCCCTATGCTGACATTCATCCCATGAGAGTGAGTGTAAACAGGGACAGTGTTTTCAAATGTGTGCCCTTTTCTAATATTGCATTTCTTAGTTGGGTATGAAAAAAGAAAAATATGGTATGAAGTTGTTTTTCTCTCTTTGTTAACAAGTCCCTATGTTCCTCCAGGCTATTTTCATGATTCCGACCAATCCTCCACCAACATTCAGAAAGCCAGAGCTTTGGTCAGACGAATTTACTGATTTTGTCAAGAAGTGTCTTGTCAAAAACCCAGAGCTGCGAGCAACCGCCACACAGCTGCTACAGGTTGGAGAAGCACATAGGGAAAAATAAACTGAAATCAAAATGAACAACACTTTGGTGTACACCCTCAGGCACCTGGTGTTGTAGAGGGTGTACAATTGCATAGATTCAAATGTGTTTCTCATCACTAAGTGGTAAAATAATGTGTACAACTCTTTTTCCTGTGGGCATCAAACAGCACCAATTTATCAGCCAGGCCAAGCCAGTCACAATCCTGAGGGACCTGATCACTGAAGCCATGGAGATGAAAGCTAAGAGGCAACAGGAGCAGCAGAGGGAGATGGAGGAGGAGGAAGATAACTCAGTATGTATGCTGACATATTGTTCCAGTAACCAGCTTCACATTAGGGCAGCATGACTAATAGTCTCGTGTCTTCCAGGAAGAGGAGACAGAGGTGGACTCTCACACTATGGTGAAGTCAGGTTCTGAGGGTGCCGGGACCATGCGGGCCACCAGTACCATGAGCGATGGAGCACAGACTATGATTGAACATGGTAGCACAATGCTGGAGTCAGACCTGGGCACTATGGTCATCAACAGTGATGATGAAGAAGAGGAGGAGGACCATGGATCTATGAGGAGTGAGCATACACAGTTTATGTTAATATCGTAATTTCCGGATTTTTGTTTTTAAAAGTGCTTGCCTGACAGTAAAGGTGCAGTAACACAGCTGTTTGCTAAACAATATTTAACAAATTAATTCAATATCTTAGTCATTAATTGCATCTTCTGCTCCCACAGGACACCCTGCTCCCCAGCAGCAAATACGCCCGTCCTTCATGGATTACTTCGACAAGCAGGACTCTAACAAGGCAGCCCAGCAGCAGGAGAACTACAATCACAACCAGCCACAGGAGCAGCTAGGTTACCACATCCAGTCCAAGAATGCCTTCCCAGACAACTGGAAAGTTCCTCAGGATGGAGACTTTGACTTTGTGAGTAATATCTTTTGTAATCAATGGAGTTTTAATGCACATTGTTACACTTTGACCTACATTGATATACACAAGGGCAACTGTAAGAAGCTGTCCTTTTAGTATTTTTAACAACAAGTCAATTAATATGACAATCTTTTTTTTTCTTGACACATAAGTTGAAAAATTTGGACTTCGAGGAGCTTCAGTTGCGTCTCAGTGCCTTGGATCCCATGATGGAGCGGGAGATAGAGGAGCTCCGGCAGCGCTACACCGCTAAAAGGCAGCCCATCCTGGATGCAATGGATGCCAAGAAGAGACGACAACAGAACTTCTGAGTCATCCCCTTGTCACCTTCTATTCTGCTCTGGGTTTTTCCAAAGCCGTTTTCAGAAAACTGGCGGAACCTGACTAATGTTTAGACTCACTACTCACTATCCTCTGAATTAAGTTGCCTCTTTTTCTGGGCGACATCAATTTAGATTTCTGGAATCCACACCTTTTCACCTTGTTTTTACAACCTGTCAAGGTACTGTTCCTTCATTTTGAGTCTTAAGCAGTTACTGTAAGGCTGCTTTCTCGTGGATGCTGCTCAGGACTGCAGCCAAAGAGAGAACCGAGCCACAGCGATTATACATCTGAAATGAATCCTCCCTTTTCCAGATGAATTTATTTTTGATGTCATGCAGAAAACCTTCTGGAAACACACAGGCCAACAATTGAATCTAGTTCAGCAGCAGGGGTTTTAAGCAGTGTGTTCAATAATGTGGTCTTTTTTCATCAAACTCCTTATTTTTAGTGTAAATATGATATAGAGCCTAGTTTGGAAATACCTGCAACAAAGTGCTGCAGAAGTTTGCTCATGACCAAAGACAATCAAGGTGATGTTGAATAAGTTGCAAATGCCTTAAAATATTTGAAGCCTAATTTTTAAAATAAGCAATGTAATAAAAAAAAGAACAAGTCATCCAATAGTTGAATCCATGTTCTCATTGTAGGTGACTTTCTAATGTTTATCAGGATGGACAGAAGTGACCGTGTATGTTTTCAGTTGTTTGTGGACCAGTAGTCACAAAGTCAGTAGTCATCATTTATTTATTAAATGGTGATCTGGGATTGTACAACTAGTTCACTATCCATATTGACAGATACCATGCGCCCCAGTGTCTTGTTACACACATCAATTCTTCATCTCTCTGAGCACACGGTCACCCATTACTCAACATGAATAGAAAATCTCTCAACTAATAGATTCACTGTTAGAGTTACAGCAGAAATCCATTCCCATACACGCATTCCAAAATACTGTAACCCTTTTATTTTAATTTATGTTCTCAGAGATTTTAAAGCCCCTGTAGATTTATTTTGGTGTTCAAATAATTATGTTTCTGCAACAGATTCCAGCACAACGTTCTGAAACATTTAAACCAATGTGGAACCATGATAAATGTCAGAGAGTAATAGTTCAAAGTTTAACAGTAGCTAGGCAGCAGTTAGTAACGGTTTATGACTGTAGAGATAAATCATTCGCTTAAATACATTTTGTACACTTGAGTGAAACGGAGCCGCTGCATCAGCCACAAGTCTGCTGTCAGAGCATCAGACAATTTGAGCTTTTAGCACATTTCCCTGCAGCTTATATACATCAGCAGTTATGTGTGAGAATGTTGTTGCTTTCTACGTCATGACATTAAGGTGTGATGATGTTTGTGAAGGAGGGAAGCTATAGCGTTAGTTCATGCCATGTATCATGCTGTCATGTACTAGGACACAAGCTCAGTTTTTAACAGCAAAAAGTTGTATTTACATATAAAGGCAGAATGTGTGGAGTGAAATCACTCTTTTGTAATAGCGAATGTGTTTATTTTAGTTGCTGAAGGAAATTTAGGGCAGTGCAAACGACAAGAAATGAAATGTTAAACCTTATTTCCAAACAGGAAACACTGAAGTTAATATCTAAATGTAAAATCTTGCCCATACTCATCATGAAGCGTTAAAAATACGGCTGTTATCTGATTTATTTTTTTTGTCCTTTCTCAAATAGCAGCATTAATATCAGTCTCAAAAATCCAAATCAGTTTTTGAATGTTGAATTTATTCCTTATTATTGGACTAATGAAGGAATCAAACAGCTTTGTCATCTTTGTTTTTTTTTATTTTCATTTTCCACCTGATGTAGGACATTTTGTTGTTTGTTTAAATGACCCTTTGAATGAAATCTGACTGTCTTTAAATACATGTGCACTATGTCTGCAGGTTGCTGTTACATATGAATGATTATATGCTGTGGTTCAACTCACACTGCATATTTTGTGACCTTTTAATAATACAGTCTTGTAAATAGACCAGTTACAATATTGTACTGTATGTTATTTCTGATGTACAGTGTGGACAAGATGAGCTGACAATTTAAACCTGTATTCAAATTTCAAACAATCTCCAATTCTGAATGATGTTTTGTTTTTCTGCATCCAATTTAACGTGTTTTTTTGCTGCAAACCATTCTTGTTTTCATAAAAGTCGTCAGTGCAACAAGCATTCAACACACACACAAGCATTCACGTTTTATTTATTTATTGTTGATTTATTTGTGGCACTGGTTTAAAGATGGTAGCTGTTTTGGCTGTTATATTTTTTTCCCTTTGTCAAATATATGTGGCTTGTTTTCTGTGTCTTAGACTATGCATGTTTAAA
This sequence comes from Microctenopoma stevenorrisi, assembly GCA_032270685.1. Taxonomy (NCBI): domain Eukaryota; kingdom Metazoa; phylum Chordata; class Actinopteri; order Anabantiformes; family Anabantidae; genus Microctenopoma; species Microctenopoma stevenorrisi. The sequence goes on from JAUMTR010000003.1 coordinate 7,582,661, forward strand.
ATATGTTTGCTATGTAGTGGGATGCTTATATTAACTGCACAGGTAAGAGCACTGCTAATATGGAAAATAGCTTATTTCAGCTTTAAAATAAAAAACAATAAAAAGCCCTATTCGAAGTATGAAGTTTAACTTGGCTGTAATATGTACTTTTTGTTACAACTACATGATTTTGTCATTTTTACTTACTGAAATATATTTCTTCAGGGTAGAGTAGAATTTAAGCATATGTTTGAACCACCTAATTTATTTTTTTTGTTTGTAATACTTTACAAAGTTTGAAAGTCTGCAACAAATAATAATAAATATACTTATAGTTAGCCATGACAACAGTGGAGCTCCTTCTTTCATTTCACTTGATAGATGGAGACTTATATATGTGAGCTGGGCTCTATTTCAGTAGAAAACATTAAGAATGACCGCTGACGCGACACCTGTCGTGCCGTAACTCTTCTAATGTGAGCGCCACTAATTTTCATGTCTGACGCTCATTTAAAAATGCGCGCTGCTCTCGACTGATTACGGTAGTAAGTGTTGGTCTTTGCAGCAGTTGTCGCGCCGTGATTCATTTCCCCTGGTCGCTGCACTGTTGGGTGGTTTGCGGAGAAAAGCAAGAAAACATGTCTGGACTCAACAAAAAGATTGTCAACACCACATTAGCTCCTGCTGCCATCGGTCCATACAGGTAAGAAACATTTATCGTTGACTGTGTTGGATGCAGAAGCTCGTGTTTGAAATGTTCGAGAGCGAGCCACAGTCCTCGATCAGAGGCGGATCTTCGTGTTCACCTGCTTCACTTGACCCCATGCAAAAAAAGGGCCAAAGTCTAACTAGCTGAAGAATCACTGCTAAGTAGAGACAACTCTAAAGTAGACACACAGCAGACTTGAAATGGCAACGATTCAACGGCATTTTCCTCACACACCTAAAGCTCCTGTCAGACAGGGAATATACAGGTAAGAACTAATGTGCACTCCGACTTCAAATTACTTTATAGGAATTTAAGTAATAGATCTCTTTAGATTTATAATAATCTGGTTAAAATGCAGTGAAGTGATCAGAGATGATTTAATACGTTTCTTATTTGTTCTTTAATTTAATGTGTGCAGTTGTATGAAATGTGGGGTGTTCCTGCTCTGACCAATAGGCCGTCGGTGGGTGGAGCCAGTTGAGAGTCAATAGCTCATTAATGCCGTATTTGCGTTTTAGACTTTTACTTTTACTAAAGTAAAAAATTGAATGCAGGGCCTTTCCTTTGCTACTTTTGCTGCAATTAAATATCTGAGCACTTTGTCCATCTGTTTAATGGGTGTGCAGCTATGACATCATTGTATGTTATTTTCATTATAAGTATCTTCACATATTCTTAACTTTTTAATCATAAATATTTTTATATGCACACTGCTGCGTGAACATATGACATATGATACTAAATAGTAGTATGTGTGTTTATGTGTTGTCCTCAGTCAGGCAGTGGTTGTGGACAGAACCATGTACATCTCTGGTCAGCTGGGGCTGGATGTGGCCTCTGGTCAGCTGGTAGATGGAGGAGTAAAGGCCCAAGCCAAACAGGTGAGAAAATCCACTGCAAATAAAGTTGATGGTTCATCCTGTTCGAGCATCAGGTGTCAGGAGACTCACTACCTGCTTTTTCTATTGGCTGAAAGGGTTAAAAAAAATCCACTGTGCCTCATCTTATTTCATTTCAGTGATTAGTCAGTTGTTCCAGACTATCAAAAATAATTTACATTTAACATCATGACAAAGCACATGCTTTAGACCTTAGAACTGTAAATATATATGTATTTGAGTTTTATACACTACCAGTCAAAATTTCATTTCAAAATCATTTTGTAATAAGGGTAGTCGGTAGTGTATAGAAATTATTGAAGTAGCACTAAAACATAGTTGAACAGAAACTACACTACAATGACACCGATTTGATTAGCTTCACCCGATATTTAATAAATCTCAATGTCTGAGCATCTTAAATGTTGCAGAAAATGTTAACGCTGAGATTAAACATCACGCCCTCCAGGCTCTCGTCAACATGGGGGAGATCCTCAAAGCTGCCGGCTGTGACTACAGCAATGGTGAGACTCACTACTGTCGCCTCACAGCACCGTAGCTGCTGCCTTCAGCAAACTCTCACGTAACAATCTGTTTCACTTTAGTGGTGAAGACAACTGTGCTACTCACAGACATCAGTGACTTCAACAACGTCAATGAGGTCTACAAGACATGTAAGTAAACATGTCCCATTAGACGTAAAGAAAGAAATATGCACAATTAAATGTATTTTATTCTGGTGAAATATACTAACTGCTGAATCACTGTTGAACTGTCTTATGTAATAAACGCATAGGGGTCATTGTAACGTTTGAGCCTCTGTCTTGTTGTGTTTTGAGGGGGTAGTAAATTCAAGTGACGCCTGAGGCTTAAATGCCTGTTTGGTCGTGAGGAGAGTAGGGCCTCTGCTGACTGGTTTAGCAGTCACCTGGCAGACGCTCGTCCAGCTCTTCTTCTTCATTTGTATGAATGCAGCCTGCTCCTGATTAAGCACTTCCTCCTGGATCACAACAGACACGTGTAATGGAAGCTGCAGCGCTCAGTGAGCTGTAAATGGATACTGCTGTGCAGGCACAGAGATGTAACCCAACTCCTCTCAGAAAGCTTTGCTGCACAGACCCTTAACTTTTGGTGAAGGCCTGAGCTGCCTCCTACCTCCATACTGTAAACCCCAAATCACGGGACGGGAAATTTTCCCTGAACTTGAGGAGGTAAAAGGGAGGACGAGTGTCCTGATCCAAAGTCATGAGAATTCAAATTTTCAGGCTGCTAGTTTGACTCTCGCTTTAAAGCGATAATAAGTCATAACATAAGGACATAATGAACATAATATATAACAGAAGCAACTAATTCACAAATAAGGCACTTAACATCTGGAAAAGGTATTTATACACCATGATTTACTACTTATGAACCTTTTTAAAATATGTATTAGTAGAAGATGATACCCAAAAATTATCCATTTAGACTGCCATAAACAAAGTAATATCAATCTAATGTAAATGTTTTATCTCCAGTTTTCAGCAGTAATTGTCCTGCCAGAGCCGCCTACCAGGTCGCTGCTCTCCCCAGGGTGAGTACAAACTACACATCACAGTTTTTTAACTGATGAAGTTACATTTACCAAACTTATAAAGTGATGGTGGAATAACTGAGTAAACTGGTTGAGTCACATTTGGCAGCAATAAGCAATTGCTTCCTGTCGCTGTGGATTAACCCTGCACAGTGTCCGGGAGAGTTTTGGGCCACTTCTGCTTACAGAACATCTTTAGCTCAGACATATTCCAGACAGCATAAAAACATAACCCCAGCAGCAGCTACTTTGCTGCCTCTGAACTTGGGCAGCTCACCATCTTGGCGAGAACAAATGTCAGAGCCCAGACCTCAGTCCAATGCTGTTATAACCTCCACAGGACTGTTCACATCAGCCAACTTCAAAATATGTCTGAGCTGAAACAAACCAGAAAACACTTAATAAACATGGTGTAGCTGCACGCTCATTGTAAGTATAGGAATGCAGATAAGATGGAGGTATTGCAATATACCGAGTAGTAAGTGAGCATGTATTTATGTCTCTGCTCTTCTCTTTTCAGGGTGGCTTGGTGGAGATTGAGGCGGTTGCTGTTCTTGGTCCTCTTTCTGACTCCTGACTAGTGGGCCACATCACAAACAAGTTGTAGTCCAACCACAACTCACATTATAGTTGCGCTGTGGAAGCAGTATGATTTTCTCCAGATGACACATAAAGGGCCAGATCTGACAGACAGTCACATTTTAACACATTTCAAATGATCTCTGTTTGGCCATAATGGTGGACTGCACTGCTGAACAGGTCTTTAGACCAGATTCTAAAACAACAGCAGCACTTAATTCAGCAGCATTTGAGTTAAAGTCAATGTCTGTCCTGACATACTGGACTGAATGCTGGACATAGAACAGATGTTATTGACTGTGTGTGATCATCCCTGGTATTAAAAGTGGATAGATTGTGTTACACCAACCGTCTTTTGATGCTACTATTTGTTTTGTGCCAAATAAAGTCTCACTAATAAATGCTTTAAAACAACTGCTAAGTAAACGGCTATTTCATTCCTAAACGTTATTCTTATACATTCACCCCACTCTAAGATATTAAAGAAAACACATTAATGACATGTCTTTTGTGGCCTTTTTAATTTGAAAGTAGCTTATAGCAGATAAAAAAAAAACCATAATATTTCACTTGTGCACATTATAATTATTATAATATATAATCAGCTCATTGCACACGTTGTAAATCTAACTCAACAATATAATTTCATAATTCAAATATATTTTGGCTTCAGTTTTTGTTTTAACTTCAAACGGGTAGGTTGAAGCTAAAATCATGCGCTGTTACCATTTTCAATTCAGTTAGTAAATAGATACTTTAATTTTCATGTCAATTAAATACATTTATTTGGAAATGATCTAACAATATAGACAACGCTAAGTGCTGTAGAACTCTATGTACAGTTTTCTAGCAGAAATTGCAGCCACGCATGAGGAGATGAAGGCACAGTGATGTCTGAGGAGCCCGGAGTGAAAGTGATTATCACAGGGTCTGCATCTTGGCAACAAGACAATATCTCTCACTCACATACACACACACACACACACACACACACACTATACATTCACCTGTGCATACAGACAATGTAAGATATTTCAAATGAACGTCTGTGTGGATATTTATTTTGCACGTCATTCGCTGGGAGCTGAAAACAATGAAAAATGAAAACATCAGTGTAGATATTTTTATATGCGCTGTGTGACGTAGAGTGGAAATGGCAGCGCTGCTCACCTGGTGCTTCATCTGTTTTGGGCTCTGAATCAGTGGCTGTGGCCTCAGGTTCTGAAACAAAGTCAGTTATTTGAACATATGAACAAGAAATACCAACAAGCCTTTACCTTTAACAGCTGCATTAATGGATACCATGATGAAACACACATATTTTGCAATTTGGGTGAAATTGTTTTCAGACATGGACAGAACCTGAGCAGGCCTGACGTCGTCCACCAGCAGTGGAAGCCCTGCGTGCTCCAGTTTCTGTGTGGACTTAATGTGATCACAGTGGTGACACTGTGTGTTGGCAACAGACACACTGTACCAGTGCAGCTAAGGGTGAGTGAGACATCAAGTCAAAGCAAAGGTTTAAAATAAATCTAATGTATTCCCGACTAAATTACAGATGTTTAGAGAATAAAAAAGTGTGTCTTTATGTTCTGTGTTAAATTGTGCTTTTTACAGGAGCTGAGGAATAATGCAGTGGATTGTTAGTAAACTACAACAACCAGTGTGAAGCCAGCTGTATCAGAGGTAGCACGTCACCAATGAAACTTCTTTTAAGTGTCTATTTGCATTTACTGACGATTTTGAACTGAGCTGAATTGATGCAACTGTGGATTTGTGTTTATACATAGTAAAAATAAGAAATGACTAAATTAATGACTCTCGTGGAGCTTAAGAGTTTAAGGATTCAGACTGAAAATTCAATGAGACTTTGTATAATAATTTCCAACTTTATTGGTGAAACACCCTTTAGCAGCATTTGAAAAAAAAAATTTGGTGTTAATATGAAGTAAGATATGGATGCAAAGTCATTCTCTCATTACACAGTGCACACAAATTGACTTTGCTACCTTATCCGTCTTTCTGTAATGGCCTGTATTGTAGTGGCAGACGCTTTGCATCAGACGAAAAGGTAAATGAGAGATGACATCACAGAACTTTCGGCTGCTTGTCGTTTGCATCGCGAAGTAATAAGTGAACACACAACTCTGCGTGGAGCACTTCCGTGTACAGACAATCATTTTATCAAGTGTGTGAAGAGTTTATTGATATACAAATGTGCAGCCATTTTGGGTTTTTTTTTTTGGAATTAGCATAGTAATGAAATATAATTCATAAAGTACCGACATTTGTTAATCATGTTAGTCATGTTTGTTGGTCATTGTAATTTGACTAGGTAAACTCATTTTAAGATGCGTGACTTATGAAACCATTCCTGTGGCCAACTTATTGTGTTAAAGGCAAAAGTCAGAGTGTTGTTGGATACCACCTGGTTACGGTCATTGCACTAGGACTGGTGGGGGTCTAAATAGAGATGGAAAGGACAATATGTTCATTGGGTAACTACGCAGGACGCAGAGCAAGTAACTGCTGGTCAGAGTAAACAATACTATTTTTTGTCCTTAATAAATTGCCCTTCTCTCCCTGGAAGACAACAGTTTTGTTCTAGTGTTTTCTACAATCTCAATGGTTAGTTTGCACATGTCGATTACTATGTCAAACACGAGTGATCTGGATTTCTCCGTAACAGACGCTGACTTCTATTTCCAATCTGAGAAAAAGAGGTGGATGAGGCACACACAGCTATGCAGCTCCATCCTTCACTGAAATGTCACAGTAGTCACAGTGGTAAAAGATATTATGGAAAACAAAAGAGTCATTTGTGTTGAACCTCCATATTAGTTTTTTCACACCAACATACCTTTCTCTGGAGCAGCAGCTGCAGCCTCGGAGGAGTTTGCTGCTGCGTCAGGGACAGTGTCTTCTGCCGGAAGTCCTGCACCTGCAGGTGGACTGGCTGCAGTAGGTTCAGGATCCTCCCCAGCTGGCGGAGCTGCACTGTCTGTGTCTGCTGGCGTAGCAGCTACAGCAGGTTCATCTGCGGGGTTAGCGTGACCATCCTCAGGAAGTGATTGGTCTAGAATAGTTTCAGTGTCTTCAGCAGCTTCGCCATTCTCGTTGGCTGCCCCTGTCAAGAAGTAATAACATAGCACGTGCATAACACAATCAGGTCTGTTTCAACTTTACTGATAAAATTCACATATGTCTCTTTAGTTGAGTATACCTGCTTTAATAATATAGCTAATATAATATAAGTAAAAAATATCTTGTCACAATTTAAAAGTAAAATTGACAGTAAGTCTTCAGGTCTCACGAGTCCCTGGTCAGTAATAACTCACATGGTCAATTGTGTTTGACAGGAGTGACATTATCTTTAATAAATTAAAGTAGTAATATGCATTTGTCATATTCTGTAGAAGTCTCACATCTCACAGGATTTCACAGCATCACAGATGTCTCCCTGGTATCATGTCATCTCTACTGTCTTTAATAAAAATGCCCCCAAAATACCTAAATGTGTCCCACTACTACGGGACCAACACAAACAATCACTGTCAGGTAGCAAAACCAACAGGACTTTCTTATTTAAAATGTGGGACAGCTTGGGGCATCAGTACTGGGCTCGTGGCTTGTGGTCTGTGCTTTCTGTTATAATGGTGCAGTAAAAACATTTTTTGCAACAATGACAACAAATATTAGACACGCTATAATAGTCTGCAGACCTCACTTGGAGAATGTTAGATTTTATGACTCATTTATTTTAATCTTGAAATAAATTGCATTTTACTGTATAATTTAAGAATATAAAAAACAGACAGCACTAGAATCTTTCAAAGCTGTTTTTCACAAAAAGGAAGGGGTGTGCAATCCCATGGAAATAGAATTATTGCCGTGCAACTGTTCATCCTTAAAATATTTAGGTAAAGAATGAAACCTATGCGTTTTGTACTGGCCACAGTTCATTAAAAGTAAAACAATAGCATAGCGACCTCCACTGAAAGAGTTAATGATTAGGTGGGCTGTGTTTAACAAACATTAACACATATCCCAACACTTCACAGCTTTCTGAGCAGGTTGCTGTGTACTTATTGATAGCGTGTATCGCTTCCGTGTGGAACTTATTCTGAAGGATTTGCATTGCAGCCTTTGCATGGATCATCAAAGTCTTAACCATCCACTTTCTATTTTCAAAGACGCTTCAGGCCAAGTGAATAAGCAAAGTGCTTCTTGAAACACACGGGTTATGTCACCAGAGATGACCAATGTGGAAGCTTTAAACGATTATTGTCATTATGCTCACAAAAGACTGAATTCTTTAAATATTGTATTTGTTTTCAAGCCTGTGCAGAAGGTTCAAGATGTTATGGCAAATAATTGCAGTAATTTAGCTGATAAAAAAATACATTCGAAGAAAATCAGTCATGACAAAAGACTGACACGTCTTAAATAAAATAAATATTAATGAAATAAATCTGAAGGTTATGAAACATCATCCTTCGCAGAATCAGGTAAAGGAAATAAGTCATGCAAAAATATCCTGACAAATTTCCATGTGACCTCTAAGACAATAATAACAATGACAACAGGAACACGTTGTTTGCTGTCATTTCACTGATAAATCCACACAAATACCTGCAAGTAAGGACTCACGACCTGCCATCCTTGCCCAGAAACAATAATATGCTACGTAGAGCAAACTATCCATTTGCTTTCTGCAGTTTCCTGCAGATTAGGGCCAAAGCAACTGCTTCAGCACATGTGTTTCAAAATAATTCCTATACATGTGTTCCAAGCTATTAATTTTTTTCTCCCCTAACACTGTTATTTAAATGAAAACACAGAGTTTGTATTTGAGCTTAAAACATTTGCACCACAGCTGTGCCATGTCTGATCCTCCACAACAAAGGAGTGTCCAAAGTGGCTTCTCCATTTCCATTTGAAACCGTAGACTGATACCAAATCGGCCTTCGTGTCACTGTCTCTCACGGGCCAAAAACCACTGTTAAATAAGGACAGTAAACTTTGCCATCCTGTCACTGTGGAGTTCTGGCACACTCAAAATGAAGACATCAGATACCTAGAAGAATGGACTGGTTTATTTGCATGTAGACGTCCATCACAGCAGTGTTCCCTACAATTAAATGGATGATGCAACTCTATATGGACACACCAGTTCACATCCATGGTTACACCATTTCCTACAACATACTTCAGGCTTTTTAGTATCAACTCACATAAAAACTACCTCATGTAAAGCAGGGATTCTTTTTATTTATAAGCATGTGAGCTGTGATACAGTAAATACTTCCACACTATTAAAAACCCACATTATTGTAAAGGGGATTTATGAAACTACAATGCATCAAAATGTATTTGGAAACAGGAAATTACACACTGTTAACAACATAGCATTATTATTTCGAGTTTCTACCTCATATAATTGTGTAAAGTGAGTTTACATTTTCTCTACCATTGCACATACGTATAAAGCTTTCTGAATCACCTGTGGTGCTGGCTCCGTTGCTCTCTTTCGGACTGGGTCGAGTCGAATCCACCGCTGAAGTTTGAGAACTAGTGGAGCATCCCATCCTGTCCTGTGCACAAGCAGGACTGGACTGTTGGAAGTCCACAGTTAAGAGGCGAGGAGTGGCTGAGCCTGCACTGGTGACGTCGTGCATAGATATGTCCTGTAAGTGTAGAGGACGCGCAACGACGGACAGCGAAACTCGTGAGGCTCCTACGTACTTGTGTATCCACGCGACTAAATCCTTGTGTTGTAAGTTTCTTAGCACTGGACACTCGGGTGAACTGTGGACTTCTGTCGTGTTGTCTGCTGTAATTTAGGCTGTTTCCAAGAGGCCGACGCAAGGACAAAAATACATAATTTAGTTAGTGTGTAGCGGTCACCTTCTGGGGCAGGGAAAGTGAACCAGCAGTGTTAAATTAGAAAGAGAAACTGCCAACAAACAGTCTGATTGAATGTGGCAGCATCGTGTCCAATGGAAATGTAACAGAAAGAGCAGCTATAAACCAAACTTAGAAAACTAAACATAACAACACAAACAACAATAAACAAAACGATAACAATAACAATAAAAGGAACAGCAGCATAAAAAGGGAACATATGAGTTTTGTCAGTGGACATTTGATTCTAATTCCTCTCCTCCTGTGAGTGCGTTAGTTTATGATATATATTTTTTTCTTTTAAATATTTTAATTTTACTGGTATGCGGCTTTTTTTAATTGCCAACAAGTGAAGGATCTGTTTGTGAATAAACAAATTATGTTGGAAAGTTTTCTTTATTTGATTTTTTAATTTAGTTTTCTCCTCAAATATGTACATTAGTTGAACTAAACGGCCTGAACATTTTAGATTTCTGTAAAAACGTTTTCCACAGCATCAGTTACATCGGTGTTTCTAATATAACTGCTTTAAAAAGTAGTAGTTCAAACTGAGTTTGTGCATTACCCTACCTCTATTGATTTGTCAAAGACTACCATTTGTAAACGATCTACAAATCATCTGCCGTAGTTTTCCTGCGCAGTAGTTGTTTGCGCAGCCTCTCTGGCAGATATCGCCGCAGTGCACCATGGAACTTCCTTTCTCTCCGAGGCCATATTGGAGTTAACTCACAGTAAGATGAGCTCCCAGTTTTACCAATAAAACACACCTTAAAGTCGATATTTTGACATTTTTTCACTATCCACATTTTAACGACAGTCTTGTTCTCCCGTCGTTTCTTCTGTAGGTTGGCCGGTCAGGACTAAACCGCAACCATGGTGGCCGCAAAGAAAACGGTGAGTGCCGTCGTCTCGGCCCGGTGTCCACGCGCTGCTACAGGGCCAGGCTTCACGTGGAGACATGTTTCTGTCAGGGCCTGCTAGTTAGCATGTAGCTGTCTATTACCTTCTAACTTGTCTAATATTGTCTTGAATCATTTTAGCTGGCAATATAAAAAGGCGCGCATGTCAACTTTCCTATCCTGTGTTTTGCATTCCCATTGGTTGACCTGACATTTGCGAGAGTTTGTAGCCGAAACATTGCAGTGATAGCGCTGCTAACGCTCGCTAACACAGCAGTAAAATGTCGCTACGGAGCTGTACATGTAAGATAAATTGTAAAATGTCTTACTGATGTGCTGTAGAGTTATTTATGTCTTGCCGTTATTAATTTCACTTTATCATGTCCAAAGCGATGGACAAGTAACTTGGCGTAACCTAAGCTAGCCGTGTAGCGTGTGTGCTGTCACTCACTTTTCTGTGTTTGTCCAGAAAAAGTCCATGGAGTCCATCAACTCCCGTCTCCAGCTGGTGATGAAGAGTGGAAAATACGTCCTGGGTTACAAGCAGTCCCAGAAGATGATCCGTCAGGGAAAAGCCAAGCTGGTCATCCTGGCCAACAACTGCCCAGCCCTCAGGTATATAATCAAAGAAAAGACTACAATCAGCAGCAATAACATTGACTTTAATGTGTGGAAGTTCAGCCAGCTGCATTTGTTAATGTAGTTTTGTATTTCGATTTGATAATTTGTAATATAAAAGGGGTTTAAATGTTTATGTTGGATAATGTATTGAAAATATATTTAGTATTGAGCTGCTCAATCCGCAGGGAAATTTCAACAGCCCTGCAGCTTATAAACGTATATTATAATTGTCTGGTTATTTTCTGTACGGTTTGACTTATAATTCTTGGAGCTTCACAGTACCTTAATTTGTCGTTGCTTGGCCATTTCTCATCATACTCGGACACTTTTGTTTACATTTTCAGAAAGAGATGCAAACTTGAATTATTTGTTTCTCTTTCTGTCCAGGAAATCTGAGATTGAGTACTATGCCATGCTGGCCAAGACTGGTGTCCACCATTACAGTGGAAACAACATTGAGCTTGGCACAGCCTGCGGTAAATACTACAGGGTGTGCACACTGGCGATCATCGACCCTGGTAAGTGTCATTTATATATGATGTCATCTGTTATAATTGCTGCTGTTTTTCTCAAGTTGCAAGCATCGAGTTTAGTTGACTCTAGAGCTGATTTAAACTTTAGTGTGAAGCCTGTTCATGTTTCGATATTTTAATGGGTTGATGGGATGTTTCTGACATAACTTGTGCTTTTCAGTCTTTGGTAGTAAAATTGATGCATTGCCATTTTCCTCAGGCGACTTGTCCCACAATGTCTAACAGAACTGTACAGCAGCAAACTCAGAAACCACCAGAATACTACACAAGCCACTCAGTCATTCACAATAGAATAATAAGTAATGTCTGTCCAACCAACTGGTTCATTTATAAAACTAGTAATTTGGCACAGAAACATGCATATAGGTTAAAGGATGAGACGTTTTATGCTTTGTAAATGTAATGTTGTGACTTCTAATGGCTTCAGACCAGCTAGACTTTGTTGTAACATCCTTCGGCATCAACTCATTGCCGCTCAGGTTCGATACATAAAATCAGACAGGAGCGTATGACTGTGCTGCTGCCACCACTCAAACCACTTCTAGAATTCTCCATTGGCAGAATTTGTTTTATAATGTTGAATTTTTAGTCACTCTGATGTTTTATTTTGGAAGAACTCTGCTTTTCAACTGTTTGCCTGTTTTTACCTTGATCCACTGACTGTTTTTTCTTTCTAGGCGATTCTGACATCATCAGGAGCATGCCAGATCAGCAGCAGCAGCCTCAGTAGAGCTGTTCCCCCACCCCGTTGTTATAAATAAAGTCGGTGTTAACAGTACATGCTGCTGTCATTTCATTTTTTTGTTTAAATAACCTGCGTACCTGCGTCTTTAGACATGGTGATGGTGTCAGGTCCTGCAAGTGTCCACCAGAGAGCACCAGTGCCCCTGTTTGGTTTTCTCAGATTTAAACAACCTTTCGTTTGCATTTTCAAGGTCTGTATGAGGAATTTCTTGTCTATACAGAGTCGATTACATTCTGAAGCTAGAAAACAAGATTGAAACTACACTACTACCAATTGGGGAAATAATCTGTAACAAAGCACAGCATCATCTCTCTGACTGTGTACGCTGATGTCAAAATTATGTAAATGCTGGTCTGAGACCCGACCACCACCTCTTACATAAATACCAAAGGATTTATTGGTGCATGGAAAACCTAGAAGCCTGCTGCTGTCACACATACCAATGATGTTCTGCTTTGCATATGCTGATCAGCTTTTAAGGAACCAAGGACAACAGTGGATTTCTTTTCATTCATTTGTCTGGACATGGACTAAACTAGCTTATTGAATTATAGTCACGGCGAAAGCCTTTGTACATATTCTTATTACCTAAGTTGTATTTTAAACTGTTGTACGACATGCTTTTAGGCATCAACCTAAACCCTAACCCTTAGGCAGTAGTTTATTTTCATGCAGTCCTAGATTTGCACAGAGGTCACGGCTACAAATCTGCCCTGCTCTACTTTTGGGCAAGTGCCTTGCTGAGGGGCAATTTGGTAGTGTAGGCAGAAAAAGTAGAACACGCCTTGCAGCTCTAACTGCTGATGGCCGTTACGTTGGAAGTGGCTTGGGTCTTTTGTGGCCTTTAGCAGCACTCGTCTGTGCAATGATACTGAAAAGTAGCAAAACCGTGTGTCATTTGTGTCACTCGCCAGATGCACCCAATATCAGAAGTCTGGTCAACGCATATAAACACCTGCTCCATTTAAATGTGGTTCACTTTGTAATTAAAACAGACTCTGATAATGATCACATGTTGGTCTAATAGTAAAGTCATTCCATAATCCACACGTGTTGCTGAATAATTGGTCTCTTCAGTTTGTCATACCTGTGATTTGAATTACTGCTTTGCTCTAAAATTTAAAAGCTTGATACTGTGAGCTGTCCACCATACACCCAGTGCCCTAGTTTTTCAGCTCATTGCTTTGCTAAGCTGTTTTCTTGATTCCCAATGAAATCATCATGGATTATCTGTTTCACGTGTAACAGATGACCTGCTCCAAAAGAAAATGGTTTTCAAAGAGGGCTGCATTATGTGAATTGTGAGCTGAAATTAGTGTGAGCTGCCTGCTTTTAAAACATTTTTGGTTCATTACAGTTTTAATTTGACAAACACAAAATGTCATGCGTTTGTCTTTTATGAATTCAATTCATGATATACTGACAGATAAATATTTCTCACCATAGAAATTTAAATTGCATTGGCCCTGGGCAGTGTCATAAAACTCAGATATTGCTTGTTAATTGCACTGTAAATGTTCTTTTATCTCTAAAGAAGTACATTTCTGTCCTATTAGATTTTTAAATCGTTTTATTTGAGTCTAGACACTATACTGTTGATGAATTCTGCTGAATTTGCCCCTTTGCATCCTCTTTCAAAGACATCTCTTTGTGACGTTCATGTCATTGCACAAATGCTCTCTCTGCATTCAACAAACATTTAGCAAGAAAAGAGACAGTGACCCACTTTTTCTCCCCCAAATTTTCCCTAATGGCAGAATGTAGGTAAGCGTGTCTGTCTGGTAGACTTCTGTCTACCCAGGGTAATTCCAGCGTTTATTTTGAAGCAGTCGGGTAAATCCTCACTGATCTGCCAGCTTGTTCCCTACCAAAAGGTTGAGGTAGGGACACTGAATTCATCTACGCACGCACAACAGTGTGACACTGGTCAAACCTGTAAATTGACTAAAATCTTCAGAAACCCTTGTGAGAGTTGGGAATGAATTAATATGCCCAATATGCTGTTTTGGACACAAAGTAATGTGATAAGATTCACAAAAATTAAATTGAAAAAAGTGCTCAATAAATTAAAAAAGCATGTTGTAAGGTTTGCCAAAGTTTTTGTTTTTTTGTTTGAACATAACACAACAACTCTTGAATGTTGGAAACTTATAAAACAGAAAGAAAGGTGTGCAAACCCGTGCCTGAAATATCTTTAGAAATGGCTTTATCATGTTTTAGGACGTCTACATCGATATTATCTATTATTTTTAAATTTGTCAATAAAAAAGTTTTTTTGCAGACAACCATTATTTCTAACTGATATTTGTGACTGTGATAACTATATGCTCATCAGAAATATGTGTATATATGTTTTCCTACATTTATTTGTTTGTTATAATATACTTTTATAGTTAGGATACATTCTTACTTATAAAAGCTTAAGAAAAAAAATCCAACAACTCAAATGAATCCAACTGCGCACACAGATCTGATTTTGCTTTTATTATTCAGAATCGAAGACATGAGCTCCTGCAGATCCAACAAGAGGATGTGCGAGCAAAAAACAATAAGAGAACAGTCTTGAGTAATTCCTATAAAATGAGGCTTCGGCGAGCTGCTGGCCCAGATACAAGCTTTCTCCTCTAACCTGCACAACTCAGCTGATATACAACATCATGGGAATCTGTTGGATCTGCAGCTATTTAGTCACACAACACAAATATCAATTTATGTATGTCACGATGCATTGCTTAGACACGGGCGGCTGATTGCATTAGAACCACTTAGCTACAGCATAACACGATAAAGATGAATAACGTACAGTTTTCAGTGAGCTCGCACTGACTTTGAAGTGCAATTTTATTTTCAGCTTTGTTGGATTTGCAGAAGCAGGGAACATAATTCACACAGAGACAACGATGAAGGGGCTAACAAATGACTACTTCACCAACAGTAGTATTAGTAATAAATAGAATACTACTTCATAGTATTACCAGGTCTAAGAAATTGTTAACTATTGCATAGTCTTTTTTCTGTTAATAGCAAATACTACTTCAGAATTATAGGGATAAATAGGATTATTTATATGTAATATTATTTGTTCCATAATTCCATATTAATGCTCAACTGATGCTGCCTGAATACTTCTAGGTAAAAGACAACCATGGGCACTGTTTTACTACGTTTATACACTGTATATGTAGAGTTTGTGCTACGCTAACTTAATGCTTTCTTTATCCATTGTCAACGTCAAAAATGTCACCAGCACAGAAAATCTTTCAACATGGCATCACTTTGCAAATACAAAAGAAATGTCACAACATATAATAACACACGTAGAGATGTCAGCATACAAACACAGACGCACAGTCTCATGCACAGCAGCATGTGATGCGGTCTTTACAGGAAATGCCCTCAGTGCAGCTAAGTTAGTTCAACTAAAAGGATCTCACACAATGAGCCATGTAAAGAAACACTATAAAGACACAGTTGATGCTGCAACGTGACATAAACACACCAGATGTCTCACATGTTTACACATTTTATGTGTGTTGTCTTTTTGAAAGTGTGATACGTGTTTCACAGGATCATTAATGCCAGTGTAAACTCATGTTTCAGGAAATGGACAAAAAGGCAAACTGGCATATTACATTGGAAATCAGAGGGTGAACACTGTTTTATGTGGAAGTCAATGGGTTAAAAAATACCACGGACACAGAAGGAAGACAGAGCTGTTAGTGGTCAAACAACCATTTTCAACAGGATGTTCTACAGAACAAACTTCAGTGTACAAATAATATTTTATCACAACAGGACAGCATTTCACTACTCACTTCTTTTTCTTTCAGTTTTTACTGTTATAGAAAAAAGTCATAAAAAAAATACCCCGACATTACATTCGTTGAAGGAAATGTACCACTTTAGGAAAAAGTGCTCTTGCATAACGGAACGACTTTCCTTCTGACTTTCTGTGGCTAGCTCTCCTCAGGTAGTTTGTTTCGAGACAAAGATCACGTGGGAAATTCACAGCATTGAGGGGATTAAAAGTTGGGCCGTATTTCACTCAAAGGAAAGTGCAAAGGAAGTTGGTGTGTGTGGTGGTGTGTGCAAGGGCTTAGATGCTGCCAGGGGACCCCAGGTGTCGAGGGGGGAGGGTTGGTGATGATGGTAGGGAGCTGTGTTAAAGTTGCTGCTATACTGTCCTTGGAGTAAGACGAGAGGGGACGACAATACCACACAGCAACTGGAGGGTGGGGGGCAGTGGGAGGAGGCAGAGTTGATGATCAATACTGGCTTAAAGTCCGAGTAATCTAAGGTTGGTGGGAGTCCAGTCTAAAATCAGAACCTAAGACATAGTTTTATCTCGTAACACGATCCAGACAGCAGGGTCCTGCTGTAGGAAAGAGATGTGGAGGGCAGGGAGGTTTGGGGTCCAGCAGGGCGATCGTCTCACGCCTGCATGTACTGGGAGGGAGTAGGCTCCTTAGGTGGGATGGCGATAGCCTCCTCATATGGCGGCAGCAGAACCTGAGACAGAAAACACAAAAAAGGGTCCTTTTATTCCTTCAAATCCCTCACTCAGGTCTGTGAAGGAACAAAATAATGGACTAATAGGTAAAACAACATCATTAAAAGACTATTACAACGTGTTGTTTTACGACTCTTCAGCAAATTAATCTGACTGAAATGGCAGTCGTGTAACTTTTGACTCCATATGTAGCGTTGACCACTGCAGAACCTGCAGCCACCGTGACCCGAGTCCAGATACACAGCAGATGAACTTATGACCATAGAGATGCTGTGAGGAATACGTTAAGTAAGTTATATGTTCTCACTTTAAACTGTGTGTGAAATATCTGACATGTTTAGTTCACTACTGTGAGCGATACGGTACAGTTGTACAGAAATCACTAATAGTAGTAATAGAGGATTTTTTTCAGTTTCCTCTTTATCTTTCATGCTCATAGCCCATCCTTATAGAAGGCAGCACAAGCAGAAATGGTAACACACACACACACACACACACATTTCTGTGCTTTGTAGGCCACCCTGCCCTAGCTCCATCTGAGGTCTTTCTCTTTAAACAGTGTTATAAAACCAGCCCTGCTGCTAATTCAGTGAGAGAGAGAATATGCTCTGAGGGGATGGAATTGTGAAACAGCCAGGGAGGCCCTGAGAGCGCATCACGGGGAGGATTTGAAATGAAGCGGACAAGCTGACAATTATGCAACATGACCAGAAGAAGAGAGGAGGACAGACAGCTATATATAGATATATAAATAGGCAGAAGAAAAAAGAAAAGGAGGGGAGAACGAGAGAGCGACGACCATTGTGCATTTTAATGGCATGTATATAAAAGCACGACAGATAAGCAGCTTGGTACTTGTAGAAAGCCAACTTAGACCAACAGCAGGCTTTCTAATAGTAAAAATAGATGGAGTGCTCTCTTCATTCAGCACTGTGTGTGGAGAGAGCAAAAGCTATGATAAAACAACCTTAGTACTATTCAGAGCTGTTCAATCATATGCCACAGATATTTAGATACTTGGTGCTTCCTGATACTCTAATTAAAATTTCCCTGAAACCTACACTTTGATCTAGATATTTCAGCTGTTTATCCAATTTGGTTTTTTTATTTTAAATGTTTTATTGGTTTCCAAATTACTTCGATCGCATTTTCAAGAATACATAAGGTATATTAATATACACTTATTTTCCATTTCTATTTGCTAAGTAACAATTACTGGCCAGAGGACATACAGATAGAAAGTTAATTTTACTTGTTTCCTTGTATAACGTGTAATTTTATAGTCTTAGTGTCTGTTACTAGTATATTTACAATATTTTAACACATACAGACAGGCATGTTTTATTAATAAAATACATAAAACAAAGCTTTTAAACAACATAGTAGTAAAAAAGTATGTTTCATCAAAAGGCTTACGTAAATGTATTATTTATTCCCATTTTACTTGTCACAACTGAGAACATTATTACAGTATAATCAATATTTTTTCATTTATTTATTTAATTATCTTTTCAATTTTATTTATTGACAACCTTTAAACTACTTCATAGGTCAACACACCTATTAGCCTAGTTTTGTCCATTTAAAAATATATCAAATGTATTCAGCATTGTTCTCTGGTTGTGGGAAAAATCATTTTCACCCTCTATGTCCTGGCTGCTGGTCCAGTGTTTGTTCCAAGTCCACATGATACACAATATGATACCAGACCCTGCTGGATTACCTGCTGCCTGTAGGGTCTGTTTCACAGGATGAAAAACGTCAGCAGTGAACTGAGGCCTCGGCAACACAAGGACGAAGTGACCGATGAAGTGCTACGTATTGAGATGGCAGTGGATGTGAGAGAGATTATTGTCTTATGGATCAGTGTGGGGGATTACAGACCAAGTGGAAACCGTGACTACGCTACAGCCTATCAAAGCCTGAGTCAGCACTGACTGGGATATGTGGGATGGACAACACATGACTCTAACCAGCCACCCAATCACACTTTAGGAAAACCTAAAGCATCTGCCGTACTTCTCACAGCAGCAACATCACTTCACTGACAGAAACTGTACAGTGACATAAGACTGGAGTTTTAAAGAGCCCAACAGCAACAGGTCCTAAACTCTTACGCTGACATGTGTACAATGTTCTATCACTGAAAAACTACTCTATGTTTTGTTACTAATAATATGCAAAAACCATTTTACAGTCACGTCTTCCATCCTAAAATCTTTACATCTAGTAACTCCCATGCAAACACTAGTAACTAGATTATAATTAATGATTCAAATAAAACACATACATGTGATACCTACTCTACATTATTACTTCATAAATTTATTCTATACATACATACACTAATATATATATATACACACACACACACACACACACACACACACACACAC
Source organism: Microctenopoma stevenorrisi (assembly GCA_032270685.1). Classification (NCBI taxonomy): domain Eukaryota; kingdom Metazoa; phylum Chordata; class Actinopteri; order Anabantiformes; family Anabantidae; genus Microctenopoma; species Microctenopoma stevenorrisi. The sequence continues at coordinate 7,601,987 of JAUMTR010000003.1, forward strand.
ACACACACACACACACACAGGACCACACTAACCTGAACCTCTTGCATTTATTAAACATGTGAAAAAATTTGATGATGCAATATATTGAGGCCATTTGATTAAAATAAATACACTGAACATAAGCATATTTTAACAGATATGCTCTGATCTTTCTCTGAAATTTGACTGTACTTTTTACTCTATACGTTTGCCAGCAGACAGGCCACATTATAAGATATGTTCCAAGGGAAATTACACTGAGTGATTGATCAAGGTGACTTAATGTTGTGCATTTCCCAAAACTAAAGAGACAATAACCCTGGTCTTCATGACGTACATGGATTCTTTCCTTTTGAGGCTGAGGTTAATGAGGTTTTTTGATTTAGGATTCACTAACATGTTTCTTTTGCAGACTCTAGATTGCTGCTCCCAATGCAAATCATGCTATATAAACATGATAATATACACGCAATGCCTACAATCCTTACCTTGTACATTTAGTGGTATCAACTCATTGAACTGCAATAACATAAACAAAAAAATATCTATATTTTAGCATAGCATAACCTTGCAGATGTTGAGCCCAACCTCTGACTCCCCATACCCGTATGATCTGAGCATGGGGACCTAAGCACATCCCTTTACTGGCAGACACATGTGAACACTCACCGTGGTGTCGTTGGTGGTGACGTAAACCAGGACCTCCGTGGTGCCCCTGCCACTCACATATCTGTAGCAGTTCCACACACAGCCAATCAGGTAGGCCTGCCCCCAGGGAGGTGAAAACAGAGAACAAAAAACGACCTTAAACAACACTGGCTCTGCTTTTCATTTCATTATTGCTGATGCTGCTTTCTATAATCTCATCATATCAAGGTTGGGCGTTCATTTTCCGTGAGAATCATCACAGGTAAGGACACATGGTTGGACGTGGACAGTTTTATGTTTAAAACATTCACTCAGGTTTGTTTTACTGAGCAAAAGAACAGGTTTATTGTTTGTGTGTGTGTGTGTGTGTGTGTGTGTGTGTGTGTGTGTGTGTGTGTGTGTGTGTGTGTGTGTGTGTGTGTG
>JAUMTR010000003.1:7603492-7631348 GCA_032270685.1 Microctenopoma stevenorrisi
TGTGTGTGTGTGTGTGTGTGTGTGTGTGTGTGTGTGTGTGTGTGTGTGTGTGTGTGTGTGTGTGTGTGTGTGTAGCCTACTGAGTTGGTATCTCTGCCAATAGTAAGTGCGACCAACAAAAACAGAAAGTGCACAACTAAAGAATCACAATTTGATTCACAGTAACGCACAACGATTTTAAATAGTTACTTATAATAAATTAGATTACTTTGTAATCAATTTTATTATGTTGATGATTGTCTGCATCCAATCTATATACTTGTAAAATCTGTTTCTTTTTTGTCCAGTTGTAACTTTTTGTATGTGAGCCTTTAACAATATTTTGCTGCAGATGTGCAAAGTTCTTCATTAATCTTCCAGTCATAGTGTCTCGTTATACTCATCTGAGCTAATATTCATCTTCCGCTCTCTATCTCTGCAGCATCCCTCTCGTCTTCTACCTCCTCTCCTCTCTTCAGCTCCCCTTCTTCCTGCCTGTCTGTATATGTCATTTATGCCAAGTGTAGTCAAGGGGAGGATGTTGGCTTTAGCATGAACTTCAGCAGGTGTTGCCTCTGAACTGAGAACCTTGAGGTTTCAAATCTGGCACTTTTCCAGGCGAATGGTTCAACTATCATAGCATAGAAAAGCTCATATGAAGTACTGTGTGTGCAGTGCATCAATAGAAAATTATTCTATTGATCTCTCTTGGCAAACTACGTTAGGTATATATTGTATTGTATTGAGTGAGCACTTGATCTTCAATGCTATAATCATTTTGGAGCAATAAGCAATTCAACTACCACATGTGCTAAAATGCCCTCGTCTGAGTCATAACAATTTAACTCTTCTCTCCAAGTCCAGCAGTATGTCTTCCACTGGCTGCTTCCTATCATAATGGTGCAGCTCTGACTCTGGATATCTGCCGAGAATATTTCCAATCTGAGCTGAGAGGAGAAACAACTTGATTTGATTGTACAGATGACTGCAATTTCATGTCCCTTCTCATCTCAGGCCCCCAGAGCATAGCTATGCCTGGAGAATCATCCATGCATTATGGGGGACTAGCCTGACAAGAGTTGGTTTCCTGTTATCCCCAATACCCTCTAATATCTGAAAACTGATTATGGGAAAGTTCACACTCATTACACATGCCATATGGTCCATATTAGACCGAATTAATGTGGCCTGGTAGCGCAATGGGTTAAGCATCAGACGTATAGTAAAGTAAATGTGTGCAATAGGATGAACAAATCTATAAAAAAAAGTTGTTCTACAAGGAACTAAGGTTCATGAAATGTGTGTTATCTTTGGCAATATGTATTCATCATTATACTAGTATACATATCTCTATGTATTCTTACCTTGAAGGAGAGAATGCAGCCAATAAAGAGGAGGACTGCAAAAACTAGGCACATGTTGTTGGTGGACATGATGTCCTCTTTGTAAGGGAATGTCCCTGGCTGAAGGAAGAGAAAGAGGCGGAGAGAGAAAGTAAAATTTTAAAAAAACGAAAAAGTCAAGAGTGAAGCAAAATCAATGAACAGAAATGTGAGTCACATGTAAGAGTAACCTTTATAAATTCAGCAAAACTTAACCTTTCAGTCCTGAACAACCAAGGAGTCTCAAATGGACACCTAATCTGCATAATATATTTGTATGTCTTGGTGGCCTTTATTCAGTGAACGCCTTGTTTAGCAATGTTTCTCAGCAGATGAAACAATAACTCTTGCATCTGACCTAGTAGAGGTTGTCACAAACAAAAGAAACCTGTAGTTTAAGAGAAAACGATTAACGTCTGTGTTTGATTGTGTTGGATTTAAACGGTCCTCACCAGCTGCTGAAGGTAGTCCTGCACCGTGTTGGGATAAACCACCACACTAATTGCTACCAGCGTGTTAAGGGCAAAGTCAAAGATCTGGTAGCAGAAGAAGGGAATGATCCAAGCTGCATGTTGCTGTACATGAAAGATGGAACAATGAACAGGATGAAAAAACTCGGAACGTCCCTCAAGTTCACCTTTACACTTGAATCTCATATGTATGTGTATGTACCTTGTAAGCACCGTACGTTGCCATGCCACATATAAGAATCATGAGGAGGGATATTGCGATGGCTATGCAGATATCTGCAGGAATAAAGCAAAGCAGTGTGAGAACAATAATCTAGTTTTCCAGCAGAGAACAGCAGCTGGAACATTTCATCATAGGGATGTGGATTTCTTTTCTTTTCCAAAATAAAAGCACCTTAAGTAACCTTACTATTTTTAAGCATCCACTCTGCCTTGGAGAAGGCACATGGATAATTGTTATGCAAGTGATGCTAAATCTGACAAAATGTGACACCCTTCTAAAAAACAGCTGACGAGACACTTGTCACTGTCAGCGCAGTGCTCAATAAAGTAACCATCCACCCATGACGTTAAAATAGGATAACATATTTGTAAAAACAGCTTTTTTAGCTTTGTTACCACATAAAACTTAATTTCCATCATTGTATAATATAAACTGAAAAACATAAACTATAAATATTCCATCGTGACAGTTTGTTTACTCTAACACTTGGTGGTGATGATGTCAGGAAAGGATGATACCATCCCTCTTATTTCTGTCACACACATATCATACATAATCACCCCACAAACATTATCTATACTATAAATTTAATTGTGTGATTTCTCTACATATAATAATGTCTCCTCTATTTTGTGTGTTAAGAAGGCCTGTTTTAATCCAAGGAGGATCAACACAGTTGTTTTTTAAATTCAAGCAGCCAGTGACAGAGGCTGTGGCCTTGCAGAATCACTGGAAATACACATGCACTCTGATTTGTTCTCTCTGCTGTCGAGCCGACTGTGCTATGTCTGTGCTGAGAGCAGCATTATAAAGACAGAGGTGAGGCTTTTTGTTGGAAAAAAATTTACTCAAATTATTACCACAATAGTTAGATATGAATTATTTCTGCTGACCAATTAATTCATGTCAATCGGTTTTTATGCAACATAGCAAATTTCTTTTAACGTATAACATATCCTATTGTTGTCCACAAGACAACGTATACTACACGCAGAGGTCAGAGGGATTAGCTCCACTCACTTGCATCGTCCATGACATCAATGTCGGTGCCGAGCTCAGAGCTGGTAAGGTGGTAGCGGTACTGAACTGGGTCATTGAGAGCGGACAACAAGATGAGTAGGACTACTGCATTGATGAGCTGTGTGGAAATAAAAATGGGTACTAATGTTAGCCGTCACACTGGAGTCAAGCATTTTGACACTGTTGGATTAAACTCTGTTATATGACAAGTCAGAATTAATGGGTCTAAACAGTATATTTCAATAATAATAATATTCTGGACCTTTTCATGCTGTTATATAAATGGCATTAATATTAATAGGTAACTTTTGGAAAGGTGAAGACTATTTTAGAGGTAATTTCGTATTTATGACATGATACAGAACAAATACTGAGTGGATCTACTGGAAACTGAAGTGAAGAATCATGATGTTGTGATCTGGGTCAGGAAACAGTGGAAAATACCATCGGCTTAGTAAAAGAGATGGGGACTAACACTAACGCTTACTGAGCTGCGTTTAAAACTTCAGGTTATCCCGTGGGCAATGTCAGAAGGAAACTCTATATGTAGAATAAATCAAATGTGATGTGTCGGTAAGTTTATAGTCTCAGCACAACAACGAAAAGTGAAGCTAAAGGGGAATGTCTCTTTAAAACAGCCACAAATTGCAATACGGTTTGTTTTAGCGTTAAAGTGATTTAAATAGACCAGAATAGCCAAAACCCAAGGCTTACATGACAAAGTGGGCGACAAATATGCAAGCTTTGCCGTTGTAATTCGTTAATACTTTTATCCAGCGTTATAACCGAGGACATCCCCAAAATGGCAAATCAGAAGCCAGACGACAAACAGCTGCTAGCTGATAGAACTTGAACAAAACTCAGTGGTACTTCGTATTAAACACACATTTTGTGTCGCGACTTCCTACAAATGTGGGCATATTAGATTCGGATATCTGTTCCTGACAAACATGACTTACCATATACCATATTCCCAGAATAATGGTGCCCGTCCGGACGTGGCAGCAGAGGCAGCAGCTCGTTGAGTACCACCGGTCCCACGGCGAAATCATCTTCTATCCTGCTCTGAATTTCAAACTATTTCATGAATGCTGCAAAAAAAATGTATGACTGGAGGCTACAGTGTCCGAAAGCGACCGTGTAGTTGGCGTTAATGGGGGCTAGGAGCGCCACATCCAGCGTATGCCTCCGATCTCGTTCCGTAAGTGGAGTCCGGGCGAACACAGCCGTTAATCTGGCTCTTCCCGGAGTCACGTGACCGGCGGAGGAGGGAAAGATCCCGAAGCGCGTTCTGATAATAGCACGAGATGCTTCATTCACTCACTGATCAGAATTCATTATTCAACTCTTCTCTTCTTCAAGAGAAGATGCATCTATTTAATAGGCAATAGATATACTATAAATATAATAATCATTTTAATCATACAATTTACATTAAATTATTAAGTACAGACATTGATACATAATGTATTAAATATATCATTAAATATTGAAGTAACCAAATCTATTCATTTTAGTTGAAATTTATATACTGTATATGTTTAGTTCACTATTTATTTATTTCATTATTTTTTTTGTTTTGTTGCACATCATGAAATCATTTTATCTGTCACCTTTACCATCACACTCAGTGGACACATCTCACACTGCATCACTGAAGGATTCTTACCAAACACGGTGGTTCTTACAGAGCATCTGAATGACATGCGAACAGGTTGGTCACCAGTAAAAACAGAGGAATTTATTGAATTTCCTCGAGTAAACAGAAGGACGTGTATGTGTAGCTTCCTCGATTTACTTGTATAGTAGTATCAAGATAACACATTGTCATTATTTCTCCTGATTCTTCACAGCCTCACAACCCTGCACCAAACCTAACAGATGGGCCAGTGATTGTATCTCTAAGCTCTGCTGGGTGGACTGCATCATCGTTACATTAGGGGATTTTCCTCTCCTGGCATGACTTAAAACTGACCAGACTGCCACCACTTTAAATGCTGGGAAACAATTTAAGAGAAAATCTCAAACTGATGATCATTTTTTACAGCTTTAAAGAATATTGCACAGCGTATTTGTGGAAGTGTAGCGAGGGCTCTGACATAATGACCGGAAATACAAATCCCTATAATCCGTTTTCTCAGACTTACTGGGGAAAAATAAAATCCCACTCAGGAGAGCACAGATATATTAGGTTGGCTGTAATGTAATGTAATGACAAGACTATGTGAAGTCAGTATTTGTCATAATGTTTAAGACAGCATTAGCAAGCGAATTTTAGCGAACAGGGTTTTAAGCCTTCTATTACAGAGAAACCACTACTATTATTTCTCTCTTTCATTTACACAAATACAAAAAAGTAAAACAATCCCCTTGCAGTGAAGAGCAAAAAACTAAATCAAACAAACAACAAACATGATATCCATCTAAAGTGAAGTTGAATGGACAGTGAGCCAGAGACTGTGAGAGATTAAATACTGGATAAATCCTAAATGAACTGAGAGGGAAGGGATGGAGAGAGAGAGATGAGGCGAAGGAGGTCAGGCTCTGCAAGCGTGCCACGCGACTGCCTCGCCACATTGACTATGACAGCAGTCTGACCTCAGGAGCCTGGCTGCTGACACAGATTTGTACCAAACAGCATTTAGTGAATCCTTTTATTAACAGATTTGCGTTTAGTGCGACAGAAAACATAAAAACAACATGCCAAGTGTCCAGGAGAAATCACCACTCACCGTCAGTATTGTTTGTGTGGAGTTCTGCTAAAAGAATATGCTTTTCGTTCTTACTTTACTCTCATTTGGCAACAAAAACACAAGTCAAACAGGTAAAACTCTTCAGAATAACCAATTCATTAACTATATAATTCCTATAAAGCTATTAAGTGTTGATATGAACATTTTTTCCAGTTCTTGATGTTTTCAATTATATCGCTCCAGAGTTCCCTTCCCATCACAAGGAAAGACCTTGGAGTTACTACTAATCTTCATTTCTTATTAAAACAACACAAAAAGCACAATTCTGTAACAATGTCATATCAAGCACTTATTTATTTATCATCTTTACCAAACAAACATAGAAATATCATTTGTATCGCCTCAATAAACAAAATCATTCACAAAAATAATTTCAAAGAGACAAGTATATAAATACATTGATTGACTCATCCTAATCATCAGTAAAAATTAAGAAAAAAAGGCCACCTGAAGCCACAGCAACACCGATTTTGCTCTTTGAGGTCTACCAACAATTACGCACCAGCTGATCAACACCTCAATGCACTAAGGCTCTTTGCCAATCAACAGACTTGTGTTAACGTCCACAAGATTGGACACCACAGAAAAGCTGCAATTTTATCTCCTTAAAAAAAGCTGTAATAGTACATACACTCAGCGGTACTCCAGGTCCAAGTATTAACAGGTGAAGAAGATGATTGTTAATTTAATTTCATGTACACAATAACTATTATCAAAGTCATGCAAGATGAAATTAACGCTGACATCAAAACTTTCAACTGGATGGAAACTATTAAAAAAGGATTGCAGTCCAATTTCTATACATCTACAAATTAAGGCAGTATAATTATCTTCCTTTTATGTGTAACTGTGTTTGTATCTTGCTAAAAAACAACTCTGAAGAGGAATTAAAGCTGCTCCATTTCACTCTGAATGTATGTCTTCAATCTCAATTTACATTAAAAACCCTGCCCCCAGTCATAAAACCAGGACGTCAGGTGCAAACAAACAAAAAGTTATCGTTCACATTCTGCAAACAGATGTCAACATCAAAAGAAAGTCAATACAGCCTTTTGCACAGTGCAATCAGAGAACTGGAAAAGCCCTTACAATCTCTACATTTGGCATGGCTTTTTCTAGCACAAAAACAAAAGTGTGTTAAAACAACATATACCGTGCAAAAAGGATCATTAAATGTCTAAAAAAGCCAGCACAGCCAGAGACAGAATGATAAGAGTAGAAAGACAATACTAAGGGGTGCTGCTGCTTTATGGGATAATCCATCTGCTACCGTCACATTACAGTGCCCTCTGGTGGCTGGTATCAGTTATATAACAGTCCCAGTGTAAACCAATTCTCAATTTACAATGGCCAAATTTAGTGCAATTACCAGATTTAGTATAGTATAGGTTCTATCGTTTTTGTGTTGCTCTGACAATGTGTATATAACCATGTTTGAGCAAGTGAAGCATAGTATCATGTAGACATACAGGTAGACTATATTACCCCAGAAGAGTACAAGCAGTAGTTGTAGTAGACAAATTTTTGAGTTTTGTGGAATATTAGGTCGATCTTAAAACAATGCTAACATGTAATTTGTACGTTGAAATGGTTACAGGTCGATGTGGTAATTTGTTGTGTAGTGATACCTTTTTGACATCCAGCACAATCACCTTAGGTTTGTGTGTCACAGCTCAGCAAGAAGAGGAAAGACTCACTCCTCACCAGGGGACCTCACTGAGCACCCTCTACTTAATCACAGTCCAGCTCCTCCTGTGCATAATGGTGACATCCTCAGTGGTGTAAAGAAGGAGCACACTATGCACAACCTGCCTGGTGAGACCAGTGAGACGGGTGAAATAGAAGGGGAGAGAGGGCAGGAGACGACTGTCCACCACGTCCCCCAAGTGAGACACTAAAATTAACTGTTGCACAAAAGGTGTGAGCCAAGACGATCACAGTGATCCCACATGGTTTCCAACATATATATATAACTTGAGTGTGTTGTATTAAAAATAAAACATCTGCAGCGCTTCGAGAACCTGATCTGTGACAGCATGCAGCTGGTTCTCACACATTTCAGTAATTGATATGATGACAGCAGCAAGAAAACTAAACCAAATTAAACATTCTGGAGTGTTAAAATGTTTGTTCCTCTTGTATGACCATAGAAAAGTTAATATTTCTGGGTTAGTGATTATATCCATTCTTGGAAAAGAAAAAACAGAAAAAATAATTACAACATGTACCTCCACTGCAGGTCTGTCTGTCCTGAGACTTCACTCTGGTTGCAGTGTAGCAAATAGTGCAAATTATTTAAGATTTTAGTCCATAGGACTACATTTCATCGCTATATTGAGGCCAGCAGATGATGTCCTCTGCGCGTTTTCTTTTTGTTTTGGTAACTGATTAATTGGTAATGTACCTCAGAAAGAAATTCTGTACCTGCTAATTATTGCATGTGACACATTAGACAATCATTTGCATATGCTTGTTTGAGCTGTGATGTGATTTCATGTTTCCCTTCTGGCCTTTTTCTTCTCTATGGCCTTTGGAGGCTCCACAATCTGCTCAGACTCTACATGTAGATTGCAAAGTAAAGGGGAAAAAAAGACATTATTAGTAGTATTTTGAATCTGACAGACTGTGTCATAAAGACATTTCTAAAAAGTTGAAAGACTGAATAAACATGATGAGTAGTAACTGCCACACTGCTTTCTCTGTGTGTTTTTTTCTTCTGGAGCAAAGAGCTTCTTAAAAGAGTGGAAGTAAAAACTGCCTACTCTGAGACGAGGACATGCTGGGATTCAGTTTTTTGGGAACCTGCACAGGAAGCTCTTGGGGTTTGGAAACTGCATTGACCAGGAGTGCTGGGTTCGCCATCTATTATCAAACAAATGAAACTAATAAAACAGGGAGATGATGGCAATCGTTTGATGTAAATATACACTTGTACTTATACCATTAATCAGACACGTTTTCTTGCCTGAGTCTCAGATGCAGTCTCATCTTCTGTTTTCTTCTTCTTTTTTCTCTTCTTCTTAGATTTGGTAGCTACCCCAGAGGGATCCTCTATGTCCTTCTCATCCTCTGATACCTACCATAACAAAAACAGACATACAGATTACTCAGTTGAATTGATCAAGATCGATTAAGTTCTTTTGGCACGAATAATACAAAATATTGAATTAAACTGAAGTAAAGTTTACTTCCTGTTACAGGATTATCAGGCTTTGATACATACATGTACAAACATCTTTACTTTCACTTTACTTTACGCGGCAGGAACTTTTCTTCAAAGCGACTTACAAGGAGAGGACACAAGCAATTATCATTCAGGGTCTGTAAATTCTGAGTTATTAAGCTCCGCAAACCTTGTTGGGCACTGGCTGTTCCTTCGGCTTCGGCACAGGGGCTGGTGATGCCAACACGGGAGGCTCTTCATAGTTTCCCCAGTGCTCTGATGGGGCACTCCAGTCAGAGGTAGGGTCTGCTGCTATTCCATCTACAAAATTTAAACCAACAGAACATAAGATAGATACAGAAGATGTAGTACATGCTGGTGTGCGGCACTGGCGTCTGAAACACTTACTGAATCCAGACCATTCATAATCAGCGTCAGGCGCGTTTTTCCACTGTATTTGATTTGTAACTGAATTTGACGTTGGGTCTGAAACATAAAAGGTAGATAAGGACATTAGGGAATTATAAATTAGCTTATTACTAATTTAAAACACTGGTGATAAACATGAAAGTTAATCACAATAGAAACCTTTGTTGTTTGGTCCCAGAATGGACAATGGCACAGGGTTGAGGTCAGCCTTTGTTCGACCATCAATGCCACTCCATGCTGTTGATGAGAACACACAAATGATGTGCAGCAAACAAACAAGGAGTACAGATCAAGCTGTTGTATCTGATGTAAGGATTTTGTGCCACTGATGCCTCCTCACAATGCTGATGAAGATTTGAAGGATCTCATGTCCAAATCAATCAGTTAACATGTAGCTTAGCATTTAGTTTAATAATAAATTCTACTCAGCGGTGTCTAAATGAATGCTCACAGTATACAAGTTCTCTTTGTTTGAGTTGTGTTAGTGGAGAGTTCAGATTTTTTCATTGACAGTAAAAGCAAATTACTAAATAATAACTTCTGTGTTATTTTTAAGGAAAGCCACTACATTTTGGTTGGTCACGAAAATGCCCCAACTCTTAAAGCCAGTGGTTCTAAGCCGGCAAACAGTTGGTGCCACTGTGGAATTCAAGTCAGTTTAATTTCAATAATTGTTTCATCTCAAATCCAATGTGTATAGTATAGCCAAAACATTCAGTTGTACCATTCTGCTAGCATTACTATTACAGTTGTGGATTAAAAAGGTCTGCGCAAGTTGAGGCGGTACCTTGTGTCTCCTTTCCCCAACGTTGGGGCTCAGCCGGGCCCCTGTAATGTGGCGCTGAGGAAATTGTAGTCCACTTGACGCCCTCCATAGCACCCATCTTACCAGTGAGCTTCAAGGAAATGCCAGCCCATCCTCCACCGTTGACTGAGGGCTCCTCTCTCAAGCTAGTGGACACTAGAAAAGATAAAGACAAACAAACCCTAATGATCAAGTTTGTTCTGGGTTTTTCACTTAGTAGATCAAAAAAGTAGCTAAATAACGCCTTTGAATAAAAGCAGGAAATGGTGTTTATCCCACCAAAACATTGATGCATAATTAATGCTTCATGAAATTAAGAATAATTTACTCAGCAAAACAACGAAGGCACCCAGAAATGTACAAAAGGGGACACAACTTAGGGACACAAGATTTGTCAGCTTTGTCTTTACCAGCTCCACTGGCTGCATTCCCCTTTCCAGTCGGTCTTGAGTGCTGGGAATCTGAGAAAAAAATAAAGATCCGGATTTAAATCATAGATAACTGTTTAACAATTACAATTGCAATCTCTCTCTCTCTCTACACACATACACACATCTAATCCTAGAGCCCTACTCCCTTAAAGCCTATATATCCAATACAAGGTAATTACCTAGTGTTTTGAAGAAAACTCCATTTCCATTATATCCTAATGAAATACTTATAAATACATATATACAAACATATAAAAAAATATTTACACAAATACTCTCACATATAACTACAGTCACACCTTCCTATATAAATACCATTGTTTCCTCGGTTCCTCTTAGTATTGGTAGGTGCAGTGGTAACAGGTGCTGCCACATGGGCTTTCGGTGCCTCAACACCTCCAGGGCTACCAGAGTCCTCAGGGCCCTTGTCCTTCCTGCGCTGCTGCCTCTTCTCTCTGTTACTGACTTTAGTCTCCCATGCACCTATTGGTCACACAAAAAACTAATTACGCAGTGAGACTAAGAGAAACCGATGAGAGATCAGGATATAAATATCAATAATGTACGGGATGGGTTCTGCATGAGAAGAACTAAAACATCAGTTTGAAAATGGGAAGTTTAAAAATTTCCCCTACGACTGTTGAATCTTACCATCATCAGGTTCTTTTCCATCATTTGTAGATACATGCTGAACTGGTTTCCCATCAGTCTTGTTTTTTTTCTTGTTCTTTTTTGCCTGCACTGGGGGATGTACCTCATGCAACTGGCGACAGAGAGAAATAGAAGACATATTGAAGAAAAGTATGGAGGGTAATAATACTGGCAGTTATGTAAAACATTTAAATAGTTTCTGGTCGGCGTGCTACGCTGGTTAATCTTATGAGGAGTGACAGGGTTTCAGTAACATTTCACCAAAAAAGTTTGAGAGAAGTGTCTGCTCTCCAACAAACACCTTTGAGTCCTCTTACTTTTGTCAGCAGCTGCTCAAACGTACCTTCTCAGTTTTGATCTGTGGGGACGCCTTGGAAACCGCCTCAGTCGCTTCGACTTCCTCCTGAGACACAGTCACTGGTTGTCCATTTGAATGAGCCTTCTGAGAGACAAAGTAAGAAGCAAGATAAACAGCTTGTGTCATATGATCCGGTTACATAGCAAACATACGAGTCTTTTTTATATTGCAGAATATTCTAGTGGGTTTTTAGCCTTAAATAATGTGGATTTTTATAGTATTTGCAGTATACTTCACATATGATTTCCCAAAAGGCTGGTACAAGAATCTGGGAATTTTAAAACATTATATTAATTAGATTAGGCTATTTAATTGATTAGATACTTTACAACACAAATATGATGTTAAATGTTGACATCATATTTTAACTAAAGAAAGAAATATCATTTAACGGGGCTTGTGGCTACGCACACTGACAAGTAGCAACCCTTTCTCCCAACAAGTCACTGCAATTCACTGCATCATTAGCGAACAGGTTTATTTTAGTCTCTGGTAAATGGGACATAAAACGTTTCATTTATGCTGCAGCGCTAACGTTGACGATAGCTCATGCTGCGTAAGACAGTTAGCTAGCTAGCTAGCGTTAACTCGGCTGCTACACTAACAACGGGGATAAGTGTAGAATAACAGCTAGCAGCTCGTTCACTTAACACTTTTATTTAGCATCAGTTGTTTACAGAAACACAAATAAACAGATACGGCTTTGATTCACCCTTCCTAAAGCGAAAGCTTGTTGGCGCCGCTTACGGTACCTTGTCAGGCGTTTTCTTTCTGTTTCTTTTCTTTTGTTCTTCTTGCTTGGTAGATTTAGAGAAACTGGCCTTGACAGGCTCATCGCTGTCTCGGGTGACCGGGGATCCCCGCTTTTTCCCGACACTCACGCCGCCACAGACGGCGGCCCAGGACAAACACACTATCAGCAGCAGACCCGCCGCGGCCGTGCACAGGATGATCCATGTCGGGTACAGCTCGGGCTTCAGACCCAAATCCACCCCGAACTGGGCACGAACATACCCTTGACCAGACGAAAGAAGCTCCTTCAAACGAGTGGAAAACAGCTCGGCTTTTTCCAGCGCAAACCCTTGGAAATCCCAAGCCATCTTCCTAAAGCGCGAAATCACTAACGTTAGCTAAGTGTTAGCTATCATTGTCAGCATCCGTATGCTAACACACGGAGGAGTGGCTAATCTAATCTGACTGTTGGACAAACCTCAGTAAAACCACAGTACAGAGTTCAGAGTTTATTTACACTTATTTATTAGAGCCAGAGTCAGGCAGGGAGTTGGTCATACACAAATCATGACCACAAACCTTCACCCATATTTGAAACATATAAATAAAAACTAAACGTTTACATTTCAGTGAACATCAAAAATGACCAAATTTAAAACAGTTGAGCATAAAAACCAGCACCCAGAATTGCACACACAATAAAATGTATTCTAGATGTGTCAATGACCATTACCTCTCTTATAAGTGTTCGACTTTATCTTCAATGTGCTGGTAATGTAACAGTTTTATCAGATAGCAGTCTGTTGTCCTGTCAACAACTGCACAAACAAAATAAATAAATAGGTCTCGTGTAAAAATATTTACGTAACAGAATATAATCTTTGTTTCAGAAGTCTGCATCAAGGGTGAATTTACAGTCTGTCATGCTTGACATGACTCCCAATCGCTGATACTCTGCCACCCGTTTCTCGAAGAAGTTGGTTTTTCCCTCTAGTGAAATGGACTCCATGAAGTCAAAGGGATTCTCTGCTTTATAAACCTTGAAAAGATAAAAAAAAGTAGTCATGTCGTACTAAAACGATGCAACCGAAATAGTAAAATAGATTGATTCATTAAAATACATGTAAACCATTAGCCTGTAAAGCTTAGAGTTATACAATAATGCCACACTAAAGTTTGCTTTTACAGTTAGATGGGCTCTACTTTAAAACTATAAAAAAAAGAAATCCAATATGAATTCACCATTCAATTTTATAATTTAATAAAATAGATTTAATCACCTTAGCCAGCCCAAGGTCAGTGAGAAGCCGGTCAGCCACGAACTCAATGTACTGCTTCATCAGACAACTGTTGATTCCAATGAGATCCACAGGCAAAGCCTCAGTCAGAAACTCCTGCAACGCCAAAGACGGTATGTTTGTGCATTTACACTCAGAAAATAAAATAAAAGGAGCATATAGTTCCAATGTGAATGAAATGAAAACCAATATAAAGAAATTCAGTACAGAAAACAAGCAGACATGTATATTAGAACTATATTAAATATGTGTGTTAAATCCAACATTAGCTGACCTGCTCAATGCTAACAGCTTTGGTGATTATGTCGTTCACTCTGTCCTCTGATGGCTTCTTTACCAAGTAGCTGTACAGCAGGCAGGCAAAGTTACAGTGCAGGCCCTAGGAGACACATCAATGTAAACGTCAATACAGGTGATGTGAAACCACAGGTCAGTCACTAATACTAATACTAAGACTAGGTATAGCTGATCTGATCACATTTCAACAGCAACAGTGATATGATAGCTAATGCAGACAATAGCTTGAGCGACCTGAAATGACCTGTGGCGAACAAAATCACCCAATACACAAGTTCTTTACAGTATTATAGAACACAAGTGATTTCCATGATTTCCGCATGTATTGTGTCAACTGAGGTCAGATTACAGACAGTTGCATTTAAAGTGAAGCAGTTCTTTCAAAAGACTATAAAAACTATAAGAAACAGATTTTTTTTTTCGGAATTCCTCCCACCTCATCCCTGCTAATCAGCTCATTGGAATATGTAAGGCCAGGCATTAGGCCTCTCTTCTTGAGCCAGTAGATGGCAGCGAACGAGCCAGAGAAGAAGATACCCTCCACAGCTGCAAAAGCCACAATTCTTTCCCCTGAGGGCAAAAAATCATCACAACTATTATACACACCCTTACATGATCTGGTAGACCAGACGATCTCATTATATTCAGTATATAATATGATGTTTACATGACATGTCTTCCTTACCAAATGTGGATTTGCTGTCATTTATCCATTGGAGGGCCCAGTCTGCTTTTCTTTTCACACAAGGAAGTGTCTCCATGGCATTAAACAAATAGTCCCTATAACACATTAAATTAGTTTAAAACCATTAACATTAAACATACATAACAGACATAGTCCGCGTATAAGGATGTAGTTTCTTCCAGAATTTCTAAAGATGCAGGATAAATGAAATCAGTAAGGTGTGTTTTGTAGAAGAATAAAATATTGAGTCCATCTTTAGCTGCACTGGAATTGTTGTTTTTATTAATCTGTAGATGCATCAAAACTTCTGCAGCTGTGAATAAAAAACAAACCACCAAAAAGTGGTGTAGACTTTTCCTGTGATGAACAGGTGTAGACCTGACAGTTAAGAAAAGAAAATATGGAAATATTTGTCTATACTGGTTTATTAGTATGCAATTATGTTGCTTAATAACGTATATACACTACCAGTCAAAGTTCAGGACACACGCTTTACCATCTTTTCCATTAAACGATGCACGTCTTCATTTATGTAACCTTTATGGCAAAGGTTTTATCTGTCATCCTCTTGATTTAATAAAAATTAACTGTCTGAAGACAATACTAATGTTTGATTACTATAGGCATCTGTATGTTATATAATAGTCATTTTTTTTATATTAAAAATGTCTGAATTTCATATTAGAATTTGAATGTGATTTGCAGTGGTGGTAGAATTCATATTTTCATACGGCAGTCACCAACAGTGAGTCTTAAGCCAGTAAGTAACTAACCTCTCCTTCGGGTCCCTTACATATGTGTTGATGAGCATACTGTACATCTCTGAGTGAACTGTCTCTATGAGGATCTGAAAGCTGTAGAAAGATCGTGCTTCAGGGATCTGCACCTCCTGGCTGAACCTCTGCACCTGTAAAATAACGCATAAAAACACTAAGTTGACAGCCAATACATTATTTGGACTTCTCTGCCTCGAATAATTAAATGTTCTATTATATCTTTATTTGGAGGCATAGAAGCTACAAAACATCAGTTAGAGCTCAATGGCATTTTTCCAACGGCTCTCTCACCAGGTTCTCATTGACAATACCATCGCTTGCAGCAAAAAAAGCAAGGACATGTGAGATAAAGTGTTTCTCCTTGGGCTTCAAACAATCCCATTGTGCCAGGTCTTTGGATAGATCGACCTGAAAGACAAAATATCAGCAGTATGCAGAATTGATTTTTTAGGTTTTAGTATGTCAAGATCTGTTGGACAATCAATTGGGATTCATCATTAGATGTGTGTATATTCTTTGTTTCTACTACTTTTTTTGTCAAGGTTGGTTTATGGGTTACAATTACCATTATATAATAACCTAACTGCTTATTGTATCTGACTCTGCTGACACCTAGGTTTTATTTCTACAAAGATTTGGTTCGTAAAGTTTCATTTATCTGAAATGCTGAACTGAAATACCCACCTCTTCCACCGTCCAGAAAGAGGCTTGTGCCTGCTTGTACATCTTCCAGATGTCGGGGTACTGAATGGGGAAAATAACGAACCGTCTGGGATTCTCTCGAAGCAAAGGTTCTTTCTCTGTATCGGAACCGTTTTGGTAGTCACCATCTTTACATTTGAAGCCGTTCTACAAAGAACCAGAGCACAGTAAAGACACAGAAAATAAGTTAACTTCCACGTTGAGTTTGACACTTGATGAGGCATTATTTTGTTGATAAACTGGAATTCGACATTATCCGTAACTTATCACTAATATCCCGACCAGCTTTGGACTTTGGTAGACAACTATCTTATGGACTGTGCCTTTATTTACAACATAGACAACTGCGCTTGCGCACTAACCGTAGGAATCACAACAAAGAACATATAGAATTTACACATCCAATGTAGCATGTTGAGAGTCTTTACATGACAAGTAATTATCTTTTTTCTAAACAGTTTTTAGCTCTATTTTGCTGACGGTTGTGATCGGCACTCACGCCATTCCGTGTCTATGTGAGCTAACATGGACAGTCAATGCTAGCTTGTTTTACAGTTACGGTGCCCATAAACAACTAGTAATACATAATATTTTTAACCAAGCGACACTAGATGGAATATGTTAACCCGGCGGGTTGTTGTATAAAGTTAAAATGCAAATCATTGCTCGACAGTCACCTTTCACTCACTTAACTCTACTCTAACCCACTGACGTTAACATATTAGCTTAAATGCTGTGGCTACTCACCGAGTCTTTAACATTACCAGACACACCATCAACATTCGTTAGATC
This sequence comes from Microctenopoma stevenorrisi, assembly GCA_032270685.1. Classification (NCBI taxonomy): domain Eukaryota; kingdom Metazoa; phylum Chordata; class Actinopteri; order Anabantiformes; family Anabantidae; genus Microctenopoma; species Microctenopoma stevenorrisi. Next base: position 7,620,439 of record JAUMTR010000003.1, read on the forward strand.
CATTTCCTGCAATGACACCCTCTTCGCCGTCGGTGTCATTCGGTTGTCTGAATCTGCTTCGTTCTTACGTCGTGCTACAACCTTGAGTGAAAGTAGCTTTGGGTGCTGAAGCCATTTAAACGCGCTGACGCAGAGGGTGGAGCGCCTCTAGCGCTCACACGCGACACACGGTACAGAGAAAAACCACACACTACTCACATGAGAAAGGATTCCCGAAACGAGTGTGACTAGACTTCACCCTCTCACTTGAACCTTATAATATTAGTCATCATACTCCAGTCTGGAAACCGCATGCAAACAAGACAATAGCCCAAGTAATTAAGGAGCACAGTTGTTCTGACTAACCAATTCTTTTATTGAAAAGGAATGTGTGTTTACATGACATCTCCAATACAAGCTGGTTATACATGTGTTGTAAACGAGGATGAGGAGAATTACTTGTGTTTTCAATGCACGACCACAACATGCATTCAGAGATGGATTTAAAGATTTGTTAGCCAACAAATCCACATTGCTACACTGGTATATTGTGTATACCCAACCGGAAAACATCATTTGTGCAGGCCCATGCACAGTTCTGGGACTTCAGCATGAAGACTTGATGGAAGGCCATTGGTGGATCGTCATCTACCTGTGGAAACAGGTTGTGGAAGTATTGTGAGCACCATTGTGAGAAAGGAAAATGAATATTAACTGAGACAGAAATGTGCGTATTAAGATATTTAGTTTGCTGTTAAGGGTGTGTCAAATCTATGATACAAAAATGGTGGTACACTTGTATGAGTATAAATAAAAATGGTTTAGGAAAAAAACAGCAAGGTAGATTAGAATGGATTAAAGCAAGCATGAATAGCAGACTGTAGATTATCAAAAGTATATACAGACCCAGATATGTCAACTGACTAGCTTACCTGTAACTGTCCGAACACCATGATGAGGATACAGCTATCTATCGTGGGTTGGAAGTCTTGTTCTGTGATAATGTGCTTAATGCGCTTGAAAGGCAAGTTCTGTGTAGTGGAAAGAATAATATTACTGTTACGTAAAGCCACACCTAGAAACCAAAATAATTTGATACCGATAGTGAAATACTTACAGCTAGTTTCCCTGTAATGGCTTCTCTCCCTTGAAAAGGCGATCCTTCCCACGTCAAACAAGCATCAGCAGACTAGGAAAGAAGTATGTTTATATCACATAATGTACATACAGATTCTTAATAACAAATAATATTGAAATATGGCAGGAAGAGCAGCGAGTCAAACTACCAATCCAACAACTGGCAACCTCTTGAGCCACAGCCACCCAATATAAATCATTGATGTGACTGTACAACAAAGAAAGAAACAAACTCACATAAAGGTTACCCAGTCCCCCTCTGTTGGTATTGTCAAACTGGTTGTAATATTCTTGGACAAAGCCTTCTCCAATTTTTTGCCATATTTCTTTCTCGCAAGCCATATGTGAAGCTTTGGATCTGAAAAAGAGCAGAGTCTTAACATTATTTGGCAGAACTGTGGTAGACAAAACTCATAGTGATTCACACATTTACTATTACAACACTGTAGACCACTCCGTGCTCAGTCTTGTGATTCATATTCAGGAGGAAGAATATGCTTTTCAAATAGAAAACTGCTGAAAATTACAGTGTGTCCTATTTATTACACAGGCACGACTGCATTGATTATATAATAAAGTTCAGACAGAAGCCTTAGTCCATTTTGATTTCTGAACTGAATTTCTATTTTTTTATTTCCTACATATCTATGTAGATGTCGGACAGTAAACCTTTTCCCCTTGGGGATGAATAAAGTATATATCTATTTATTAACCAGAGTAGGTTTTATGTAAATTCAAGCTCGGGCTGCTTGAGAGGACTGGGCCAGCTCAGCTAACCCAGGTTTTAGAGAGCCCTGGTGCTTGTTTACCAATGAGCTGTGCTTTTTTTTTTTTGCTGTTGTATACCTGGATCACGTGAGTTCAGCCAATCAGAAGGTGTAAGTGCAGAGATGTTTGGTTCATCTCATATGTGGAGCCCTGTTCTTACCTAGACACGGCTGCATTGTTGGCGTCAACATAGGTCTCACTTAAAGAGAGAGCATCTGTTGGCAGCAGAATAAAATAGAAACAGCCGAACAAATGCTTTCTTTGGAAGGACAAATCAGTTTTGTCACATGGGGAAATAAATAAAGGTTAACTGTAAAGCTGGTCGTTTTTATTTATATTAACACATATATCGCAAAAATTTCGTCGATTTGTTGCTATTGCATACACATTAAATTAAGTTGTTGTAACTGTGTTTAGGCACTGTAAAATTAATGTTAATATTCAAGTTCTCCATCGGTTGCAACGAATTTTAACCCAGGAACTAAACTAAATTAGAAAACTTATATAACAAATTTTGTTTTATCAAACAATTACGAATAGCTGTTAATACTGTTTTCTGTGTCCGGCCGAAGTCACATTAGGCTATATAATGTTAAACTTGATTAAAATAATGTAAATCTATCAAAGAGTACTGTCGGTAGTCACATCGCTGAGTCGACCAATAACCCAAGTTATGGCTAATGTTAACGTTAGCATACAGACTGGCACTTTACGCAACCGTTTATTTTATTATTGCCTCTAACTTATCTTCATTATACTTGGCTTAACGATGCTATGTTACTAGAACGGGCGCGACTTCATCTATAGGACTATAGCATTTAAGTCCAAATCATTTTTGACATTGTAAGTTTTGGCTTACTTTTTCAAACAGCGTGGAGACAAATCCGGTCAGAATAAGGTAGATGGGGTTCCCGCTTCCTGCGAGGTATGACGAGCGTGTGACGTCGCTCGTAAACGGACCAATAAATCTCCAGGGCGCTTCAAAAGAACGCCCCGAGTTTAGTCTGACAGGCTCTTCTGCACCAAGGGTGTTCTGCCTGAAAGTTACCCGAAGCAGTTGAATAGACTATAAACAAGTGATACGGATCTCCGCAATATACGGTGGTGTTTGTAATGGATTTATTAAGGAGAACTCATAATAATCCAGTGAGTCTGTATGTACGATGAAGGGAAGGGCTGTCTGAACAATATAACTCAGGTTATCTCAAAAAGGTTTATCCAATAGCAACTGGACTTGGTGGGTTACCCACCAAGTCCAGTTGACTGAGAACCTTCACAGATAAATATAACTCAGGGTTATTTTACAGTGTGAGGTAAGGTAAATTTAGATAAACTAAAACATATTATGTCCAGGACTGAGAGACAGAAATCATTCATGGGACACCAACACAGAACTAGTCTCTATAAATCTTTAATGATTATATTAAAAACATCAACCAAAATGTACATGTAAATAAAACAACTTTATTCCTAACTATCTTTGGCAAATAATACATTAAACCATAGCTGTGATCCTTTGATTAGACATTGTAGGAAGGGTAAGGGCAATAATACAAAGTACAGCTGTCTCTGAAAAACAAGATCCAAGGTTCCTAGTTATTGATACAAAACTCAAATCACAGCTTTATCATTGACAAAATGTTTGATTCATCATTTAGTCTGACTTGTGAAATTAACTCAACTCATCTATAATGTGCTTTTTTGTGTGTGTGCATCATAGATGTAACCTGATGTCAATCGGGCAACTAGGATTGATAGCCAGTAACATTCAGGCTAGCAAAAAATTAAATATATTTATATGGAAGACATTAAATGTCTAACTGGATGAGATTGATATTGCTTGGGATAAAGATGAGACATTAAATGTACAGATAAATTAATAACAGCATGCACACCTTTACAAACACCAGTAACAGGAATGCAATCCTTAAAAAAGCTGGATTAATTCTTCACGTATTACATGTTAACATCTTTACAGCTCCTCCTATGGTACCATTTTTATGGTGGGATGACTTTGTCCCTCTGGCTTCTCGCACGTCCAACATCTGACATTATTTTTCTCACAACTAGTGGAAACATGACTGACAAAAAAGACCAATTTAGGCACTTTAAAAATTAAATTGCTACAGTTCTGTGCTCAATGCTGCCAGGAAACTGACACTCAAAAATGCAGTGTCTTCATGCTCTTTACGTTTGGTGACTTGTTCAGAAAGGCTACTATTGCTTTGATGAGGCCACTGCACCAACATATCCTCTTGCAATGGATGGCAGTAGGAATTGTCTTTACAGTTTCACCAAACAGGCCTCTGAGGTTAGAACCAAGTTAGGTGGGAAATCTTCCAGTGTGTCACTGTTCTGGTTGTGATGTGAAATAATCATCTGTCCGAAACACACTAGGGATCTCTTGATGCTGATGTGGTGCTAGTCTTCTCGAGCTCGCCGGTTTCTGTCAATAAACAGACAAAATAATCGGAATTGTCCAATAAACCAACCTGGCGTAGAATTGAAATAACTGGACTTTTATTTATTGGAAATAATCTCTGTTCAACTCAGCACCACAAAAGACAATTGTTAAAATGAAGAGACATAAGATTCATAGTCACTAAGAAAACCAGACAAGTATATGAAGGAGCCCTCACATTTAAAAAGCCTGGAGTACTCATCGTGCGGAGGATCTTCTTGAAAGCACCTGGAAGCGTTCCTAATTCTCCTTCTGCTTGTGTGACTTGCTCTTCCATGGCACTAACATTAGTTCCCACCATTTTTACAAAGGCCTGGCGAAACAGGAAAATGTCACCAAAAGCTTAAGCATTACACAAAAAAAAGAGTTGTGATTTTAATTTTTTATGTTTAAATGTCAGCTAGAGAGAGAACAGTAAAACAGTTTGAGTTAATGGAAAAGGGAATAATAAAAGACCAAATGGACTGTAATACAACAATTCTCTTATTCCAGGAAAACAATTATAACACTGCTTACACGTTCTACTTTTATAACATTACATCAGAGTGTTCAAGTTAGCTTAATTTCTCAGTCCTTGTTTATATAGTTTCTAGACTGCTTCAGCTACAAAACGCCATGAATTACGTTACAGCACCAAGTCAAAAATATTGTCTACAGCAGAAATGTCCTACTTAACCAAATGATCACTTACCTCTAACTTGTCGATTCTTCTGTATATTTGTCTCATTTCAATGGACTTCTGCTGGATTTGAGGTAGGTTTTCATTAACTATCTGGGAGGTATCATTACGGATCTACATACAAAATATAAACAAGTGTGAAACAAGAATGCATGTGAATTCACATAACTTATTATAGATATATAATTCATAATTGTTGACAGTTTCATAGGGTTGTCGTACCATATCCAGCATTCCAACAAACTCATCCACTCTTGTCAGCATTTCTTCCAAGCTCTTCTCCAAACACAGGATCTAGAAGAAAATTATAAAAAGAAAGGGCTGTAAATGATAAATTAAGGCAACCGTAACTGTATGCACCAGTCCCAGTGCAACTCAAAATCAGTTCCACACACTTCATCTTTCAGTTGTGTTGGGGGAACCTCAGGGTCAAAACAAAAGCTCATTTGTCTTCCCACAGAGTTAGCCTGTTCGCTCAGCTTCTAAATAAATTGCCTGGTGTCACGCATATCCAGTTAATGTCAAGTGAGGACTGACAGCATGTTGGTCAGCTGGCTATTGTAAATAAAACTTAAGAAAACACACATACCAACAGCGTTCTCCCTGAACTCCAGAGAGTTCACACTTTTTCGAGTTGACTAACTGTGTGGGCTCAGCTAGTTTGTATGTTTGTTGTCCTACAGTTTAGTTGGGAGCCACAGAACAAAGAGAGTGAGTCTCAAGTCATTATTCTGATCTGATCTAAACTGATGGTAGCAGGTAGGAGGTTTGAAGGTTAGTAGGAGGGTTTCTCTATTGGCTTAATAACCATTAAACAAATCACTGCATTACAGCTCATACACTTATCATAAAAATGCCTCTTTACGAAGTCGTAACGTTACTACAGGCGATTAGATGATTGTAGTGTCAGAAACAGTTAAGTCAAGCTAGCTCGTTTTCTATAGCGTTAGTAATGAAAACAACGGTACAAACCTCTTCTCCAGCTGTGGCTCTGAGGTACGAGGAGTAGCTGAGGGCGGTGCGTCTCAGGTCTTCGTCGTCCTGCTCTGGGACGTGCTGCTCGGTTGACCCGGACTCTGCTACTTCGTTGAGGCTCGGGCTCTGAAGGATAACGTTAGCTGCTGCGCCAAAGCTGGGGCTCTGCGACACGGTGCCGCTGCTCAGGATTTCGCTCACCATGGACAAGCTGCTCGCACTCTGGGAGACGATGCCGCTGTCTGTGCTTATCTCAGCGCTGGACTCCTCCAAAGGGGACAGAATACCCACCCTGTCATTCCGATTAGGGTCCATGTCGCCTGTCTTTCTGATCTACTGCCGTGTTTTGCATGGTCAACTGACCGGATCACGTGAATTTTACAGCGGACGGTGGCTCATAAGGGTCAATACAGAATATCCCACAATAAAGCGATGCGCACTTTTTTTGTACTGTACATACTCTCATTTTAGTCTAACTCTTTAGCTCTACTTAAAGAGTCTAGAGCGGGAATCAAAGCGAAACCCAGTATAAACCCTCAAGGAATTGGGAAATTACTATTTGAAACAGAAAATGTACAAACATAATCATTAAAAAGGCATTTACCCTTTCAGTCAAAATGCATCAGTGACATGTGAAAAATCGACCTATTAATTACTACATGCAAAGTTCCTTATCTGTATTGCACGTTTGCATGACATACTATATCATCACAAACATGTCCAGCAGGTGGCAGTGGATCAGTGATCTGAATCTGACTGGTCCAGATCCAGTCGTGATCCAGATCTTACTGGTTGCCAAAGATATATGATACATTTCAACAAACAAAATATTTTACAGATTTATTGGCTGGTACAATATTTTATTTGGAGAGAAAATGCAACAATTTTTTTGGAGAAATAAATTCCCCTCAAAACTAATTACACTTTATTAAAAAAGAATCACATATGTATATTGCATTAAATGCATGACTGAGGATTTAATGCACATCAGAATTTGAATGTCCTCTGATGGCTATTTTTAAAATCATCCTAACAAGAATGTATCAGTATAAAGCAGTCTACATTTAAAGCCCAAATTGCAAGTAGTGTATCTGTGTGAACATTGTTCTTTTACACAATAGTGTAAAGATCTAAGCACACATTCCACTGATTCATCCACAGGTCGCCACATGAAATAAAGTCTGTGTTAAATCACTGATAGCAAAGACTCTGACAGAATTTGGGGTAAATTCACAATCTGCTGATTGGCGGAAAAGACTACAACCACAGGACACAAGTTGGGTGTCAGTGATCTATTAGCTGTTTGAGCCGTATGGCATGCCTAGTAAACACAGCAGACAATTCATTAGCAGTGAGGTGAAAAGGGGTCTGCTGCTGCATTCCTTGTACGTATATAGGTCAGATGCCACTGGCTGCAACTGACAACTTGAGGATGATAAAGACTGTATCTGAAAAAGGGAAAATGCAACCTTTAGATAGCCTGTCTTCACGTTGTGATGTCTAGAGCAAATTATTTTGTACTTGACCTTTGTCTCTTTCCCACTTCCCCTCATCATGAAATTGCTTCCATCACACAGCGATTTGCTGCAATAAACTACAGATTCACATGATTGGTGTGAGGTTAAACTGACAATGAAAGTTTAGTTTTCCATGGGTAGCGAGTGAAAATATCGGAGTGGCTTTCGTTAAGATTGAGAATGTTAATGGAACCATTTGTCCAGAGACAGTACACCCATACAACATGTTTTGTGGCTATGCATTCCTGGCCCGCATTTGCTGTTAGTGGTAAGAATTTGGATGTCAGCATCTTCAGTGATAATTTGATCCGTTGACTGTCAGCAGTGAGCCTTGAGAAAGGCTCCGACATTTGGTTCTGAAGGCTTGAAACCAAGAGTTGATGATTTAGCATTTTATCTCAAAATACAGTTAAGCTGAGCTGGAAAAAATAATAACCATGAAATTACAACCATTCGTCCTGCTTGTGTAGTAAATATTTCTTTGCTATAAAACTTTGGTGAAACAGTTTAAATGACTACAATTTTATACACCAATCATGATGCACAGAAAATATTCCAAATATTTTGTGTTTTAAATCATCTAAGGTCAGAATAACCTGCTATTATTCCCGCCCACTTAAACTTTTGATGTAAATGTGTTTTATAAGATTTACCATTCACAGGAAATGATACATAACAGATTATTTTCTGTTATGAAACGCAGATTAAGAAGAAATATTTTGTGGCAATATTTGGTAAAATAAGCTCTAACCAGCACATTGGTAGCCATTGATCAGTGTAATACATGTAACATTCAAGTTTATAGCTATACAAATGAGGATGTGATGGCTTAAACTTACACAATCCAATCCAATAAATGCTAAACTAAACAAACATCACATTTCTAGTTTACAAAATTGTAAGACAGAATAATTTATTGGAGCAGATACAAGGATTTGATCACAACACTCAATGCATAAAAGAACTATTAAAAAAATCTCTACACAGCATTTACCAGAATATAAGAAATATAGATTTACTCTTTAAAAACATCCATAAACAACCCCAAGATGGTCCCAGTAAAAATAATGAAAGAATCTTGATAAAAGTGGTCACTAACAAGGATATCAGACTGTTGGCACATTCAGAACTCTAGGATACAGTGGACCTGCCTGAAAACAGTTATTTGTTCTGATGCTTGTTACATACATACAAATCTTTTCATGTAAGACAAAGACAGCTTAAAAAATACAAGAAATATATACAAAACATTTTCCTTGTTTCCTGGTTTGCAACTTCCTATTATCAATTATCATGTCAAATAAACAGAAGTTACAAAAGTAGTATCTGACAAAACATAATTGCGCTCGTATTTATCCTGCCTCGTGTTCCAGTTTAAGTCTTTGAGCAGTCAGGATGTTTATGTCTCTGAGTGTGTGTTTATGATTATTATAGGGTAATGACGGTGCCATCCTCCTCCACCCCTCCCCTGGGCAGTGCAAGACTGTGCCGCTGGTCCGTTTTCAAGGAACTGAGGATTTTGTGCAGGCTTCCGTTGCTGTGGCGCAGCGCTGTGCTGCTGCTATGATGAGGAGGCTGTATGTGATGGTGACTGTGCTGGGACTGTTGGTGTGCAGTGTGCTGAAGATTCAGGTCTCTGTGGAGCTGATAGCTGAGGTTGCTTTGTTGGTGAGACCCCCCGTTGAGACTGGGCTGGGAGTGGAATGAGGCAGTGGAGACCACTGACACAGGACGTGTAGGAGGGCTGGGAGGAACCACTGGGCCTGAAACAGTTGTTGCTGTGTGCTGGTGTATGCGAGACAGACTGGACGCCAGGGAAGCATTGGACCTCTGAGACGGACGCTTGAGGCTGCTCTCAATAACGATATCTGCATCTTCATCACTCTCTAGATCATCTTGGTATCCGTGTGCTCCAGAGGACATCACCCCCGCTGAGGCCACTGACAAACTTGGGTAGCCAGTCGACCCACTGCTGTCAGATGACTGTCCGGAGCTGCCGGAGATTCTGCTACTGCGGACTACATTGTTGCGCTGGTTCACTGGCTTCACTGTCACAATGAGATTGTGGCTGTTGGCGATCATCATATCCGTTACCTGATCCAAGGACTTTCCACTCACTTCTATGCCATTCACCTCCAGCACCTCATCATTAACCGCCAGTAGCCCGGTGCTCTCGGCCAACCCTCCAGGGACCATTCGAGATATGAAGATGCCCGGGACTTTCTCCAGCCCATGCGGCGTCACTCGTACACTGGTTCCATCTCGGATGTAAAAGCCCAGGGGTTTGTCTGAGCCATGGCGATACAGGCGGACACGGCGGTGAGATTCAGGTAGAATGTCCACGTCAATGATGGAGGAAACGGGGCGGAAGTCCTGGGGCATGCCGATGCGGATGTGTGGCCGCTTGCGGTTGATATCGTTGTTTCGCAGGGCAACTACTGCCTTCTTCTTACGAGTTAACGTGTTGGTGCCAAAGTTAGCATAGTCAACTTCTTCTGCAAAGAAACAAAGGAAACAGAAAGAGTCTGTTAATTATTCAGATCAGTGAATTCATAACTACTAATGTTACATTTTTCCTGTGTCCGTATTTCTCAAATGTTCAGGTGGACACAATTATTGAAGAACAAACACCATGACAGACTTCTTTGACAGACTTAAAGAACACAAAAGTTTGGAAGCTGGAGGATTTGTCGAGTCCAAACAAACTGACAACAGAACAAGCTTCCATTCATCAACTACAAAAAGTGTACATGAATACTCAAGCTTTTGCCTAAACCTTTAAATAAAACCACCTGCATTAGAAACTATGCACAGATGTGGCTAAAAGGATTTTCTACATGTTGTAGTGTCTGTGCAGTGCATGTTCCACAATGCAGTCCTTTTTACTAAAGAAAAAGCCTGAGTGCTTGCTGGTTTAGTCTTAATGATGAGTGCAGCGTATATATGACACATGAGAATATCAACTGTATTCACACAGTTACCAACTTTCTGTGTGCGAGGGTGTGTGTGTTCGGAAAAAATCCTGAGTGCAGAGCATTCCTGCTTGTGCTGACAGAGGTGACACACCCTTGTGCTACCAGGCAGCAGCTGTAGAGTTTCTCAATGTGCATTTCTGCACCTGAATAAAGAGACACACACACACTCTACACTCAGTGTAGACAAGAAACTCAGAAGATTTCTGCAATTACAGTATAAAAAAATCAACAACTTAAATCTCAAACATGCCACCCTTTGTGGGTGCCTTTCTACAACCCAAGGACACCTTACAGAGCATAAAAACAAATAATCGTAAAAAACATACACACACATATACAAAGTAATAAAACCCAAGGAAAAGTAATAGGAACCAGGAATTGATAAGTAAATCAGTCTCTAGAGAGAGTAGACCAGCTTA
>JAUMTR010000003.1:7631448-7653230 GCA_032270685.1 Microctenopoma stevenorrisi
GAAGTGAGTGAGGAGTGTGGAAAAATCCTTAATAAAATCCTTATTTGGCTTGGGTGGTCGGTAAACTGTGCATATGACTGTGGGAGTGGGTCCAGCTAGCTGTGATGCGGTGTATTCAAACGACTGGAAGACAGGAGGAGATACCGGGATGACTTTCCACTGTTCGCGGTGAATTATCGCGAGGCCCCCGCCCCTCCCCAAGGCGCGGGGTTGACAGATGTAAACAAACCCAGGTGGAGTGGATTCGTTGAGGGTAACAAAGTAGCGGGGTATTGACGCAGTGCTTTTGTTGGGACACAGATTAAGGATATGGCAGCCCAGGTAAGCACAGACCACACAAGTATCCTGTTGATCCGCATTTTGATGCAGGCCGGTGAAGATGGTCAGATGGCCAGATGTGGAGTGGTTTGTTGTGATGGTTGTCCAGTTTTTTCTTGGGTATTGAGACAGTGTTGTCATGCAGTAATTGGATTAAACAAAATAGCAAAATAGCAACCGGTGAGCAGCGCGCCAGCGTGCACTCAACCGGAACCGGAAGTGAGGCAAGAGTCGACAGAAAATTCGACAGAAAATTATATACGTGTATGACATCACACTCAAGACAACAATGTCTGAATTAAGTCATTACGTTTTTGAGAAGAAGAAGAAATAAATGCAGTCATGCAGACTCCTTGATTAAAAAAAACAACCAAAAAACAGTTTCCTTCTCAGGCAGACAGGAAATCTGGACACAGCAAAACTTGATATGACAGGAAGTAAGGATCCCCAGGCGGGAGCATCACCTCCTGCAATTCCAAGGCAAACAACAATGAGTCATCTTTTCCCGTCTGCTTAGGACACCTGCTTTATAAAATGATTGTGTGCATGTGTTCGGGAGTTCGAATCTATGGGTGAGCACGCTGTATCTTTTGGCCCCATCTTCAAAGTACACTGTGAAAGCAGACAACACTCGAACAAAAGTCTCTGAGATGAGCCAGCTGGCCGGTCTTTCCTCCTGCCTCAGAGGAGTGTGGACGTGTGCCACATGACTCCATATGAAGCGCTGACTCAACATTAATATAGGTCTTCCACCTCCATCAACTCATGGGCAGAATGTTGACTAAGCAATTGTCATGTTTTATTTTAGCTTTAGAAAAGTGTGCATGGTCTGTGGGAAAAATTCTCCTAGCGCAAGTCCTCATGGTCAGGTGGGATGAAGCACTCCGTGGAGTCAACAGTGACACTAAATATAGCAGACCTGGGGAACAAAATTGGGGAATGATAACTGAATCTTAGTGAAATAGTAGATGAATTTGCTATTGCAAAAGTACATTATACTTGATGTAGACATGTCTCTCATCATCATTTCCTAAAACTTTTCTTTTTCCAAAAGCATCCAAGTATCCATAAACCTTTAAATATGCTATTTTTAGTGTTCTATACATACTATGGCAGAAGCTGATTTGACTAAACCCAGACAAGGCATTTGCTGTAGGGCTGGAATTTCTGCCACAAGTGCAAGTCTCCCTGATGGGAACCATATTGGGGCAGGGTCTCATTACAGGTCCATGTTGTACCACCCTCCTCCTTCCATACCGTCACCTCGGTGTGAAACCAAAGCCACACCACATCACCGGTGTATTTAACAGAACAGATAACCTCTCAGTCAAAAATCCTACGTGTACAACTATAATTATACTTTGTGTGTGTAATGTCTCACAGCTGCTTGAAAATCTCATAAGAAGGCCATGTTGGGGTAATTTGTTTGAAGAAAGCTACAAATACAAAAACACCGGCTGTGTTGGATCCTATAGCTGAAGATCCTAGCTAAGCTGCGCAGGGGTTAAGTATGGATTTAAAGCACTTGGTGCTGATTGCACTGATCACTGTACACAAAGGAAACTACATTTTAAAAAGGTCTATCTGTAAATGTCGCCTCAGTGGTTTTTATAAATGGAAAAAAATGATAAAACACTCCCCTATATTTATTATTTTAAAAGCAAGACCATAAAAGTAAAAAGCAGTAATGCCGTATACTGTAGTTTGTGGAAAATGTGACTGAGAGCCAAGTATGCATTCAAGAAGGCACTCAAATCAAAACAAGCACAGTGATAAGATTCTCCAACATTCACTTTTCCCAGCTTCTCAAATATGAGAATGCTTTGTTTTTCAGAAACTGAATATAATTTCCTTATGGACTAGTGCGTGGACAAAACAAGTATGCATGTCACTGACCTGGGCAAAATAATGCTTAGCATTTTTCATTTGGCAATTAAAAAACAATCAACAACATCCTCAATAATCAGTAGATGAGAATAGACCTTCCATAACAAGTACAGCTGAAGCTACATTCAAGTAGAAAGTCCTGGTGCACTATGGATTGAATTTTAGAAAGGTCAAAGAAGTCGAGTCACCGAACCGGACTGTGGCAGCAGAACGCTAACTATGGATGACTGTCTGCAGGTCTAGGGTACTACATCCTAAAACACTATACCAAAAATTGTCAATGTTAATAAACACTGAGTAAACTAATCTGAGCATTAGAGACTTCGAGGAAAACCACTTCGAGGTTTTAACCATCTGTGACAGAAGTCAGTCTTCAAAAAAGTATACTCCTTTAACATTTAAGATGCGGGAAACATATTCATACCAAACAACTCTTATAAAAAAGGTCAGCGAGGACTTCAAAGAAACTAAATTAGAATGAATCAGGTGTCTCACACACAAACACCTACACAGTTCAACACAGGGTTTCTGGCACAAAGTACGGCTTAGTGGGCATGTTCTAGTCGATCACACAAAGGTTATCGTAACAACTCTCGACAAACCTAATCCCCGCTAAACTGAAGCATGATGGGTAAGCCAATGTGAACCTGATGATCAAAGACTGTTGGGTCACTGCCAGGCATCTGCAGGCTCAACAGTACCTCAGGAACAAAGCCTATTAAAATGACTTGGTCTTCAATTAGCTGTCAGTCAATTATTCCACTGTTTTGTTTATTATCCAATATAATTTCCTTATCAGTATATATTATAAAGTGACAATTAAGGCAATGCACAGTCTGGTATCATTTATTGTGCATGGCTTGTACAAACCAGCTTTTTGTGTTTACTAAACTTGAATGTCAGGGAATTCTCGCCATCTAAACTCCAGCTAACAGTTCAGCTGAAAAAAAGTAAAATGTTCATTCACCTAACACGTAGCATATGTGGTGAGAGTGTCAGCAATGGTAAGGTGAGCACTCTGGTGGACAAAGGTCAGAAATCAATAGTGGGATATCCGCTTCATTTAAGGAGGAATAATCAAATTGAAGCACATAACATAGCTACAATGCACATCTTGTGCAAGATCACGGAAAAGAGGTCAAGAGGTGGAAAGATTTTCTCCATTTTGCTCTCTGTGTGGCAGTGTGGGCGTATATGACGTCTGAGGAATTTGGAGATATTTCCAAACAGGTTGAAGACCTGCTTAACTTCTTAAGACAGGCATGGGCAGCTTTGAACTAAAGTAACTGACTATTTCAAGCTTGCCTAGATACCGTTTTAAGTAATGTGATCTGTCACTGTGCTTTCACAAAGCAAATTAAAAGTGGAAAAACAGTCTTTGTTCCACTGAAGCCACCTCTGCTTAACCCAAGCTGTGAAAAAAAACAGGCCTTTTAAAAGTCCTACTGCTTTTTCATCACCTCCCATAAAAAGACAGGAATCTAGAGAGTTTTACGATCAGCCATTAGGGCCTTGCACACTTGTTCCTGGCAGGTCTTCTTACACTCACTACTGACTCCACACAACTATAAACAGAAAGAAAAGACAACGAACAGCGAAATTAACCAAAACAAAAACACACTTTCATTCTGCAACGGTGCTTTTTCTGTTTCTGTGCTTTTTTGTGTACAATTTAATAGATGATGCAATGTGAGTGGAAGCTTTAAATTATTATCATCAAATTGTGTGATGTGTGTGTACACCACTTTTTCAGTGACTAGGCCAGGGGTAGGCAAGTTCGGACCTAGAGAGACGCAGCCCTGCTCGTTTTCCAACCCTCCAGCTGGTAACCAAGAGCAGGAACTGTTGATTACCTGGATCAGGTGTGTTCAGCCAGTCAGAAGCTGCAAGTGCAGGGATGGTTGGAAAACAAGCAGGGCAGCGGCTTTCTAGTACCGAACTTACCTACCCCTGGACTAGGCTGTTACTAACAAGCAAAAATATTAATTCTTGATGTCAACATATATTAATATACACCCACATGCAAATGAATGGGATGCTTTTAGTTCACACAGTGGTACCATAACAAAAACTCCTGTGGAACCAGCTCCCAGTTAAAGTTCGGGGGTCAAACACCCTCTCTACCTTTAAGATTAGACTTAAAACTAACCTTTTTGAAAGAGCTTATAGTTAGAGATGGATCAGGTGACTGATCCATGTAAGCATGTTCTTTGTCTTGGCGAGTTAGGCCTTATCAGGGTACTTTGCTGTAGTATCTCAGTTTTTGCGAGAACTGAATGGTAATTGCTGGTGTCTTCTCCTTGTAAGTCGCTTTGGATAAAAGCGTCTGCCAAGTAAAGTAAAGTAAAGTAAACCATCTCTAAATGAAGCTGACTCTATATCACACTCAGCTCCTCTCCTTCTTTTCCTTCTCTGTCCACTTTCTAAAATCATTGCATGTTATTAACTTTGTTTTTTCTCTCTCCCATAGTTGTGCTTTGTCCTCTCTCCCTTTCTCTTTCTCCCTCTGTGTCTTTCCTCAGGTATCCTCGACCTTGGAGCTGCAGTTAATGGTCCTGCCAACCTGCCCAGTGCTATGTCTGCTGCTCCTTGTTGTTGTTATGGTCTCTGTTACCTGCTGTTCTTTTCTCTCTCCTCTGTCCACTAACCCCAACTGGTCGAGGCAGATGGCCGCCCACCCTGAGCCTGGTTCTGCTGGAGGTTTTTTTTTTTTCATTAATGGGAGTTTTTCCTCTCCACTGTTGCTTCAGAAGTGGGACCAGCTCAAGTGGGACTGTTGGGTTTTCTACATTTTTCCGTATATATTTATAATGTGTAAGGTCTTAAACCTTACACTGTAAAGTGCCTTGAGATGACTTATGCTGTGAATTGGCGCTATATAAATAAAGCTGAATTTAATTGAATCAGTGCAGTTTCACTTAGAGCAGTGGTTCCCAAAGTTGGTCCTCGGGCAGCTATCCGTGCCCTACACACAGGTTCCAGTTGTCTTTCAGCTTCTGACTGACAAAAACAAATCAACAGTGTGGGGCAGGGATAACTGGAAAATAAGCAGGGCAGTGGGACCAGAGTACTGAGCTTGAGAACCACCTCCTTAGAGCTTTACAGATGAAATTCTATCAATATGCTAAATGCTAGACTATTTGGCAAGCATCAGCACATAGTCACAGTCCAGTAAAAACGAAATGTCTCCAGATCTGGTTATTTTGACTTTCTCATATAAATAAACAGTTTAGAGAAGCACACTGCGTTGCACTCATGCAGAGGTTAGCTGAGACGATTGTTGGCACTCAAATGGACACAGGCATGTAAGCTCTTTATCTCCATGTCCAAACTATGCTAAGCTAACAGGCAGCTAACCATTTCATATCTACTGTACAGGCATGAGAGTGACATCAACCTCTTCGCCCCAACTCCAAGCATATTTATTCTTTATGGTTCTACTTCTTAAGCAAAATAAATATACAAAAAAAGGAAAATTATTCAGTTTAGACTACAGTAAACTGCAATGCATCACCTACAGCCTGTTGCTGTATCTACGGCAGGTCCAGCTACAATCCATCTATGAAAGTGACATTCCTGCACCCCAACAACCCTGCCCCCATGCTTGCTGGTCTTCAGCCAAGCATGACAAAGTGCTTAGTGACAGGAGAGACCATATTCACTGGGAGAGACGAGGCACACAGAGAATAGTGCATAGTTCTAGACCCTGCTGCCTTTTGCATTAGGTCACTGGATGCTGTGGCAGTGGGTTTCATCACACACATGCAAACACACAGCTGGAAGATCCTTACTTTTAAAACCAGCAGGAATATGGCATACATTAGAATAGGAAAAAACAGCACATGACAGAGCAGAACTAGGCATATGTAACCACTGAAACAAGATACCTTTAGCCAAGGTTGCATTTTTGGCATTGTTTGCACTGCAGAAAACACGCCCTAATGAAATGCAGAGGGCCTTGTACTCATGTCTCCCCATAGCATGGGGCCAGCAATAGCTAATTTTCATGACTCTCCATTAGTTTTGTAAAATCCAGAAAAATGAGCTGAATTGCAAGTTTCTACATTTTCCCCCAATGTAAACGGGAAAGGGTAAAAAAGAGGCAACAAGCATTTCTCTTTGAATCGAGTTACATTCAGTTGCCAAGTTATATTTGCCAACACAAATTGATTGCAGAGCTGCTCTCAATGGGACATACATACATGTAAGGAGTGAACTAAAACAATCCTGCAGGTCATTTCTGGAGAGCCTATCTTTGTGCTTTGAGGGTGACTACTGCCAGGGCGTTCAGCTTACACTAACATGGAAAAGAATCCAGACTGAAGAAGAAGAACTTTTTTTTTTTAAACATGCTAACATTTTTCACATTTTTGCAGAGGTGGTTGAGGCAGGGCCTGGATGGAAATTTGGAGAAGCTTGCTGAACGTATGTGGTTAAAATCAACAGCTGCTCTGAAGGCCTGGATAGAAACTTACTGGAAGCTCATGTGAGCATGTGCATGCCGTGTCATGCCTAGATGCACTGAAAAAAATATCCACGAGCTCAACATTTAGTCAAGTACCGTTTAGTTCTGAAATACTTCACTTCACTTATTTACATGTTTTACTTTCACTTAAGTACATTTGCTCTTTCTTAATGTGACAGCTACAATTACAATTAGGATTTTACATACACAATACGTTGTGTGAATGTTCACATGTTTTTACATTCCGTTATTACATGGTACCAAATAAAAATCGAAATATTTTTTAGTATTTGTATTTTAGTATTTTATAGTGTTAATTTTTATGAAGAAGAACAGAAACACTGGAGAACAACAAACAAAGAAAGGGCAAGTGAAAACCTGTAAAAGAATGAGGTAAAAAATTGTTCTTCCCCCACATTAAAACAAGATAAAAGTTCTAAAACTGCTGGGTAGCACTTTGCACACATTCCCTCCATTCCCTCACTCCCTGCACACAGGGACCAGACTGCACATCTGGGACAAGTTAAATGGAGCTGCCTTGTCTGCACTGTGCTGGCTTGGTCTCTATGGTAGTGTAGGGAGAGAGTCACAGGTTAAAGACGCACTGCAGGTAACACACACTCACACACACCTCATCAAGAACTATATTCACACTCACACCCACACACCGACGTTATGAGACTAAATTATAGTAATGGAAGTAAAGACCAAGAGAAGGGTATTAAAAAGAAAAGTGAGTGCAAGTGTGTAGATAAGGAGATTGACCCGTGTTGTGTGTGTTGGGGGGGGGTTGAAACATCAAAGAGTGAGAAAAAGACAGCGATGGAGTAGACAGGTCTTGCATTCCTCACGTGGAACAAGCTACACGCCATCAAGCGCTCTCAACTTTCAAGTAAAAAGAATTGCTGGCGGGGGTTCACCAGCTTTCCTGCCTCCACCACCTTCTTCCACTTGAAAATAACTAACTTCTGGTTTTAATCCAACTGCCTGTCTGCTGATCATATGCATGTTACCAAACAAGAACACATGTCATTGATTTAAACTACACAAAGTCTCCACTGACATCTGGCCCACAGGTATCCAGGCTGCTTTCACTGCTTACTACCCACACCGGATTATAAATAAACGTCACTGGGGATTTCAAAGTTGATGGAAATTCTGGACTCTGCATCTAAGAAAAGAGATACTAAGCTATAAGTTAGGGCAGACTGTTTAATTTAAAAGAACATTGAAGCCCTACAACTGTATGATAAATAATACATTTTGCAGGTATTTATGCGATGAGCAGAAATACATTCTGCCTGTGTGGTGGTGACAAGGCACAGCAGCAGACTTGGACTGGAGTCCTTACCACCTGTCTGGCCTTCTGTTTCTAACCATGTGAGTGATGAGGTGGGTGTGTGAGAGAGGGGGACAGACACTGAAAACAGGATAACTCTAAATGTCAACAAAACTATGATTTAATGTGACAGTGTTTTCTGATACGACAGATTTATTCTCCTGCACACAACCAATACTGCACTTCAAGAGAGACATTCAAAAGACAGCAAAACAAAACCAACTGCTGCATTAACTCTCAATTCCTCTCCCACACTCACAAACCAAAACACAAGCTTAGCAACTCCCAGGCTCTTTGACCAACAAATGATGTCTAATGGGACCCAGAGTGAAATGATTTGCTCTACGTTGGATTTGTTTCACATTGCTTAATGAAGAGAAAAATATTTACAAGTCCAGGGTGAATATTATTTATGTGGGATCTCTTCAGGAATAAGTAAGGAGGGAATCATGGTTCGTTTTAAATAGAAGATGGATGGATTTTTAGTTTTATAGTTCAGAAAATAAACCCCAACACTGTAGTTGAATTAAAATGATTTGTTATACAAATAAAGATTAACAGGTTTTGGTGACTTAACTAAACTAAACCACTGAAAACACCTGAGCATAACTTTGACCTAAACAAGGCCAGCCAGCACATGCAGCAGGGCGTACCACCCGTTAACAAGCAGCTGTACAGTGACAGAGGTGACTTCTGAAAATATCTTCCTCCAGGGTGGTTACGAAGTCTCATTTGATCAGAGCTAATGGATCTCCATGTGCCAATCCAGGTTCACATACTATTATACAGAAAGGCCTGGAGCCTTTGACAGTGAAGATACACAACCTGATTTGGCTTCAGTCTGATCGTGTCCCACACTGGTCCCCAGTTGCTTTACTGCTGTCCGCGTTTGTACCCTCAATCATCGTCTTCCTAAGCCTGTTTTTGCTGATGGGAACCAGAGTCGCTTGTAATCTAATCTATTATCAACTGCAGGTGACGGACAACAAACAGACTGAGAGGACACACTGAAACAAACACAGGCCAAGAAATCCTGAGGGACGTGATGTTCACAGACAGGTACGAAAATGAGACAATCAAGCAAGCAGACAGAGGCGGACAAATTTCCTTCCTTCCTTCCTTGCCACAAGTAACAACCCATCACACTGACTGTGAGCCAATTCTAAATAGAAAGTAAAATTCTGGCTTAAGAGGGAACAAAAGGAGACAAAGCGTGATAGTCTTCGTAGATAATGTCTAGCTGAGAAGGTCCTACATCCAACCCACAGGAAAAGTGAGCCTTTGTTACCAAGTTGTTTCTGGAGACATTCATCTAATTCACACTGTGGGCAAATAAAAAAAAATTTGCCTTACAAATGACTAGAGAAAATGTTACTTCTTTAACACCATGAAATCATTCTATATCGTTTATAAAGGTACATAACATTTTCATTGTTGTTATTGTCAATGTCCTTACTGTCCTAGAAGAACCACAAAAGAAGCGAACTCCTTGTATGTGCGAGCATAAAGCGGATTCTGATCCTTATCTGAGCAGACAAATGCACAGTAACACAACGTGTCTGTTGGGAGGCTGTGGCAGTCAAGTATTACTTGTCTTTGTTTGATCAATACGAACTTCTCCTTAGTGCAAGCTCTCTGACCTCTGTTTATAATGAACAAGGGTCAATGAAAAACCCCTAGAGGCCTCAAGGTAAGGGGGGGCCCCCGTTCCACAGGTGCAATTGGGTAAATCCTTTGCAAGCTTAGACAGGCTTCAGTCTCGTCCTCTTGTGCACCTGAAAACACCCCGTCTTTCACAATCACACAGCATAGCAAAGGACGTCCTGCACAGTATGTGGTGACACATATGCTTGGTTCTTCCTGCTGCAGCTCATTCCAGATTTTCAGCAGCCTGGTAGCTCAGTGGTTAAGGCAGAGGGCCGGGATGCAGGAATAGCAGGATCGATTCCCAGCTGAGTCACCCAGCACATCCCCCATACCAAGTGTGTCCCTGAGCGAGACACCCAGCGCTAGCTTCCCGAGCGCCGCCAGTGGCTGCTCACTGCTCCCCCAAGGGTTTTGTTGTAACATGTAAAAATGTATCAATGACAATAAAGGTGATTCTTCTTCTTGCCTCTTTCTATATGTAGTTACTCTCTCATTTCTCTCCCCTCTCTCCCTCTCTCCCTCTCTCACACACACACACACACACACACACACACACACACCATTTCAAAATTGAGAGTATTTCCACATGAGCTGTCACTGTCCATTGTTTCAGCGACTCTGGGCCACAATCAGGCCAACGAGAGTCAGGGCTCATTCCTCTCCCCCTCCATTCTTTTCCTTCCTCTCCCATCCTGAACTGCTGACTTGGCCTGATTCAACCACCAACTCGTGGTCCACATGTTTGGAGAAGGGGGGAGGATGGGTTGCGTGTAGGGGCAGTGTCTTATCACGGTGTGACTCTCTATTGCTGTTAGACATGGGTGAGTCAGTTAAGAAGCTCATAGGTCAGTGTACTTTACCCAATAGTAAGGCTCTGGATGAAAATTTGATTTCTGCAACAGTATGTTTTTCTACATAAAAACTGAATTGTTCACTTGTTCCTTCATCGTTTGCTTGTTTGAACATTACCATGATGACAGAGTCGTTACCAACTAACCCAATGAGTTGGCCCTGAATCATAGATGTATTAATTTTGAAAGGTTTGAATCATTCGGCTGATCATTAGCTGGCTTTACAGCAAAGCAAAGCAACAGAGCTTTAGACTCTCTTCATAAACTCGGACCTTTGAATGAAGTTTGAAGCCGACTGTCTCTGGTGACTGGAGACAGCCAATCAGATCAACCACTGGGATTACTCTAGCCTATCACAGCACTCCAGTTTATATTATAGCTACACTATCGACAGGCTAGTGAGGCCTACGACAGCTTGTCTCATTGTTTTAGCCTCGTGACCTATATATGCTCTGAACTCCTTTCATAGCTTGCTAAACTGTAGAAATAAACGCATACCAGTGAACTACTCCACACAAAATCCAGTGCGTCATAATACACATCACCATCATTTGGAGGTTGGAGACAATACTTTTCAATTCCAGCTGTCATCAAAAAAAACGATAAATAACTCTAAAAAACAACCACAAAATGACATTCGATTTCATGAGCGCGGTTACAAGAAGGATAAACAAGCCTGAAGAAAAAGTCAGCTCCCTTTCTGCAAACTGAATCTTATTATTTTAAGTAAAAAAACACACTGCATTTTCTAAATGACTGACTTAAACACACCATTTTAAACGTTAGCGACATGACTGTTTGACTGCATGTAATCCTGTTAGTGAATGTGGGTATATGTCATGCACACGCGGTCTGCGACTGGGTATTATTAAACTAGGCATCCTGAGGTTCCACTAACCAAAAACCCCCACAGTCCATATGTACAGGTCAAATGTCAGAAGACTTCATGTAAAACACTTGTACACAGTTTGCAAAGGCTTTCATGTTAAATGGATTTAGCTCGAGATGTTTTTTTGCCTTAGGGACAGTGTGCCTCCTGACTGTGGTGATCAAAATGGGAAAATACTAGGGCTGCAACGATTCCTCGAGTTATTCGAGTAACTCGATTATAAAAAATCATTGAGGAATATTTTTAGAATCGAGGCTTCGTTTA
This sequence comes from Microctenopoma stevenorrisi, assembly GCA_032270685.1. NCBI lineage: Eukaryota > Metazoa > Chordata > Actinopteri > Anabantiformes > Anabantidae > Microctenopoma > Microctenopoma stevenorrisi. The sequence continues at coordinate 7,643,109 of JAUMTR010000003.1, forward strand.
CGTCATACAACTCGTGTTAAACCGCAATTTTCGTTTGTGTTTCACACAGACTGTTATAATTGACGCGCATTCAACAAGGATATTCAAGGAGGACAACGTGGGTCAGTGTTTACATTGTAAAACTGAGCTGGCGTAACCGGAAAAACATACAGACTTAGCAACATTATGTTTACGCTTCCGCTCGTTAACCACGCGGAGCCTCTGCGAGGTAACGTGACGTTAAAGAGAAAGACACACACACGCATTAAACAACATATTTCTACCGTCAGGTGTATGTAGAAATGTAGTTTGTGCGTTTGAAAAACATCGTGTAAAAGGATTCATGTAAAAATCTACACAGCAAGGTTTCGTGACGTTACGGCGCTAACTTTATTAATTATTTATTAATTTCTTGATTGTCCCCGACACAGTTTCACAATCTCTCAGAGTGACAGTAAGTTATTGTGAAGCTTTCATGTGCTTTGCTTCACTAATTCCTCCCCAGCAAACCTATTAGACTTGCTAACTAATTTAAACACTAGCTGGCTATAACACACGGTATCTGTGATTATTGGTTTATCAAGGTTGATCAATAACAGCTCTTATACCAGGTCTTTTACGTGATATTATGCACTATAAATGTTGTTTTTTTAACGCAAAATGAGTTTTATCCGATTACTCGAATAATCGCTTAAAAAATCGACAGAATACTCGATTTCAAAAATACTAATATAAAATACTAATAAAAAATAGTTGCAGCCCTAGAAAATACTACTTCACGTGACGAGTGACGAGTGACGAGTATTGGTTTCAGGCGACAGTGAATGTGTTTTCTTAAAGAATTTGGGAATGCTGGTGGGGCACCAGTATGTACAACAGGTTCTTCATTTTAAAGCTACAAGTTTACCCATTTACTGATTAAATCTCAGCCTTACCATAAACCAGCAGCATGAGATTGTTTTGTAGCCAGAAAAAAGAAAATCTACTGCAAAGTGAGCAGAGTGCCTCTAAAGCCAACCTTGCCAGTGGTGAGTGTTAAGAAGCAAAGTCAGTCCCTCCTTTATAATTATGGATTCCCAAAATATCCCCTTGCAGAGGAAACACTAGACTGATGTTATGGAAGTTTGCAAGCACTTCTCATGGTTCGACTTGCTTGTGCCAGAAACCTGCTCTTTGCCTCTGAGGCCAGAGTATGAATAAGATGCAGTCCTGTTGCTTTCAAAAATCACGTGAACAAAATCTTAAGCGTGTCAAAAACGTCACATTAAACTAAACCAAATGATAAATAATTTAAAAAAAAAATCAACATTGAAAGGAAAAACCAGCATTTTAATATGACGTGTGCTTGAGTTTCAGTCTGACTGTTTTTAGTTAACCTACATGCTTCGGTGAAGAGGGGTAAACTAGGATTTCCTCAAAAAAACTCCCAGTTGTGTTCATAACATTTGCATGTGTGAATTAATGTTTTCCAGCGCTACACACGTACACAGGCAGAGCATGCCTGGCCTTGTTCTACGGCAGAACTGTAATTAAGGAGGAACTGCAGGGAGCTGTAGTGCAGCGAGCCGTCTCTGCACAAACCAGCAACTCCTCCCTCTAGAACCCACGAACACCAACCCCACGTCCATATTCCCCACTCGCTCAAACGCCAAACCTTCACCCTTTTCACTCACTTTGCCCATGGCTCCGTTCTAAACTTGGCCTGGGAATTTTCCACTGCACATTTAATCAATTTCAGTATAGTTTTTGTCACTGCCCTGGCTGAAAGAAAAAATAAATACTTTTGTTGTTATACACTGTACAGTTCTGGTGATTTGGTCGTTTTACTCATGGTTTCACGTTTTCTGGTTTACTACGAACATGTAGTACTACAATCATCTGCCAAGTAAAGTAAGGTACAAACATGTAGTACACCGGACCAATCATTGTTGCAGTCTGGGGTACAGATTACATGGCTATGCTTAAGCTGTATTTATGCTTCTGCATTGAATTGGTGCTGTACTGCACAACCAGCAGGTAGTGTCTTGTTAAAAGCAGCAGACGACTGTAGTTTCATATTAACATATGAAACCAGTAAAAATCCTCTTATCTAATCGTCCTAGGTTATTTCACAAATTGTTGAAATATTATTTTGTAAAAAATAAAAGTAAATAATAATACATAATAAAAGTGAATGAGCTACATGTGAAGTGTGCCGTTCTAAGTGTATATTCTGGGTTAGAGGTTTGTGTAAAATGTTGTAGACATGAAATGTAAAAAAAAAAAAAAAAAAAGTTCTGTCATTATTTTTCTAAAAACATACAATACAAAAATCCACATAGTTTGAAAGTCACTAGTGTCACATAAGCCTATTCCTTTTCCCAAGCCAAACATCCATGCACTGAAGGATTCCAAGCTTGTTTTCCTCTCTTTGAAGGTTCATGCTGCTGAGGAGGGGCCGCGGCAGTGGCTTAGGAAGTCGGTTGTTTGTCCCAGAAGGACCAGTCATATTCATTACACCCAGCATACAATTTCCAGGGCCTGACTCTTTTTGACTTATTTTGATGCAGGATGAAGTCAATTTCAACTCAGCCACTGAGCCTTAAAGAGTCAGAGCACTCAGAATAGAAATTCTGTTGAGGTGGGATGACATTTTTGAACTGTGGGCAGCTGTGTTCATGCAAACTACAACTCAATGGCATTCTTCAGAAACTAGCAGGACAGAGTTTAGTAAAAAGGATGAAACCGAACCAAAAGAAACAGTATTGACTAATAGTTATAAAAATGTAAAATCTATGAAAATGTTTACCACAAGTGAGAACGAGATGACTAGAGGAGTACCCTGACACAGACACTCCTGTCCCACAATGTCTGGAAACGTCATTGCGGGGGAGCGGAGGCGCAGTTCAAAGCAGGGTCGTAAACCCAAATGAAAGCAGGGACTTAGGAAACACAAACACCAATATAATTTTGCTAAAGACAACAGCCCCTTGCAATTTTAATTAAAACAATGGACCTCCCCCCAGTTCACAAACAAACTTCAGCACACAGCCGATATGTGTGCGGGCACACATGCTTTCAGTAGCTGCACAATTACTACGGGTGCGTTTGTGCAGACTCATGCACATGTTGGCCTTTGTGTGCCATCCGACATGATTCACAGCATCATTCAAGCCGGTACGCAGCCGTTCTGCATTCAGAGACACAAAGGAGAAGCCACTCTCCTTCAGACACGGCTCTTACTGCTCCGTCCTGCTCCTGGCAGGCACCAGGCACCTTCATCACACTTTAACTATGGTCGACATTGTCTGAAGAGACACACGGGGAACAGGCCACACACAGGTTTTATTGAGAAGCCCACACACACTACCCAAAATGGTTTATGGCGCAGAAAGCTTTCCAGCTAAGAGAGCGGGATTTATTTCGTATGGCTCAGAGATGCAAAAAGACACAAACACCAAATTGCTGACACAAGAAGCTCTGATAAGAGGTTTTCTGTCTGACATTTGCTTGTGCCATCTCTGCTTGAACGGGCTTCCCCAAATAAGAATCTTGATTCTCTTGGATCAGATTGAAACAAGTGGACAACAGCCAGACCACAGGAGGGAGGTGGACTCAACCTGCCCAGTCCTCCCTCCTTCCTTCCTTCACCCTGCATGTCTGTCTTTCTTACTGTCAGACTGACTCCGCACTGTCTGCGGTGGTTTTCTCCCCTTTTGCCCTTGACAACTGAGTCATGGCTGAGAAGTAATGTGAGAAGAATGAGATCGGTTTAAGCAGCTACCTAAAGCAGCATTCTTGAACATCAACCAAGATGATCGGATGGACGGGCTGAAGTGTTTTGTTGGCGGCCATGACAGGAATAGACAGTTTTATCACTGTGCTCAGGAAAAGGGAAAGCACAGAAGGGTGGAGATGCTATCAAAACAAAGCAAGAGCACTGAGAGAAAAGAAGACGGCTCTTTAGTGACATTAGCTGGCATCTCTGTCACGGAGCAGCAGGCTGTTGTAAAGGCCTGGTTCATAGCACTAAGCCAGCTCCTTCATTGCCTCGGCCCGAGGCTGCTCTCTTGTACCAAGCACAAAGGTAATAAAAGCTCTGGTCCCTCTGAATTTCAAATGGAGTCACAAAAGCAAACTTAGGCAAGGCAATAGGGCAGTCCTTTTACATGGCCAAAATAGATGTGCTGGTATGAGGAAAAGGATGCTTACAGCCTCGTGTGGCATGCGTTATGTGGTTGGAACGTAAGCAACCGATCCACCAAACAGCATCCAAAATGCAAGTGGTGCAAAGAAAAAACTGCACGTTGGCATGAACACATTTAGAATTATGTATCGATTCATTTTAATGCAGCGTCCAAAGACTAAATCAGCTTTGTGAGGCTTGTCTGGGATAAAGAGGCAATGCTAATAACTGAAGAGGCTATTCCTCTTATCTACATGCATCAAATGTTGTGGGGTCTGCGCAATCCCATCTCGTGAACAGGACATGTGAACAAAAGTACACACACACACACACACACACACGTTCTCAGAAGCCCTTTGGCCACAGTGCAAGAGTTGGCAGATGTGCCGACAGGAACCGTGCAACAGACCAAGAGAGGAAAACACCAAGACTGTGGATTTAAAGAGAACTATCGCTGCATCGCTTAGAGATGCAGAGATTGCAGAGTAGTGTAAAAGTGTAAAGTTGTTTTATTTTATGACAGGAAATATTAGTTCATGGAAGGTTTTGTTAACAACACATTTATGGTTTAAGTTATGCAAAAAAAAGAAACGATAAAAAACAAAACCTGGAGAGCAAAGTGTGGAAAGTCAACAACGTGCAGACAGCCAGTGCAGTCACTGAAATATAATAATACAAGCACGTCTTTGATCTCCAAGCAACTGTGCAATCCAAGTTGTTGAGAAACAGCACTCAACAAAGTCTAAATGTCTGTTTTTCTCAGCTTTAACTGGCATGTCTGCCGTTTCACTTTGGCATTTTTATTTGTACTTTAGCCACATCTCTCTTTAGCTTGGCTGATGTTGACATCTGGCTCTCTAGTTTTCACAGGTGTGTGTTGGGGGGGGGGGGGGGGGGTAACAAACCGTGGCACCAAGCATGCAGCATACAAAGTCACACATACTCGACCTTGGCCTACCTCCTCTAATCTATTTATTTAAACTTTTTGCCCACTGTGGAACAGAGGTCTCCTCTCTTCGTTGAAAGTTTAGTCTGTGTCCAGGCCACTGGCACTGTCTACAAAAACAACTCCCCGAAACTGATCTGCAAAACAAGGCTGTGACCAAAATACCTATACTCAACCATGGTTTCACGGTCGCAGACAAGACATTATGTGTGAGTTTACTATGAAGATGCTGCTATAATCCATGAGCCTTTGGCTGGTTCCCTGTCCAAGTTATATCTGTCTAAACAACTATGTAGGCAGCGTTTCCTCGCAGGCTTATCTGTTTCCTAATTTGCATCATTTTGAGATGAGAGCTGGAATATGAATGAACCGTTAGCACCAAGTAGTTTCTGTAGATAAACATACTCTAAAACTTTAACACAATGTCACACTATTAGTCTCTGAGCACAGTGAAGATAAAGTGATGCTGATGAGTACTGAACAGTCCATTTCATCATCAACCAACCGCTGACCACATTTTACTGAACTACTACAATCACACACCCACGCCGGACCAGACAAGGAGTCCACATACAGATCTAGCCCATTCCCTCCTGTTTCAGCACAAATCTGTTGATATGTCCCATTTCTTCCCATCACCCCTCCCCCACCTGATTGTGTGTGCATGAGAAACGGAGAAGAGTCCCTGTACAAAACCCCCCTCAGTGAAGTCACCACCCTCCCCCTCTCACTCCAAACTGATATTTTTCCCCATAGGTTTTGTCATTAACAGCTTTGGTAAAGCTTAAAATAATAGAGTAGAGGCTGCACGAGTAATGTTTGATTAAACTGTGTTTTATCTGTTGTTAAAAAAAACATAATTCCTGTTAGGTTTTTTGTCTCTATAGTGACAATTAGGATGTGTAAGAGCCACAAATTATGGTCACTTTCATCAACGTTACAACTCCAAACGGAGGGAATAGAGAGGTTTGAAATGGGTGGAGGAGTGAAGTTTGATTGATACTAGATTTTACCCTCAACAGTTTCTTTCACAACTCTAGCGTAAGAACACACACAGCTATTCACATGCATGTCTCACACACACAAATGGATGGTGCATGCACCGTCCACTTTTTATTTACACAGAAGTCAATCATTAAGCTAACGTTAGTCTTTACACATTTTATTCAGGATTCAAAATTCCTGAACAGCTTTGTCACCAAAGATATTTTTTATCAGGTTAATCATCACATTGCAAATTTACTGTCTTTGGCTTAATTTGTTATATATACTATATAAAAGAAAAAGCAGTTAAACAAAAAAATTAAATGTTCTCACAATATATTAATTTACATACTAATGTAGTGAATATAACTAGTGAAAACTTCCAAAGGGAAGAGAATATTTTTTGGAGGCAGTACACAAGAGGTCTTAATGGTCCATTTGGCTCGGAGTTCCAGAGTCACAGTTCTACATGATCCAATCTCACAGGTCTGGGTTTCAAAATGTCCAGGATCCGAAGGGATCCTGATGGACTAAAGACTGCGTCTCCTCACATGCAGCTGTAACGCGGTTTGTTACCATCACCACATGTGAAAATGAGAGAGTGAAGTGAGGAGTGCAGACATATGGAACAAGTTCAAGGAGAACAAGGAGGTAAAAACAACTGACACGTCAGCGTTACCGGTACTGCCAGTGTTTGTGTTCGCTCACTGTTCACGGTCAACCTTACTTTGAATTGGGTCTAATAATATACAGATTTGTTTTGGTTGGGTCTGGCTGTGCTTGGGTCCTTGTCGGGTCTCTGTTGTTTATGCCTCTGTGCCAACGATATTTAGGACCAGAGGCATTAAGTTTTCTGTCCATACGGCTTGGAGGGAATTTCTTCAAGTTGGCACAAATGTCAACTTGGACTTAATGATGACTGGATTCGATTTTGGTGAAAGGTTCATTTGCGCAATTATTTACGCTGCTGGATAGCTATAGACAATCCCTTTTCTTTATATACTGAAATGATCTAATACAGTAAGGAAACATATCACAGTTGTGTTGTGCTCTGTGACAAATTACGTCAATCAGACAACTTTCTAGCTATTGTAGCAGTATATAAAGATTTAAATTGGCAGGGAAACCACAGTTCTGGTCTTTGTATACACCCATGATGCGTCACTGAAGTTTTATTTCCAATGCATTTTCTTGATTTCCAGTCTCCTTCAACCCTGTAGGTATTTCTTTAATTCTTCACCTCATATCTGTTTAATATTCAACCTTGTATCCTTTTTCATGTGGCATCCTACACTGAAACTAATGCATGTTTCACAGATTGTAACAACTTATTTTATTATGTTTTCTATTGATTTTCTTACCTTCAGGCAAAGAAAGAAAAATGTTAATATATAAACTTTGGGGGCTGTTGTCAGGGAAACGGTCTAATAAATCTGTCTTTTTTCCTTCTTCTATTTGTAGCCATGTGAAAGGACAGTCCAGTTTAGATTACCCAGAATGTCCCTGCAGTGACTGAATGGTGAGTCACGGCTTCTTTAAATGTGTGTGAGAAACCCTTTCTTTCATCTGGGATGGTCAGCTGACAGGAACAGAGTGGGTAAACAGAAAGCTCCCTCACCGAGGACCTGCGCTAACAGGATGGTACTGACCGATACAGACGTTGTCTCACACACAGTTTCTTTTGCATGTACCAGAGCAGGGCAGCTTCTCTGAAACATGAGGTATTCAGACAATCACACACACACACACACCTCTTTGTCTAGCAGCTAACAATAGCCTGCAGTGAGGCGTAGGATGCTTATACAGCTTCAACATCAGTAACAACAGTGCACATTCCCCTCAACCACATCACCATGTCAGTATTGTGTTTATACCACAACACTAAATAAGTCTCTTTCCTAAGAACAACCAGGTCTGCCTTTCAACAAGGGTCACTCTGGCATTTTTATGAGGTTTCTCCTGTGTTGAGTGTTCTGGAGAGTGGCAGAAAGTGAGAATGCAAAGAGAAAAAGACAAAAGGTCATGAGAAAAGTCTCTATTCCAAGGAGGAGAGAGATGCCCCACCTGGATGTTAATGTGGTGGAGGACAGGCAAAAACTGAATCAAAACTAAAGGAAAGTGTTACTACAAAACCAAGAAACCACATGAATAATGGGGGCAAAAGATCATTTGCATTCTTAGCAATTTACAAAGCAGCAAGTGCTCAGGCTGTCATGCATAAAGTGAACTGGTCAGACTAGATGCAACATGAATTTGGTGGCTGACCACTGCTGTAATATCTGCAAACTACCTTAAGCAACTAACCGTTAGTTAGTTTATTTTCCTTTTGTCTCACAAAAACAGCAGATTAATATTCAGAAACACGAGCCAAGGTTGGGCATGTATTCTAAAAACGTGATCACTTTTCAGGCACACAAAGGAGAGCACAAATTACTTTTTAGGAGCAAGCAATCAATGTGGCTGCCTTTATGAGAGATTGTGCAGAGGAATCATTTCAGGAACTTTTCAAGGTCTGCTATCTAAAGACACACAAAACAGCTAATTGTTTTATCAGCAATGTGCAATAATTTCATTTGGCTTTGGCCATCTCGAATCACACAATAGGCGAGTCCGCCGGGGCCTCTTAAATATAGAAACCGATTTTGTTTAGGAAACCTGCGATGAGATAATTTGCCGCACAGTGGCTAGCTTTTGTATTTGAACCACTGGACGACATTTAAAACAATACCCTAGAGTGTACGTGTTCATTACACAACTGAGCAGGGGACATTCCAAGAAGGATTGAGGGTATGAATAGATGTGAATGGTGATGGATTCATTTGTATGCTCACTGGATGGTTGGCAAGCAGTCAAGATCCACTCCAGAGTCTGGATCAATGAGCGAGACGTGGAGGGAGAGACACAGACGGAGGGAGCTCGGTAAGGAGTCTCTTTTCGTGCAGATCTTTTGTTTCTCAGTTATGTCTGGTATGCTGGGATACAGGCTTTGCTCAATGACCTGATTTCTATTGGGCTGCCGAGACACCGGCCCATGTGTATGTGCGTGTGTGTATGTGTTTGCGTGTGTGTTCATCTGCCTACAAGCTCTTCCTCTGGATAAGTCATAGGACTTAGCCAGTCAGACAGACTGAGACTGATCCAGCCAATAAGAGCACGGGAAACACACAGACACACACAGAAAGCCTTGCATGAAGTAAACAAAAAGGCCTTGGGTTCCCATAGTGGGAGGAAAGATATAATTGGATAAGCAAACATTCTGTGGGGAGATTTGATTCGAGTCAGCACAATAATTACAGCCCAACATGCAATTAATGCAGTAGATGTTTTAAAGGTTTGTCAGTTGCTATTGATATTTGAAAACCAGTATCATCCAATATTTATGTGGACAAACAACCGGATTTAGGAGACATCCTTTAAGATTACGTTCATATATATGTGAAGGGAAAGAATACACACTATACTACGCGGACAACCTACCTTGTCTCTGTATGAAGATCCTGAGCAGTGGGTGTGCTGTGGACACCGCCTTGCAGAAGTTGTCGTCATTGTTAATTGGCAGCAGGTCGCCGTGGATGTCGGCATAGCCGATCATCACCTCCATGTTTGCAATGCGATGGATGTGAAGGATTAGTTTGTAGAACTCCTCAAATTTGCCTGGCTTGACTCGGTCCACGGAGAACCGGCGAAACTCGGCGCCATACTGAAGGAAAAGCAGAAAAATAAACAGGGCTTTAAAGAGACAACCAAACAGGAAGAGGAAATGACGAGGTCCAACGTCCTGCATCTATCTCGAACATCTGAGTGGCGCATAAAACTAGAAAGAGTGGAAGTCTGCCAAGCTGTGTCATGACTTATGGAGGAAGCTGTTTCAAAGCAATAAACAAACTTAATGAACTGCTGACGCTGCAAAACCTGTTTCAACACAGTCAGAACAAAATCATTTCTTAAACATTTGCGGAAGCTTATGAAAGTGATAGCTCAGTGGGTAGAGCAGTCGTCTTCAAACCCAAGGGTGAGCGAGTTCGATTCCCGGTCCCACCAGGTTACA
>JAUMTR010000003.1:7668485-7678467 GCA_032270685.1 Microctenopoma stevenorrisi
TATGTCCCATTAAATGACTCCTATTTCAACCGGTCTATGATAACAGTATGAAAAGTGATAGAGGATTTTATGGGCTACCCTTAGTAAATCTATACGATAAGGAGGCCGAGGTGGCTCAAATAAAATAAATATGGTGAAACTGAGCAATGGTGATGACGTAGACTTGATGAATAAAGAGTCACGAGCAATTTCAAAAAGAATAGACATTTCTGTAACTCAAAAAATACAGTGAAAGTGTCACTGCTGGATAAAGTAAGGTTTGCTTCCACTATATATCCTAAGGAAATGTTTGAATTTGAAGTATTCTGTAAACACCGTCCTATTACTTCACACATGTCAAAATACTCTCACTAAACATGATGCACTGCTGCACAGTTGCAGCACATGATTTTATTCACAAAACATTTGTAAATGCAGCTCTTAACGGTTTTCTTTAATGCGGAACCAGAGCACATTGCATGGAAAATGTGTGTAATGTGAAATTGAATATGTTTCATTTACACTCACGCTGATCGTGTTTTTGCATGTGCACTCAGACTACCTGCAAATAACCAGCACGGCATTATATTAGTTACACTTCCACCAAATAATAGTCCTGCTATCAAATATTTATATATACACAATATATTTTATATGATAGCCTATCTAAGAGAAAAATACACTAAATATTAGATTTATTGTCCTTGATCCACTTCAAGTGAGCTGGATTCTCGTTTTATGTCATAAGCTATGTATATTAGGTTTCCCTTTGTTCACACCTCACTGTATACTGCTCAACAAAATGTTATCAGAACCCTTCTGTCACCTCCTCTACTTTCAGACATGTTTTTACGTCAACTTGTAAAACGCATGTAGACACCTTCATCTTTCACAGACTGCACCTTACATCCTGTGTGTGCGTGTGTGTGTGTGTGTGTGTATGTATGTGTGTGTGATCACGCAGGAGAATATATGTCAAACCACTGCGGTGTCTCACCCACACCTTAAACACACATGTTTCTTTGCAAATGCACAAGCACATGCACTCGCGCGCACACACACACACACACACACACACACACACACACACACTGATCATGCAGCCATGTAAGCAGCATGCAACACAAGCTCCACCACCAGCAGACACACGATGAGGCCCCAGTGTTCAACAAGGCACAAACACTCCTTTTTTATGCCAGGCAGAAAATAAGCAGCAGTGAAGATACAAGCTTCTGCCAAAACACTGACTGACTCTGGTTTGTTCCCTGTGTGTTCTACTGACGCTCGGATCTTAGAAGCCAACACAAATGGAAACAACGTTCTAAAAAAAGTAGGCATTGCTAAATGACGATCAGTGTAATTCTTCATGCCTATCTCTTTGAAAGCCAGCATCCACTTCTATTTATCATTCCCAGTATGTGTTTAGATGCAGCTTTATGTGCTGCCGCTTGATTGCATGCATTTTATGGTGTGTGTGTGTGTGTGTGTATGTCTGCAGTCTATAGAATACTAAATAAAAGAAAGATAAGGAAACTGGGACGATGTGATGATTGCCTGCAGCACTATTTATTAACATCTCCATCTCAGCATGATGAAATGTTCTAGCACATATTCTCAAGCACATGTGCGCACATAGAGAAGGACGACACCAAGAGCGAGGCTGAAGGTGTGAACATAAGAGACAATATTTTGATTATCTGACACTATAATCACTATACATTCTGTTGAGCCCGCTCAACCAGCTCAGTGGTTTTGGTTTACGATATCAGTTCATCCTGAATTAGAACATTTCCCACACATTCTGCTTCTGCTGCCAGGAAATTCAAACTGTGTAATAAATATGTTGCGTCACTTCAACCTGTCCTACATAATTATGTTGTTACCAGCGCTCGCTGTATATTAATTTAGATGTCATGAGGCAGCATTTCTGTCTTTTAAGAGCACATCAAATCCAATTTGAAACACACAAAAGGCGACACTTAGAAATAAAAAACATACACTTTTGATATGAAGCAGAGCAGGACAGATGTGCCTGTAATCTGAGGGTCTTGTTTTCTTCTAGCTGTGGCCCACACAGACAAATATATTGTTGCATACATGTATAAAACACACGTGCACACACACACACACACACACACATACACTGGAGACACAGAAGGAATTCACTACAAAAGGCAACTCTGCCGTGCTGTCCCATGCTTGAATGGCATCAGATGGATTATGAGAGCACCTCAATCATACCTGCAGGCAGCAAAGAAATTTATTTTGCTCATCAGTGACAAGATGCTGCTAATGCATCCATCTCGGCTCAAAAACAGCGCCACAAGCCAGAAGCATCACGGATGATCGCTATCAGCAGTGGCTGAGCTAAACAATTCAGAACTCAGTACCTCCCTTGTGGAAAACAAGATAAGAGCGAAGCCTTGTAGAGGCCGATGCAGTGAGCAGCACAGTCATGGTATGGGCCGTGTTTGAAGTGATTTGGTAAGAGGTTACCCGAGAGAATGTAGAGATTGGTATATTTAGATCACAATCACAAGCAGAAGGTAGCTGAACTGCAAGGATTTGGAGTCTGTAAAACTATCTGCAAAGACCCTGAGGAGCAGTTTTGTACTCACCTCCACAGGAAAACAAAACACAAGCGTTAAATATAATAACACCCTCAACTTACTAAAAATGATTCACTTTTAAAGAAGAGCAAACTTTGTTGGGTGATTGTATAATATAATTAGAACTAGTAGTACTAGTTCACTGTTTATCTTTGTTGAAGATCAGCACATGTGCACATGTGCAAGTCAAATCATTCATATTGAGCCATTGATCCCTTGTTGTTCTTTTAATATACTAGTACTCCAGGCACACATTGGCTTTATGTCGAAACCTAATTGTTTTATGGTTCTCATCTTTAACAGAGATGATTAAAGAATTAAATAATGAAATATAAAACATTAGCTGGGGCAGCATGGTGGTGTAGTGGTCAGCACTGTCACCCGAACCCGGATTCGATTACTGGGGCCTTTTTGTCTGGAGTTTGCATGTTCTCCCGTGTCTGCGTGAGTTTCCGCCCACTGTCCAATTACATGCATGTTAAGTTGATTGATTACTCTAGAATTGTGGGTAAAGTGTGAATGAGCGTGTGCATGGTTGTTTGCCTGGAAGTCTGTGCGTTGGCCCTGCGATGGACTGGCGATCTGTCCCTGCCTCTCGCCTGAAGATTATAAATAAATGGCATATTCACATATAGATATCTACTTCTATTTAGTAGAAATTCCACCTAAAAGTTAGGAAAACGTACCTTATTCAGATTTAGATTAACACACTCTACACCATTAGATCAGAAAGCAAAGCTAAATCTCACTAAGATTTGTAACATCTCTGTAAAGACAAAATATGAAAGGGTTTTACTGAACTAACTTTATTTTAAACTCTGAAGGACAAGGAGGAACAGGTTACTACTGCTATTTACTGTACTCGTCCTTCAGTGTCCCTCAGACGTCTCCCACATAAGTGGCATCCTCCCAACACTTACTATTTTCTTCAAGATGTATGCCTTGTCATTGGCAGACATAAAAAGTTTAAAATGACGGATTTGGTCATATATTACCTAGCCTGCACTTGTCAAACATGATCTCGCCGCCCTGAATTTGTTGATGAAAGGCTGATGCTGGCAGTGGGAAGTAAATCTAATTCCTGCTCAAATTGAGGAGCCTGTCAGAGCAAAGCGCAGCTGACACACTGACTTGAAAAAAACCCATCAGTTCCACTTCCAGTGAATAGAGCGCCCACAGCATATGTCTGTCTTTTTAACAAATCTGACACACGCACCCAGCAATTGAGCATGTAAACAACATACTCACACATATGCTGCTTATGTGAATGATTTAGTAAAGCAACATACAGACATATGTGCAGACATTTACATATTTATATGAACTGACCATTAACAATGATACATGAAACAATTTGTGTCAACATCACAGAAATTTGATTTTTTATTTAAGTATGTTCAACTCTCTCTCTCACACACACACACACACACACTCACACACACACACTGTCAATTATGTAAAAAGATTACTTTCCTTGATGGCATTTGCTCCATGCAATTATTCAGTTTGCTTGGTCTGCAGATCGTTGCTGCACATAAGACCTGGAGAGCGCAGCTGAATCCACATCTCCACTCATCTGCCCCTGAGAGAGAGAGAGAGAGAGAGAGAGAGTGGAGAAGGATCGACAGCTCCAGACAGAAATAGAAATATGGGTTGGCATGACATTAAATAGCATGTATCAGAATACCTTTAACTACATCCTGTAATCAGACTGTGTGATTGTTATTATACATCAGGCGCATTTATTTTGCCCTGCTCTATTTCTTTTAGGACTTTGATTAATAATTTAGAAAGAATTTTGTGTTGTTGTGTTTTGTTAGGTTTGTATTATATGTGTCATTTAATATAAAGAAAATGCACAAAATAAAAGATCTTCCACTGATGCATTACTGTGAAAAAAAGTGTTTACACAAGAAACTGTAGTGACTGATACATAAAAGTAACTCCATCAGACTCCAGGTTACTTGTATTTAGCACTGATCCAGCTCATGTTAGGATGCTTGTAAAAATCCACTGTACCTACTGTAAACACATGTTGAATGCAAACACACAGCTTGAATATGTGGGTATATGGTGAGGCCTGTGACAGATCTGTTTGGGTTTGCAGTATAATCAGCAACAGGGCGACATGACCAAAAATCTTGTCTGACATGTTTTTACAATTCCAGACTTCTGCTGGTTTCTTTAGATTGGCCCCTTCTGGTTTGTGCAGTCTGTTTTGAACTTGATCCCGAGATCCTGCATAAGTTCAGGTTTTCTTTGGCTTCGATAAGTTTCATGTTACCAGAGCAGTAACATAAATTTCATTTGCAAACCACTGATTTAGTCCAGTCAAACCAAACTAATAACACACTACTGAGATTTAAATTACATGGCATGGCTGCAAACACTCATATTTACACTTTTACATAGAATCAAAACCTTTCCCAGACATATTATTTGATTAAACTGTGTGTTTTTCTACTATATTCTAAATAGAAGGGGAAACATATTCCCTGTGAAGCTGGATACTTTACCCTTAGATTGAGAAACATAATCTTGTTATGAGGCCTAATCTTCCATATCATATACGGTAGTATCTTATCTCTCACTTTGTCACCTGCTGTAGAGGGTTAATAACATGCATGATAAAGGTGTTACGTCTTTTCTATGTGCAGAACTTTGTAACACTAATTATTTATAGCACCACCTCTGAAACCAAAAAAAGCCTACTTCCACATTCTGCAGAGACAGAACATACAGTTATGCTACAAGCATGACAGAATAAACGTAATCACAAATTAACACAGCCTTTACTCAAACCAGTTTGCATTGATTTTTCTCATTTATACCTCTTTGTTGTTTTGGAGCACCTGTAGGCCAAATCTGTGCCAACATCTTCTCAGTGTCACTTCTCAAACACAATGTCACCTCTGAGGCCCGGGTTGTGATCCGCGTCGTCTCAAATGCTCCTCCGAAGAAACCTTTGTATCACCTGTTAGTCTGACATGTCTGCAGCACAGCTTGGTGTCTTGTGCGACTGTGGAAAGGAGACTAGATAGAAAACTCCTTCCTCCTCCCTTTTGATTCGCTGTGCCTCTCTAGACTCCCCCCACCCCCCTCTGTGTCCATCTGTTCTTCTCTCAGCGGAACAGGGTGAGGAGGAGGTGAGACATGCACATGCAGGCACACAAACACTTATATGGGCTGTAAACACAAACTGCTGCTGCAGGAAAAAAAAGCAGGAGCAATCCAATCCAAACTCATTATTATAAAATCAATGTGTTACAAAGTCTTAGAAAAGTCTGCAAACCCAGAAACAACATTTTAACATCTGATGTAGGATCTAAGATTTCTGACTGTTAAATGTTCTTAAAACAATTGTTTAAAAAAGTGATGCCTGGTCTTCGGTCTTTGTGTACACACATCAAAGGCTGACGAGAGTTGTCGTTGCTAATGATAGCACATGATGACTAAATCATCATTTCTTTTCTCTGGTTGTTTACATTATGTAAACTCTGTGACAGTTGGTGCAGACAAATATGGGAAATCAACAAACTCATTTTAGATTTCAATCAAATATGTTTTTTTTTCATTTAACCCTCTCAGTCTATTTACACAAGTTAAAATGTATTTAAATACCATTTGTAAACACTGCACGATAGAAATCTGGGAAGCCAGAATGTAATAGAAACTATTTGAAAATATATATATTTTTAGAAATATTTTCACACAATTAATAATAATAAATACTCACACTAGTGGAAGCACACATGATCTTTTTTCATCATCAACATCAGTAGGGTGAAACTAACCCGTTCTCGTGTCCTTTATTTTCCACTGTGTCCCTAATGTCCATAAACGCAGCACAAAACATAATTGTATACAGAAAACAGCGACATACAAACTTACATAAATACATATACTGTTAGCAGTTGAAATAGATTTTTACTGGGCAAGTGGCAGAACGTTTTGAAGCACAAGACGAGTATGTACCATTTCACAGAACTGTCACACCTTTAAAGTGTAACTTTATAAGTGATAATGCATCTCTAATTGGATTTAGTAACCTCACACTGGTGGGAATTTTCCCCCTGACAATGATGTTGCCACGGTGATAAGACAGTGCCCTTTGCACTTTGGCCCCTGCCCTTTGCTACCCTTTAGGGGGCATGTGCTATCACCCCCTGCTCACAGAGTCAAGAGAGACTGCACTGCAAACGCATGGCGCAGAGAGACAGAGTGTGTTTGACTGTGTGTCAATGTGTTTGCTTCCCTGCCTTTTCTAATGCAACCGCATGTGTGTGCGTTTGTCGTAATGTATTTGTGTGTGCATGAACACGTATGATTGGAAATACACACAATAAAAAAGGGAAGGAAAATGCAAATATTTGATCAAATGACAGCTGCTTTAATCTGTGAGTCTGCAGCCAGGCAGCAGAGGAACATGTTCTTTGTAGAATGAGATTCTCATTTCCTTTGCACACAATTGTTTTTCCTCCCAGACTGTTCTTCCTTGTCTTTCTTGCACCAGTTAGGTGTCAGAGATTCAGATTGTCCTGGGTTGCTCTTACTGCAGACAATGTAGGTAATTTGAACACAAAATAATTCAATATGATGTGCAGAAAAAAATAAAGTTATCTGCTCTCCCTTATTGTCCACTGGCATAAAATACCACCAATAATGACCGTAGCAACTTCTGTTATTTCTAAAGATTTGATTTAAGAAATATCAACATATGTGGGTAGAATATGAGGCAGATTTTTTTTAGCAAATGCTAAAGAATTCAAGCCTTTCTGGTGCAATAATAGAAATTTAAAGCAAACCCCACAAACACACAAGCAAACGGGCCACAGTCAATTATGATTCATATTTACTTTATTTATTAATTAAAATTCTGTGATTTTCAAATAATAATACCTAAATAATAACTTGATTAACCTCTCTAGTAAACCAAACACAGCCTTAATACTTAACTACCAAACATTGGTCAGATTTTCAATGAAATGTATAAAATGATAGGATTTAACTGCCTTTATAGTTTCAAATGTTTGTGGAATACACCTCAGTGTTTGTGATTTGTGTTTTTACTAGATATCTACACTCAAAAAAGAAATAGAAGAAGACCAACACGTACAACTAAAGTTAAAACAATAGTTAAATAAAAAAGCATAGGAAACTGATAACAGCCTGGAGTTTACTTCCATGTTGTAGTTTACATGTGTGTAAATCATATGCATTTATTTGTTACTCTGCTCATAAAAAATCGTGGGCCACTCCTAATTTTGTTGTCAAACACACACACACACACACACACACACGCTCGCTCATGGAAACGGGGCCTGTGTGTGCTTACAATGAGCACACACCGCTAGCTATGGCACTAGCTGGGAGTGTGTGTATAATAAGTGTAAAAAATCTCATTAATGCAGTGCGGCTGCTGAGCTGCGGCTGCTGCTAAGTCCCTTGTATTGTCACTTTTCTCCAGGGCCCCCGAGCACTAGCTAGCTAACTAGCATCATTGCCATGGAGACCCCGGCAGCTATGCCTCCCCACTCATCCTCAGCACTCTCACCCTTACACCGTGTACACACACACACACACGTATGTAGGCAAGGCAGGGAAGGACGCACACACACACCTTCACTCTCTTCTTCGTATCCTCTCCCTTTTTGTCCTCTGACAAAGCTTGACAAACCACATGTGACTCAGAGGGCTTAGCACTGGGGAATTGTCGGCATACCCCCCTCTCCAATTCACACACAGTTCAGACTCTAAGCAGCCATATTGATTTTTAATGATGCCAAGCAGTGGAAGACCCTCTCTGCTGTGGGGAAAGATGGAAGGAAGGAAGTCACAAGGTTTGGTTGAGCTGGGTCACTTTTCTTTTGTTTGGTGCTTTGTGCATGTTTAAACCACCATAAAGAACGAATACAATAATATTCTAATAAGTGCTTAGTCATATTTTCCTGGTAGCTCAATGGGTTAAGCACCAGACTGCGATGCAGAAGGTCGCAGGTTCGAATCCCCGTCTGACTCCTAGTTCATCCTCTACCAGGTGTGTCCCTGTAAGTCGCTTTGGATGAAAGCGTCTGCCAAGTAAAGTAAAGTTTAACTATATCTTCTTGGGTACATGCTATGAGGAGATTGGCTGCATGATATTTGCTTAAAGTTGAGCCCAGACAGAGTTTAATGCAAAACAACTGCCGGAGCCAAACTGACACTTTGGGAGTTCAGCTTCTGTTCTCAGCTGCTATAGTCACAGAAGAGGTAATTAGTATTAGTAATATCAGCGTGTTTTGTTGTTGATCCGATTTTCATTTAATTTCTGTACATTATTTATTTGATGTCAGCTTGTGCACATCTACAGCCAGTTACGTCCAATTAAATCCAATTAAATGCACATCATTGTCCTCTATTTTTTTTTTTCCAGTCATTTGGAAAACAGCTTTGTCTCTGCTCATGTCTTTCTGACTGCCAAATGAAAAGTCCAGCACAGCACATACCACATGCTGCCAACAGGCTGTCTCCTGTCTACATATACAAACTATGCTGGTGCTAAAGACATAACTGGCTACACATATGGAGGCGATTTCATAGCTCAAACTGTTTCTACAGCTAATTAATCTATATTAATCAATGTTAATTAATCAACTTAACCTCAGGCTTTACAGACCACCCTCTAATCAGCACGTGCGTCTAGGAGAGAGAAGAAGGGAGCGTTAGGTCTACGAAATCAAACCAAGCCATCTACTTGACTTTCAAATGCAAATTGGTGTAATTTAAGAAATGTAGCAAGGAAGCAAGAATTAAATGCAAACCAAAATAAATTAGAAGAGGAAAAAAGTGTTGAGACAAAGACTGTGAGCAAATACAGAGAGACTGCAGAAAAAATAGACAGGGGAAAATGATTAACCTCTCAGACATTTACCTAATTAATTCTGTCAGTACTTTAAATGAAGTGAGAAACCTTGCAGCAGTAGCTGATCTGGGAGAACTCATGTAAAATGTATGTCACCCTATATTACCCTGTGCCGAACAAGTGCTGCTGCTACTTAATATAATGACACATGTAATCTTTATTCAACTTGAACCCTTGAGGCATACGGCACCGTTGCAGACATGGAAGCAGCTAAACCTTTAGTCCAAAGCTAAAGCTAAATAAACTGACAGTCTATTGACACAGGTGTGCGCCTGTAAAACCATGTTTGCATGTAATTATGAGCGTTTATGTTGGTATTAATGATGTACTAACAAAGAATTTAGAGGTTAGCGGGAGAGAATCAGATTTCGATGTGTCGCATGTGTTGAATTATGGAAAACTGTGTCAATGTCAAGGAATCTCAAAAAGGTTTATCCAATAGCAACTGGACTTAGTAGGTTTCTTGACGACGTTTCGCCCTCCTATCCAGAGG
>JAUMTR010000003.1:7678567-7751145 GCA_032270685.1 Microctenopoma stevenorrisi
CCTACTAAGTCCAGTTGCTATTGGATAAACCTTTTTGAGATAACCATGACCTGGATGACTGAGAACCTTCACAGAAATGTCAAGGAATATTTGAATGCAGTTGTTTTTTTTCCTGTATGATCTAAAACGGTTATTTGTAGTGAAATGTAATATTTACTATATTTATATTGACAGAAAAAGAAAACTAATGTGTCAGTGTATGAGCTTTTTTTATTTGGTTGCACTTATGTTTTTCTCAACTCGGATCAGCCTCTGTGCTGCTAAGAATCACCCCCTTAACATCCATCCATCCATTATCCTAACGGCTTGTCATCTGAAGGGTCGGGGGGGGTGCTGGAGTCTATCTCAGCTGTCATTGAGAGAAAGGCGGGGTACACCCTGTACAGCTTTGCCGCCTTAACGTAATAATTATAATTGATACTTTATTAATCCCCTTGGGGAAGTTCTTGTTGACAGGCAGCCCCCTTGAGGCACCAAGGCTTTAGGGTTCAGTGTTTTGGTCCAGGGACCCTTCGACGTGTGTCCAGATATTGTGGGGAACTGAAAAATGAACCGCCAACCTTGGAATTTGTAGATAACTGCAGACTGCCCAACCAGCCACGTTCACCGCAGTCTGCAGTGCGGTGATGGCAGAAGTATCGTTTCCCTCCTTCAAATGCCAAGGAAGCTGACTTATATCTTTCACTCAAAGTGACTTCTGCTTCAGCTCTACCATAAAGACCTGCTTAACAGAGCACTGGTCCTTCCTGCAGATTCTCCCGTCTTGGCAGAGAACACCTGAAGACCGTTATAAGTGATCAGTGATTTGTTGTCCAAAGACTAATGTGCTCCTGGGAACCCTTCACAGAATCACAGAATTTTACTTGTGAAATCCACAGAAAGTTCCTTGGATGGTTTGTTTTTTGTCCTCACATGCAGTGTGACATTTGGGATGTTATAAGTAGTGGGCTTTGTCTTTCTACACGATGTCCCATCAATTTAATTCAGTTCCAGACACATTTCAAGAAATGTTAAATAAAAGGCGATGTGTCTGACCATAAATGCGACTGCTACAGCAAACGGTCTGAACACATGGTGTGACCTTGTCATAATGGGTCCCATCAGGGCCGAGCAGCTGATGGGACCTGTTGACAGCAGCAAAAACATCTGAACATTCCTGTGGCTTAACACTATGCTTTGAGAAAAAAAATGCTTTCAGACCGCGGTGATAAAAGTGAAGGAACGAGTACACAAACGTGTGGCGATGGCTCAAAGAGTCGTGTCACACACGTGCACTTATGGTATACTGAAATTCATGTTGTGTAAATTAATGTCATTTTTCTTAATTTCATTTTTCTGTCACAGCGGTTCAGATTTTTCACACAGATTTGGGGAAGAAACATTTGTCAAGTGTCTGTCCATGATAAAGTAATTTGTTGCATAACAGAAAGATTTACATAATGTATCATTACAGTGAAAGGTGCACATTATCTACTCACTGTACAGATGTTGTTAATAGGACGCATTCCAGTTTGTTTGGAGCCATGCATTTTCAGCTGCATAGATCTTTGAGATGTAAGTCTTGACCAAACTATATGCAGATATTTAACTATCCACTGTATTGGCGAGTATTATAATTTCACCTCTAACATTGTCTCTCTTATACTGTATCTTAAGCACAGAGTGCACACGAGGACACTCTGGGACACTTCAGCTGACTGCCAGCTGTGTGACCACACAGCACACATAAAGGAGCTGACAGCTGCAGAGCAAAAGACCTGAAACAGTAGTACATAACTAAGTAAGCTGGTTCATAACTACTTCTCCACTTGTTAAAAACCCTTCTGCAAGCCAGTTTTGGTATTTGATGAAACTGTGATGGGAAAAATGTGTAATATAATTTATAACATGTAAACAACAGATGATTTACTTCCATTTATCCACCAATTGTCTTCCTGCTCTGACGGCATCTGAACAAGTTTTGCTAACTCAATACACAGTGACACACACTAGAGACACACATATATGATAATGGGCAATATTATAATTTTGTCATTATGTGCAGTGTGTTAGGTCAACAGTTCAGACTCACATTTGTGTTTCTTACAACACATCTGTTCACTGTGAGAGCAGCACTTGTCACAGCTGCACACCGGTGGTTTCCGAAAGCTGCTCTGAAGTGACATTTTAATCTGACAAATTTCTCTGAATGACATTCAACTTGGCAGCACAATTAACTCCCATCTGTTCAACTCAACCGCTCACAAAAAAGGATGCACAAGACTGTGGATGTGTCTCTGTGCTTCGGGCGTGTATATGTAGCTTTATGCACATTATAAATGACTGTTTGTGTTGGTGGGAGGGTGCGTGGGAGGGGAGGGCGAGGCAGCCTGTTCACCTCAAAGACATTCAGTGGAACAGAGAGATCAAAGTATATGACCAGAATTGAAAAGGTGAACATGTTTATGCACACTTTGTGGGGTGTTCTACAGCAGTATGTACATAACTTTTAAGTATCTGCAACCAACAAATGCAAAAAGCAGCACAGGCAATGGAGTATAAATTGTATTGTGGTAATCACTAACAGAGAAGTATACGTACTTTATGCATGTCAAATGCATTCCGGGCCTACTGTGCCACTCAAAACCAGACAGCCTCCATCAAAGGCTGCATGCCCAGCCGTTGAGGAGTCACTGCACTGCCTGCCGCAGGGGTTGGCACGGAGGTTGAAATGTCACGTACAAGGCGTCCAGTGCCAAAGAAAATGACAGAAATGTGTTCAGCCTCACAAAAAAGGCACGCTATATCCTGTACTGTTCTGCTGCCAAGCATGCAGTGGGAGAATAACTCACAGAGAAATGGAAATTATTGCTGAAACAATCTACTGGATTGGTGCAAATTAGTCTGCTTCCCTCTAACTGTGCTTGATGAATATGTGCTGCATGCCGGCTTCTGTTCTGGTCAGACTGCGCTATTTTCATTTCATTTAATAGTATCACACGTTCAGGAGCCACTGCACACCTGCTTGACGGAATTTTTAACTGCCTTGCACATTTGGATTAGTGTCATTATATTTACATTACAGAGCCATTAGATTATCTTATACGACTTTCAGTGGCGGTGGTAAAAGCCATTTCTGAAAATATGTGCAGTGCTATCCTGAAATCAATCGTCTGATTTCCATTTTTGGACGGGTACACAGCTCGTCCAATATTTATTCAGGTCAGGCCATTGTGTTTTCCCACATGCTATGAATTCATTTGGAGTGGAAATATGCTTATAAGTGTGTGGTGTTTTCTCTCCCCCTTGTCCCTAACACAAACACACACTCGCATAGACACCTCATAATGGCATTTTCTTGCAGTGCTGTGCTGGCTAATTGTTGTGTTTGGTTCGCTTCTCAGAGTACGAGCAGGCAGGTGGCAGGTTATGTTTTATTTTTCTGCAAATCTAAACAACATAAAGTGCTGGAGACAGGCAACTTCCCCAATTGAGCAACCTGCAGCAGCCAGTGAAGCACAAAAGCTTTATTGCTTGTTAGGAAGGAGAGGGAAGCAGGGGGGAGAGGGAAAGAAGAGGGAGTGTGAGATGAAAATAGACAGTGTTTGTGTTTATCTGTGTGTGTGTGTGTGTGTAGAAATGTTTGGTCTCCAAGTCTTATCCTCGCTCCAATCTCAGGCCTTAACGGAGGTGTTTGGTCTCCTGAAGCCAGAGGCAATGCTCTCTTCGCTCATGAGTTGGTGGGCGCGTAGCTGAGGTCAAAGGCCATCATCTGGATAGTTTTAGCTATTTTGAAATGTCTGCTTTGGCCATGATTGAGGTCATTCAGTGTGGCCTCAAAACCTGTGACCTCTAATCTCCACTGCAGTCATTTGGCTGTTGGCATAGAGTTTCCTGCACAGATGAAAAGATCTTTAAAAATGCAAATAGCCAAAAACCTGGGTGTATTTTTCACAATTGGTTAAACTATCTTAACCAAGAAGAGATATTAAAAAGCAAAACATCAGGGAAATACTAAGAAATTCCTTCTTCTCATGATTTATCATATAATGCACAGGAAATCACAAGTCCTGGTAAAATTATTTCATACTTTTACAAAGTATGTGTTTATCTGTATGACAACAAAATGATAAGTGATATACACATAAATAAAATTCAAACCGAGCCACTGACTGATCTAAGCTTTGGTGTCACTTTATCCAATATACTTTTATGTGCTCCCACTGTGTTAATAACATAAAGTTTATGGAGTGTGCTCTGTAATTAAATAATACAACATGACTTCGAGGGGAACACTGGATTCTGATGCATTCTGCACCTCAGCCTTCCTGTGACTCTAATGGGGCGCAGATGGCAGCTAGAGGTTGGTCGCCAGGCGGTCGGCACCATATACACTCAGACCAGCAGGGAATGCTCTGATACTTGTTCAACACAATGCTGTGCCCGACTTCAGGCCACTGTGTCTATCTGTGTCTGTATATGTGTGGAAGACATACTCTGTCAAACACCTGAACCAGAGAAAATTTAAAGAATTCCAGTGTCGCGCTGTATCACATCAAGTCAAGTACAGTCAAGTAGGATTTTAACAATATTCACGGTATGCTGACAAACGTTCCTACTGGTGATACAGCAGAAGGATTTAATACAAGCGAACAGACAGCAAAGACTAAGTCTGCAGACTGGCGGACACAGCTCAAGATAACATACAACATGGAAAACAAAAAGAAATAGTGTAGTAAATCCAGTGTGCTAACAGGCAACTGCAATGATAGCAGCAATGAGGACCAGGATGTGCTCGTTACAGAAAGAAATTTAAAAGTGAAGTGTACACTGTACAATCACGAAAAAAGTTATTAATGTGGATGAAGATGGATCAGTATTATTTATCTATACACAATGTCATATGGTAGCAGAGAAACAAACTGAATGAAGTTTCCGTTTCCTTATCATCATATGATGATATTTAATAAAACACTAAATAAAGACTTGTTTTTCTTACTAAATGCAACTCTATTCTGCACCAGGCTCTCTCCAATTTCATCCAAAGTCTATGGCCTGGAGCAAGGCTAGACCATTAAAATATATTGCCACAGAAGTATCTGTTGGATGGAAGGCATTAAATAATAATAATAAAAAGGGAATACACTGTCAGACTGTTAACCTAGAATTCCCACAGGTTAGTTTGAAATTAGCCCGACTGTGAACACTTTGATTAGATGTTGATGAGTGGCATCCAAGCAGCACAGCCTGCATGTGGTATCATGTGATTCTTTAGACATTTTTAGCAGGATGTTTCGTATCATGTGACTCGCCCTGCATGCTTTATTGCCATACGAGTTCAAATCTACTAGCTGAATGATCACATGAGAGCAAGCTAATTGTTTCTGATTATCTCTGCTGATAATGGCTATAACTTACCACACTGGGAATAGGTGCTACTGTTGTTTTTTCTCTCTCGATGCTTTGCTTAATAACAACAATTAACCCACAGTTGTTACAAAGGTGTGAATTTAATTTGCTGTGTTGGCTCTACTCAGTGTCTGTTGAAAGGATCATGGTGGGACAATGCCTGCATTGGGACAGTGAAGGAGAAAAGGCCTTTTGATTAATCATACAAATCCTCCTCCGAATATTCCAGAGGACTGATGGGATGTGGCATTTCAAAAGATCTCTGGGTCAGGGAGCTTTTGAACTTTGACCCTTGAACTGTGGCTCCTCACAAAGGCCAGAGACAAAGGGGTTGAGCAAAAGTTGCACCTCCTGAGCTGCACAGCACGGTGTGTTGCTCCATACAAGAAATTTTCCATATGATGAGGAGGAAAGCGCTTAAAGGTACAATGTGTCGTGCTATCAGGTCAGTTATTATTCTGACACTCTAATGGGATTATATTGCTGACTAATCTGACAGTAAAACATATCCAATTAGGAAAGAGCATGCACATTAACGGCATAGTGCGGCTCTTTTGAATAAATAAAGAAAAGAACGAAAGAGTGCAGGACGGCTGGAGAAAGCCATTGTTGGCAGCCTTCCTTTTTGATTAGCCATTAGCCTCTGGTGATGGGAGTCGCAGTCAGAGCGCCACTCCCTTTGATTACAGCGCAAGAGAGCTCTGGAAAAATACATCTCCCCAGCCAATACATATCACTTCAGGGGGCTGATTTGGCTTGTTGCTTTTTCACTCGCTCTCATGTTGTAATCAGATGTGCTGTCATTGTGGAGAAAAGAAAAAAAAAGAAACATAGTCATACATAAACATAATAAGTAGAGGCTGAGAAGGGATTGAGTAACCTCCAATATTAACATGTATTTTAATGAGCTGTTCAAACTGGTTCAGAGAATTATCTGGAGAACTGAAATTAATAGTTGTACACACCAGTGGTAATTTTCACGCAGGAAAGGCAAACAGCGTAAATCAAACGTCAGGAGTGTGAGTCCTGAACAAAGGTGCAGGGAGTTATTATGACCCACCCTTTCTCAAAGCAACATGGACAGCAACATTTTTATGGTGCCCAACCATTTTGTGTTGACTCAATAAAGCCTCTTCCCAAGTAATCAGAATACTGTGCAGGAATTGGTGCTATGGGTCAATAAAAATAACTGCTGATTCGTTCCTGTGTAGTAATGAAGGTTTCTTTCCAGAATCTGCTACATTCTCTCAGGCTCAGCCTCAAACGACGTTGACAAAATGCATCTATGCTGCAAAAACGACAACAACTCCCAGCAAGCTCTAGGTCAATACTTTGTGCTGTCACCTACCTGAAAGGGAGCAGAAAGAAAAATACAAACTCTCTTCAGATCATCAGTTAAGCATCACTGAAGCTCATATCAAAGAGGTTTCAGTGAATACATGCTGCGATTTGGTTATATTTTGGTTTCTAACGAAAATCCGAACATTGTCAGTGGTTCATGAATGATGCATCAACACACACAGCACCTGAAGTAAATCTTAGGCTTCTGATCCTGTCCAAAATGGATTTATTTGGCACTCAACTCCTGCAGAAGTGTAGCGCTGAACACAACAGCTGGCAGTTCATGCCCCCCGCTATTTTCTCTCCAACACACCCTTAATTTCTTTTCGGCTCCCCCTCCCCTGCTTTCATGCTTGACTTGCAGCAGCTTTTGTGTTGGGGCCCAGTGGTCGGATTGTGCTGGCGGACGGCTGGAGGAGGCTTCCTTGTGCTCACACTGCTTTCAGATGTTCAATCAACACTTGAGGAACATGCCCTTTTCATCTTCAGGCCTGTCAGTCGTAACATCTTTCAATAAAATAAACCGGTCTGCTGTTTGTGCCTTACCCTCATGCTTCACTTCCATCTTCCAGTGCGTCCCTCTCTTTCGTTTATGTAGAGATATGGACTTTTTGCTAAAGTTACTTAAACACCTTTGGTGTGACTATTATTGTGTAACAACACTTTAGCAGTGGGAAGACAAACACTTTCTTGCTCACTGTAAGAAAAACTGATTCCCGTGATTCCGTTGTTTTTGTCCCATTCACAATCCCAACAACTTCCTCGCTGTGCATTCTCATACATTATATGAGGCCTTGTAGCTTAATGGGATAAGAGTTCGGCTGCGAAGTAGCAGGATTGAATCCTACAAGACCATCAATGTCTACACTACACTTTTGTTGGCCTGCATGTATTAGGAAGAGCTACAGTCAAACGAGACTGTAAAAATGTCAGTCTCAACAGGCAGCAGCAGGATGTGTAGCTAATAAAAGAAAGGCAACCAGGTACACACATGCAAAGCAGCACACATACAGATGTACCAACATGCTGAAAACAGAGATTGCATGCAAATAGGCCAAAGCACCATGCTTTCTAATCATACCTTACACTCCCTCCCTCTCACAGCTGGCCGGCCATGTGCTTTGTCCCTAAAGTATTGTGGCTTATTCTGCCATTGACAGCCAGAGCTGAACACTAAGTCCTTACTAGATGCTAGGAATCGATTAGTCTGCAGGAGACTTCCCCACGTTAATGAAGTTAGAGCTCAATCAGTTCATTCTAAAGCATGCGATGAACGCGTTTGTATGTGAACATGTATACACAGATGCATAACTCGGCATACATTACACATGCTGTTGCATTGTGGGAGCGTTCAAAGTCAAGCATGTTTCACTCTCTCCTCGTTGCTTTCAGTGTATACCCAGTTCCTCTCTGCTTGGATGTCCTCTTGTCTTTCCCTGTCTCCTTAGCACAGACCTGGCTGTCCATCTCAAGTATTTTAAGCCAATCAGCCAGGCATTCCACATATGCTTAATGAGCTCACGGGGGATATGACGTGACTAAGGCGACAAGCACCCACTGCTTCCCAAAAAATCAGCATCCAGCTGCTAGCATCTAATTGTCAAGTAAGTGGCAAATCATTGTAATGTGTCAGACAGTGGGGAATCCATCACATTATAGGCATATACACACGCACACACACACACGCACACACACACACCCGAAGCCCTTGTTTCCTTGATTGTTTTCTTCTCAAGTATTTTTTTTGTTCTCGTCAGGAACATATTTGCCATGAAAGAAACGTTTTCATATAAACGCAAAACACATTTTCTTTACAAACTACAAGGACAAACATAACCTTCACACTTCTACAAGATTTCTGTCTGTGTCTTAACTGTGTTTCTAAAAAATTGTTCTGTCCTAATCCTAATGTAAGAACAGATCATGATATGCATTAGTCTCTCTGCCCTGCTTCATTAAAGGCCTGTTTTTTTCTGCTTGATGCAGGCTATGAGTGTACTAGTCGCCATAGCAACACAGTCATCATTTATCATAACCAAGTGGTTAATATGCCTATAAGCACTCTGTGATCCTTGACCCCACACTCACTGGCTGAAACACTTAATATTCCCATTCCATTGTCTGCTAATTCTTCCCCCTCCTCACTCTCTCTCTCTCTCTCTCTCTCTCTCTCTCTCTCACTCACCAGCTCTCGTTAAACGCATGTAATTGCCTAATTCAACATGCATTAGAAATGTAGTGTTTAAGTAATCATCGCAGATAAGATTGGGATAACATTTCAATTACCTTGTCGGTGCATTATCTTTGCTGCAGTACATAACATAACAATTAAATAATCAGCACAGCTTGACAGTAACAGCTGCCACGTATACAACGCATGCACATCTTCATACATCTGATTTTATAAGATGCACAATTTGAAAAAGGAAAGAGAGAGGGACTGTCAATCATCATAACAGAGAAAACTACGTATACATCATACTGTTTGACGCAGCCTGTGGATGAAGGGGACCTATTTAAATCCTAATTTTTCCTATAGAAAGGAAATTGATGAACTTGTTCAGAGCTGATAGAAAAAGAACCAGCAGCAGATGTTTTCTGTTCAGTTGCCCTTAAATTAGCTGAGTAGACTTCTACTACTCTTCTCTGTCCAAAGCATTGTGTATGTGTTGTCCTTGATTTTGTGATGCTGAAGCCAGCTGATTTTATCTGTCCTCACGTTCTTCATCCTGAGGTGAGTCACCTGTAGAGGCTGACAGCTGCACTGTAACTCCAAAATAGAGCTTTTGAACTGTCCCACTACGTGACTCAGAGACAGAGACACTGGAACGGGCAGAAGGAGAAATACAGAAAGATAAAGATTAAGGGAGCGATAGCGCCATAAACTCTTTGTTTATGTCAGTTTGATAAAACCTGCACATATTTGAACTTTCTGCAGGTTTTTTGACTGTCTGGCATGCGGGTTGGGACAGTTACAGCCGGATATGCTCTTCTACTTCAAAACTTGTTTTTCTCTGCCTGACAGAGATAGCAATCTGGAACAGTTCAGTTACAACTACAGAGTTGCAGGGTTCTTAAGAGATTTAAAAGTTCAGTCAGGTAGCAAATGAGCATTACGCAAACACAAGCCTCCTCAACTCATAAAACAAATCTGGAAATACACGCAGGACTGGGGGCAACAGAAGAGGGGAAGAACTCGTTCCACTGTTTCTCACTAGCGATGATAGGGTCACAATAAATGTGTAAAAAGACAAAAGGGATATTCTTTCTTTTCATCTATGCACTAGAAGGTGAAATGGTAACAAGCTTAGTTTATATTGATTGTATATCACATTATTATGTTTATGTTTTTTTTCACAATGGGGCTTCGCCAGTGACTTTAACAACTTTCTCACTCACAGAACATCAGTTAAATAATTATACATTATTATGTTTTTTAATTATGTTTCTTAGAGAACAATAAGAATGTATGATCATGATCATTTATAAAAATAAATATACAAACATGACTAATAAGGAAAGAGACAATTTCCTAAAGATGAGACATGCACATTTTTTTTATGAATTTAAATTTGTTGTATAATCGAAGATAAAATATATTTACTATAGCAATAAAAGAAAAAATAAGTCTGTATTTATTTTTTTCTTTGCCAAACTTCATCTGCAGTGTAAGTGTTTAATCCTAATATGAGAAGTAGATATTGACTGGTTTCACTACTTGCTCATGGTTTATATGTCAGTGTGACATTTTTGCTTCCATTGAGTGTCAGACACAGATAAAAACACACACTTGATAGAGACACACAGCAGTTAGTGGGTCCCACCACAAACTTATATTTAGATCAGGGAAACCACGATGTTATGTTTCTCAACCGTCACTACTTCTCAAACATGCACTATAGACAGAAACATTTCATTACCCATCTCAGCGCTCTTTATCACCGCCTATGCCTTCTCACACGTTCCAGCGCTTTTGTTTTCTCACCTTTAAACAATCTCTCGCTCGTGTGTGCTTTTTCTTTTCGTATCTTACTTTACTGCTCGTTTTCCTCGCATCTCTCATCTGCATCTCTCCTCTCCCCTCAGGTCCTCATTCTTCCTCCATCTCGCCGGGCTCTGCCCCCCGATATTCTTCCTCTTAATCTGCAGCTGCGTCTGAATTAAGCCGAGCAACATCTGCCTCTGGAGGAGCCTTGAAATGACAGAGTCAGATACTCAGGAGCCACAGCCCCTGAGGGCTTATCAAAAACTAGACAGCAAGCATGAAGGACCTTTGCCTTGAAATCTATTGTTCCCAACACTATTTGAGGGAGAAGAGTGTTGTGTGCAAGGAGAGTAGGTCCGTCTCACGTACCTATGGCAGAGGCTGAAACACAAAAGGCTTTATGGGAGCACATTACACTAAAAGGAAGGAAATCAAACCTTCTGTGTGAAGGTCTGCAAAACTTGTTAGTCTCAAAAGAACATTCAAGGCATCAGATGTCTGCAGCGAATAAATGTTTGCTCTTACTTGTCCCTGGTAATGTGTGAGTGGTATTTCTCACTAATAATGATTCATATGCATCTTTACAACAGTATGATTTTTGAAGGGGGTGGGAGAGCGAAAGAGGGGATGAGGCTCAGATGCGGAAGGGAAGGAGGAATGCCCATTCAGTGATCCCATGATTTGCTTGCAGACAAGCCCTCTATAGTGGCTTTCAATGCAAGCACAATAAGCACTCTATTGAGGAGCTAACCAGCCATGTCAAGCCATTGCCTGTTTGATTAAAGGGCAAGAAAGAGGGGCTTTATCTGCTAATGATTGGCTGCAGAGCAAAACTTATTCTGTTTTCGATTGGTAGAACTCCTCTGTGCAGATTTTTCTTGTCACACGGGAGAATAAATGTCAGTGTTTGACCCAGTGTTTGGGTGAGAGGATGCCATGGCTTACCCAGGAGGAGGTCAGTGAGCCCAAGAAAAGTCAATATCACATACACAGATGTGTGCAGCCATTCAGGCTTTAGGAAGCACGCAGACACAAAATGTACAAACATACACAGAACCCTCTGAACACTGACATTCTATTACACGTCCACCATTTAGAGTTTTCCTTCCTCAGATCTACAAACCAACACGTAGCGAACAAGCACTTCAAATAATACGACAAACCTTCCCGGATATACGGCAGCTTGTACATGTTAGCGTTAATGTTGATGGCGTGATGTAAATAATAAAAAGAATGATGACTGAATTCCACTTACACATGCTTGCACACATACACACATGCACGTACATTACGTGCGATGTTCTCAGTAACACTTGTGCTTTTTTGTAACTACGACTGCTGTGAAAAAGGCCAAGACACAGATTCAGTTTTCAATCCAGTTCCAGTGGCAGACAGAGCCTTTTTTCTGAGCTGACATTTCGCCTCCCACGATAACTGCTGAGTGCGTCAGTGCTCCACCAGAGACCTAAATCTTTGTATTTAAGTACCTATGAATTGCCAGCTCACTGATCCTAATGGGACTCTTAATTAGTGCCTCATTAAAGACGGGCTCTGCAAAGGTCAAACATGTAGATGGTTGACATCCGTTGTAAGACAAATATACCGTTATTTGTCTGCTGCAGGTGTCTAATTAAAGAAATCAAGATTGAGGTCAATGCTAGTTAAATTCAGGTCATTTAGATTAAAATAATACCTTCATAAAAAATGTTTTACTTAAACCATTCGGCACTTATTTCTCATGTGCGTATTTACATTAAACAACAAGTTTTATTTGCTGAAGCTTTTCAAATCCCCTGAAATCAAAAAGACACAACCTGAAGCTTAAAATAAGTCGCTGACTTCAGTGCATGCTACATTCTAACCACTCTTAACAAAATGAGGCCCCTTGCTCTTCCGTCAGACTGCGCAGTCACTCCTCTTAATTTGTCATAGACTGAAATGTCATCTCTTCAGTCTATAGCTCACAGGCTTTCCTACGCCTCCTACATACAACTCAATATGCTCTTTAGTTTCCCCCACTCAACCAACAAAAGTGCCTTCCTATCCTTTTTTAAACTTACCTGTGTTCGCGTGTTTACACAAAATTATTGTTGAAACGCCTCGACTCTATTTAAAAGTAGTTTGTGTTTTGAGAAATGCATCCAATCTGAAGCATGATGTGCAGATTTAAGGCATTTAGTCCATTATTTGATTTCTCTACATCCATTCTCTGACAGTCTGTCATCTTATACTGAGCCATTTAAGTTCCTTTCCACAGAGGTGTCACTAAGAAAATACTTGTCCTGTTTGGGAAATGAAATACATAACTCTTAGTTTTGTGTAACAGATAACTACAATTAAACTATTCATTGCTTCTTGCTCTCACTCTCTAGAAAATACCCTGAAAATTTGTAACGTGTCACTCTCAGAGAAGGACACGTACACATGCACGTACATGAGAAATTCAGCATAGTCATTCGTCAAACGAAATGTGTCCATAAGCGTCATGTCTGGAATAAAATGATGTCTCAGTTTAGGCAGCAGTAAAAGCAAAGGCAGTTTTCAAAGAGCCTGTGGGCCATCAGGCAGCTCCGACGGCCAAGCGGAAATATAAACATTCCTAACACCTTCTCCTGAGTGTTAAATGTTGAGAAGTCACACTGGTGTGTGAGTGATGATATGACATCTGAACACGTACACGTTGAAGACAAACTTGCCTTTACAAGTTTGGAAAGAAGCTAGATCAGAGGACCAAAAGGAAAATGATGAAGTCCAGTCCACAGCAATTAATCACATGGACGTACTTCTCTGTGGGTATTTAAAACATTTTAAAACTTTTTGTTTAACTCCCAAGTTTTTATTTCACCCATGTCATGTGTCATAGAAACAAAATATGAATATAATTAAAATATTAGGTATTTATCTGCAAGTAAAACGGTAAATAAACCTTAACTGCTGAGCTAATACGCTTCCGTGTATTCACTCACTAGTACCATTGAGAAAGAGCTCACTTTTCTTCATGATATGGTTGAGTGGTTTTAGGGGGCCATGTGGTTCTACAGCTCCTGATTAGTGGGTGTATCCTTTGAATTAAGCCATAGGGTGCTATATTTTACAAGCTGTGCCACTGGAGAAAGTTTTGTGAGGAACAGAGCAGGAAATTTGCATTTGAAACAGCCTCGTCCTTCCTCTTTTTCTGCCTCTCTCTGCCTCCATGGCCCCGGGCTAATACTCTCTTTTCCGTCTGGAGCAGGCCTGTGCACCTGTGGATTATGTACACACACACACACATATTCATGCACATACTCCAGGGTCCAGCTGTGGGCTGGAGTGCTGTGGTTGGTTTAGCTAAGCTAGGAGTCCAGGCTTTGAAGGCCTAATGATGCACGACTGGCCATCTGTGATAAGGAAGATGTGGAGGAGAACAACGTCTCTTCTACTTTATTTAAGGTAGCATTACTAATGAGAACTACACAAACCACTGACAAGCACACAGAGCCTGTCTTTCAGAAATTCAGATTTAGACTAAAAAGAAGAAATGATTTTACACTTTTTTCAAAGCTGAAAATCACATCAGACTTTATCATGCCTATTAAACTTAATGTGGAGTGGCCGACTGTAGTCTTATAAATATACATTTATTTTCTCCAATATACACGTAGTCCCCAGTTACTTCTGTCCACGCTTCACCTGAAGAGTTAAAGCCTCAGGGAAGCTCAGATTCCTGTCTGAGAGGCGACCTGACAATTCCATAAGTATGGGC
Organism: Microctenopoma stevenorrisi; assembly: GCA_032270685.1. Lineage (NCBI taxonomy): Eukaryota > Metazoa > Chordata > Actinopteri > Anabantiformes > Anabantidae > Microctenopoma > Microctenopoma stevenorrisi. The sequence goes on from JAUMTR010000003.1 coordinate 7,693,024, forward strand.
TGAGTGGGTGTTTTGGCCTGAATGAAAAATCATTTGCTTTGTGTAAATGTAATTTCACAGTCTGAAGCATGTTGTGAAAGAGTAAAATACAAAAAACTCAATTTAGAGGTAACCTGAAGTGAATAAATTGAAGCTCTCAGTGTTCCAGACGACGCGCGGATACCAACGCAAAGCAGCAACAAACTGGTCAAACAAACAACAGTAAAGTATGAACTGAGGCAAATCTTCTAAGAATGTTAACACCTCACAGATTGTATTAGTATTGTTGACAGGAACCATGCAGCGCTTGCATGTAAAGTAAAGACAGACAGGTATGAATGTTGGCAGAACCTCTGTTCCTAAGTGCATGACTAAAACTGCTCCGTTGTTTGTTCAGCATCCGCCTCTCCACCACCTGCTCTAAGGTTTCCAGTAAAGTCCCCAGCACGGAGCCAGCCGCACAGATCTGTTGGTTCCGATTTTTGGTGTCACTGGCTCCGATGCTGCTGCCAGTCTGTTGTCAAGGTATGTAATGTACTGTACATATGCGTTAGTCTGAATAGCAAATAGCAGCCAGACCAGAGAGATGAATGAATTTCAACCTCTCTCTCGAGTGTGCTTAATAAACCGACACACAATCATACTGAATACGGCAGAAAATCGATTTGACGTAAAGTTAGTGAAACCATTTGTTCACAGTTTAGTATGGTCTACACTTCGTTTACATTTTGACAACCCTTGCTCTAGCAGAATGTGCCACAGCCAGATTTATCAAGGCCATTAAAACAAAAGCTCACTTGCTCGTACTGTCAAAATGAAAGCATTCGCTTCAATGGAAGTGGTCTCTGTGTCAAGTGATTGTGCTTTTCCTCACTGACAGTAATGTAATTCAGGGGACCACCTCGGTGTGCCAGTTGTCCTGGTGCCAGGCAAACTGGCACTTGGGGGCACTTAACCATTTAAGGCATTGGCACCTGTACAAGGCCTCCCATCCATACATCTTGGCATTTGCTGCTATTTGATGAAGCCAAAACACAGAACTCGGTTTCTCAAGATGGTGTTTCTGCTCCAATCCATTTAAGGAGAGATTTTCAAAGCCTGTCATCCACAAAACAGAGACAAAAATCTGTCCTTGCACTTTTCTTTCTGAATCCTAAAAGCTTTCGTGTTGGTATTCTTTCAATTCAAACCAATTCAGCTTTATGCATATAGCACCAATTCACAACATAAGTCATCTCAAAGACCTTTAATCTGTGACACATTATTTAAATATATACAGTCCCACGTGAGCAAGCACTGAGGCGAGTGGAGGGGAAAACTACCTTTAACAGAAGAAACCTCAAGCTAAACCAGGCTCAGGGTGGGCGGCCATCTGCCTCGACCGGTGGGTGTGAGCGGACAGAGGAGAGAGAAAAGAACAGCAGGAAACAGTTTTTCACTTCTTCCTTCTACTTATTATAAAAGTTGTTTATTTTTTCTAAATATTATATATTTATATTATATATATATTTTTTATTATATAATTTACAAGAGTCAATGCAGCCTTTGATGTAGAGTCAAGAAAGGTCAATTGGCTTAATGTATGGCATGATCATTGACTCGTTTCCTGTAACATGCTGGTATGAAACATGCAGCAGTGTGTTGGGATATTGCCTATGCTAGGGAATATCTGATCTACAGAATGTAACAGCTAGTGCGCGCACACACACACACACACACACACACACACACACACAGCATCTACTTCATCTTTCCTCCGGCACAGTGTGTGTGTGTGTGTTTCATATGGTCGATATCTGAGTGCTTACTCATTCTATAGCAACACAGCAAGCCCGGACTGATTGATGTAGCTAAAGTAAGAGAGGCCTGACCGAGTAGGGAGCTAAGCCCTGAGGGGAAACCACACCACTGTAGGGGGTAAGACAGGAATCTGCTACATCTTAGCTAAAAGGCATTTGTCTACTTTTTTCCAGTCTGTGAAACAAAGTGACCAGTATGTGAATTCCAGAAGCCTCTACAAATTAAAGCAAATTATCTTAAAATATCCCAAAAGATTTACCGTGATATATCAACCTAAATACTAAATCTAAAGATGAATAAAACATTATCTCTGTTTTTGAAAATGGGATTGGGGAATGTGGGACATGGAAATAAATATGAATTCTTCCTGGTTTCAGTGACAGCGTCACTATGTGACGCTACTACGTGTGCACCCAAAGCCATAGCTGCATGTTAGGAAGATCCTCCTGGAACTATAAAATACGATCTGGATCCTGCTGTGGTTCCTGTGGTGATTTTAACTGGAATTAACACATGGAAAGTGCTCCAGTCAGCTAAAACCAACACAAGCATTCTATTTGTGGCACAATTTTTATATATTTGATTCATATTTTAAGTGTAAATCGTTAAGCGACGATAAAATGACATTTTATTAAAATCCACAAACGTCTATGTCATGCTGGAAAGGTAAAGAGCTCATTAAAGTAAGGCCTGGAGATCTGTGTAGAAGCTCTCTATGGGTAAACCTGTGTCGTCCGCAACAATTAACGTGTTGTTTGAGGCCAGCTTTTGTCTGCTTTGTTACTCTCGAGCACTCACTGTGTGCAGGCAGCACGGCAATTCCACGAATGAAGGCAGGCACTGGATTTTTGTGCCACTTTCTTCAGAAAGTATTTGTGCACTGAAGAAAACTTTGACAAATAGAGAACAGGGACAGCAGCTGTTGTATGCAGAGCCTCTCCCATTTTAGCTGCATGAGCTTGTAACTTCTGTGGAGTCGCCATGTCTTGGTGTTAGGTGTCCCGGTGGCCTCCCTCACTAGTGCCTTTCTTGCATGGTCGCTCAGTTTTCTTAGGATGGCCTGCTTTTTTTGTACTGCTTTTATTTCTGAATAATTCCTTTAACTGTAATCCAAGAAAATTCCAATCCATCGCTTAACTTGTGCTTTTCAATGAGCTCGTTGTTGAACTGCTCGGAGAGTTCCTTTGTGTTGATAGTGTAGTTTTTGGCCATGACACTCATTCACCAATAATTGGACCTTACAGATACAGGTGCATTCACCGTCACTGCACACATGTGATCTCCTCCTCTCCCTACAACTATATGTATGACTTCTAATTAGCTGCATCAGTGACGATTTTATTTATTCATTAAAAACAGATGACGTTTTATTTCAATTAGATTACTTTGTAATGTATATGTGTTTTCACTTCGACATGAAATGAAATTAGATGAAAACTTCCAAGAGGTCTTAATTTTGTTGCTATGTCATCATATGGAAATTAAAGTGGTGTTTTCAGCTGCATCTTTTAGCAAGAGATGACTAAAAGGTACTGATATAATAGACAAGTCAGAGGGACAAACGTCTGTCACGTTCTTCTTCCTCGCTGTCTATCACCGGCTATCATTTTGCAACACTTATCCAGTGAAACCCGGGGGTGTAATGGCACTGTACTTTAAGCTCCCGTCACTCAACAGGTCTTAATCTGTTGAGTCCTGTTCAATATTCCTCTGGGAGTGCAAGCCTATTAGATTTCACTGATTTTTAGCTCCCATAGTAACTGAAATACCAACTAGACTACTGGGATTACCAAAAAAACACTTTCTCCTGCTGACACTTAAGATCTGTGCTAACACACTTATGTACATGCGTGCAAAGTTGGTGTGAACGCAGACATACTGAAGAGCTGACAAATGTATGGCTGAACAGCTGTACTGAAGTGGTGGATTTGACTTTTGTCTTACAGGCTCAAAAGTTAGACTCAAGGATTATTTCTGCTTTAATGATCTGCGCACTGTGCCCAAGTGTATACGAAGTGTGGAGCTCTTATTGCGGTCATGCATGAAAAACTGTCAGATCAGATCTAAATGAGGGCCTGATATGTCTCAGCTTACACTTTGGCCCAGCGGTCATCAAACCACCGACCTAATCCCAAACTTGAAAACTTCACTTATCCCTTTTAGGGAAGGTCACAGGTCACAGATCATTTATCCAAGACACAAACGTTTTCTCCTAAAGAGGCAAAAGTGTTTCACTATACATGTGTTTTTGTTTGTTTTTGGCAAATTGAAAAGAAGAAATTAGCATAGCATGGTTGATAAATGATACAAAAAAGAAATATCTTTGGTTCCCTGCCCTATGAATATTCTGTCTCATTTGCATCTCTCCTGCATAGGCCTGTCACAAAGGCCAATGAAATTGAATGCAGGAGTGCCAGTGGGACAATGGAGGCCAGAGTCCATTTATCTCCATACGTCAACAGGGCTGGTAGAGGAGAGGCTTTCAGCCAGCCACATTCTGGTCAGTTTAAAGAGTCTGCGACACCAGACATGAGTTAATGGGCTACTGATGGACATTCAAAAGCAGGTGCTGTTTTCGTTAGCTGGAGCTCTGCACAAAAAGCAGTTACTCCCTGACTTAAGGCTGCAGTAGTTGTCTGGGGACACGTGAGGTGACAGAATTTATTTAAAAAACTTGGACACTGGACACTGCACCTGAGGACTTCTAAGATGTATCTTTCCATTTGGTTAATTATATTCTCACTTGCCATAAGTGTAGTTTTTTATGACTATTACTATAGTAGTAGTCTATTATTTCCAGCAGTCTGCATTATAAATATAAATGATTTTGCGTTTTTTAAAGATATCAGCCAAAGTGAATCACAGCAACTGTCACTTTTTTGTGAGCTGCTGTCAAAGCGATGGTTGTTTTGAGACGCTATCGTTTTATTTTAAGGTCACACTTTTGTAGCTCAGACATGTCGCTCCGTGCATTGATCTGTCTCACTGATGCGTTTTTAAGCATTTTTGAAACAGACGAAGAAAATGAATCCGGTTCGAGATTGACAAAGATTAACCATGAGAAAATTCATTGTTGGTTAAAGTGTATGTAAAGCGTTAAAAAATATTAATAATTTATTAGAAATTCACCATCATTATCCTTCAGACTGCATCTAGAATGACAGACAGGCAGCGGGAGTGAATCTTCAAATTCACTGATTGCACATCACAATCATCTCAGTCAATCACACAGTTATGCAATGCGGCAAAACTCAATCCAAGATGAAACAAGGAAACTGCCAAGACAATTTGCTAACAAAGACCTGGGGAGACTAACAGACACTGATTTACAACAGAGAGAACAATTAGTGTTGAAAAGGCTCCAATTAAAATGACTCCCTTTGATCAGCAGAGGGAATGGGGCTTCACTGCGCACACCATCTGCGATAGCGCACTCAGATCAATCTGAAATGAAATAATTATGGCAAATTAATGGGTGTAAAAGTCACCAATTGATACACCAAAGATGATTTCATATGTCTAATTGGGAGAGGGAGGAGGGTGTGCCCGAACAGTGAGAGACATTTCACATGATTAAGTAGATGGCGCTGGATAGACCTTCGGAGATAGGGGGAGACAATAAAGCAAATATCTGGGTTGATGGCAGAAAAAAATAAACATTTTGGAAAGAAAGAAAGTCATGGTTTCTACGACGGCGCCATTCTCTTCCCCAACACATCACTGTAGACAGAATATTAAAGCGCACACAAATCCTGTTACTGCAAAAATCCAAAAAGGTGCAATAAATTCATTATGGATTCAAGACAGGCTGTAATGCCTTCAAATCATTCCCGATACGGCAGCGATCAAAACCAACAGCTGCAAATCAAATTTGGATCAAATAACTGTCAAGTGGGGTTGATGAATGAACACAATACAAGTCCACTGACGTGAAATGATACTGTGTGAGAGTTAACGCTGGAAGAGATATGTGCTCATATCTAGTTTGGAAAACAAAAGAAAAATACAGCGGCTGCCACGGACTGTTATTGCGCTGTATATTTCTGCTTCCGCGCTCACCTGAAAGCTGTGTGACAGTCCTGGTCGATATTCAAATGCAGACACTCAAGCATTCTGCGAGAGAGAAAAAAGGGAATAACTGAATAGCTAATGTACCTGACAACGGTGTTGACTTGTTTTGTTGCCTGCTTTAGACACAGAGGCAAAAAAATCGACAATGTGGGTAAAAACTACTTGGAGAACAATGAATTTTGGACATAATCAAACTGTTTTAATCACTTCAGCTTTAAATTCATCTATTTCTGGAATTTTGGTTGTTTTTTTTTTTGTCTCCTCAGCAAAGATGACTGGAACACCTGCTGTCTGAACAGGTGTGACGATCTTCCAGGAGATAAAACAAGCTCCTGGATGGTCCCTCTGAGGAAACCCAAACACCCCGAGTAACTGAGGTGTTAATTAAAAAGAAAAGGGAGAACGGTGAAACAGTGAGAGAGGAGCCCGCTCTCCTTCCAGTTCAGCTCGGTTTGGCAGACGGCTGAGCTGGGATGGGGGGTTCATGCTAATTGTCACGGCCTTTCATTTTGGGGAATTCATGTCAGAATCCTCACAGGAGGCTAATTTGTAACTTCTCCTCTGAGTACATTCAGTCTGTCCCATTTTTGTCACGTCAAATATGCATTTTCAGCTGCTTCCTGCTTGATTTCTGCAAATTGTCAAAAGAGGGGCTTAATCTAAATATATTGGGGAATTCTAATATGATTCAATTTGTTAAATTGTTCAAAGGGTTGAGAACTGCCAGGATCTCCATAAACGCGACAGCTGTTTATCTCCAGCGTTTTGATAAATCACCTCACTGCGTTCTGTTTGAGCCAAAATGTACATACAGCATATTAATATGCAACTGTGGTGGTAATGAAATGCTTGGATCGTGAAAGTGCTTCGAACAGTTAAACCATGTCCAGCTGCCAGGTAATTCATCATATGGGGTGTTAGAGTTGCACAAAATGCTAATTTTGGCAGGTAGGAAAAAAAAAACGGGCAGCTGTGATGAAACAAGGCCTGTGAGGAAATGAGGCATCAGGACATGCGGGGGTGTGTTGAACCAGAGTTACCAGTCACGTTTTCCTGCTGACATCATCACCACCAGCTGAATCATTGTTGAGGACAGCGAGACCGCGAGGTGACCGCGTTCCTTCCGAGGCCCGACTCTCTCTGTCTGTCTCACGCTGTACGCTTCGTTCTTTTAGATCATCGGGAACACACAGGATAAAAAAAAAAAAGGGACACACAGTCACACAAGTTCGCTATTAAAGGAGCTCTATCATCAGCTATGTGGGAGGGTGGTGTGTGCATGTGTGTGAATGGGGTTGTGGTGAGCTGACTCACTCACTCACACACACACACACACACGAAAACCCACATATGAACACCCGTTATATTTCATATAGTCACATCAACCCTCAGGTACAGTAAGATAAAGATGGACAGCCACACCCACACAAACACAAACACACATACTGAGTGTGTTAGGGTGTAGTTAAATTGTAGTCCCACCCCTCCGCTGTCTGCCTCCTGTTTACGTTAAGCTCATGTTTTCCTTTGTGGCTTGTTTGAAGGGGGTGAGGTCTGCCTGCAGAGCTTCACTGTTCCCCCAGGAGCATGTCTCTGTTGTGGTCTGTCATCCATGTACGTGTGTGTGTGTGTGTGTGTGTGAATATGGTAACTTCTAAATGGATTTTAAACTTTACCTGAAATCATTTCTCACCTCTTTGGAGTGTGTTATTTCCACCATGGTCATCTTTAAATATGTGTGTGATTCAATCCTTAAACCGTGTAATAATTATGGAGCGATGTGTTTAACAGTCGAAGAGAACCACATCCTTGGTGATCAAGTCATTCCAGTAAAAGCAAAATAGCTACAGGGTAATAGCTAACAGGTGAAAATATTACAGAGTGGTGTAAAAGGCGTTTCCACCACAGACTCAAAGATGGGTCATTGTGTGTTGTTGCTCATTTGATGGAACCATGAACCATGTTCAATAACAGTGACGAGTTATATCACAAAAGTGCTTGTTTCTATTGGTTCGTTAAGCAAATGGTTCACGTCAGAGCTCCAGATCTGTCGCAGAAGGCAGAAGCAACGGCTGCTTTTCCTATGTCACAATAACTTTCATGAGAAACGTTGCTGCCTCCAGCATCTCAACATCATCGTCTTGCTGCAACACATATCCCAGTTGCAGATAACCAAACAAGAGCCATACACTGCCTGGATTATCATGCAGACTGTATGTAGGTTGCTATTAGCTTTGTGTGTTTCCTGCTCTTCTAAAGCCTTTCAGGATAAACAGCATGTCTCATTTGGGTTTTCTGAGTGCTCCACCCATGCGGAATGGAAACAGGTGTTATCTGTTGTCAATAATTACAGTGTGTGTGTGTCTCCTCTCACACGATTCTTTTCTCTGTGTGTGTGTGTTTGTGGTTCAGGTGTGTGTGTGTGTGTGGTCCTATATGCTTTTGATGGGTACTAGGATAGGTGACAACATGTCAAAAAGCTGAAAGAAAAACAAGAAGTCTGTCGAATTCCCTCATGGGCTGTTTTTCCAAGTTTGTTCCCTTAAACATTGTTTGTTTTCTGTTTAATTGTATCAGTGGTTTGGCTTCACCACAAAGATACACAACTGTGATGGACGTACGCACTTGTTTAGGGACAAAATTATACAATTGACTTCATATACATTTCCGTATATTTCCATAATGTGGCTAAGTCAGTGAATCTGCTTCCTGTCCTCTGCAAAAGCATTTTAAAAACTGTCCAGGCAGAGAGTTAAGCCATATTTTATTACATAAATAAGGTGCTACCACCTACACTTATTGTATAAAATGTCTGCATCTAATAACTGCATAAATAATCAAGTAATGCAAAATTCAATCACAATCAAATAATAAAACTTGTTCATTTAATGTATTTTAATGGTATATTCTCGTGAGAGAAAACAGACAATCTGTATTTTTTCATGGCAAAATTCTGTTAAAATACATTTATTTTTACAGTGCAGGAGACACCATACGCACATTAAACTTTAATTGATCCTGTTTTAGACGCACTGAATATAATGCTTAAATCAAGGCAGCTAAATAAAGCTGTTCTGAGATTTACATGCTTTCTTTGAATTATCTATAATAACTTTCTTTACATGATTTTCAGCAAGTTTGCTGTAAAATGAGAACAAATAACTGAAAAGCCATTTGTTCTTCAAGTCAGGGCAAGAGTGTGCACTCAACAAGTGAACAAGCCTCTCTGAATGTAGTGATTTCAATTTAAAGTAACTTTTTTATGGTTATGCATTGTTCGTCACTTTTCAGACTTCCTGTAGTAGTCTCTCTCCAAAACAAAGGCAACAATGCTTTGCTGGTGCAACCCCACCTCCGCCTTCCACGTGTAACAAATACTTCCCCAGTGGACTCTCCCCCGGTGAACACAATCAAATAAACAATACGGCTTCTTTTACTGAAAACCAGAGTGCCTATTAGAGAAAGCAAACGACCTGATTGTTGATTGTGTTAGCATGTCTGAGTGCCTCACTAAATTGCCCACAAGGGTTGAACGCGAAAGAGAGGAAGGAGGGGACGGAGAAGAAGAGAACGAGAGAGGAAAATAGAAAAAACAAAACTCTTGACTTCTAGATGAGAGGGAATAAAATGAGTGCTCGTTTTCGAGGCACGGGAATAGATTAGCTGGGGTTCTGGGGTTGGAGCGTGATTACAGAGCTATTGTTGTTGTTGGAATATATCATATCGCAGTGGCTCCTGCAGCCTTGGCTAAATAAATCTGTCGTAATCCCCCTGGTGAGCCCCGGCGGCTTCGTGAGCGCCTACTTAACCAGACTAATTAAAACTCTTGCTTGTCTTGCTTTCCTCAAATTTACATGCCAGCTTCTGTCTGTGAGGTTGCAGGGGGCTCCATCGGCGGCATGCATCTCATGAAGCAGACACAAAAATAAAATAGCAGAGAGGCAGAAGAGCAAAGTGAAAATTTGCCAGGAAATGTATGTCGGAATTGTCCTTGTGTGATCTAAATACGGGGCATTTCATTAATGACCCACTTTATCAGGACGAAGAATGAGGAGAGCTGTGACACACACCCACACGCACGCACACACGCACACACACACACACACACACACACACACACACACACACACACACACACGGAGCATTCAACTTTATCAGTTCAACAATTATTGTCACTGGGCTAATTATGAAAGGCAATTAGCACTGCTTACATGGCAGGGGAAAGAAAGATGGAGAGAGGGAGAGAGACGAGATGTTTTTTTTTCCACAGCACAACATTTCTAGATTTGCATCTTGAAAATTGGATAGGAGAGGAAGTGTTGGGGTTTCCTGGGAAATAAAGCGTCCTCACACGAGAGTGCTTGTCACTTAATCATCTGGATTTGTTCAAGGTGACATGGTGATGCACTTGGGAGCCTATGGTCCAATTCCTGCTCTGGGGTGGAGGGGCTTAATGAATGGATGTATCCTCAGGCAACCTAAGAGTTCTGCTCCTCGTGGCACAAAAGATGGATGTGAAATTGAATGGTATTCTTTCCTTATTACATTATACACAGAAAGAAATGGTAATGATGGAGGTAAAGAGGATGACATGTGGTTAAGGTTGTGACTCGAGTCCATAGCACTGAAGCTAGACCAACAATAAATCAGAATTGTCATTAACTTTGTGATAATAATAGACTCGTAGCTATTTTTCAGCTCGTCGGGATTCACTGTCCTGGACCACAGAAAGGTGTTTTCATTGAATTGATGAAGCCCATCATTATATATGATGCTAAATGAAATAAATAGTTACCTGAATAAAAGATACATCATTAAATATACTGATGAATGACAACCTTCAAGCAGGCATTTCATACTCCTGCTGAAACAGAAAATGCTGAGAACACCTGTAAATGCGAGATGTGTGACACCAGTTGCGTTCACAGACATTTGAATGCAACAGACTGAAGGATGAACCTTCAGCACAGCCATGACCGTTACCACCACATATTCACACATGGATTGGAGACACGGTGATTAATCACAGTTTGTGGTTGTTGTGCGTGCTTTACAGTAGTTGTACTAGCATGAAGTCACACAATAAATGTGAAGTCTGTCTTACTGTAGTGACGGACAAGAACAAACTAAAGACTAAACATGAAAGTGTTGCTTCGCTCAGTTGTTCCACAGTCTTACAGACAAAACACAGAAAAACACCAAACCAATACCATTCAGCATGTGATTTGGGCAGACAAAAAGAAGCTGGACGGGACACACAGAGCGCTGCTGTGCCTCACTGGAACGACTGGCCAAATTGGAGCAATGCGAGATGGACACAAGCTGCAATTAATCACTATGTCTCAGATGGGCTTTGGAAAGATTTCAACAAGAGAACGGGGACAGAACAACACTTAGTCAAAGCATTGGCAATCAGGTGTGTGTGTGTGTGTGTGTGTGTTTGCAGATTTAGTGAGATGGGAGTTGAATTTGATGCCTTGCCAAGAAAGGATTTTCCCTCACTGAAACGTGAGACATTTGAAACACCAGGTGACAGAGTCAGCAGGCCTGGGTTTAGAGCCCTGGTGCTTACAGTGGTGGGGTGGGGGAGGTGGGGGCCGGCTTGTCATCTGTACTGGAGGAATGTGAAGCCGTCTCACTGGGGTGAGGGTATTCCCTCTCACACTGGGGCAGAAAGGAAAAAAAAAGTCAGAAAGGGGAGGGAATGGCTGAGTTGGCCTCTTTGTCAGATGCATGAGGGGTGGACGCCGTGTTCTAGTGGCCTATTTTCAATTCTTGGAAACTCCAGACATGCTGAGCCATCTCAAGGTAACGCTGCTGAACAAACGTCTGATGCAGCCCAAAGCACACCTCCACTTCAGTCTGCTGCAGCAGATTCCCCGCTAAATTATAAAGCAACAAAAGTCTTTTGTTGCCCAGTTAGTCAAATCCAACTAAATGTGGCCGTTGTTGTCAACAACTCAAAAGAAAAAGAATTACATTTATGGTTTAAGAATGATGGCTTAATTAGCTTATTTAGTCTTTTCAAAATTCCTACCTCTGCCCTCCAGGAGACGTCTCTGCAGTCAACGCTGTATCAGGAAAACGCAGCTGCAGCTGCTGCAGGACAGTGAAAGTGCCCCGCAGATGTTTGCCCACGTGTGTTTTTGAAGGACGTGCATCATAAGTTTAGGAAGATCAGTGCCTTCCTCTGACTGTGGGACGGTTTTGGTGTTTTATGGTTACAGGTTTAAAGATGGAAGCGATTATGTCAGGTTTGGGCTGGGCTGTCTCTGGTTCATCTCACTCGGTGCTTCCTCCTGTCCAAGCAGATTTCTGTGACTCCTGTGGGTGCGTACATGTTTGCAAGTCTCTATCTGTTCGACTGTGGGTGTGTGAAGTATCCAATGTGTGATTCACTGTTATTCGTCCCGTCATCCTCTGTATCTCGATCTCTATATACATAACACTCACGCACGCCTCTTTCATTTCGCTGTAAACTAAAAAGGAACATAGTTTATTTAAACAATTAAATCATTAGAAACACTTTTTGGCACATGCTTGCAAAAAAGAACAGGGGTCTTTTCAGACAGGAGACCTGATTTTACCACCTTTGCCCCTGGCATCTGTCACTAACATCAAATGGAAAACTTAAAAGAGAAATACAACTGTGTTGTATTTATTTTGGTGTAATCATCAGGATTAAGCTGGTGCAGAAACGCATTAATTCCTAATCCTTCCAGTGTCCCCTCTCCCTACCCCATCTTCTCTCTTGTTCCCCCTACCTCTCCCCCATGCTTTACAGCACCAAACGCTTTTAATTTGTCAAGGAAGGTTGGAGGAGTACGGGGGGGTTAGTTCGAGGCACTCGTTCGGAGCAGCTTTGAGCCTCTGCCAAGCTCTCGTTCGCATTGTGCTGCTTACAGCTGGGCCTGCCCTCCTCCCTGCTCTTTCTCCACTCTCCACTCCTTTCTTTTCTCTTTTCTCCTTTTTTGTGTGCAGCACTGTCTGCTTTTCTTGATGGTTTCTGCTGGGGGACAAGAAGGGGGTCACTTGTCATGGGCCCAACTTTCAGGGTTTCCATCTCTTGTGCATGGACACACACATAAATACTGCCGTGCACGCAAATACAGACACACACACACACACACACACACACACACACACACAACAGCAGCAATAAACACCAGGGGGGCAGGACAAGGAGGAGGGACAAGGGTTGAGGGGATAGACAGAAGAAGGGAGGGGGATGTGAAGGGGGAAACATGGCACGCTCTTTCGAGGCAGCCACACTGCTGTGCTTTCACTTTCTCTCCTTTTCTCTCTTTCCTCTTTGTTTACTTCCTCACTTCTCTTTCTAGGTTTTTAGAGAAGTTGTAAAAAAGCATACATACATACATACACACACACACACACACACACACACACATATATACATATATCTATATATATAAATATATATACATAAATATATACAATGTGTGTGTGTATAAAGGAACATCTTAGACTTTAGTTAAGGTGAATATGCCCAAAGACACAGTGAATGAAAGACATGATGAAAAACAGTGAGAGAAAATAAAGGAGGAAGTTTCAGAGAGAGACAGTCGTGCTGCAAATAAAAAGAGAGAAAGGAGGGAGACAGATGAAATGGGAGAGATAAAGAGGGGCAAAAAGACACAGGGATGCGGGAGAGAAACTCTAATAAAGGCACAGAGCAGATAACGGCATCTCTGTGGACTTCCAAATGTCCTTTCATCTTGACAAGAAATGCTGATATTAAAGTCCAGCCAGCGATAGCACGCAGTCATTTACTGCCTTTACCAAGCAGTGAATCATTACTGTAAATTGGATATGAAAACACTAATCGAGGCTCATGCCCAGCACACTCAGTGACTAAAGCTTCCCCCTTCCAACGTCTCATTTTGTTGTTCTCACAGCATATTGTAGCTACTGAAAAGCCTAAAAGCAAATGGGAGTGACACATTCACGGTGTAAGAGCCACACATTTAGTCAGCCTACTGACTCAGCCAGTGGGCCGGTTTGCCAGTCAGGTTATCCCACAGTTTCAGGTGCATACTTCGTTGGATGCCAGATGTCGCCTACAAGCGTGACAAGACTCATTTTGTTCTTTCTGAATGGAGAAGGGAGGCTAATTCTTCATGGCAGAATGGGTGATTATGTCATCCAAAGCCCAGTTAACTGTTAGACCTTTTTTCTTTGTCTAATTGGTGAGTAATCGCTGAGTTTGTGTTGGTTTACTAGAAACCACCAAAAGACACACTTCAGAGAATTTACAAGCACTGGTCAAACTTTTTTCTTTCTAGTACTGTAGATAACATGCGGAAACATGTATCCAGGCCCGTGAAATTTGTCAAAATGTAAACTCCCATTTTATTTTATGCAACCAACCTGCACCTCCAACCAAAAATGGGAAATAAAGATGACTAAGAAACATGAACACGCTGTGGTGAACACGATGAGTGCAGTGCTGTCATCCAATCAGATCTTAAGTGAAACATCTTCAAAATCATCAGCTGGTGCTGCAGACGGCGAAGTGCCACCGCCAAAGTGGCAAAGAAAATCACGTTTAATTTGAATAACAAATGAACACTTTTAGCGAGAGTGCTGCAGTTTTCCTCATGGGTGGATGATGATTTGATTTCCAAAAGGGATCGGACTGAGTTTCGTAAAGTTTACATCACCATGACAACTCGAAGAGAAGGCAGTTGATGCGGGAGGGTGTGGGTGAAGATGAACATGAACCCTTATGGAGAAACTTTTAGAGCTTCATAGAGACATACATACAGAGATAAAAGAAGATTTTCATACTTACAATAGACATTGCAGCATAAACAGGTTTGTGATCTTGGAGCTTCTGGATCCACAGTAAGTTTTATACACCTTTTTATATATATGCAGCTACTTTCAGTGTTTTAGAAAGTAATGTTGCACAATTACTGCTTAAGTCGTCCCACGTTCATGCAGGTGCGATGCATGTGTCGCTGAAAGTTGCCTGAAGGGGTTTGTGAAACATACAGAACATACACAACAGCAACACTGAAGCCTATTCGGCTGCATAACAAACACACCATAAGCAACGTGTGGAGGGAGTTAAAAGAAACATGGTGGTCAGGATCCACACACACACACACACACACACGTAAAATTTGTCTCAGCACGGAGCAGTTCAGCCTTCCTTAGCTCTCCTCTTCCAGCTCCTTTATTGCGCAGGAAGAAGCATGACCGTGCCGTGACTCCTCCAGGCTTACACTTCACTCTAATCGCCTGGGAAAACAGGAAATTGCGGTCTTGGAAAAATATAATGTTTATACTTAGGTCACATTTACACATGGACCCCTCTCCCCTCTCGACCCTTCTTCTTCCTCTTTTTCTTTTCTCGTAGTCGCTATTTCTGATTTCTAGACACTTTTGATGTAATCACTTTTTAAACACTCTACAAAAGTTCTTGTAAACCCATTTTACAAGCCAACGTCAGGACATAACTTACATTGTTGGAGTTGCATCCAAAGTCACCAGTAGATTTTCGGGGGGAAATCCAATTACAGCAACCATCTCTGCTTTTAAACAAGTCCAAAATACACTTGAGAAAACTGAAACCTTAAACCGCAGACACGATTAGATTGATGCACCGGCGAGGTGTGAGAGTCTCAAACTTTCATGCCAACTTAACATGTGTCAGCAGAACATGATTCAAACCAAATGCTCAGCTTTTCCGTCCCATCTTTCATCCCTTTAGGTTTTATGCTTCTATAAAAGGCTTCAGCTACCATGGCCGCAGTTGGCACACGTCCAGTCATGTGCTCGCTGTGTTTCTCTCCCGCCCTTCACGCTTCTCTTCAGCTCTCACCAAAGCCTGTCTGCACTCTTCACATCCATTTTGTGTTTTGTTCTCATTTCCCTTTTCTTTGTGTGAGCCTCAGATTTGGATTCTCTCTCGTGTTCATATGTGGTACAAATGCATAATCGTAAACATTTCTTCACCTGTGCTGTTAGCTTTATGTCTGCTCGCGTCCCACAGCTACCTGTAACACTATCTGCACAACTTCCTGGTGCCTGCCATCAATCATGCCACTCCCTTACTCCCTTCCCCTACAGAGCTTTCACGATGGCCTCAAGCCCTTACTCCCCATTTCATGGATCACGGACCTCCTGCATACTTCATGCACTTTTCTGTGTGTGCATGTGTGTTTGCATGAATGATGAGGAACAAAGACAGTGAAGTGTAACTCGAGCTCCAGACATCTTGAGTGCCTCGCATCTGCTCGGTTCTACTTGGAGCGATGTGAACGGTATACAGGTGAACACACCTGGAACCCTGAGGCGCCATATGCACACACACACACACACACACACACACACACACACACTCTCTATTACCAAGCCTTCTCTAATGCTTCTCTTAAAGCCCCAGAGTTAAGAGGCAAGCCACTTCGGTGTCTCCTTTATTGGGTTGTGAAGTGTTGACAGTTGCACATTATGGTGACAAATTGATGCGCTGAGTTTGATGCGTCACCGGGCGTCATAGATGGATGTCTCAAAACACTCTGAGGCTTATCCAGATAGAGACTCAGACTTCCTGGAGCGATTGTTGCAGTCCTGTCATGCTGTAATGACAAATGAAGAAACTGATCCCCCCCCCAAAAAAAAACTCTATATGATTTTTCCCTATGTTTTGTAGGTGCAACAGAAAATACCAAAAGTGACTGGAGCGTAGAAATGGCAGAGTGGGCAGGGGGAAAAAAAAGAGAAGCAGCTAACAGAAGGGCATTCAAATTATCAGAGGAGCGAAGGTGTGAGAGAAGCAGGAAGCTACATTCACAAACCTTTTAGTCTGATATAATAAAATGTCAGTTGTTAAAGTGAATATTAATGAGACTAGTTTGCCACAGAAAACCTCTGAATGCCTGGAAGTTATTTTTAGAGGAGACTTGCTGTGTCTGCCTACATGGCTGCAGAAAAAGGTGCCTGGATACATGGCGGTCAGGTGGTCCCCTCAGATTTGCATATAAATACAGAGAAATTTTAGTGTTGGCGGCACTGGGGCAGACGAGGGTTAAGTGGTCACACTGAGTTGGTTTACCCAGTAAGTCTTGATTTAGTCTGTGGCGAAGGGCAAAACTATCATTAGGACCTTACCAGGCTCGCCGCCACACAGTGATAATATACCAGACTGGTGCAGTCTGCTGGAGACAAGCAGCTCCGCGTGAGTTTGTTAGAACTTCTCTGAATTCTTCATTAGCGTTTATTTTCTTAGAGAAGAAAGGAAAAGCTTGGCGTCACTGCTGGGGTTATTATATGTTTCCTTATCATTTTCATTTTTATTTTTTTTTTAGTTGGTCATCAAAAAGCAGAACAGACACATTTGCAGCTCACAATCTTCCATTACTGGATCCACAGTGAATGAACATAAATACATGGCAAGTTTCCTACTTATGAGAACACACAAAAATAATCAGGTGCCATATATACAAAAAAATGTTCTTTTCTCAGGTCTTAAACAACATGATCTCTTTTGAATTGTTTGCATTAAAATTGTTTTTTACCATTTTCTTTCTCAGTCAGAAGGGAAGAATGCTTAAATATATCTAAGGTCATTTTGCTCTGGTCCTTCATTTCATTAAGATGTGCTCAAGTGCATTTTATTTCTATCCCTCTGTCTCTGGTTATGCTCTCAGTGTGCATGTTTTGTTCAACTCTTCTTTGCTTTAACAACACTGACCATGTACTTTTGTGCAGAAAAATATTTTTAAGGACATTTTCAAACATAGGCTCAAAATGGTGCACTTGTAAAATGTAAAAGTAGCTTTAGATACAAAAAGAACCAAGGAAAATACTCCATGATACTATGATAAAATGTTCATATAGAGCTTTAACCTAAAGCCGTCATAGACTCAGTAATTGACACTGACTTGCTCCTTTCATAATAAGTTCATCTATTTATAGCCACAGCCACTTGGTCCCACAATTAGAGCACTAAATACATAGTAGTGGCACATGTAATTAGCAGAATGTGTGTTTCTGTGAGTATGTGTGTGTGTGCTAAAGAAAATGCAAGAGAAGTGGTGAGCTGTTTCCTGCCCCTTAGCACCTTTTCGCTTTTGTCTTGAATTTTAAGAGGGGTTCAACCTCATTGTCGACAATAAACACTACAAAAGGGGGCCATGGCTCTCCCCTCTCTCACACACACACACACACACACACACACACACACACACACACACACACACACACACGCACACAGACACACACACAGGAGAAGAATCAGCAACTCAAATAGAGTAATTTGAATTTAAATAGAAGTGTACAGTATTGTGCACTGGTGAGTGCATCCTCCATTAGTGAGAACATCCTTAGGTCTCCTTTAAATAACCCATTTCTCACCCTCACCCGTGCTCTCTCCCTTTCTGGTTTTTATAGGAGATGACAGGACAACAATGAGAAAATCATCACTATCTTTGTTCCGAGTTTTTTTCCCTCCTACTCTCCTCACTTCATATGGAACAGTATGAAATAATGAACCTGGCTGGGAAGAATAAAGCGGTAGTCTTTTAGGAAAAGAGACAGGCTTTAAGCAGAACAGTTAAAAAGCCACACCAGTGGTTTTACATGTTTTACAAATCCCATATAATCTACATCATCAGTGACAAGAACTGAACTAAACTGCAACTCTCAAATTCCTCTAGCCAGAGTTAAACCAAACAGTGCAACAGGAGCAACATAACATTTAGAAAACATTTAGAAAAGTCAGAAGCGCTCTGAAACCTGGATGCTCTAAAAAAACCATGAGATTTCTTGCTGTTGCTTGTCTGCATCTTGATTTACTAGAGCATACTTGAATACAGGACACATTTCCAGTATGTCCCTATGCAGAACTGCTTAACCACACGATAACACAACTGACAACAATTTAGGTGAAAGCTTGTTTATCGTCGAGCAAGTTTCAAGTTTCAGCTCTCAGTCGTTTTCTTAATGCAGTGGAGTGATTGAAAGCAAATGGCTGCAAAAAAAAGAGAAAATCTATCCAAAAACTCAGAGGCTTCTTTGGAAAATGGCAGTAAAACTCTTACAATAGTAACAACAGTACAATGAAGATACAACCCGCAGTTAGGTACTCTGAGCAAAACTATGCACCAGGAAGAAACTAGTCTGTCTTTCTGAAGGTGTTTCGAAGGCCTCCATGTACAATGCCATTTAATTTAACTTCAGTTTAATTTGACTTATTTATATATTGCCAATTCAACAAATTAATCAAAAAATCATCAATATAGGATGTTGTTTGATTTCATGAAATTTTAAGGATTAAACTAAAAAGTAAAGGAGCCAATAAGGACCAATACGTTGATTTTGTTTTACAGTTTTGACTGAACATCAGTCCATGTGTTCTGTCCAAGAATTAGATCCATCAAAGTGTTGTAACATACGGAGGAAACATCCAAGAAACATGGAAGATAAAACCTCTATCCACATAATCCGAGTTACACACTTATAGTTCAAGGGCAAATCTTTTAAATCTCCCGGACGTACACAGCTGTCTTTAACTACAAGTTTGTAGTTCGTTCTAGATGTTACCCACTGGCCAAAAACATAAAACAGATTTACACTATATGGCTCTTTGTTTGAAAGAACAATTGCAGTAAATCACATCAATGCTTCGACAATATATTTTCCAGATTATGATTATTTGTCCACAAGCTTACATCATGAGTATAGACACATAACCCGTCCTCCCCTTGGATCTGCTAGACTGACATGCTGCTGTCCCTGAAGTAATGTCAGGGACAGGAAAAAGCTGTTGTGTTATCTGAGCCACACAACAATGGTGAAACCTGTTGGCTGCCAAAGGAAACATTTTATACTTAAATTGGGGGTTGATGACATACATTTGATGACTGGCAACGGTTTGAACTGTGAGCCCGACACTTCAAAGGGATCGGGTGTCCTCACAAGTTTATTTCCAGTTCCTCTCTGCAATGAGTTTTCAGCGGTGTGGGCTTGGCTGAAGGAGAAAGGAAAGGAGAGGGAGATTTCACACAGTGGACAGATGTGTGCAGCATTGCTTACACACACACACACACACACACACACACACACACGCATGAGAGCCTGCACTTCAAACAAATGGGACTTCATCAGTGTACATCAGTAATGGTTCCAGGCTGCCCCAACAGCCCTAATCATTTCCAGAGGGACGCATAGAGAGAGACACGGAGAGACAGTGGGTTTTTTTAACCTAAAGCCTCAGTTACAAGTGCACCTTATAAGCAAGTAGACTGTAGATTAAACATTGCTATCAGAAACGTGGCTGGCATTATGAAAACAGTGTAAAGACCTGAACATGTGTTTTTTCTTACTTCGTGTTTGTTAAGTCATTCAAACAAAGATTAAATTAAAAGAAAAAACTCACAGAGGAGCTCATTGTTGCAGCTGATTGTGTGCGTTTGGAACAAAAGAGATTCAGGTTAACCTTGAACAGCGATATTTTATCTGAAGGGATCCAACTAAAGCCGAGATGTCCTTTTCTTCAGGTCCAAAACAAACACAAACTTTGCCATTGCTTGGAAGTTTAATGTAGTGTGAATATCCAGAGCATAATCACTGTACTGAAAATCAAATGAGGCTGAAAATGACCAGGTGCTGTAGATACAAAAAGCCAAGTCATCTGTCAGGCCATTGTAGGCTGCAACAAAGAACGTGCTAATGTTTGTGCACCTGTGGAAAATGCTTTGTGAGTAATACTACGTTTTTAATTTGGAGAGGGAATGTGGGAAGTCCTCTTACTTTTATCCTTTTTTTGGTTTAAATCAGGCTGTTGAAAAGCAAACAGGACGACGACACAGTAGACAGAAGAGATCTGGCGACATGTGATGCCGTCAGGGAGACTGTACAATAAGCTCAACATGTGTCCTTAATAGAGTCTACCCAAAAATAAAGACGATTTGGCTCATTTTGGTGTCTACAGCCTAACTGGAAAGGCAGGTTTATATCATATCCAAAAACCATTCAAACAGCAAGATGACTCCCCCCAAATAAGGATAAACGGATGGACTGTTCCTCAGACACAAACGGACAGATTTAGGAGACAGAGAGACCATGTGTGGTGACAGTTGGTCCCATCATGTAACGCCCCCTTGGCAGACCAGAAGGATCTGGGTGTGCTGCCTGGCTGACTGTCATTGCTAGGTCACGTCTGATTGGACAGTGGTCAAAACCACAGTCACACTCCTCCGTGGGGGAGCTACGTCCTTCTGATGGAAGACAGGGAGTGCGTGCGCGTGTCACAGCGAGCGAGGGAGCACGCGCAGTAGTTCCAGTTACTCGTTTGAGTGGAAACTTCCCTATCTGCGCACAGAGACACACGTAAAACCGTATCTCCCACACCACCCACCTTTCCTGTTGTCATACGCGACCTCTTTCTCTTCCTTCACCACTCTATTTACACACATCCACACCCACCCAGTGGTGAAACCACCTCATGTGGGAAATAATGTGTAACACAGGTTTGCTGTGATCATTCTGGTCATTTTCCAGTGACCCGAAACCACAAACATCGGATGAACGATGTGCTTCCCTGATATAATAGTGAAACAGTTTTGGAGCCATTACCGAGCCTGACGTCCACGTGGTGTTCCAGCTGACACGCAATTTGTGGTTACGGCTCCATCGCCTTCACAGTCAAAACACAGAAGCGTTCCTGACAGTAAATTATTACCTACCTTGGAATGTGGAAACGGCTCCACAGCCAGTGAGAAGTGATTCACTTTCGCACGTTATGACATCAGACATTTTGGCAGGAAAAATGACTTTAATCAAACAACGGTTTCATCGATTGAGCTGCGTTTAGGACAATGTACCACTGTGAAAAGAAAAAAAAGGTGCTGATTAGCTGTTGTTTTGTTTGGTTCAGGGCAGCTTGTCTGTCCCGTTTGATTCTTTAATGCCTTTTCAGTTTCTTTTAAATGCTCCCTTTGAACTGCAAAAACAGCCGCACTGATGGAAAACCGAGAGTCAGCATCACCAATCCAGCATCTGCTCTCGTATCGTTTCCTGTTTGTATGTTTCAAACAGTTTCCATCAAATTACAGGTGGAAGAAGCAAAAGATCCCTGAGAAACATGAAATTACGTGTAACTTAACTTTGTTCGTTCAAGCTGAGACTGAGAACTCAGGACAAAGTTAATGGACATTATGTCAATAGAGCGCTGAAATACTTGTAATATATTATATACACTAAAACATTTCACATATTTTGTATATGTCTGTTCTTTTGTTTCCTTCCTGTTTCTGAACAGAATACAAACTGAAATGTTTTCTCTACAAACGGAGAAACTCATCAGTCATCACCGGCTGGAAAGCTTCTGTTAGGCAGCTGTTACAACCTAACTTCAGAACGACTTAGTCATGACGTTGAGAAACAGACACGCACTGCCTTCTCCTTCCTCTGCCACATCTCAAACTTTCTTCATCTCTGTCAAGTGCGAAAGTGAACACACACACGCACCCCCATCATATAGGAAGTGCGCGTCGAGGTCGTCAAGCATTCTGTGACATGTGGAGCGTGGCTGCTATCCGGCTTGCTTTACGGTCATTTCTGATTTCGTATTTGGTCACATGCTTCAATGATGTGGTCAGACAAGCTGGCTGTTCAAGAGGAAGGCAGAGACAGACGGAGAGAGACAGAGAGTCAGAGTGACAAAGCCTATTTCCTGAGAGGACTATTGATCTGATCATCTCTTCCTCCCTTCTTCTGGCTCTGGCTCCTTTCTGCCGACAGCAGGAGAAAGAGGCTGAGTGACAAAGACAGGGGCGAGGATAGAGGCTGAGAAAGAGACAGATTAGGAGATAATGGCACCACAGCAGTATTCTCTCTGCTGGACCCACGTTTCAGCGCTGTACAGCAATGCCACCGGGATCAGACTAATAATATATCCACAGAATCTCTCAATTGCTTTGGCTCCCGAGCAACCACAAGTGCACAAGCTGCAGGAAAGCACTTTAGTCAGCAAACCCTGGGAATGCTCTGTCTGTCCATATGAAGTGCACACTCCCCACTCTCAAGTTCATCACTATCAATCACAAGCTCTTAAGTCTGAGAAAAAAAGAAAGCCACAACTGATAAAACCCTTACGGAAGCACGTCGTAATTGATGCTTCCATATCCATCCTTCATATCCCTGTGGTGCAACGCTGACGTGATCTACAAGCTCGTCAGAAGGAAATTAACCAACTCAACAGGCCATTTTTTGTCCAATGAGACCAACCGAATAAATATCCTGAGTCATCTGACAGATCACATTACATCAACCAGCCCACTTCCTCCTACTCTCTCCTCCATTCCTCTGGGACAGGTGAATGTTTTAGGGTTGCAGGAGCGGCTAGAGCACAGTCTCACTGATCAAGTGCTGTATAGCACAATTTGTTTTACCATCAGTACAACAGGACAAAGTCACATCTGGCAGAATAAAGAGCAACATCAGGGAGTTATAATAGTTTTGCTGTTTGTTATTTCTGTGCTCACTGTAGCCTAATCAATCTCTGCAGGACTGGTAACACGTGTAAGCTTCTGTGAAAATGGGCTGCAGGCTGGGATCATCAGAACCAACAGGTACACAAACATATTTAGGGCTCAGTCCTCAGTGCAACCTGAGCCTGTCCCCCTGCTGCCATTGGCGTGCATGCTGCTAAGCTGTAAACAATTCATGAGGGCCCTCTGTATATTTCATGGGGCGGAAATGGATGTTTCATGTCATGAGTGAGGGAGAGTGTACGGAGGGAATGCAAAGCAATGATATTGAGTAAAGTCTGGTGACAAGACCTAATGTAAAGAAACACGATGGGAGAGAAAGAGGAGAAGAATAAAGGAGGAGAGGGATGGGAGAAAAGGGAGGAGGTTAAGATTGAAGGAATCTGTGTCAAGGATCCCCCAACAACTCATCTTAGATCTCTCCACAGTTTACTTCCACCTCACCTCCTTCATAGTCTCTTAGTCTCACTGACGCTGACTGGGAGAGAAGAGGAGACAGAGACAAATGGAAAGGATGAAACCAAAGCTAAGGGAGGAGAAAAAAGTAGCGAGCCAGAGATGAATAAGGAGAGACAGAGTCACGCATTCACTCGGCTCAGCTAATGAATGCACGGCGGCGGGTGGCGGCTCCTCCACAGGGAGCTGCCCTCGTAACCGACAGGGCCCGGCTGGGTGTTGTAATTGAAAGTAATGATAATTAATATCATTGGCATAATCACCATTTGTTATTACAGGGAAGATGTTTATGGCTTCCACTGAAAAGGAGAAGTAAGGCACAGTTTGTTCAAAAGAAGGGAATCTCATTAACCTTTTCGCCATCCTAATCTTGTTTAATATCAGGGAGAGGAAAGTGGCTCGAGTTTTGCAGAAGTGGCTGGGTAATTATTAATAATGGTTAAAAAAAATAACATGAATTTATGTGCTGGTGCTTTTCCTCTCCGTCGAGCTGAGAATTGATATTAGATCTGGATAAATTGGGTTTGATGTCATGGATAACAAGTTGGGATTAACACACGGGAGACTCCTTGCACCAGTGGTAAACGCATTTTCAGACAGAGGGATTACGCGGCAGCATATTTGAGAAGCAAATTACGGTAGTCAAATTTAGGACATGAGCTATGACCAGCAGCAACACTGGTCATTTCATTTATGGTGACTTCTTCTACTAATGTTGTCTAAGTCTCTGTGGATTTGAAAGGACTGCGTGGAACTTAGAGCAGAATAAGCGGAAGCATGTCATGAATACATTTCCATAAGTGTGAGTCAGATATATTATGTATTACCAACGGGAAACGTGGAGGCACATTAGTAACATTATGAATTCAGTGGAATGTGATACTGGCCGAATTGGTGGGGTTAGCACATGCAAGCAATTAGAATGACTTCATGCAGATATTACTGAAAACTGAATAAAGGGAGAGGTGCTGTTCGGTGAGCAATATCCCATCGAGTACATGACACTCTGGGATGATAAACTTGAAAACATAAAACACCCGTTCTCCCTCACATACCCTGTTTAAACAGAAAAACTAGAAACAGCCTATAGTTATTCAGTTATTTCAAGTACAATTACAGGCCTTTCAATTGCAAATCACAACAGAGCTGCAAATCCAAACACACAATCAAGCGAGGTTGCTTCTAAAAATGCAAGCCTCGCGTTGAGCCAACTCCAGCCTATTAGAGAAGGGACACAGCTAAATCACACTGTGCACCCAGGGGATATGCAAATGTGCAGGACCTCCCACATGACTTACCTTCTTTTTTATCATGCAAACCATGTTGGTGTGATAAGCCTCCTATGAAATTGGCTCTCTGCGTGCAACTGAATGCTTCTCCTTTGTGAAGGCGTTCTAAAGGCTCTCCTATAACCATATACTATAACTTTGGTCATGCTGAAAGAGGAGTTAAACTGTTTTGATAACAGCAGCTGGATTAGATCACCTTTAAAACAGTCACTGGGAAAGGCAGGAAGACATTGTGACAATGATTATACAGTTGTTATAGTTGGTTTTCTGCAGCACATGGAGCAGGAATAGAATTTGTTCTTGTGAGAGTGGGAAAAAAAAGCCAGTGATCATAAATATCACCCGATCTGACAGTGGTTTTAAATGCTCGCCCTGCATTTTGAATTACTCTTGAGCATTCAAAGGGGGCTACTGGAGCAAAGTGCTTCTTAAAATAATTAGATATTGATGCATTGATTTGCCTTAATCGCAGAGATAAAGGGGAAACTGACAAGTAGCTGCTTTTCTCAGTCGGTCTTATTTTCCATCTCTGTACCTGCCTCTCTTTAATAGTGTCTATTTTCAGCGTCTCTATCCTAACCCAAACCCCCTCTCTGTGTCTCATTCTTCCTTCAAGCTCACATCCTTTCTTTCTCTTCCTCTCAGACCACCCAGACAGCCGCCCCTGTGTGCTCCAGCTGTTCCCCTGCTGTGGCTCGAGTTTGTGTTACTTTGTTTCCGCGTGGCTACGATTGAGGCAGCCCCTTTCTGAGACCAATCCAGCGCGGTTTCTCTTTGCCTCGCTTCGTTCTTCCCCGCGTCATTTTCCTCTAGCTGCTCATGCCCTCAAAGAATTGGAGAGCGGTGGCTTTTGTGTCCAGTGCAGGTGTCCTGGATGGGTGAAAAGGGGAGCAGAGTCTGTGGCAGTCTACCATCGGGGGGA
The DNA here is from genome assembly GCA_032270685.1 of Microctenopoma stevenorrisi. NCBI lineage: Eukaryota > Metazoa > Chordata > Actinopteri > Anabantiformes > Anabantidae > Microctenopoma > Microctenopoma stevenorrisi. The sequence continues at coordinate 7,719,060 of JAUMTR010000003.1, forward strand.
GGTTATTCAGCCTTGGATCCCCCACCTGTGGCAGGTCTTGACCCACATGAGTCAACCAGTCACTCCTAGGCTATAGAACCTTTGTGGCTGAACGCTATTGCTCTCTGTGTGGCTAGATACACACAAGGAACCTGGCAACGCTACAACGCTGCTTGTTCCTCGTGAACGATTCATGCATACCTACTCGTCCACACCGTACTCCAGTCCAGACTGGTTTCAGGAGAAAAAGTGGAATGGGAGTGCTGAATGATGTCAAATTGAATGGGGATACTGCACTTACAGAAAAAAAGGGCGACTAAATCACAGATAGCAAAAGAAATGCTAACGAATGGGAGTAATGTGGTGACACTGGATATGTGAAACTACACAGACGCATCATTTAAGATAAAATAATAGATGTTTTACTTTAAATGACAAATTCTAATGTTTTGTCTCTAACCACTGTGGAGATTGTTGAATTATTTTTAAAACTCACATGAACTATTTCTGACCATTTATCACCCTATATGTGTACTTTCAGTTGCCAGGTGAGACCTGCCTCATTAGTGAAATACAACAACAGCCTTGGGGGTAGAAATAAGGGCAAGTCATCCCTTGACCCTGATCTTCAGACAGTTTTGCATTTAGCTTCCAGATGGGTCAACTTAGGGTGCAGTGAAGAGCATGTTGATTCTGGTTATGTGCCCCGAGGACAACTTCACCCTAGAGCCCGAGGGCATGGATATGCCTCCCGTTGATCCTACCCCACCGCACCACAGCTTAGGAAGTAAAATTTCCAACATGTGAATTGAATCAGAAAGAATCACTGCCAAAGGGGTTTTGTGTATCTTTCAAATTTAACTTGTAGCTAAGGTTCATCTGAGCCTATGTCTGTCTCCATCTCACCCTCACTGTTGTGCTTATATTTGACAAAGCTGATATGAATCTGCACCACTGGTGCCCGTGTTGTTCCAGCAGGGGATTTCTGATGCTAAAGGTGTCCAATTATCCACGGTAGTAGAGTGGGGATTCTCAAGTCCCTTCAGGAAGGGAGGAGTGTGCGTGTGTATTTGGGAGTTGTCAAAAACATAAATTGTGTTTGTGATCTCAACAAGTCCCTCAGCAGCGCAGAGGGGGAGGTGGGGTGGGTGAAGAAAGTTAACCTCACTTTAATGACAGTATTTATAAGATTCTAATTTCAGCTGAGTGAATTAAAGCCACCAGGAGCCCCTTTATGTCTCTCTACCATCGTCTGCACCAGGGTGCCAGCATATCCTGCTAAAACTCTGCTAGTAAAGATTACTTCATGAGATGAATCCAAAACACAAATCTGCCATCTTTCATATGCGTTATAAAGTAACATCCCTGCTGCTCGTATGACACTCGGAGTTTTAACCACCAGCATGAAAAGCAGAGAACTGCTGTAGCCATGAGTTTATTGCTGCTTCACCCACCCACCCACCCTCGCAGGCAGCGCTGTCGCTTGCTCGTTGTTGTGCGTTAGTATAATGCTCAGCAAGGTAATTTCAGCCATTTCCACAAACATGTACTTCCCTTATCCCTCTTATTGCGCAATAAACATCATTTTATGAACACAGTAGGCAATAAATGCAGAAAGGAATCAGCAGTGGTGTTCATAATTCTGCATGTAAATGTCTGGGAGCATGTGCCGTTCTTCTGCATTTGAGATCTAATCCCTTTGCTAGGTTAACCTTTAAAGACACATCTGAAATTCTTCCTCTTGCTGTACGAACAGCATGACGTGGCAAAGTATTTTCCTTTTTTTTACTTCCTGTTTTATTTTCATCAGATGTAATTACAATAACATAATTTTACTATTCATTTTCAGGAAGCTCCTTTGGATTTAGTTTTTACAGTGTACTATATTTAAATATTCCATCCTTCAACATTAATTTGGGAGTTGTTGCCTTTCCCTACTACCAACTACAGAGTTAATCACCCCACCCTGCATCTCACACAAACACACCACAACACCCCCCCTCTTGTTGGCTATCAGACATCAATCTAGCCAGCACCGTCTGCTAAGCCTCACTGGGCAATTAACCACATTGAGAGTGAAAGCTCTAATCAATCCCTGGCCTCCTCCATCTCACATATACATATATAGACAGACAGACAGACACACTCACTTAAATCTACTGGTGTAAATGTCTCAGCCGTCTATGCAGTGCAGAGCGGTCCAAACGTTTCTGAAACCCGCTGTCCGTTCAAGAACAGACAAAATAAATGAAACAAACAATCTCAGCCTCTTTATGAGTTTACCTGAATAAATTATGAAATAACACAAAGGAGCTATTTGGATCCTTTCTCTCACACCTAAAAACGTCCCAGCCTTGTGCCCGACATGGTGTGGGCTAAATATGAACTGTGCGGAGGGCCGCTGTGAAATTCAGACATCCCTCCACAGCCTGTCTCATTGATTCATGTGAATCTAAATGTCAGCACCAGCAGGGCAGAAGACCCCGGTGAACCCCTCCAGAGTCAACGGTGATGGAGGCTAAAGGGAGTGTGTTCCAGAGCCTACCTCCCTCTTGACACAGTCAGAGGACACGACATCACAGAATTCTGTTTCTATATTAAATAGATTGTAACTTAATGGGTGGCTACATAAATATCATGTCATCTGCAAGCCTCACTTAGAGTTATTGACCTGTACGTTATTGATTTGGTGTCTTTGTTCATGCATTCATGGGTAAGTCCACTTTGATCATTTAGTGTCTTATGTTAAATCTACATCAAACGCAGAAAGGGAATCAATAGCTCTTCCTCATTACATGAATGATAATGAAATCAGCATGATTGCACAGATGCTGGTGATACCTCATAACACAGCTTTTAGGAGTTCAGTGATATGCTAAAGGCCCTTTCACCACCTCCTTTCACAGTGCAAAGACATGCAAAGCCTACGAGTTTGAAATTTAAAATAGCCTCAGAATGGATCCAGTCCAGGTCCTGCAGGGATGCTGGAGGGAGCTTAGCACGCTCAAACTAATGCTCAGATGATGTTGTACTAAACTATTGAAAATCATTCTCTCAAGTCTCAAACAAAATCAGTTGTACAGAAATCACATTTGTGTGCCCTCCGTTTTAAAAGAGCATTATAAAACCAGACACTGTGACTTTGAAGTGCCCTAAAACGTGATGACACGGTCCAAAGCCTTTATACGACAACATGGTGGACACATGTGAGTGTGTAACTTTCTCCTCTAATTACTGTTCAGAGCTTCAACGGAGTGAGCTTTGTAGTGAACTGTGAAGGGCCACAGCTTTTAAGGGGTCCCTTACTAACACAATGTGTTTCTTATTACCCAGGTGTGTCCTGTGAAATTCATTTTTCATCATCATAACTAGCTCTGAAGGTCTCTTCTCTGTAGTTGATGTTCAACAATCAGCATGAGAGAACTGTCTGCGGAGGTAAAGTAAGTCGTTTGGAATCGGAGAAACACAGAGAACAACAATCAGGAGCGTTGCACAAATATTGGGCTTAGTCAGTACAACAGTTTAGAATGACCTGACAAAGAAAGAGACCACCGCATGTGCTGAGCAACACACAAAATGGGTCAATCAAGCAGAAAAGTACACAAAACTATAAAGGTTTTTATGGGCTGATGACACTGAGATAAACTCCTTCCAAAGTGATGGAAAGTGTGGGAGAAGAAAGGACATGCTCATGATTCAAACTCGGCAGGATAAATAAAAAGCTGAACACAGAAATATTCTGTCAGAGAAATACATTGAAAGTGAGGTGCAGATTTTTTTTGGTCTTGGATTCCTAGAGTGGATAAAAAACTTGAATAGAACTTACACAGAATCATTATGCTAGTGTTTTAGAGTGGTATGCTGTAGCTGTGTCATTTTGTAACACTGCCCACTCACACACACACACACACACACACAATACTCTTACCTACCTCTGGGGTTCATGCAGAGCAATCGACCCACTCAGTTTATTAGAGTAATGACACAGCGATCCCACTTCTAGTGAGGGGGATGAGGACACCCAGTTACCTAACAGTCATGGCCCAGTGGAGAACAGAAAAGTATGAATATGGCCTAAACACTATATGCAAATCTCAGAAAAGGAGACAGTGGCATTACAGGTATGATCTAAAAATGAAGTTACTTTATGCACTCGCGTTATAGTAAATAGGCCAATGATATATTTCAGAGCAGGAATTCACAAAGTGATGTGCATACATCCTGCAAAAGGCATTTCTGCAGCTGTTACTTGGCCTGTTTTTCATATAAAGGCCAGAAAACACAAAAAATACCTTTTTTGAACACGTTCTCAGTTCTCTTTACTATAAAACCTAAAGACGAGTTTTCCACTACAAATTAGAACAAACTATGTGATGCAATGCGAAGCTTCCTCAGCTCAAGCACAACACAAGTCGGTGCTTTAATGTTTAACCACATGGTTGAACGTGGTGACGCTGGTGCGAAAGCTGGGGGGTTGGGGCTGTCATTTACATAATGGTTCAGGAACCCCCCTCTTTTTTGTTCCCTAGCTTCTACTGAGAAGTCTTCATGGAGCTGGAATGAAATGCATCAGCCACTTATATCATAAATCCCCCCATCAGCTCATGATAAGAGATGAACAGTTTGTCCCCTTTGATCCAACTTACTGTGCATAGACATATACCCTAGTGATATGGTAATATTATGAAAACATATTATCTGTACTAGTATAAACTAACTTGTGATCATATACGCACAGAAACATTGAGCCATGTTTTTTTTTTTTTCTGCATGTGTCACCGACGCATTCACGAACCCATTAAAACGCACTGGTACGCGAATGTTTGCGTGTGTTCTGCGCTCGCGCTCGCCTCGCTGCGGATTTTGAAGTTGCCGCTGCGTGCAGGAGGACGTGATAGGCTGAGGCTGGGGAAGAAAGGAGCTGCTCACGTTCAGCAGAGCAGTGCCGCTGGAGAGCTCTCACGTCGACCGCAGGCTCCAGCCGAAAAGAGCAAGGAAGACGCGACACCTTTTACGTTTTAGTTTCTATTTTTTTTTATTTATTCTTTTCTCCAGCGCGTCGTCGCCCTGAACAAGATGTAACTTCGTCGACCTCACCTCAAGTAGATTCATGCATTTGAGCGGAGCCGGGAGTGAGTGCGCAGAGACGAGACGCCGAGCAGCTCCTGCCCAATGGAACTTATTGTTGTGCGTTTGTTTTGACTATGTTACCCCCGAGTGAGTTTGGGTTCAGTCCGTCCCCGCTCGTCGTCGACCCTTGAATCTTGGAATTAACATCCGAACAGCCGAGGGGGAACACCTGAAGGAGGATTCTGCAGAGCCAGCGAGCTTTTCCTCCCAGCGCCGGGGATTTAAATCGTCATTTGGTGCTGGTGCTCCGGGAAAGGCGAGAGTCAAAGAAAGAAATTCATGTGGCCATTCTCCCTATAGCCAAACATTTATTTTTGGGGGGATTGCATGATGAGCAAGGAAAGACCTAAGAGGAATATCATTCAGAAGAAATACGTAAGTAGAAATGCTCCCGAAAGCGAGAATGGCTCGATTCAAGTTTGCCTCGGTGAAAACGCGTAAACTTTCACCGCGGACTGTGAAGGTTACCAGCCCGTGTGGGGCCTGCTGTTTGGGTCGGATATGCGTTTAAAAGGCAGCAGCTGGAAGTTACCCGGGCCCGGGAACGATTACGTGTTTCGGCTTTCAAGAAGCGCCGGTGTTTGCTCGCTGTCTGCGTTTGTTTGCAGCGTTTCTTCGACACCAGACGCGTTTTAAGGCGATTCGCGCATCGGCCGCTTCGCTCGTGCTGATTTATTTCTTCTGGGACTCGTTTGAACGCGTTGTGTTGAGACACGCAACGTTTTTGGACCCGTCGCAGGCGCTTTGTGTGGTTTCTAAGGCTGAGAATAAGGGCTTTTGTTTGCGCCCCGTTTCTTCCTAGTCAGAGCCTGTCGGCCATGGCTCGGCTATCGCGGCTTCCATTTCGTCCCGTGCTGAGCGTTTTATGGCTGCAAACTGAGCTCCTACCTCGGGAATGGACGTGCAGACGCTTTCTCGTGTGGAGCTCGGGTCCGACGCGGTGTCTGCTCCGTGGCTGATGCGCAGGGTTATTTTTTTATAGCTGTTTGACTGTATGTTTCGCGGACTGTTGTGGCTCTTTAATTTTCTCCATGAACACTGAGGCAGAGCTGGAGGAAAAGGGGGTCACGCAATTCAGCATATTCGCTGATTTTCCACCACCGGAAACGGTGTTTGTGTGTGTGTGTGTGGAGGTTTCTTTGCTGTTAGCTGTCCAACATGTGATTGGGAGTCTCAGTCATTTCGCAGGTCTCCGTGTGACCTCTGTGGACGAGCAGATATTGCAGCAGCCCCGCTGAGGGATAACTCAATTTCGTATTTGCAGTACTGCGGAGGGATTAGCTAACACGCGTTTTGGGTGCTCGTGCTCGAACCGAATTGGCGTTGAGATGACTGAGCTCAGTTTCGGAAACGACCCAGTGTTTGAAAAGAGGCTGTGTGCAGTCGCATTGCAGAGGCTCATGTATAAAGCGATACCAAGAAGCAACCATTTTCTTTTCTGCAAGTAACCCTTGTGCATTTGTGGGGAAGAGGGTGTGAAATAAGGCACCTCGGCCTCACCAGAACCAGCAAACTGTAGACTTGGATCGGGCTTTTGGTCTGTTGAACCCCCTGTTTCGTTCGCACCTCTTTAATCTCGTGAGGTGGGACTGGCTCCTACGTGGTGTGACTAAGTTGCCGTGTACCGCTGCTCGTGAACGCCACACGCGCGGGCCTCCGTGCGCGCGCGAGCTTTAAAGTTTGTTGCGCTCCTTTGAAGTATTTATAGATTCCTGCTGCGAATTAAAGTCACGCGCTCAGCGTGCAGATTGTTACGTTTGGGCAACATGAGGGAAATCGCAACTCTCCGCCGAGCCACCCCGTCCCGTCTACACAACACGTGAAGTGTCTCCCCCTGCACACAGAACAAATCCTCACGCGTATATTGTGCATAAATGAGAATTAGCAAAAGACTAGTGTGAGCAACAGGTTCGCAGGAAAACGCGAACAGCCAGAGCGACTGCAAAGCGGGTTGTTTCCATGTGTTCAACGCGTTTTCTGTTGTTGTTGTAAGAGTGGGGAAAAGCAACAGCTCTGGAAGTGCAAATCTATCGTTTGACATTACAGCACAACAGTGTTGCCAGCAAATTATGTTCTCAAATGTGTTGGCATGAACAGGTATTTGTTGGAACGCAGCTCAAATGTGAGTCATCCCACAGAAGACTGAAGTAAACCCACCATGCTACACGGCCTCCTAGTTTCCTGTGTTGGTCTTTGTAGTGACCACCACCAGCTTTTACATTTTCAACCCAGCACAGTGACCCCACCCCCCTGATCAACACAAGTAGTTTCACTTACAGTAGGTGGAATTAAGTAACACAATGAACTTCAGTTTCCATTTGTTGACAAAACCGTGCAAAGACAACATTTTTGATCCTGTCAAGTTATTGTAATTCTTCCTCTGAGTTGAGGAAACAGGATGTGCCATAGAAATTGTGACTAATGGAGACAAAAGTCCCTTCTAAAAATGAAGCCAGACTATGATGGCCAGCAGCGTAACATTCTACAAAATAGTATGAGATTTTTTTATTTGATCTATTCATAACCTGGTTGTATAATTAGAACTGAGGTCGGAACTTTAGGGCCGAGGAAACGCTGCGTTCGACAGCAGGCTGCACTATTCTGTTTCTTCTGTGTGTGTGTGTGTGTGTCTGTGTCTGTGTCCTCGTGCGCATGTGTGTCACATCTGTCGTGTTGTCGGCAGCTGCGGTTGATGCATGAAGAGTGGCCCAGACCAAAACGTGCATTTCTAGAACAACCTGGTGTAGTCCAGATCCCCAAGCCCCACCCCTCCAGGCTTTGAGACAGGACTCTTGGCCCATGCTGATGCCCCCTCCCCCCACCTTAATTAGCGTAAGACAATTATACATGCTTGGCTTAACCATTTCCCCTGAAACATGAGTGTGAGTTGTAACCCCTCCACCCCCGCCCCCTGTGCCCAACAAACACCCACTATCTGCGAATGATATTAAAATTCATCAGTCATAAAATGATTGAAAAAGGGGGATGAGTCCTTTAATAAAAGCAAACAAGGCGAGGCAATTGTCATTTTCTGCTAGGTCTGATGGACGTCTGTGAACAGAACCCAGAAGTAAAAACACTCTGTGCTTCTCCTCCAAAGATGCCTCATCACTGTCTGCTTGATTCACAGTGCAGAAGCAAGAGGACACACTTTCTCTCTATGTTCACGTCTACGTTTTTTTTTAATTCATTGCTGCCTTTTGAGCCGGTGGTTGGGAGCTAGGTGCTGCGTAAGGACTGAGGTAGCAAGTGCTAATGTGGGGCGGTGTTGTTCTGCTTAACGAAACATGACACACACTGTTAACGTGTGTGTGTTTGTGAAAGCGTGTAAGTGAGAATAGCAGGAGAGCACAGCGGCGTGTATCTCGGTACAGCCAGGGCCATTTTGTGCAGAGTCGACTCTTCCTGTAGGCCCCAGCTGGGCTGGGCCTCAGATTCAAAGGTTGTGTGTGTGTGTGTGTGCGCACGCATGGTGTGTGTTTGTGGGACAATCACAGCTGCTGCAAGGGCCTTTACAAATGTAAAGAGGCTGTCAGTGTTTGTTTCATCAGGCACACAACTGATGAGGGCCAAGTAGAAAATCCATTGCACTGCGAGTGTGTGCGTTGAGTGTGCACAAAAAGAGGAAACAAAAATAGAGAGTGGGGGCAGAATGAAGAGTGCAAAGGCACAGACTCTCCCCCTCCTCTCCCCCTCTTTATCTCCCTCTCTCTGTCTCGCTCTTTCGTTCTTGGGCTGCCCAAATGAAATGTGGGCCTCTGTAGGACCATGAACACGGTGTCACTGGGTTGTTTGTTTTTTTTTTGTCTTTGCCAGCGTCTCGATGCGCTTCATTTAACCTTATGTTTCAATGCAGATTCTGCTTTCAGAAGCTCCTGCACTCCTCACATGTGCAACACGGCAGGGTTCACTTTCCAGCCCGACTGTCACTGCGGCTACCAGGGCAAACCAAAGTGTAGAGTGGCAAAAGTAACTTACTTCCTGTTTGTTTCACGTCCAGTATGGTTATGCTTCATGAGGCGTCTGAAAGTCACTACGGTGAAAGATAAGTGCTTTGCATATGTGCATGTCCTTTTTTTTTTTTTCTTTTTGTCATCGCCGCTTTACACAGCTCAGTGTTTTTATGAATGAATCCCCATCACACCGAGGCGTTTCACACACAAGTAGCAGTAACGAGCTTAAACAAAATGCAACAGGGGAGACTGTTTTAATTTAGAAGTTATTTCTCCCCGTTTTGTTCCTCTTTTTCCCGACGAGTGGAGGAAAATCAAAGCAAGGCTTCTTTGATTACGTTGCCAAATTGTGTCAGTATACAAGTAACTGCCAAGAATCTTCATGAAGGTTGCCAGCAATTTGCACACAATTGAAAGTAAGTGGACCAAAGTAAGTGCGTGTGCGTCACTCATTATGTGCTGATACATGTCACAGCATCAATACTGAATTATGTTGTGCAGCTTTGCTTTGTGCTTAAGTAACGAGTACATTTCTAGAGGAGGGAAATTTGTTTGCAGTTAACTAGGAAAGAAGCAGCCCTATGAGCGCTGCAGGCCCAGCTTCACATCTCTTTGGCCTCGGCGCTCCTCTTACAGGGCCTCCTCGCTGCAGACTTATTTATTTATTAGGTTTGTTCCCAAACGAGAAGAAGGGAACAATGTGTTTCTTTTGCTTTTAAAAATAGCCTTCTTTGTCAAGAGAGAGCTTACTGCATCATCATAGGTAAGCTGCCGGCATCAATTTGAACAGGAAAGGGACGTCCAGCAGCCAAATGCATCACTACTCGGAGCATTTTCTCGGACACAAATACAGACTGTTCCCCAGTTTACCTCCCTCTTGTGTCTTTTTTCTGCAGCATTATGTCACAAACGCAGCACAAACTCCTGTTATGCAATATGACCTTTTGTCTTATCAGCTGTTGGCATGGAGCACAATCTCCAGCTCATAGCTGGCACCAGCGTGCGCTCTCACATGCGCAGTCCAAGGTCTTTAGATGTGCACCTGAAGTGTCGGCAGGTGACATAACCGGTTTTACGGCCAGTCTTCCGAGGCGTCTCGTGGATATTAGCAGCGTAGGTTTACGGGAGTAGTGACATAAAACTGGGCGTGACTGTTCTTCTTTCATGCTGTGTGTTTCTGGCATGGTCCGTGTGTGCATAGGCACACTTTGGGTTTTATAGGTGTTTTATAGCATATGCTCCAATAGTTGAACACTATGCACTTGTGGACACCCAATTCAGGTGCCTGTGTTTGTGTGTGTGTGTGTGTGTGTCACATAAACCATTCTTTCCGTTGGTGTCTTCATTCCGCCGAGTGATTTATATCCTCCTGCTCTTGTGGGTTTGGATGGAGATGGGGGAGCGGGACAGCTGGTCAGGCCCTCGGAGGCTCCGTGTGTGGACACGCATGCCCACTCATGCGCATGTGTGCGCGTAGGTGGTTGCTGCAGCTTATCTGTTTAGGATCCATGTGAAGCTGAATCAACACTTTACCTTTGTCTTTGGTTTGGCCTTGTTGGCTTGCACGGGTGCCCGTGAATGACATTTAGCTATAGCAGAATGAAAATAAAACCAGTGGCTAGGTTGTTTTTTTTTCTCTGAGCATTTTTAGACTGTTAAATTATATATACAAAATCAATCTACAAATCTTCAGGTGTTCATGTCTTGTTAAACTTTCAGCTTAGCCATGGGCATTCTTTATGTCAGGCTGAAATAGGAGGCATTAGGATGTTTTTCACCCGTTTTGAATCACCCGGCTACTGTAGCTTAGGCTGGTATTACCTTTTAATGACCGTAATGCACATCTCTCATTCAACCTCCTGACCAATTTCTGCTCACCCTTTCCTCAGACTTCATCTCAGCCACATCAGTTTAATAAACACTCCTTACATTTTCATCCTGTGGTCAATCCCATCTGATCCCCTATTGTGACATCGCCGTCTTTACGCATCTAGCGAATTAAGCCTCGAGGGATGAAGCAACAGAGCGGAGGCTCACTCACTATCGATCCTTCTTTACTCCCCCTCCTTCTGCCAAAAATACGCAGTTTCCTTGTCAAACACGTGCTAGTAGACTCTGTTTGGATCCTCGCAGAACATCCTGATTGTGATGCTAAGAATAGGAAATCCTAAAGCTTTTCACCGATGGAGGGGAAAAAAGCTGGATTCTTACTGAACATAATTTCCCATGAAGATAGCAGACTATAAATCATCACCAGATTTCAGTATGGGACTCCTTTTAGGTTTTGCTGTTCAGTGTACATGTAGAACTGTTCGTGATGTGTGTTAGGCTCTCGCACGCCTATTACTGAGCACAGTAATCTATGAATAATTCTTTTATGATGGGACGGTTTGTTTATTCCTGCCAACAAGCCACTGGCCACTCTATTCAGGTCCTCTTTGGCAGAGCTCTACCTTGGCCAATGAATTGCTCTCTCATTTATTCTCTCACGAGGGTATTTTTCCTGTGTTAACTTTTTTTTATATTTGACTATCATTATGCCTCTTTTTTTGTACAACAGTCATTTGTGCCTCTCAAACATGCATGGCTAGTTGTGGAACGGTGACCTCCCTTGTGTTAAAGAGCTCTTGAATGCAACCCCTTTCACCAAGCATTTGCCCCCTTGCAATGGGGGCCTTAATTCAGGATGGCAGCCCGCTCCCCATCCCCTAACCATGGGAGTAATGAGCCAGTGGAGCAAAGTGGCTGGGTGACCACTGTTGCTGCTTAATGTCTAATGAATGATGAATGAAAAGTTAGATGTGGTGAAGGAGGCATGTTGGAAGGAGGATTATTACAAAGCATATTGATTATTTAAGGTAGGATAGCAGTTGTCAGTCTCATGTTTGAGTAGGAGCCAAGAGATGGTAGCCTCACTCACACCAAATAGGCTTTTCACACAGTATTTAGTGGGATGCATGAGCAGTTTTAATGCGGAAACATTGTTAGGGCCATGACCTGTGCTGCTACTGTTGATGGATGAGGGGTGGACTAAACGGTTTATTGGATTCCCCGGTCAGTATGTCCACATTTTGTTTGCATCCCACCCTTAAACTGAGAAACGCATTACCCGCCCCATTTTGTTTTGACATAGAATACTGAGTGCATAATTTCCCTCTATCTCTCACCTCCTCCCTCTCATCTCTGTCACTCTACACACCGCGCAGCTACAGAGAGCGGCGAGATGCGTTGGGAACTTTACTGTGGGGTAGCGCTGGAGGCAGGATAGTAAAGTGTGGGTATTTTCTCTTTGCCTTCCTGCAAAACTGCCTCACGGTAGCTTTATCAGCAGGATCTTTCTCCTCGTTTCGACACTGTCTTTATGTGATAATTATTTGCTTGAAAGATCAGACTGGGTGATGATGAGGTTGATCAGGTAGCTTTGCAGCACTGTGCTCTACGTATTCCACTAAGCTGGCATTTAGTTTTTCCTGTCTTGTAGTAGACAGTGTAGTCTACCGAAGGCAGCTTTGGAACCCTCAACGATTTGATGTTACACAGCTGTGTGGATTAACCTTGGTGTCCAGGCTACTGCCAGAGCACCCCCCCCACACACACACACACACACCAAACACACCCTATGCAATATTTGGACTCGTGTGTTAAATGTCTGTATTATGCGCTTACCAATCATTTATTTTATAGCAGATTGTATATATTTGCAGAAACATTAATTCTCTGTTCATCCCAAGCACTTTAGTATAGGATCCTTGGGGTTGTTTTTATTTTGTTCTTGTAAATAAAAGGTGGTGTGAATTGACAAGAGTCGGTACAGAAATATAGATTGACTTTTCTTTTTGTTTGCCCATTGATTTTTTTTTCTAAGCAAAAGGTGCTTTTTAGGTTTTTCCACAGAGAGCAACAGAGTGTGAGTCAAAGGTATTGTTCCCCCCCTTTTTAACCTCTGCTCAATAGATGAGGTCTTTTACAATTCTCCTGGCTGCATGATTTCCTCCAGGCCTCACAGCAGGGAGCTAGAGTGCACGGTACACTGAGGGAAGGGCGCCAGAGTCTGGGTTGAATGTCTGGCCGGCCTCCCCTGGCCCTGGATCAAACATCACAAAGCCTGGAGGGGGGAGACAGGGCCAGCCCTGGAAATCACAACCTGTGATCGTCAAGCAGAAGAAATCCAAGAGGATAGAAATAATCAAATTAGGCTCTATCTCAAGTGGAATATCCACAGTAATGGCAGTAGAGGGGAGGCCTGTCTAGTGATTTGTTGTAATAACTCTCCATACAAAACCGAGCTCCTGAAAAGCACGTGCACGTCCTGAAGGCTAACACGAGCGTTTGCTGTATACAGAGCTGTAACAGTTTGAGAATGTGGACAGGAAATCGGGAAAGCACTGGTCGAATCCCGTCCCGACTGTCGTACATGCGCGCTCACTTTCACACATTCAGAATGAGTAACGCAGGTGTTGGTTAGCACGAAAGACGAGATCGAAACAAACTTTGGGCAAATACAATTTGAATGGAGGAAGTTACCATGGTGATGAGAAAGTATACACCCCCCCGCCCTGCCACTTTGCTCTCTTCTCTGTGCCTCTGTTGTGACTGTGTGTGTGTGTGATGCGTGTAAGACTGGGGGCGCTTATACCTCCCACCCACAGGTTCCTGTAGACACTGACATGTTGACAAGACTTCTGAACAAGACAAACCTCTCTGTTTTTTTTTGGTTTCTTACAAGGGTGTGGTAAAAGAGCAGATAGAGGGTAAAGTTATATTGTTGTTGGAGCGTCTGGTTCCTGGCTGTATTCTGGGGAACTTGCTAGAACTGTCTTGCGATCATGTGAGTCAGAGAAATCTAGTGTGTACTGTGAAACTGAGAAAATGCAGTAAAGGGAAACTTTCTGTACGTAAGTTGGTTTGCTGTGTGTGTGTGTGTGTGTGTGTGTGTGTGTGTGTGTGTTTAAAGATTTAGGACTGATTTAAATGTTACATAAATTAATTAAATCTCACTGCCTCTAAAAATGCTTAAACTAATGGGGGTGGGGCACTAATATTCTGATCATTGTAATGGCTCCTTCAGAGAATAACAAACATGCAATTTTGCTATTTCTGTTTCTCCTTTAGACATCTGATTTTCTCGTATTCCTTTGTTGTTTTGAGATGTATTCCGTAAATTGCAACAGTCATAAGAAACTTATAAACTTTCGCAATTAATGTCGCTGGCCGGTTTCCTGACAGTGGATCAGTTACTTTTTTTTTTTCATTTTGAACAAACGGCCTCGTCATTCAGTCACTGAAATCAAGAGTGGAATTTCAGATTACTCATACCATTCAGTCATAGGTGACAGTTCAATTTAAATTCTACTTCTCATTCCCGAGGTCAATAGCTCAGTGGGTAGAGCAGTCGTCTTCCAACCCAAGAGGGAACGAGTTAGATTCCCAGTCCCGCCAGGTTACGAGGTGTCCTTCGGCAGGACACTGATACCCTGTGGTAGCGCAGACACGGGTCTAGCAACTGTCCACACAAAAATTTCCCCAAGGGGATCAATAAAGTATTCATTAATATTAATTTATTATATTAAATTGATCACGTCATATTCATGTGCAAATGGATTATCAAACAAGAGCTGGCACCAAGCAACTGCGAGTATGTGTAGACCTACTTGTGCTAAAGTGTTTTGTGACTGACTGACGTTGCGTTTCTTCATGTTTTAATGCCTGTAGTACATTTGCTGTGGCAGCTGTGATCTGCATATTTATGCGGCACCCTCGTGACTCAAAGTCTTGTGCATGTAAATTGGCAGCAAACTTGAAACTTAAGGGTGATATTTTCTAGCTTGCTCTTCGTCATATCTAGCAGTTTCAGCTTGAGAAGCTTAGATAAACACGGGCACGGTGTTTGGTAAAATCTTCCTTGTGTGATTTTCATTTCTCAAAACTCTCGGCAGCACAGGAATTCCATTTAGTGCCACAGTTTTGGGCTGGCAGCAGCACTCTCAGAGAAATGTATCACAAAACTAAAACTATCTACATTTCCCCGAACGTGGAAACAGAATCTTTCTTTGTGTTTGTGAATGGTTTGAATTAGCTGAAATCAACCATCTATGTAGATGAGAGAATTGTCTTTGATCATCTATCAAGGAGAAAGACGTAATAATTATATAGGATGGAACTTTGAACATGAAAGCAACGGCCTGGTTCTTCCAGGAAAAGGTGCAACTAGGAACATCAAGCACAACCGACAACATGCTATACTATCTGATGAACTACAGTTTTGACTCAGAGGGTTTTTATATTGCACAAGAAACCCGTGATAACTAATATAGAGGAGTGTGAGAAAATATTTAATCCAGTCTGTTTTTTTTGGTCTTATTTTTCATATCATTGATAAATGTTTTCGGAAGTCTGAGTCAGACAGAATATATCCAGTAATTACGTTATCTAACTAATCAACGCTCAGCAAAAATATTAGCTGCTTCTCTCTCTCCCTCCCTTTTAAATTGTAGCCTCATTAAAGCCACCTAACCACCTCCGCCGCAACACTTTTTTGTTTTGCTTTCCGTCCCACCTCTGCTTATAGTGCGTGTCTATTTGCACGCTATCGTTTATTGACCTTTGCTTGCTACTCGTATCTTCTCGTCGCTTCCTCTAGCTTGTCGGTCTTTTCTGCCCCCTTCCTTTGGGCCCCTCAGGACACCGAGACTTTGCCTTTGTGTGCTGTAGTGGAGTTAGTGGAACGTGGGCTGGGGTGGGGTGAGGTATGAGGGTTTTTGTCCCAAGCAGTGAGGTGAAAATCATTTCTTAATTGCCTTTTCTGTGCCAGTGGTTGTATCAGGGAAGAGACTCCTGGGCCTGCAATGCAAGTCCCTAAGCGGAGGAACTCCCTCGCCTAAGCCTTGGCTTTGTTTCATACCGTTCTCTAGCTACAGTGCAAACATACAGCAACACTCAAACACACAAACAAACAGACAAACGGAGTCTAGGTGAGTTGTATATGAGCAGCTTTCCTGAAATGAGTCGACATATAGCACAGTGCATAAGTGTGTACGTCTCTGGTCTTTGCATGGTAGATACCTGTGTTGTGTGTCATCAGATATTTAGCTGTTACTGCTTACATAGCTTTCCCTAAATTGTTTTTTTCCCATGTGTGAACAGTCTCTTTTGGTGTGTAAAGTTGTGTGGTGGTGCACGACTTTATTAAGGTGTAGATAACGGTGGCATAGAAATTAAAGTGAACTTCTGACTCAAAATTGTGAAGTCTTGATACAAAAGCAGCCAATTTTATTCTTTGTGAACTCCACTTCGAGCTAGATTGTGTGAACTTGCGCAACATGTTAGTTTCTGGTTGCTGTGGTTAAGAGACTGACATGCCTGGTCTCATGCCTGGAAACTCGCATAAGTGTTATTTAAATAACAGCAAAGTCTCGTCCGCAGTCAAATCACGGAAGATTTTAATTCGTGTTCACACGAAGCCAGTCTTATGCACTTTAACTCTTGCACTGACCACAGAGGCAGGTCGAACCCTCGGCACTGTGATAGTCTTGTGAGGGGCATTTGTGTGAATGTGGTCAACCCCTGTTCCTGCTTTTCCTGTCAACTGTCAGTGCAGGGCTGTGGTGGCTTCTATTAACCACCAGGCTAACTGGTAATCTTATCTTCCTGACAGTCTGCATTAGGCTCAGACTGGTGCCGGATAACCCTTTGCAGACCTTCTTGGTGGTGGAAGAACTATATGTTGAGAGAACGGATTGTCGTTTGGGGTTAAAACTTTTACTTCTTGAATAGACCTAGTGTGTGTGATCCACAGGACCAGTCGGTCATAGCTACTCAGACATAGAAGGAGCTTATCTCTTTTGTGCCCCCCCCCCTTCTGTCAACTCATAAAGAAGATGTATGAATTTGGGAGTCGACTTTCTAGTCGCTCGACTCTGCTGGCTCAGCAGCACAGTCATGCAGCGCCTGATGATCTCCCTCCTATAAAAATCTGTCTCCCACTCTCCCTCCCTCTGTCTGTCTTGCTCCCACTCCCCTTTAATTTTACCCGGCCGCAATATCCTACCTAGACCCTGATTGTTGTTTTCTGAGAGCTGGGGCGGTGTTGTTGTAACATAATCATTTAGTCTCCCTCCTGTGGTTCTGGCAAAGCTGCATGCTGAAATCTATCCACTGCTCATTTTTATGGAGAGTGGATTTTTTTGTAGCTGCTTTGACTGCGGCCGGCTCGCCTTTACGCCGTTTTTACCGCTGTAGATGGATAACTCCCCAGCAAAACATTGGAGAGATGACACGTGTTACATGCACATTTAATATACCCCAGAGGTCACGCTTGTGAATTTGATTAGCGTGGCTGAAATATGACAATTGTGATACAGAGAGACTCGGCCTATATTGAATTTTTAATCTCGGTGTCGACTTCGGCTTACGTGACATGCCGTTTCTCCTGCTCAGTGTGGTTGGAACTGGAGCAAGAAAACAGTTTGGTACGTCATTGCATTGGATTATTGTAGTTCAACGGCTTGTTTTTAAGGTTAACTGAGACATTGAGGTTATCATCTCTGGAAGTACAAGAGGTTGTTGCAGTTTTTATTTCGCTCTGGTCAGACCTGTTGACCCCAAATGTCAAATATGGGACTCAACCGAGCAGTTTAGCTACGTGACATCACTCCAGGTGAAATTAGTGGCCAAAGTGGTAGCATGGCAAATGAAGCTGCTAGTATGCTCACCGTTGGTGGCTGCACACAAACCTACTCGTCCTTTGTCTCAGGTTGTCTTAGGTCCGTGTCCTATTCTTATCAGCCAACTCTTTACATCTGATGGGAATTGCAGTGTGGAACGTAACTCTCTGTAGCACATGTTAAGTCCCACCGATTACTTCTTCACTCGCGCCACAGACATGGCACCATAAGGTGGGAAAACCCTTATGGATTTAGGGGCACCAGCGCTACGCAGGCACCCTATAAGATGTCGGGGGTTAGATATTCATTATTGTAACCCTGTGGTGAGCTCATGTTTGACGGTTGACAACAGATACAGAATTGCTAGCGGTGCCTGCGCTTGCAAACTCAGAAAGTTAAACCCCTGTGTTTAGCCCGTCTCGTTCCTCTAACTTTAAATCCGTAATTTGAATGTACATCCACATTTAACTCTATTCCATCTCCTGCCCCTGGGAGCGAGTGGACATGTCTGTGGTGCATATAAATAGTAGTGCCATATCATATGAATAATCCGTTTTATTCAGCACTGCATGGACCTTGTGGGGGAACTGGATCAGTCAAAAACTTATAAATGTATCTAGTGTTCAACAGCAGGTTTGCATATGATTTCCATAAACAAAGTTGTTGTGGTGTGAATAAACTTTCTGACAGATTTGTTGGAGTTGATTCTGAATGCGCTCAACTCGATCCATCAGCAGCTTACTGTCCTGCTGATTGAATGTCTGACTGATAACCAGGGCAGGGTTATCAGGTTGTATCTACCTCTGCTGCTTCCTTTTGCTTCAGCTCAGCTTTTTACAACATTTAACATTAAGACAACTTTTCTTATGGGAAATGGACTGATCAGCAAGGAAGAGGGTGGATATTCATTGAAGGGCTGCGATGCCCTTTTCATTTATTTTCTCTTTGTCTCCTCTCCCTTTCCTTTCGTATCTTTCTAGCTGGTAGGTGTTATCAATGCAGCTATTGTCAGTGCTGAAAGAGCAGAGGGCTCATGAGACCCCCAGATAATGGGCACATGCTCCCCCCCCTGTCAGCTTCCTGTGCCTTGGTTGTGTGTGTGTGCGCCGTGGTTGGAGCACTGTGATAAGGCCGCTGTGCGCCTGGGAAGCACCTCTGTTCCTCTCTACTCACCTGTTGTGCGCAGGTGTTAAGTCACAAACAGTTGCGATCATCCAGCTGCAAAAGCATGAGCACAGTAATAGCACAGGTGCACGGTAGTGTTACATGACATTGACTGATTTAGTGAGAGGTTTCCTGTATACTGAGCTGGGTCTGGAAATTACCTTAAACTCCGTCCTTAACTATCTTCTAATGCAGAGGCTCCACAGAGATTTCTCAATTTTAAACCATGTTGTAATTTGAGAAACCTTTAAAACACCTCCCCTAAAGTAAATCAAGTACCCCACTGTCCTCTGAGTTTCTTTTGGTGATCACAGGTGCTTGTTTTTTTGCCTATATCTGTCCCCATAGCATGTAATCCAGGAGCTGCTTATCTTGACGGAAAGGCAGCGGACTTACAACTGAACTGAGCGCGTTGAAAAGCCATTTACTACACGAGGAATTGAGTTGGGTTTAAGTTCTGAGTAATAACTTGCAAACAAGCAGCTCTGACGGAGGTTGTAAATGCTCACATTGCTTTGTGCTTGATATTATTGCACATAACGGGAAGGGGGCAAATTTATTTTTTTGTTAATATTTAGCATTTCTAAAAAACAGATTGAAATAAGGCAGCAGTAAAATCATATCGCGGATATGCACGGAGCTGTCCACAGCTATGAAGAAAGAGGGTAACAGCTGGCATTAAAAGATCATAAGAGAGCATTAAAGATGTGATCTTAGGAAATCCAAAAATTGTGACATTTATAGCGGATAGCTAAAAGTTTAAAAGGTGCCTGTGCCGTAAGAACAGTCGCTCTCCAGATGTCTTTCCGTTTCTCATTTTTACGTTCTGTTATTATCACGCACGCAAACGGACAAGATGGCTGCTTGAGGCTGTAGCTGCCTGTTAACACCTCTATTCTACAGAAGGGGGCCTCTTTTTGTTACTGCCTCTTTACCACAGGAAAGGGTGGGGGGGGGGTGGCGGCGGGGTTGGGCACTGTGAGGTTAGGAGCCCCACTCTTGAACCTAAACATTCACATCATGCAAACAGCCTTTAATGCAAGCCGCGTTGCAGAGTTTATGTTACATGTGAGTGTATCCAGTGTTTGGCTCTGAGTGACAGTAAAGAACTAGGTCAGCGAAGAGACCCTGTTCAGCCCGAGCTGAGCCGCTCGTCAGCGTGTGTGTGTGTGTGTTTGTGTGAATTTGTGTAACACTAAGGGTAAAATGTATCCCTCTGTCAGGAACCAGTCTGACCTCCCCTGGCTTCTACAGCATCAGGCAAGCGCGTGTGTGTGTGTTTGCGCATTTCTGTGTCTGAATGTGACGGAATAAGCCCCGGCAGAACTGTTCAGTGTCGCTTGAAGCAACAGAGTCAGCAGTCACATGCAGACTGACAGCCGAGGGAGCGAGGGGGGGGGGGACACTGGACGAGGAAAGCACTATTTTTGACACACAGTAAATGTGCACGATAGATGCAGAAAGAGACTGGCACAAGAGTCAAACAAAAAAGCAGCCGGGAGAGGAGGAACTGCATACTAGAGAGGGGAAGCAAGTGAATTCTTTATCTCTCCTGCTCATTCACTCATTTCACAGCACGCTGCTGTTGTTAGGGGATCGTGGAGCTGCTCCACCCCTTTCCCCCCATGAGCCAATCCACTATCATATTCCTCCTTATCCTGACATCTGATTGGTGGGCTGTCTGAGACAGCGAAATAAAATGGGATGGATGGGTAATCTGGGACTGGCACTGCAGGAAGAAGGCCGGCCACTCAGGGCAGGGGTTAGGTAAAACAGATTTAGCTCCTGGGACGGTGATACAAGACCCTAAGGCTGAGATTGTGACTGTGTGATGATGATATTAAATAAAACACACTTTTCACATTCTTCTTTAATAATAATAATGTGGAGTTGATGGGATAAATAATTTCAGTGAGATATTTAATGAAAAATATAATCGGCTTACAAAGCATGGGCCTTCTGGAAGAGTCGGTGTGTGTGTGTGTGTGTGTGTGTGTGTGTGTGTGTATAGAGAACTGACTAATGTGCGGGCCTTGGCAAAGGGGAAAAAGCCAGAGTTGCACTGTCTACCCCCTGGGTATTGTCATGGCTCTGAATGGGTAATGGGAAGTGAAACCAGAGCTGGAGATCACTTCGTAATGGCTGCAGAACTGTGTCCTTGGGTATGCTGCATGCTTCGCCAGAGCTTCTTTTCCGTTTAGCTTTGCTAATAAAGGCAAAACAAAGCGTAAAATGTACACATAAACACAAGCACTCCAGAGTTACATCTGTGCTTTCGAGATGGGATTCAAATACTTTAGAAGTGATTAACACACACACGCACACATACAGTTAGGCTTCATGTTAACAACATGCTGTTAAATGTTAACAGTCTTTGCGTATGAAGTATTCCCTCAAGCAATCCTGAACATTTTCTGCTTGTTTCCTTTAGCGTGTGTCTCGGCATACCTGTGGCCACAAGCATCCTTCCCCCCCCGGTCTTCTTCTGATGCCTCAAGCCTCAAAATGAATATAAATGAGTGAAGAGATTAGCACATGTTCAAGTCAATGGCCTGCCAAATGGAATAAAAAGTGCTGCTCGCCGGCGGTCGGCGTCAATAAAACATTGATTGGGAGATGCATGCGTTCTGCTGAGGCTCTTTAGTCCCATGTCATCTAAATAATTTCAGGCCAGGAAAACTTAAAATATATGTGCGATAGATGTCTTAGGTTACATGGTTTAAAGTTACTTGTTGTTGTGTAAGTAATTGTTTGCAGTATCTTACTCTTAGTGTAGGTTGCCTGACAAAAAATCTGGCCACCATTAGTAGGAAGAAAGAAAAACACTCCTTTTCCTCTTAAGTTGTGACTGTTTTTGTAGGTTTTTCCATTGCGTTCACACCCCTCTATACAACTTTCTCATCAAATACAATATGTACCATGCTCTGTGCCTACAGTCTTTAGTCATACTTCACAAGCATCTACAGAATTAGTAAAAATCCCCATGTTTTGGGTAACTGGGAACAGATCAGAGAAGCTGTGCATCATCTTGTCTCGTCTTTTGTTTTCTTTCTGAAATGATTTGGTCGCCACAAACCACAGACTTTCACACCCTGTAGAGGAGAAAGTGTGTAGTGTTTTCAAGTGTCGTTCCGTAAGACCCAGCACTGTCTCCCCGTTTTCAGCCAAAACCTGTTGGAATTAAAAAGGTCGAGTCAACGGTCCAGCAACTCTGAATAAGCCCCGAGTATAAACAGGCCCCAAGTTAATTATTCAAACCAGCGGGAGAGATGCCTGGCACGCAAACATGCACAGGGTTTCCCCAGGGATAGTTCAGGGGCCTCCTTCTCGACTTGCTGCGGTTTTATCACACGAAGTGCTTTGAATCGTAAAAGTTACTTTAAACACCAGTGCACATGTAGTATGATGTCCTTAGACCAGCAGAAAATTTCAATTTGTCTTTCTTCGAAATGTTTATAAAAGGGGAAAAAGCTACTGTATCATCACTGTATCAGTCAGATGCTCTTGTGAAAAACCTTATTTTCAGATAGTTTTAAAATCTTAATCATCTTTACTCTTTCCCCCGCTCCACCTCCTCCTACTCGGCTGTGCTGACAGGAAGACTACCTGATTTCAGGAGTTTCATTATGACACGAGTGGCAAGAAAAGTCTCCATCACCAATAAACATCAAGAGCGTAGAAAGTGGAAAGTCTTTGTTACGTCAATACAACATTTCCTAAACGTAGATGTGTCCGCAGCCGCTTGCGTTCGGTCCACTCACTTCTCTAGTGCTACAATTTTAATATATAGAAAACGCAGAAATGGACAATTTCTTTACCAGTAAATTAGCTTCAAATATTGTGTGTATGTTTTTAACCATACATAGTCGCACTGTTTTCAGGCAGGAGGTGTGAACAGACTTTTGTTCCAGTACGGTACTACAGACTTTGATCTCACTTATTTGTAGATAACCAAAAAAGAGGCGACGCGATGTGTCTATAAACCAAACCACATCATTACGTCTTGTAGATGGTAATTTCATAGAACTCGTGCGTGCGTGCGTGCGTGCGTGCGTGCTTGCGTGCGTGTGTGTGAAAGACAAAGTGACTGATGGTGCGCGTAGGTGCGTGCAAAGAGGGGAGTATCACTTTGAAACGACACTGTACAGGCCTTCCAACAACATAGGAGTGTTTACTTTACTGGGAAAGCTGTGTGTGTGTGTGTGTCTGTGTGTGTGTGTGTGTGAGTGACCTAACTGGCAAACGGAGGTGGCGGAGCAAGAGGGAGTGCAGTTAATACACACGTAAATGCACCGACACAAACGCCCCAATTGTGACGAGCAAAGCCGAGATGATGCAAAAGCCACACAATCGCACGCACCCCTCTATTGTGTCGATCTGTGCTGATACAATGCAAGGCTCGGAGTCATACAGGAGGAGCTCGAGCGTGTGTGTGTAGGCGCTAATGTGATAAAATGCTTGTTTACACAGACAAAATGCACCACCTGGCTAAAAGCGTATGGCGTCTTACTTTAACTGCTTTGCTGAATTTGATAATAGCTCTGCTTTCTGTTCTCGGTTTTCTTAAGCGGCATTTCTCTTCGGCAGCACTTTGTAGTTCTAAATAGGTTTTCTGAAATAGGGGAAAAAAATTCAAAGACTTTATTAACCTAGAAAAAAACCCTACCTGATTGCGGAGAGGGCTCCTCAGAAGCATTTCAGCAAACAAGACACAAAGTGATAAATCTTAAACAATCATGTGACTTTCTCTTTAAGCTTCATTCCCAAATAGCACTTTTGTCTACACTGGTGCAGCAAGTGTTAAACCCGTATTCATAATTAGTGTATTCTTTATGGTGCTGGTGTGGTGGGGATTTGGTGCACTGCTCCTGTCCTTCCAGATATGCGAGTGTGTCTGTATTTGCTAGCCTAGCACCACGTGTGGGTGGCTGGCTGGCTTACAATGGTTTCAGTGTACCGTCCTCCCTCTTCCTCCCTCTCTCTCTCTCTCTGTCTCTCTCTCGCTGTCTCTCCACTGAGTCCCCACTGTACTGACTGCTCATACAGAGAATTCCAGGATCTTTCTGACAGGATACCATCTCCCCCACAGTCCAAAGCTTTAGTGGGAAAAAAGATCTCAAATAGTGAGCAGTCGCAAACTGGGGGAGACCCTGAAACTCGTCAAAATTCCTGAGTCTCCCACTTGTCGATTGTATGGCAAACATACACGGGTCTCCTGCGATTCACATCCTTCTCCAGAAACGCAAGGGACTTGACTTTGTGGGAAAACAATCTTGGGAAGTAGAAGAGGGGAAGAGAAAGATCCAAGGGCCCTTTTCATGCTGTGTGTACAGTTTGTGTGGCTCTCAGAGAAACACTATCGAGGCTTGTCCAAAACCAATCTCACACCACACAAACCCACCACTTATGTGCTGTTTTTTTTATCCGGTGGTCGAGATTCTGACTGACTTAGCTCGTCAAGGAGAGAGAAAAAAGGGGGCAGAATTAGCAGTGGGCAGGGGGAGATGGAGAGAAGGTGGTGTGTGTGTGTAAGAGAGGGAGCAGGTGTGAAGCCAGGGGAGAGAGAGCAGGAGAAAGGGAAGATCAATGGCTGTTCCGTAAATAACGGATGTTTAGGGCGGCTGCGCTCCAGCTCTTTTTTCACTGTGTGCAGACACTGGTCGTCAACCTGTCTCCAGGACAGGAATACTCCTCTGCAAGTTCTCTCGCACTTAAACAGACCCACACGCGCTGCGTCTAACCAGAACCCGTTTGTTCTGGTTAGACGCAGCGCTAGCTTCAGTTTCCCAGACTGCCTCTGTGGTCATTAAATCCCCCAAAAGCCTCCTGGGAGTTGTGGTTTTACAGCGCCAGAGTCGACCCTCCTTACCCCCAAATCAGTGGGCGTGTGGAGTTTGTACCCAGCCTAGAAACATGGCTCAGCGTCAGAATACCAAAGTATGAGAAAGCATTTCTTTTTGTTGTTTGTCTTTTTTTTCCCTCTCCTCTCTGCTTTCAGCTTTCCCAGGTCAAATGCAGTGCGTAACCTCAGGAATCTCAGGAATGCCAGAGAAAACTTCAGTATCTCTGCGTAGACGGACGCACACCTAATGTTACGTCATTGTCGCCGCAGCACATTTCTCCCCTATTGATTTAGCTTCCCTCCCATTCCCGCCGTCAACGTGAAGTGAAAGGGACACAATAGATTAAGATTGATTCTTTTTACAGAGATGAATGTGAACATTTTGCTTCTTTGACCCACTGTGATTGATTGTTTTTCAGTGACCCTTTGTCTAGGGCAAAAAGAGAAAGGAGTGCATATACAGCGAGCTTAAGAATACTCGGCTATCGGGACGAGAGAAACGCATTGTTGCTCATTTAGAACCTGTTCCTACTGCTCAGCTGAGATAAGGATGCACACACCAAAAACACTCGCGAGCATGCATACAGTTGTTTTGAGGGTCGAATCTGCGAACAAAACGAGAGGAACGTTGTCTGTCCTAAACGCGCAGCTCCGTTCTGAGGCTCTGGCCTTTGTCTGACGTTACTGCAGGCAGCACTATCTGTTTGAATCAGTGAGTGCAGTTTGACATCTGGCTTCACTGTGCTTGACCAATGATCCTGATTTTTGGTTCACCATAGAAAGCTTAATGACAACCTGCCCACACAGCTGCTCCCAACGTAAAAGTTTTGTTCTCTGCTGGTCTGTATTTGCTGATGGCAGCAGACTTCATCTTCCTGCTGCACACAAACATTTCCTCATGAGAAACCTCCTCTGGGTTTCAATAAATAATGACACTGACATGGAAGAGTGATTCAGGGGTTTTTGACTCAGACCTGGATCCCCCCCCCCCCCCCTCCAGGCCTTGCATCACTGTAAGTCATTTTCTCTATGCGCGCTCTTTGTATAACAGGAGTAGGTCATTGCACCGTGTCAGACGAACGGATTTTGACTCAGCTCAGCATTTGACTCAACTGATTTCCTGCATGTGAGCAGCGGCTCCTGCGCCACTCGTCTGTGATGACGACATCAGACTTTGTTGTGGTTGTTGTAGTGGCGTCATTTTCCTGAGACGAACACGAGGAAACCCCTGAAGGTGTTTCCCAGATGCTGGGCGCTGGCTGATGATATAATGGTAACTGCTGTGATATGGCCTGACAGAAAGTTCTTAGGAGATAAACATGAAACTCTGGCTTTGGTTTGAATGTGTTTTCTGTTTTCAATATTAATAGCTCAGTGGTTTGTCATTGTGGTTTGATCCGTCCTCTTGAGTGTACACTTGCCTAGCTAAACACTGACTGTAATTGTGGCCAGAAGAAGACTGGTGGGCGCAGCAGAATGGCCAAAACGGGCTAGAATTGCGCTGAAAGGATGAAACCCAGCCAAGGATTCGTGGTGATATTAAACAGATTGTTACTGCTCAGTCTGTGGTGAATATCAAAATCTAATTTGTGGTTCAGAGGGCTTCTGTCTCTGGTAGCTTGTCTGAGTCATACACCACTTGTGTCGGATTTAAATAGTGTCAGACTTAAAGAAAGAGATGCTACCAATTATTAATCGCTGCTGGAAAGATTTTAAATGGGTTACGTGACGGAGCTTCGCTGAGGCGGCGATGCAAATGATTTGAGCGAGGCGACGAGCTGGCAGCTCTGCGTCAGGATATTCAGACTGTGGTCTAGGTTGACAATTTCCTTCGTCTGTTGACACATCTGACCTCACTCCCCCACCTCTCCGCTTCCATGGCTGGTGTTTCGCTCAGCCATATCAAAGCACAGACTCATCTTACTCACCAGTGACACCGCGTACGCTGCACAGGCCTCTTCCACTGGGCTCCCGTGTTTCGTCCATGTCTCACTAACGGCCCATCTGGCTGGAGACATTCTGCATTCTGGGGACCCAGTAAAACGAGCGGGCCTACAAATTGAGGAAAACTTTATGTGGTTGGGAAAAGCCTTTATAACAATAAGCAGACAGCTTTAAGTTAAACTAGAAAGCTGGCCTCTCTGTTGCTAGAGTTCCTTAGTCGCGCGCTTTCTGCACCCCCCCGAAGTACTTCCACATCGCTCACCTGACAATGTGTCTCCAGTTATTTAGGTCCGTCTTTGAGCTCGCTTTGATCCTACTGCATAAACCTTTCCCACACCCCCGGCACATGGTTCATGATTAAACAAAGGGTCAAAGAGTTTGGATGAGGAAATTGTGTGTGTGTGTGCGCGCAGACGATTGTTTCTACACGTCTGCAGCAGATGATATTTTCTTGTAAGACCCGTTGGAAATCTGTTTCAGAGGGGCAGAGAAGGGAGATTTGCAGATTTTTGATCGCTCCCGCTGTTCCCACCGGGTTATTGTAAGAAGGAAAAATATCTTTACATCGATTTCGTAGCAGGGAGTAGATGTAAATTGAGATGGATGATCACAAGCGGAGCCATAGTGTCTTGTCTGTGTTTTAAAAGTGGGGACACTCTGAGGACGGCGCTGGAATGCAGTTTAGACTACGATGCGGAAACGCTGATGCTCTTATATGGATTTACAGCAGACAGGGGAGCTCTGAGTGCAGGGAGGGAGGCTTATTTCAAAGCTTTTTGTTGGCTTCGGACTGTAAAATGTTTGGATCACCCTTACTTCGAGATCCGTGGCAGTTAGGGGGGGTCCTCGAGAAACGTGCATCTCTCCCTTTCTCTCAAAAGATCATTGAAAACGGTGGCACGAGGAATGACTTTTGTTCTGGGCTGGTTTCCTGTGCTTCTAGCTCACCTTCTGCTGTTTCACTCTGTGCGTGTGTGTGTGTGAACGTTTGCATGAATGTTTCAGTGAGTGTTTCTGTCTGACAAGTTATGTTCTTGCTCAGCTGTGTTGTGATTTACTGGCTGCACATCAAGATTACTTCTCACTTACTTTGGCCTAATTCCGCTCTGTCTGCCCGTCATCTCGTCAGCCTGACTCACACAGGTCTCCAGCACAGATGCCTTGGCCCACTCTGCATGTGTGCAAGTGTTGTGGTGTGTGTGTGTGTGTGTGCGCGCGCACCTCCTGCTAGCCCTCAGCAGGACTGCCAGTCACTTTGTGACTACACTCCCACACATCTCTGTGTCTGCTTCTTTCTCACCATTCCTCGCTTCCTTTTTCCTGCCCTTGTACTGTCTTTAATATCCTAATCAAATCAAGGAAGTTTGTCTTCCCATGCAGGCAAATGAGTGTGTAATTACACCATCCTCCATCTTGCCTTCATTTACGCAACATCACATCACAGCGTAATCCATGTGGGTTGTTGTTTATCCTGAAGTGGAAGGATGGGAATTTTGGATTTGGACGAGGGCCGGACTCAAATGTGAGAATCGTTCCCAGATCGGTCTCAAACCACGCCTCATGATGTAATGTCTGCCACTAAAGCTGAGACTGTGTATTTGAATGTAAGGCTTTTTTCCCTAATTGCAAATGGAGATGATATTTTGGGGAAGTTGATGAATATATAAATATCTCTGAGGCCACCTAATGAGTGCCAGCCAACTCCCTCAAACATATGCACTCACACTCCCATATGGGTGGGTGTTGACTCCCAGTGGACTCAATGTCTCTGCTGCTGCACAGTGCAAATAGGCAGGACCTTGTGTACACACACACACACACACACACACACACACCCCAGCAGCAGCAGCAGCAATCTCTCTCTCTCGCTCGCTCGCTCTCTCTCTCTCGCTCGCTCTCTCTCTCGTGCTTTCAGTAATGTACTATTGACCTCTTTCCTACTTTGCAGACCTTGGGCTCTCCAGTGGCCTCGACCTGCTAAGTACACAGACAGACACACACATGCACACTGTGGCCACGCTGACCTTTTACTCGCAGAACGAGACTTGATTTCCAATATGGGTTTGTCTTACAGCACTCTGCCCCCTCCTTCCCCCCAGTCAGTGTTAATGTGATTAGGCTTGTGAGGCTGCTTCTCGCATGCTGTTTTCTTTATCGTCCTGTCTCTCTGTTCACTTTTTGTCTTCTATCTAACCCATCTTCCTCTCTTCGCTGCTGCAGCTGAGGTAATACAATGCCGGGCTTCTTTTCTATGCACCTCTGCTGTGTGCTAATTCACTTTATCAATCCCTCTCTTCATGGTAGACCATTCCCTCCATTCTTAATCTCATCTCACCCATTCCCCCCGTGGTCTCTCCCTTTCTCTTTCACCACTCCTTGCTCTCCTCCCTGGTAACCCTAACACAATGTCATTTCCTGTTTGAATTGGTTAAACGTGGCAGGGCCAAGGGAATCGCAGCATGCTTAATGAAACATAGTGGCCACGTTACCTGTTCAAAGGCTTGAGCTCTTTATTTCAGTATTGAGAGTGCATGATCTCTCTGCTCATTGCTTTTTCACTATACTACTACTATAATAACAGCAAAATAATGAAATTAAGATTGCATGTATATTTGTATTTACCTATTTTTGTATGGTCTTTAACCTTGCACTGTAAAGTGCCTCGCGATACGTCTGTTGTGAATTGCCGCTATATAATTAAAACTGAATTGAATCCAATGTCAAATACATGTAAAGAAAGGTGTGTGTTTATATATATTATGAGGGCATCATGGAAATGCCACACTAATTCTATTGCTTTCTATTTGGCCATGCAGTTGACATGACCTTTTAAAACCCTCATGCAAGAGCTTGCTCCAAAGAAGGTTCATTTCTTTTTCTTTTTTTTTACGCCACACAGGAAAATTTATTGAAAACATTTATTGAAACCAAAATGGCTGGTTACTTTGGCTTCACAGCTTATTCAACCCTCTCCAGCTTTCCCAAATCTGATTAAGCAGCAGAGGCCCCCCCATGAGGTAGAGGTGGTAGTAGTATTTTCAGCTGGTTTAATTTTAAAGCGGAGCCATATCAGGACTCATCTGAGCCTATATTTAGCCATGGTTATCTCGGTGTGCTGAGTGGGAATAGAAATACGGCATTGAAGGAAGGTGGGGCCGAGTGAGACATGGTCAGAAATGACAGCCAGAGAAAAAAGATGACCTCACTTAGGAGTCCTTTGTGGCGGTGCCTCCAGGATGTCCCCTGCTCTCATCCCCTCTGCTACCTTGCCCTCACTCTGGCAGTAGGCGCCAGGCTGGCAGACTTTGAGTGTCTGTGCATGTGTCAGGCTGTAGGCGTATTTGAAGCATTTATTTGCAGAACAGGAAACTCTGTGCAGCTGGAGTCCCCTGTGGCTCTTGACGTATTGGCAAGGGACTGGCAAAAGACAGCGATTTAGTGATGCATTTGAGTTGACTCGAGCGTCTTCATTGTCATCATGCATTCGTACTGTAGGTGGGATTGTAGCATTAGGTTTTTTTTGTTGTGAAGAGAGGAGAAGCTGAGCTAAGTGCTTGTTTCATGGTTGGCAGTGGTGAGGAGGAACAACAAGTGGCCTGCGTGACCCAAAAGCTCCAGGCTGTTCCCCAGCCAGCATGGCCTGCCTATCGCAATATTTACGACAATTTATTGCCAGGTGACAGTAATTGAACAAGCATTTGTTATTTGTCCAACGAATCCCTGGCTGCCATGTCTGGACTTGGAGAATGCCCCCTGTTCAACACTCGGCTGATTGAGTCCCAATCAAACAACATCTGTAATGTTTTATCACCGATGGAAATGTGACTTCTATCACTGCTGTTGTGCTATTTTGTTTCTATCTGACTCTATGTGAAGAGGGTGTTTGTGAGAAAGGGTCTATGAAAACATCAGTGTGAATTTCTGAGTGTAAAGTTTCAGCCGGAAACTGATGAAACATGATTTCCTAAAACAATCCACCACACGTATATATGATTTTTATTTTTCTCTTTGTATGGATACAAACATTTGCCGTTCATTATACCATCTCTTCAGGTTTTAGACTTGCTGTGATGTGAGAGATAAAAAAAAGTCCGATAGTGGTGAGAAAAAAAAATAATTCCATTGATTTTGTTCCATTATTCAGTGTCATGTCTTTAAGCATCACAAAAGCTAAATTCAGGTTGATAATAAGCTCTCTGTGTGTGTGTGTGTGTGTGTGTGTGTGTCTATTTCTTATGCTTTACCTTTGTGCCACTCTCATTTAGTCTTTTTCCCCCCCCCCCCCCGAACGCACAGTCATAAACTATAGAGCTGAAATAAAACTGTTGAAGGCTTCTCATTGAGGTAAAACAGGGAATGATTGTGAACAGTTGCTAACAGAACATCAGCTTAAATTAAATGGCACATTTTATGAGGACTCTGTAAATCATGCAGCTCGGCTCAAGACATGAAAAAACACAAGCCTAAATGCTACATTGTGCAATTAAAGGTACTTAAAGGGACTGCACTTTATTTCTTGGCAATGTGCTAGTGGTAAATGGGGAAAAAAAAAGAGCACTCCTAATGATTTCAGCCAGCAGCGTAAAATTTTTTTGACTCAGCATGTTGTTAAAAGGAGCCTCGCCTCTCGTACCGCGCGTTTCTACTGTCGTCACGGTGAATGGGCCATTATGTCGCGCACTGTATTTGTAAGTGAAAGAGAAACGGGGACACGAGGACGGCGCGTCACTGTGCCACGAAAGCCACCAGACGACGAAACCAGCCAAAAGCAACAGCTGACCAACTCTCCCAAATAACGACACATTTACTTTCATTCACCAGAAGAAACGTGGTCTTATACTGACATACTTTGCACATGCAGACCTACATCAGCTGCGACTGTCTGTCCCTCTCCTCACACACCTTTTGCGGCTTTTTTCTCTTTGTAACCGCGGCACGGGGCCTTGGAAGCCCTACGTTGTTTCCTCTCCTTGTCTGCTGATTTCATGTGACAGCTGCGTTCCTCTGGGTGGATTAGAGTTTGAGCATTTTATTAGAGCACATGAATCAATTAAGAGCCATGTTGCTGTGAGACATGGGCACATGGACACTCTTTACCCCCATGTAGAACCCTGCCAGGAAAGGAGCCAACATCAATAACAAGCAGAGCAGGGCTGGCTAGTATCGAGGCAGGGTGTGCCATACGTGGCTGGGTGTCGGTTACCAGCCCGTCTAGTGATAAATGAGGCAGTTATGGTCGATACTGTGGATCTGTCATAAATGAGGTTTCGCAAGATGATCGGGAGATACAGGAATGGTTTATTTCTACAGTAGGCTCTTATCTTGTGAGAAGTCTGGCCTGGTAGCTCAATGGGTTAAGCGTCAGACTGGGAAGTAGGAGGTCGCAGGTTCGAATCCCGTCTGACTCCTAA
>JAUMTR010000003.1:7751245-7854929 GCA_032270685.1 Microctenopoma stevenorrisi
GCTAGCTCCATGTAAGTCGCTTTGGATAAAAGCGTCTGCCAAGCAAAGTAAAGTAAAGTAAAGTAAAGTAAAGTAAAGTCATGGTCAGTTTCTAGCATTCAAACTACATTCCTGTTCAAAATGCTTTATCGGCGTTGGCATTAAGGCATTTCCAGACCGTTGATAATAAGTAAGAACTGCAGCTGTCACATTCATTTTAACGTGTTTTAACCCTTTTGTTACTCTGTGGTAGCATTAGGGCTCACCGGTAACAGAGGGAGCTTCTTGTATTTGCCTCTGGACGCAGTTGGTCACAGTCCGACACAAAGTTAAATGGCAGTCTGAAACATCGTCCCACTTCATGTGTTGGATGCATTTTTTAGGGTGTATGTGCATTTAGAGCTCACAGCGCGCACATCGACATTTATTGCCTTCTTCCCCCCCCCCCCCTCCTCCTGAGTCTGTGGCAGGTTAATAAAATAAACATACATCCACCAGTGGCGGTGGCAGGCATGTCAGACTCCCTTAGCTGTCATCGTGTGCGCGCGCGCGTGTGTGTGTGTGTGTGTGTGTGTGTGTGTGTGGGTGCGTGCGCGTGTTATTTGATGCTTGAGAGTGTCTATTTCCGACACAATCTGTCACTTTTAGCTGAGACGTGTCTGTCAAAGCCTCCTCTCTGTTAGTGCCTCTCCCAAGGCATATTTGAGCCCATATGGGGCAGGGTATTAACTTAGCACACGGTGTACTGGTCCAGTTAATGGCTGCTGCAGTTCAACAGCGTAATTCTATCCTGGTTGGTTCAGTGGTGAATCCAACTGTGTTATTTAGGTCTCTGACTGCCTGTAGTCGACTGTATTATTGGTGTGTGTGTGCGCGCTGCTTAAATGTAATTATTTAGTGGTTTTCTTGGTCTTCTATGATGGTAAATTTAAGATTTCTTTTAAAACAAGAATTGAAGTAAAGCTTAAGTTAATCATTTTTTGCTCTGTGCCAAGCAAGACTTGGTTTGGTTTTATCGTGCAGTTACTCACTTTCTTTCGAGATCAACTGTGGAAAAGATCTGTGAAAATGCTGAAAAGTAGCAGCGTGTGTTTGTGTGTGGGAGGGAGAGGGGGGTAGGGGGTGGGGGGCATGTCCTCTCAAGGCTTTGTGGTGTAGGCCAAGCACAACACAGCTGCCCACCCACCCAATCTCTCTCTCTCCCCCTTTGAAGTTTGTCCCAGTCCAGTAGAGTGGTACAGGGTCAGGATGGAGAGGAGGATTAACGAGGCCCCTGGTATAGATGGATGAAAGGATGGTGGGATGAATGGTCTTTATGAAGTGTTAGAAGAGTGGAGAGAAGGCCAGGTGATGACAGACAGTAGACTTTGGTTCTTAAGCAGACACAGCGATGGAGAGCACAGATCTAAGCTTTGGATTTAAGACCAGATCAGTTCTGGAAGCACTGATATCAGCACAGGCCCTGATGCGCTTCCTGCGGCCACATCCACAGCCATGCTCAGTGTTTCTGTTTCACCTCTGGCAGTCACTGAATGCCAAAGAGTCTAGATAGGTGTGTACCGTGTGTCTGTCACCTTCACAGGTGGTAGACTGAAGCTTTAACTTAATTTGTTAGGATAAAGATGAAGTGACTGCCATCAGCAAATGGGACAAAGATAATCTTGATTAGTGTACAGCTGGCAGTATGTACATCTGTTTTATATATTGCCGACAGTGGGGCCACGGTGTGCTTTTGCTGGTTGTTCAATTAGATTCTTCATCAACAGAGCTCATATTCAAAGTCCCAGAACAACAGCATCACCGTTCAGGTTGGGGGTTCCTCTGAACGTGTGTCTTGCTCACATGTGCACGACGCACGCTGTGAACGTGCTACTGCACCGCCGTGTTAAACCTCCCCGCCTCTCAGCCTCAGCGCTGTGTGGCATTAAACAGACAGTGATTGATCTACAGTATGATTGTTTATTTTGCCGTACTGTCAGTGATGGATGGAGATTTGTGCACATTTGAAAAGTCTGTGTGAAATACAAAGAGTGGGGGGGAGGGGTTGTTTAAAATCAGCTGCCCCGAGGACAAATATCAGCGGGCCTATGGGACGACCTGTCACCATACCTTCATCCAAGTCTCAAATCAAATGCACTTTATGGTGCATCAGTAACTCGGCAATTAAAGTTTCAATAACTAAGAAAAAAAAAAATATATATATATATATATATATTTTTTTTATTATTTATTTTATTGGCATTGTCATTTTTGAGGTGTGAAAGTCTTGTGTAGGTTAATTTAACTTGTTTTCAGTCTTTGTACACATTCAGATAATCAAAGATGGTTTATAACCTTTAGAAACTTGCGTAGTTATATATAAATGTATGAAATGTATTTCTTAATTACAACTGGATAAAAACAACAGGACCTAATGCCATTGTTATGTCTGCATTGCTGCAGCATTTAAAGCTTGGGGCAACCTGCATTCAGCTGCAAATCTCTTTAAAATGCTCAAGCTATTGATATTGAGTGCGCTCTGTTGTCCTGTACAGATGCCAGTTGATTTAATTCATTAATCCTGAGAGAAATTGCATACAAAACATCCCTCTGCCCACAGATGACGGCCTCTAAGCAGCAAGACATTTTTAACACCCTCCTAAGTTACCATCCCCCCTCGAGGCCAAAAGGAAACCGTGGTGAACAAATGGAAAGGGGAACTCGAGACACAATGCCTACCTGTCCGCCCTCCATTTCTTCCTCTTACCAACTCCCCTGTGGCACCCCCTTCTTTTCCCCTTTTCTCTTTGCTGGCAGAAACTGTCTGACTCCCAATTGCTTTCACACAGACAGATGGCTTGAGCCGGGAGTTTCTCCAGCCAGAGTCTAAACAAAATCAAACCTCAAATCAAATACATGTGTATATACAATTATTTATTCCCCCAAAACGAACTCATAACAGGCTCGTTTGTCCGCCACTTTTTGCAAACCTTCAAAATCAGCCTTCCTCTCTTTCACATCTCGGTTCTTCTTTTGGTTTTCAGGTGCCAGAACATCTCTATGACTCCTGGCTCATTTGAACACAAAAGGAAGATGGTTTTCTGCTAGTTTCTTGTGTCAGCAACAACACCTTCAGCACATTTGCACACCATTAGTGAGGGCGAGGTTCAAATAAAGTGACTGAGCTTGCCGCGGGAAGCTGAAATCGTAACACATGCTGTAGCGGAGCAGAGTTGTTCAGCTGGTTTCTAATGTGCTGTTACTATGACAAAGCCTGACTTTAAAAGTGTTTTTATATTTTGACTGACTGGCAACTAAAGAAATAAAAGTTCTTTTAGGACCTTATTTTCAAAGCTTTAAAGATTAGAAGCAGTGATCCAGGACAACAGCGCTATGCCAGATTTACTTTCATTTGGGATCAAGCTGGTGCAGAATAGTACTTGATATGATGTTAGAGCAGGGAATCCAGCGCTCCCATTTCACCTTTCAGTTTTAAATTAGAACCATGTGACCATAACCTCTTGTTGGCAGAGCATTTGCTCCCCATCGACAACTGAAAGGGACCTTTTTTCCTTTCTCTGGCTGGGTCGGCCACAGCACTTTGTCATGTAAAGAGGCTCTTATCTGGCTCTGGTTGGGGGTAAAGATGCTGGAGAGGAATAGCTAGCTGGATCCCTGGGGCCTGCAGAGATTGACGCATGGTAAGTAGGGACTGTGATTGACGGGTCCTTTGAGCAGAGTGGCTTAGGCCAGCCCACTGATGTGTCTTCTGGGAGATCAACTTTGACCCCTTCTGGCCACCTGCTTGCCCCTGACCCTTGACCTTTATCTGGACTTCTCTGTTGAAAGACCCAAGTCAATGTAGAGGTTTAACTGCATGTGGAGTTCAGCTAAACATGTTTATCTGTGTTTTTCCATTATACTATATAATGGGCAGTTTAAATTTTGTTTAGTGGCATATTCCATCTCAGGCCACTTCAAGGCTTCAGTGCATTTCTGCATGTTCACAATGAGACCATATGACCCGTTTAAGTGCTAAAAACTCTGATCCATCTCATTGAATTTTTCAGCTAACGGTTTCTCATTTGGCCCAGGTACCACACCCCCACCAACCTGGTGTGCCACCCTTTTCCATGTCCTCTGGCTTTCTGCTATCTTGAGGGTATGATTTGTTTCGCTCTGTATCATAAAGAGCTGCCCAACAATGACAATTCAGTGGACAAAATGAGGGCTGGGAAGTGTAGTGATTTCACAAGGCATGATTTAATTTTCCTCGGTTGGGTTAAATTAGACCATGGTGTCGGAGTAAATAAACAAAATGCATCTGTACTGCAGTAAAGTCAGTGAAACAGTGAGAGGGTGTTTGAATAAGAGGTTGCTTTTTTCACTCCCTTGTGAACAGTTATAGATTTATTTCAGAGTGCTTGTCTAGTACTTTTCTTGTGGACTAGCTTTGTCAGTTGTGCAGTGAATAAGAAATATACGATGTTGTAGTTCACAGTTCATCTAACGTTATTGGCTCATTAGCAATTTAGAAAGTAGGATTATTGAAATATTTTGAGGCCATTTACTTTAGTCCACTGACTGAATATTACTACTCATTTAAAAGTTTACACACCAGCCACAGCTGCCTTTTTCACAAGGCTTACAACTGAGACAGCATAAGATGTTCTTTGTTGCCAGTTTCTAAGAAAGAACTCATTGGCATGTAACCGAGATTGCAGAGGCCATAAAGCAGCCATTTTGTTGAACAAAATGTCATGTGTCTGGATGGTGATATGGTGAAGTGTTTGTGCATGTGTACCCAGAAGAAACCCTCTTTAGCACTATAGAAGTGTGTCATGTGGGACATAAGCTTAATGTGACCTCTCACTTAATGGCAGCACATGTGGTTTGGGGATTATAACGGTGGACCCTGGTGTGTGCGTGCATTTAGTTAAAGAGTGTCATTGCAAGATAAATGTCATGTGCATAGTAGATTTTTTTTTACAATTGCACGAGAAGCACACAGCGAGCCACATGAAACAAAAGAGCCTTATAGCACACACTCCCTTTCCATCCTCTCCTCCCTTTGATATTGAATTATCTCAATGACCAGGAGAGGCGACAAAGTAATAACAGGCCTAAACTATTGACCCACCCCAGAGCATCCACATAGCTCTTTTCTGAATAACTCTGCTGACGCAAGCACCCACCGTGCAATGCAAGCCTCTGTGTACACATGGAGTCTCATTTCCATAAGAAAATAGTTCAGTAGACCCAGAGCCAGAGGGTAATTATTTGCTTTGTTAAATTGGATAATTAACTTGTCACACATGTGATATTTGTGGCTTGTTCACAACAGTTTGATTAATTTTTCCTCTATTCAGCAATGGGACACTGCAAAATAATTGTGCTGTCTATGAAGTAATAGTTTTGTTACCTAATTATTGCTTTATTGGAATGGTTTCGCTTGCCAAGGGAAGTTACTTGAAATATTGCATATTAATAAGTCATCAGAAATACTTAAGCTGCTGAGTACACATTGTTTTCAATAAACACTTCAACCTGAATTAGCATGGTTTGCAGGATTCCCCTGGAGATTCTGCTCTCCTGGTGAATGAGTTAAAATTTAATGGTGGGTGTTGTATTCCTGTTTGTTGCAGTCGAGAAGGGTGGCAAGTAGGAGGAACAGTTTCCTGGCAATTTCTTTGATTCACACGAGCTACAATTGAAGGCATGTAATTAGCAACCCACGGCTGTAGATGTACGTACACTCTCAGATGTGCACGTGCACACGCTGATGGCGTTGACTTGCTCGTCGGAAGTAGCAGGCAGTAGAAAGGAAAGTCTACGTACAGTCTGTGTACATAACTGTACGTAGACTGCCTGTAATGATCCACTCAAGCACTTGTGTAGTGTGAGCCTTTAAGCCCTTCTGAGACCGTCTTGTGTATCTGTGTGTGCGTGTGTGTGTGTGTGTGTGTACAGTGTAGAAGAAGCGCTGTGTTTGTGACATGCTTGTTAGCGAGATTGTCGTCCGGAGAGAGTTGACCTTACATGGTCTTTACAAGCTACTCTGTTGTCGCTGCCATCAGCCCAGTCGGCTAATGGAAAATGGTTCTCTTTGCTTTGAAAAGCAGTCCTAGCATAGGTCTGTTTAGTAGCATTGTGTTAATTGTATTTCTGGTGTTGGATGTAAAGACAACATACATGATCAGAATCTGTTCCAAGGGTGAAACCAGGTGGTGAACATGGAGTCTGCCTAGTTTTGAAAAACGGAAAGCACAGCATTAGAATCTGACTTTTTGGTAGATGGTATGTTCCATTTCAAGGTCATCTTAGTTTAGTGAGTTTATTTGTCTAGATCCTCTTGCAAGCAGCTGCATGTAAGCACACACCTACACACACTCACTCCCTCCTAGCCTCTTACCCTAACCCTAACCATCACATTTGAATACCTAACCTTTCTAACCCTAAAACCTAGTCTTAGGCTCTTTAGGACCAGCTAACATCTTCTCACACGTACATTATGTAAGCAACATTTCTCAGAGAGAGAATATGTGCCAAGATGACTACACAAAGTCAGACTAACGTACAAATGATTTATCCACAAGTGTGCACATGCGTCAGGGCCAACAGAGGGCATCTCAGGACACACACACAGAGCACCACCTCCAGCCTGCCTAGTTGTTGCCTGCAAGTCCCCCACCAGCCGTCTGCCAACAGCCAGGTTAATATTGCCGCCGGCTGCAAAGAGGGTGATGCCAACCAATACGAACCAACACCAGGCCGCACACGGGAGCCAATTCTCTGCCTCTCCTCTCCCCTCCATTTATTTTACATCTTTTCTAAGAACATGAGAAAGACACATGGTTCCACTCTACCGCTTTAAGCGTTTTGGCTGTGGATTCAGAGTATTTCAAGGTAAACACCACCAAGGAGGTTAGGAGGGAGTGTTGTCCACACACCCAACATTTCATCAACATTTAATGTCTATGATTATTTGTGTCAGACTGAGTGAATAAGGATGTAGCACGAAGCTTAGACTAACGGCAGACATACCGCCAAAAGACCGACACACAGACTGTGCTATTTAGTTAACGGCTTTTAATTAGATTTAGGAGATAGGAGGATAGTTTGGGGTATGTTGCATCATGATTGGATAAAATGTCAAACTTAATCACAGATTTAGATTTCCTGTAGTGTAGTTGAAATAGGTCTAACAAAAGCAACGAAGGCAGTTTTAATGGCTGCTTCGTAAATTGTTATAGTGCAGGCCGAAAATATAGTGTGTGTGTGTGTGTGTGTGTCTCACACTCAAATGATATGCAACTTAATTCGGAGGCATCGCCAACGCTACTACTGGAGTGCTGCAGCAGGACATCAACTCATATTGATTCGAGACACACTCGCATCAAAAGACACCACCTGAAAATGAGACTGATTCTCTCAGCAATGTGAGGAGGGCACGGGAAACAAGATCTTTTTCTTTCCCTCCGTGTTTGTTAAATGTTAACAGAGACACAAGCGGGGTTCAGAGACTCTGCGTCTTTACAGGGAGCGGGAGATGCATCTGAAGTGGCTTCTTCACCAATGCACTCGTATAGGTTGATCTCATTTGTGTCTCTCAGTACGTACTCGAGCTCCTCACTTGTGTGGGCAAGTGGCAGCCTTTTTCACATGCTCAATATCTTTTTA
This sequence comes from Microctenopoma stevenorrisi, assembly GCA_032270685.1. Lineage (NCBI taxonomy): Eukaryota > Metazoa > Chordata > Actinopteri > Anabantiformes > Anabantidae > Microctenopoma > Microctenopoma stevenorrisi. Next base: position 7,758,884 of record JAUMTR010000003.1, read on the forward strand.
TGTCCTGGTTGTGGAAAAAGGAATTAATGAGCCTTTCTAGTAAAGCAGCCAGTCTGTGCTTGTGCAAAATTCTGCGAGGGTGAGGTTAAAGCCTCGGGCTATAAGTTGTTGGTGTGTGCACGTGTATGTGTGTGATGGCGCTCGTATGCGTCTTCCTGTCTGATTATTTACAGACTTACCTAACTGGATTCCAGATGTAATCCTACAGTCAGTCTGAGTCTAGCTATCCCAGACAAACACGGAGGCTTTCTCAAAGTCCCCCTTAGGCTGACAACAGTTTGCTTCGTACAAATGGCATCTTCCCCTCGTAGCAGACGTATGCTGCATAAACTGACCAGAGGCCAGTTCTTTGTATAGTCGTACAAGCCTGGTAGCCTGCAGGCTGTTCCTGTCAGACAACATGAGGCTAATGAGGTTACTCTGTTTCCTGTTTCTGCTTTCCTGTCCCCTCCTTGTGTTTGTAGAAGTGGGAGGGCTTTAGTTATGTGGCACGATATGTTTACACACTGATTCTGTGTATTTAAATCCTGTACTTTAAAACATATTATGTGTACGAATGCAAATATACACCCTTGAGTATTCATCATGCTATGTCAATAGAAATGTCTTGTGCTTAATGTAGACAGTTAAGTCCTGAAAGATCTTTTTAAGGGTAGGGCAGTCTCAGTCAAAGCCCTGTGGTGTGTCCTAGTGATATTTGACAAACTTTAGATGATGAACATTGTCCTCACATTGTCCTCTCAGTAAATATACTGTTGAAATTTTTGATCAGAGGCCCATGACTTAAGGTGAACGTGTTTGCATGCTGGCTGGTAGGGAACTGCACAGGTTTCAGTTTGATCCATTTGCTTTGTTTGCAAGAGGGTTTTTCAGAACACTGCATTAGTTCACATAAAGCATTGTGGAAGTTCATGCCATGTGTTTTGAGTTATTTCTATTTCAAGTCTTCTTCCAGAAGAATTTCAGCTATAAAGCAAAATATATATTTTTTACTGTCCCAAAAACAAAACCATGAAACTGCTATGAATGAAGTGCAGGTCAACGAGTAAGTCAAACCCCTGCTCGGCAGCAACTAGCCAAAGTGAAAGTGATATTGTGGCAGGGGTGAAAGGGTATGTGTGTTGAACAAGGTTGTCATTTTTCAAAGGGAGCAATTTGTTTTGTACAATCCGTACGCACACAGATTTTGCTTTATACTTGAAAACAAAATTCTACTGTAAGACTTGTATTGCAGTCTCTTCTAAGACCAGATGTGACATCGCACTCTTAACCTGACAAATGCAACTTCAGAATATGAAAAATGTTCCTCAGCTGAGCCTTAAAAAAACCATGGCAACAAGGCTGTGAAACTGACACACACTGCTGCAAAGCCGATACCACACTGTTACTTTAACATTTCACTTTGTGAAAGATACTTAAAATTCCCTCTACAACAATTCCACGATTATTTCTTGACTTTGTCACCCTGAATGGAAACGGTTGCTTTGAGCCTCGGTGTCTTACTGTAACACTCTTCTGGTGCTGCGAGACTGGAAGAAAACCTTAAGAAAACTCTTTCCACATTCTGTTATGTAGAACTTATGATAATCTGTCAACTCTGCAGTGTTCCAGTAATGCTATTTAAAAACAAAGTTAAAAAATACCTTTCCTGTGCTCAACATCACAACTAAATAGATTTAGACACACACAGTTAATTACTGAATGATTTGGTTGGAATTAAAGTTAGATGGCCCTAGTTAGTTATGATGAGCACCTGGGATGTTTGGAGTGAAATATATTTTACGGTGCAAGGCACCTGCATTCAATATTACACCTAGAGGACAATAAAAATATGTAGGATAAAATTTTGTAATTTGAAGAATATGCTAGTTTGTGGGGGTTGGGACACTGTTGACAGCCTCCTTTAGTGTGTGTGTGTGTGTGTGTGTGTGTGTGTGTGTGGGGGGGGGGGGGTTAAGGGTTAGAGAAGGGGGTCAGTTGGTCATGTAGCTAGTGTGGGTGGGAAAGACAGCCAATTTAAATTCTTTATTATGCAACCAGCTGTGCCTTTTCACACGTTGGGGCTTCATAGTGTGACATTTATCTCAAAGCCAACTCAGTCACAATATGTTTTCAAAAACTTTCTTTCTTTCCCTGCGCTCTGTGCTCTACTTTTGCCAGGCTTGTAGCATTTTATGCTTGATAGGTTTGAATGGCACTGCTGGTCTTTTACTTGTTTACCATCAGATTCAGGCAGACAGTTGATATGATCGACAGTGGAGGAACAGTGAAAGGTGTGTGTGTGTGTGTGTGTGTGTGTGTGTGTGTGTGTGTGTGTGTGTGTGACCCTGAGCTCTGCAGGAAAGAGAGAGAGACACACTCACAGCTAGGCTGCAGACAGACGGCATTGTTCTGAGGGAGAACCGTTTAACTGCTTCACATGTAGATGCCGAGGGGAAAATTACAAAGTGGTCACAAACTCATTTCTTTTAAAATTGACATTTTTGAGTGCGAAAGGCATTTGTGTGGTTCCAGCTTGTTTGTCTTTGAGGAAGTTGTGCATGAGAACTGTGTGCCATGAGCTGCGTGTGAAGGTTCCACCGGACCACTTCTCTCCTGCAGATGGAGATTCTCCGTAGCTGTTGGGGCTATCCCAGTACAGCTAGTTTAAAGGGAAGGCCTTGTGTCTGCACATACACACATGCATTCCAATGCAGTGAGCTTCTGGCGTAATGAGGTGATTATATAGGGCCTCTTGTCCCCAGCAACCCAACAAACCCTTTTCCATTTGCCTTTTCTCTGAGCTCCAAGCTGAGCTAAGCATCCGGTCTACTTCAGGCTATAAGGGGCATAGGGATCAGGATGTAGTTAGGATTGGAATGTGAGATTTGCGAGCAAACATGTGCTTCATAGTTGAAGAGGTTGGCCTATTTTCAGCAAGTACTTCGATTAGAACAGCTAAAAAGCGTTGGTCACATGTTGTTACTCAGCGCATGGTGCTTTGGGGAAGTAGGAGCTATCATTTACCCCAAAATGGGGAAGTTGGCTTAACAATTGTTATTTTTAATTACAGATGTAAAACTGTCTGTGATGAAGTTCCCTGTCGGAGTTGTTTTTAAGAAGAACTTTCTTAAACACGCTGCTTCAGTGGTCGTTTACATCTTTGAATCTCAACATTACTTTATTGGGGCATACATACTTTGAACCTCTTACTTCCTTGTCACGGCTTTCTTTAATACTTTGCAGCTGTGTTTGTTTTTAGACGGGGCCGTAATCAAGATGCCTCAAATGTTGATGACCCACAAATGACTACAGAGAAAAGGTTACAGTGATATGTTTGGCAATTAAGTGATTATCAGTTATCTGCGCTGTTTTGCAAATCTGGATCAGTTGCAGCCAGTCATCTGCGACCCATGTGTTGGCGGAAGAGTAAGAAACATCAGGACGTGAAAAGAGGAGGAGGAAAAACGAGAGCAGTAGTTACGAGGAGAGTCTGCACTGACTTCTGAATACAATAAGCCGGGCTTTGTTAAAATAACATTTCATGTATATCTATCCGTTTCTCCATCCCTCCTCTAAGCGGAAATGTGTGTTAGAATCCCAGTTTTTGGGCCAGTTTTGTAGAGCAGATCGCAGCTGGCACGTGGCCCACATTCCTCTGCCATGACATCCACACAGTCGGCAGCAGCGCGGGGCTATTTTTAGAACAGCTAGCACATACACATTCACAGAACTGTATATGTGTGCAGATTCCCATGTGTGTGAATATACAGCGCTGTGAAAAAGTCTCTTCCCCCTTCATTTTTTTCCTGTAACACTCAGATCATCAAGCAAGTTGAAAGGTTATACAAAGATAACCTGAGTAAATACAAATGCGCTGAATCTGCCCAAACCTGCTTTTTTTTTAGCCATCCATCTTGCTCCTGTCTTCTCTTCGTTCCTCCCCTATATCTATGATGTTTTTCTCCAGCGTCCGCTGTTGCAGAGTGAATGCAGTCCACTTGCTTCCTCAACAGGGTTATTGGATTTGCCTGCTCTTCAAAGTGGAATATTTGAATAATGCAAGGGGTGGCAGGCCTACTTTTCATCCAGCTAGATGAACGGATACAGCAGCGCTTTTATCCTCATCCTCCTGATATATCATTTTCCAAATTTCCTGAAGTCTCACATCTGATTTATTTTTGACAGTATTTTTATTTGGTTAAGTGTTTTAAGAAAAATGTGCTACACTGGTATACATTCGAGCACTGCCTGATGTGTGTGTCAGTATGACAGCGTGACAGTGTTTTGCAGGTTGCACAACCACACACCTACTGTATGTATTCCAATTACCTGTGTATTCCATGGAGTATGGGTGTGGGGTTGCTGGGTTATGGGCGCACGTGCACAGAGAAGGTCCCTGTGCTCATTAGTGGGATTCCACTAGCCTGATGGGAGCTCGATGTGTGTGTCAGTGCCAGGTTGTGCATGGCTGGCATCCCTCTAAAAACTGTCTCTAAAGAGCTCTGGCAATATCTCAGAAATACACACTCGTATAAATACAAGCACTGCAATGAGAATGTAAAATGAAGCACAATTAGGTTTTATTGCTTATTTGAGTAGATGTTCCCCTTCCTCTGTCATGCTAGAATTTTGGATCATCTTTCTGTTCATCACCTCTCTGGCAAACACACAGAGGTGAGAGGTGGGTTTTGTGGCTGAAAATGCAATGTCCAAGTGTCACGCTGGCCAAAAATCTCTCAGGTCTGGCAAATGGTTAACCTGCAGGTGGAGTGGAGCTTGTGAAGCCCCGTTAAAGCAACCTTCTAAAGTTTGTACAGTACAGAACTGTCCAGCAGCTGTAACAGAGCGGAGCTTTAACTCTCGCGCTTTTTTTTTCTCTCAGCTAATGAAAAGTCAGCATTTTTCAGCTCCCCTCCAAACCTTGTTGCTATGTGTACACAGTGCAGGAAATATCTGTGGCTTGCTGCCAAAACTGTGAGGAACTTTTAAGGTCACTTTTTGGAGAGAAGAAAAATATTGTATTTCCCTCAGAACAGCTGTTTAGTTTTGTTTGGCCGGTGAAGCTGGATAAATAATCATAGAAGTTTTCTATGCGAGAATGTGGCAACATTTTTAATACTGTGTGTGTGTGTGTGTGTGTGTGTGTGTGTGTGTGTGTGTGTGTGTGTGTGTGTGTCATTGTACATTTGGCCCTGTGCCACACCACAAGGGAAAGAGTGCCAGAGCTGTCTGAGTAATTGGTGCTTACCTGGCAGGCTTTTGCACGTGCACGCACACACATGCACGTTCACACACACACACACACACACACACACGCAAACACGCAAACACACACACACACACACACGCGCGCACCCAGAATAGCTTAGATGACATTAACTACAGGAGAAAATGGAATATATTTCCTGCTTGTGTGTGTACACGCATGCGTGCATATGCTCTCACATGTGACACTGTAATGAAGGGCCACACTCTACCCCCAAAACACACCCGATCAACCTCTGTCACACGCTACAAAGCTTCGGCACACCGAACGGTCTGCCTCTGTGTGTGTGCACGCGTGTGTGTATGTGCCAGGCTGTATGCAGAGAGACATGGCTGTCACCCATCAGCTCCATCATGTGCAGACATCCATCTTTTAATCTTGCCTCCCCCACTCCTGCAACCAACCTCCCTTTAGCTCTGCTCAGGCCTCATCCTCAAGGCCCCTGAGCAGACCTGAGAAATCAAAACAATACTTTGGCTTATTTTTATCTGCTGTAGAGACACAAACCACAAAAGCGTGATAAACAAACAAAATCGTCAGGCTTGTCAATATTGTCAAAAAATATTAAGAGTCATAAAATGAGTGGGATGAGTGAATGAGGGCACAAGTTTTCCTTCGTACAGGAGGTTTGTTAAAGTCAGTTGGACAAATGTTTAATTTGTTCTTCACATCCAGCCTCATCTTTGACAACCTGCGCGCGACTTTTAAGTGACCCACTAAGAAGAAGAACTAGAAACTGCACCTCACTAAAGTACGCATAAGTGTTGTAGGTCGGTAAAATTCTTAGTCAGTCCAGACACCTTGTTTTGATGCTGTTATAAATAGCAGTGGTTTGTTTGCACTGATCAGAAGCACATTTTATCAATCACAACATATGTTTGCATGTTTGATTCTGTAGTCATTCCACTAGTGTGTTTTTCAATGGTCGGGGCATGATGCCTAATTTTAGGACAAGATTAACCTTCTCTGTTTCACACACTCAGATAGAAAAACACACAGACTCGGTTCCTGTATTGCACCAACCACACTCATGAATTCCTTTTTTGTTTGGGTTTTTTATAATGCTGTGGCTGTTTTCAAAGCAACAATAAAATATATATTTTTAGAAATGTGCAAGCTAGGGGCTTTAGATAAAGCTGGTCAGCACTGATTTCACTGTGATGTCCTCCTGACAATTGGCCGAGACAACTCAAAATAATCTGGGCGATCACGTCTGCCTTACGTTGAACTCAGACAGGATTAGAAATGCATTTTTAAGTCAAATTATTTGCATACTGATGATGGAAACAATTTTTCGCCAACCTTACAGCTGCTATCACCAGCCCCGTGGCTTGCCTAGAAAAAAAGCTATTTCCAGTTTCCATTATTTATTAATGTCTTTGTTGTTTCTCATGTCCTAATCTCATTTCCTTTAGTCATTAGTGTTGTTTGACATCAAACAGCTGCCAGAGCGATGAGTGTAGGGAAACGACGGGGGAGAGAAATGTGGTTACTGCTGTTGGACCGGTGTTAGTGCTTGTTGCAGTGAACATTTCTTCGTCTTCTGTCTCACTGTCGTTGGGAGAGATTAGCGACACATGAACTCGCAGTCCCATGATGCTTTTTTTTATTTGCTTCCTACCTATTCATCAGCAGAAGAGTCTCCTATCACGGCATTGTGTGGGGAGGCTGCCTTTTGTGCATTGTTATGCTAATATATTGCAATGTGTCTAGCTGCAAGCCGGTCCTAGTGTTACGTCATGCTAATGTCATAATATAGAGAGAAATTGGCATTGGGACCAAAATCTTCCTCAAACGAATTAAGTAGTAGCTGGCTGCATCTACTGTTAGTTTCTAACAATTTTAGAGTTCAGTATTTAGCTCCTGAGATCATTTCTGTTATTAGATACTATTTAGACCTTTTTCAGACGTGCTCTCAAACAAGCACGGAAACCCAACATTATTCACATTTAAATAATGTGAATAATAGTAAATAATGCGCTTCGTTTCTGTGGATTTATATTATTTAGTAACACGTTTTTTTTCTCTCTGATGTCTTCACAGGATGACAGTGATGGGATCCCGTGGTCGGAGGAGCGGATGATGCGGAAGGTGCTTTACCTCTCCCTAAAGGAGTTTAGGAGTGCACAGAAACGGCAGCTGGATGGTGATGGAACCACAAACTCTAATGGTGAGTCTATATCAATGTCAATGTAAGAGATCTGCACCACTATGTCATCTACCACTACCTGCCGGTCCTAGGATACATGATAAAATATGTATTTGTCACCCAATGCCATACTTGAAAGGTGGTATTCAGCTGAAAATAAGGACTTAGCAATGAAGTGAAATGAATTACAACTCATCTTGTGCCGTCAAGATCCCACAATAAATAAATAAACATCATATTTGTCAAAGTAATTTGAGAAAGAAGTTACTATACTAGCATTTTGTGGAGTAAATGTTAGTTTACTTTGTCTGTCTTTGTTGAGGTCTAGTTTGTGTTCCTTTATTTGCAGCTGACTGTCTAATTAGTGTGTTTGCCAGTGAAAACTATGAAAGTTTTCTCTGACTTTGCAACGCGATTTAGTAAAAATAGAGGGAGTTCAATGAGAGCGAATGATCAAGGACTCTCATTTGCCTTTTGTTGTGGGTCACTGGGCAGCAAACTGTAGTTTGTCTTGGCTGGTTCAGTGTCACATCCTCAAAGGAACCCTTGAACTCAAAGTATTTCCCAATTGTTTTTTACACTTCAAACGGAGCCTCTGACGAGGTCTCCCACAGTGCCACACATAGCAAAATGTGTGGAGAAGCGTTGTTAATCTGTTCCAGGTTGGACATTTACACTCTCTCTGGGGTCCAGACTCATTAAAACGTGGACTAATGGAAACCCCAACATGAATTAATACTTGAAGCTGCTTAGTTAGACAGAAATCCAATTCCAGGTGGAAGTCTGCTACGGTAACAGTTAAGGGATTTTGCTGCGGTGCAAGTTCCTGAAACAACACGAGCACAGTAAACTCGCACAGAGGGGACAACGGCTTGTTTGAAACTAAGCTGCCACCAGCAGCAGAGATTTGAACTTTACACACGCCTCAGACGCTGCTGAGCAGTCGTCCACGTAGCCAAAACGGGAGGCAGGCAGGCAGACAGGTGGGGAATCTCTTTTGAAATTTAGCGTGTCACACCTTTTTTTATTTTTTCTCTATATCTTCTTTATTATATTTCTTCTGCCCCCTCCCCTCCATGTGCTTGGTGAATCTCCGTGTCTGTCTGGCATCTCATAGTTGCCACTCCAGAGCTCCTCGGGGCCTTTTAAGCCGCCACGGGTAGCTGACCTTATTGCCTGAATAAAAATGACTCATTAGAAAGCGTCGGCGGCCCATCGCACCGGGGATAACGACAGCAGCCCGCGCTGACACAAAGGGGAGCAGAGCTGAATAGATGGGCCCTGCTGTTTCCGACGGCTGCGGGTTAGCGAGGCTTTGGAGCCTGTGCGAGCAGCACAGTTTCCCCTCTCGCTTAGATGTTGTGGTGAAACTGTCAGCCATTTTGGAGGATCACACTCAGCATGCGCTACATCCAGAATGGGCATCCCCTGCTGTTTGAGAGGACTGTGGGTTAGAGAGTCCTGGCTTAAGCTGGGGCCCAGACATGTGCCAGGTTTTGCAGTCTCACACAGGCATTATTATGAAACCATCAGCCATTTTGGATCACCTGATAATCGCATAATAAAGAAGAGATTATTTTTATATCATTAATTTAGGAATCCGTAGAAAATAATAAATGTATTATTTGCCATTAATTATTCAGTGAAGCAGTTTAGTATTCATTATATTTTGTGCACATGAATGTTCGGTGAATTGACTTATTAATCTGCTTTGTTTAAGCTTTCATTCAAAGACCTAAACAACTTAGTCGGCTGAATCCCAGGCCACCAGGCTGAGTCAACGGTTTCATCCGAGTGAAAGCGGTTAGAGCAATACCAGGGCGTAAGCATAGGAAAAGAAGGACTTGTATCCATCTCCAGCCTCTGCCTCTCTCCATCAGTGCTTGGCAGCATTAGCTATCTGTTTTAGTGGGGGTGTGGCCTACTGTCTGTCTGTCAGGTGTGTGTTTGTGTGTGTCAGTCTTTCTACGTGCCCATCCAGCCTTCTCCCTGCCCATAACTGGCAATCATGCCTTTCTCCCTGGCCAGTTTACCTCTTGCTGTTTGCAGCCACATCCATCTCTCTGTCCATCATACTTCCTGCCTCTCGCAGGATGCATTATTTAGCAAATGACATTATGCCCTTCTGCATCCCAGCTTCTGCTCTTTCACCCATGCACCCGTCTCCCCGTCTCATCACAGCGTCGTTCCACTTCCTCCTCTTTTCATCCTCCCACCACATCTCTCTCTATCCGGTTGTCCTTCCGGTTGTCCCCCGATGCAGGGTTTCATTACACGTCAATAGGACTCTGGTTACTGCCTTCTTTGCGAGCTGCTCTCTCCTCTCTCCCTCCTGCTGCTCAATTTCCTTGATTATGTATATCCACCCCTCCCTCGCTCCTCTTCCTTCCATCCGTCTCAACCTCCTTTTTTTCTCACGATCTCCTGCTTTTTTGCTTTGTCCTTTCTGTCCTCTGCCCCATCTGTCTTAACTATCTACAGTATCTGTCATGCGAACCCTCCCTCCTTCTCCTTCCGTTCTTTCTCAATTGCCACCCTCCCTTTCCTTCCTTCTGTCCTATTTCTTCCCCTTCCCCCCCACTTCTGGGAGTTGTTGAAGCGGCATCTTTACCTCACCGTCTCCTTCTGATATACTCATCTCTACCTCTTCTCTTCCCTCTCATCTTTTCCTTTCCCCTGTCTCTATTTTCCTGAGTGCTATTGATGGAGGAGCTGGCTGCAGGCCAAAGCCAGGCTGAAGAGAGGGTTTGCTTATTTCTGTCTCCTGTTTTTTCTTCCCGTCTGCCTGCCCGTCACGGAACCTGCAGTTTCTTCACGTGTCTATGCATGTAGTCTCCTTCCCTGAAAGACTCACTCTCTCCTTGCATGGTCGCTGCTGTGGCATTTAAAAAAATGCGCAGGTCCTGTTCTCTTTCTGGTGATAGCATCACCTCGCAAAGAAGAGTGGACGACAGAAGGGAGTAGAAGGAAAAAGAGGGAGAGGTAAAAGCAAATGAAGTTGCAGAATAAGAGTTTGCATATTGAATCAAGCGAATGAAGGAGAGTGCATCTGTTCTGGCCTCACATGCCCCCATTTCTGCAACAGCTCAAGCCATTACAATATCCCATCTTTGCCTTTTGATGCTTTAGATTTACAACCTTGAACTCCACAAAACAGATGGCATGTTTCTGAACTGCACATTGTTCTATGCCTTTGTTCTGGCTTGTGGTAAGTGCCATGCAGCGCTGTGAAGTCCAATTTGGGACTATTTAAAAGTCCTCTTGTCAGGCATTCATTTTCAGTATTTGTTTCTACTCTGAAAAACTTCTGGCAATAGATTCTATTGGACGTTTGCCAAAAATAGAACTTCCTTTTCTCTCTCTCTCTGTTTTTTTCATGTATTATTAAATTATTTTAATTGTATACAGGCACAGTGATTTACTTCCCTTTCTGAAGGGATGGAGTTGTTCTGTCTCTAAATTCTTTAGTTCCAGATTTTACAGAATTATAGAACAATAACGACAGGAGAGAGAAATCCATCTGTTAATCTAAAATCCTGTCCGTCTTATAGGATTCCCTGTCCATTAGGTCATTTATATAGTAATCTGGTGTTTTATATAAGAGCACACTGCCCATAATGATCATCTTTTTCATACGACATAAATAGTTTACTATAGTACTACTCATTACCACGGTCCTCTGTAATAGGCTCTCCTCAGCCCTGTGATATTCCATGTTACGCTATGTACCTCTGCGCACTCCCTCCAGCTCTCATGAGACTTTGAGGTGAACATAACGATGGGCTTAGTTAAGCGTGCATAAATCTGATTACAACCTCCCCATAGGAACAGCAAACGGAATGGCACACTGGCATGGCCCTCTGCTGCCTCCTCACCCCCAACACCGCAGCTTCCTGTTATAGCACCAAGCCGTCGGTTCCCTGCCTGTCTGCCATACTCATCCATCCCCAGCACTTTGCCTGGCGTAGATTTACAGCTCTACCCCTCAAATGGGCACTCATGTGCAACCAGCATATGTCAAACAACTCTTTAGAGTCACGGGGGGATATATGGAGGGAGGGAGGGAGCGGAGAAGAGAAGAGCTCGGTGGGGTGGGGCTGTCTGCCTTCTGTGGGGACATCATGTGTCAGTCATTTTCTGAGCACAATTAAAGTTAATGAGCTTTGTTTTTGCTCTGGTGCCAGTTTCGGTGGCAGAACAAAATAGTCCGGCACTGAAATGAGAATAACTGCACGGATCATCTGATTGTAGTTTAAAAGTTAAACTATTTTGCTCGTAGTCTATTTAGAACTAAAAAAATATTTTTTTAATGCAGATTATTTGATTTCTTTGTCTCTTAGTATGCAAGTATATTTTTTTGTTGTGAAGTACTTTAGCTTGAAACAGGAAACGTCAGAGGACTTTAAGTGAAAGTCTGTCATTGATTAAAGGCGTCCAGATCTAAGGCTTTCGTGACAAGCCAAACGTGGTGAGGTGGTGATTCACCGCTGGCATATACACCTAATGGCAGCGAAAAAGCATTGCCAGCAATGCAGTGGCCTTAGTCATACTGTCGGCACTTGTTAACTTTCTGCACGCACAGATGTGTGTCTGATGACTGTACCTCCGCCTTCAGGTACTGACCTGTTCAATTAGTGTGTGCGTGTGTATCTGCACAATAATTATAAAGTGTGTCATCCAGCCCGAAGCGCATTTATAAATTCGAATTAAATAACATGTTTGAAAACTCCTTTTACCTGCTCTACAATTGCTCATTTTTATTTTGTCTCCCGCACTGTTATTTGCTCTTGCTACCCTCCTCCCCGTCCCGTCTTTCACAGACAGAAAGACGGGACCGGGCTTGTTTAACAGTAGCGTCCTGGCCAACAGGATATCATTCAAGTTGCCAGTTATCTTAACCTGTTCTACGCGGTCGTTATTGTCTTAATTTTGCGGTGCAGGGTGAGTGACGCATCCCTTCTAAAGCAGTCGAACAGATTTCCGCTGGCTGTGATGGGAAGGCAGTGCTCGAGGAGCTGCCCGGTGAGAGAGAGAGAGGGCGTGAATTGGTGAATGACAGTTTTTACGAAAGCAGCGTTGTTGGTTAAACCAACCTCTGGGAGCTCGAACAGTCAGTGAGTCATCACTTGTTTTTGAATAATGGAACAACCTGCCATACCAAAGTCCAGCCGGGCATGAATTCTTGTCAAAACAGGTCGAAACTGGCAATGAATCGCTGTTGGTGTCTAATCTCGATAGCTGTATTGCTCACTCGCTGATGCAAATCTATCGGCTTTGTGTGGTATTTTAGCTGGCAGTGGAAGCTCCGCTTTAAACATGTGGCTGTGTTCAGCTGGGCACAGTCTCCTTGGCAGCGTCCCCATTCTTCTCTGTAATAATGCTCAAATGCTTTGAACTTCACCAGTTGTTTCTTTGATAAGTTTGCTCCAGCGTGCACTACTGTCAAAAAAAAGACAGCATGGCATACTCCAAGAATCGCTCAGGAGGAAATCAAGCCTTCTGATGTCTGTTTAATTTTGTTGTCTTTTTTAATTATCATTGACTTTAACTTCTCTTGTTTGACCTAATTTGAATTCTCTGTGCCTGTTGTTGCTTTTGATGTAAGAATCTGTCTAGGGGCTTATTTTGATTGTCTGACTTGATTTGCTTGCTAAATATTTAATTAGGGCTCTTAGCTTACTGAAAATGTCTTTTTTTTATATTCTATGTCAAAGGGCACTCATCAAGTACATTAGCAAAGAGCAGAAGTTGCATTAGATGAGGGAAAATGCGGACAGGGAAGTAACTTCCTGTTTCTTCATGATTCAACTCCAATGATGTGTAGGTTTTACGTAAGTTTGCCACTTAGTGTGTCAGCATTTCACGACCTCAGATGTTGAAACCCAGAGTTTACTTGCTTTCTTTCTGTATTTATCTCACTGACTCTTTCTATATACAGCACACTGTATGCAGTCAGATAAAGCAGAAGTGTCCTAATCCTATCTCCCATTGAATAACTGAAAGCGTTATTTGCTGTAAGTTAGATTTTTAATCATATGTCCCAGTAAAGGTTTACTGACAAAGCACCACACCAGATACCTAGAGATGGACTGTTTCAGTCCCGTAAAATAAAGCCCAAGAAATTAGAACGCTAACCACTTTGATCATATGTGTTTTCAGGTTCCCTAACAAATGGGAACGGCTTGGGTCCAAAGGGCAGCCACAGAGAAGATGGGTCATTGCGCTCCAAGGGCCTGGATGGGAACAAGTACTGTGAGGACAGTCCCACAAAGAAGAGGTGAGTGTGTGTGTGTGTGTGTGTGTGTGTGTTCTGTTTGTTAGTCATTAAAGAGCTTTGTAGAGCCCCAAACCTCTCACTGCTGTTGATTTGTTGTCCTGTTGGTGTGATTTCATGCTAAAGGTGATTGCTGATGCTGATGCTGATGCTGATGCTATGAGTGTGAATGTGAGAGGCAGCAAGTGTGATGAGAGACCTGGCACGTTACAAACTGTAAGTGCAGTTTATTTGTGATGAGGTCGCCTTTATAATTAGCCAATTAAAGGAATGTTGCTGTGTATGGAGAACAATGAGCTGCTACAGGTGAGCCAGCATATACTGAATGTGTTTAATATGAGAACATTTTCATGAAAAGTGGTTATGGTTAGTTGTTGGTACAAAACCTGCTTTGTCTTTAACAGATATACTTGGAAACTGGCATAAAGAATTTGTAGAAAATATAATGCTTTTAATGCATTCACCATGAAGCTTTTAATGCATTCACCATGAAGCCGGTTTAGACATCAGAAACTGGAAAATATTATTTACAAATACTCTGTAGTGTCTCTGGCAGATTAAAGTGGCAGTTGTGTGTCTGAAAGAGTGCTTTTGCACTGTTGGGTGTGTGTATCTGACACAGTGCACGGGGGCACAATGCACACTACGGTCAGTCGGTTGAACTGTTTTTCCTTATTTTATTTTTCTGCTGCCTACTGTAGGTGGCAGGTGTGACCATGGGTGCATGCCTGTGTTTGTTGTTTTGTTCCGCCGCTGGTCTCTCTCTCTCACAGAGACCCACACACACACACACACACACACACACTGACAGGGCATCAAAGCATTAGTATAAAGCTAGGGGTGGAGTCTCGGGGCTGGACAGCAGCAGATGTCCTTCTGTAATGAGTGGCCCATACAGGCTCCATTCACTTCATGTCATGCACCTGCCTGAGTCCTCGCTGTCATTTGATACTGTAACCTCCAAATCTGAGCGCGCTCATTATGAGCTTTCATCTACCTGGCTTTGAAACAGAGAGGCCACTGAATCAACTGATAAGAAATGAAAGTTTTTCCCCACATTCTTTGAGACACTTGAAAGATTGATCTTGTAGGCGTTTGAATTTATAGAAATCGTATATCCTTGGCTACGAAACAAAGCGTACAAGAAGGAAAAAATAGCTTTTGTTGAGTGTATTTGAAAGAAGAAATCCTGGTAATAGTCGACTGAAGTGAGACAGGATTGTTCAGTGTCAGCCTGACTGACAACAGACGCAGTGAATTGAAACTAAGTAACCCTGGAGGTTATAGTATAGCAAAGCATAAACACTTCTACCAGCAAAGGGGGAGAAGCGTTGACGGGGACAAAAGCCGTACTTCAGTTTTCTTTCTCTGATGCCCTATAGTGCTGTGTGTGGAGTGGAGTTTAGTGAGAGGGTGGCCTGCTCAGTGGGTTTATTAGCGCACACACACACACACAGACACAGCAGGACTGAATGAAGAAAGGCTATCTATCTGATGCTAATGAAACGCAAGCCTAGCCGGGACTTGGCAATGTCTCATTCACTCTTAAAACCCTCATTTTCTGCGCCTGTGTGTGTGCTTTCTGTGTGGAAAGATGACTCCTGTGCCCCTGGCATAGGTGTCCCACACTGTTTCTGAACAGCACTAAATGAGAAGATGCCAGGAGCTTTTACACCTGGCACTATCCAAATCAGGAGGAGCGGTGGCATAGCTGGTTCCAATTCTAAGTGGAGAAAAAGTTTCACACTGTGGAGAGAGGATGAAGGGATGGAGTGGAGACGGAGAGGGAGAAATTGGGAGGAGCAGCAGAGGGTAAGAGAGGAAGGGAGGCAAAGACAGAAGGACAGGTGCGAGTGATTTTTGGCAGGAAGTGCCTGCCATTGGAAGTCTTTGAGATCAACTGTGTGTTTGCCTTCCCATGCTCCTGAGATCGGTGGAGAGACTGGCAGAATGTTCCCGCAAACACGCCAACTCATTGTAGCCCTGTCCTACCAGCATGACCATATTCTCCAAATGGGGTTCCCCTGCCAAGGTTGGGCCAGGCACGCACACACACACACACACACACGCGCGCACACACACTTAACACAGCCCATCACAGTCTTGTCTTCACTGTTATGGTTTACTGACCTAGTTATTGCGGCACCTCTGTTCCTTTTACACATTTGTTTTAGGTTGATCTATATTTACTATTCACAGAGGTGTAAGGAGAATTCCTTCTTTACCACAAAGATATTTTCATATATTATATATATATATATATATATATATATATATAATATTTTTAAGCCACCCTTGTGTGTCAGTAAAGTGTCGTCACTGAGTCAGCCACTTGTAAATCTTAGTAACCAGCAAAGAATGTATTTCAAATTCATCTTACTTCTACTAGTGTAGTGTGTACAATCCAGATACGACTCTGTGTTTTCTGACACTAGACTGTATACATAGTGGATAATGTAGACAATATATAGCGGTTATAAATTTGTATTAAACATCATTCATCTGCTATTTATTAAGTCTCAAACACTTGATCTGATTGAGATTGAAGGTTTTTGAAATCTTGGATGAAACCAGAACCAGAAGAATTAGATCAAGATGCATCTTACTAAGCTCATCTAATTAATGCTTGGAGTTTTTCATTGTGTGGCCCTGGCAACACGGCTAGTTTAAACTGTGTGTGTGTGTGTGTGTGTGTGTGTGTTTGTGAGGGAGTATGAAAAGTGAACAGAAACATATTAAGCAGTGCAAAAGTGTGTGAATGTGGATCAGAAGTTGAGTGCCCCTCTTAGACAACCTTCTTAACTTAATTTCTGCGCTCTCTTGCTTTTCTGTTCCTTATTTTCTTTCTTTCTCTTTTTTTCCACCCCTTCTTTACTGAACCCCACTTTTGGCTCTCTTTGAATCAGTTCCCTCTGTTGTCCCAGCCAAGACACACACTCACACTCTCAGCTGCTGCCGCTTGTTTTGTTTCGACTTAATGAATGCCAAGTGCATACACATGCAGACACACGCACATAAACACACACTTGTCTTGTCTAGCGTAACCAATGAGTCTTGTCAGTAATGCATAATCACCATTTTCATTTGAGGGATTACATGCATGTGTGTGCAGTGTGTGTGTGTGTGCACACGCACGCACACAGCGGCGTGTGTGATAATAGGAGGCCAGAATGTGCCTATTGATTTGCTTTAGATTTTATTGTGGGAGAACCTAAATGCCGTGCAACATCTAGCTGTGCTCTAATGGTTAAAAGTATAGATCTCACATAGCCACACATACATTTCACTAATGGCTCCACAGATCCACCTGCACTAACAGGTCCCGCTATTTTACAATATAATACAGCTGCTATTCATGTACCAAATGTGCAGGGACCGATGTCATTATAATGGCCTTTCCAGTTTTGCAGCCACATGCTAGCTCTGCTTGCCTTTTAAAAAGCCCAAAACAATTTGGGACACCCCTAAATGCTGTGTCTGTGCTTATTCCAGTACAGTTTAAATGGTTTCCCTCTTTGTTTTCCAGTCTCTGTAAGTCTGTCAGTGACTTACCCCTGCATGTCAGCATGTCAATCTCCAAAATCTCTTTTATGCTCTCCTTTCACTGTCACTGCCTGGCTGTGGCTTTATGAAAGGCTTCAGATAGACTGACATGGTAGGCTGCAGCAGCATTAACCATCCACCACAGTGCGTAATGTCAGTCAATGCACAAAGTCGCTTCCATAATCGCTTTCAATTACAGGCGCTAGCACTGTGATTGGAGCACAGATTTAACTTGTTACGACTGATGTGCATGGCGTTTCTTATGACATACGACATTGTAACTGCCTAAAAAGAATATTGACTCTAAGACAAAGTGTTAACTCAGACATACCGTAATTTCCGGACTATAAGGCGCACCTGAATATAAGCCGCACCAGTTAAAATTAGGGGAAACTACAGATTGGTCCATATATAAGCCACGCCCTACTATGAGCAGCAAAGGTTCTGCCAGGAGGGGATTGTCAGGACAGACAGAGATGACTGTTTGGGAACGCAAAGTGCCCCCTTTATTAACATGTAAGAGACACAATAAATCTTTCAATTAATCATTCACATTTTAGTAGTGCAGTATAACAAAAAACAAAGCTTACAGCGCTTGACGAGGCAAAAACATTAAATGGCTAAATTTAATTTGTTTAACTAAAGTGCTCGTCTGACAGTAAAGGCGCAGTAACACGGCTGCTTAACAAAATATCCAGCATCTTTTCTGAAAAGTGCCAACACAGCAGTAAAGGTGCTGTAACGTGGCCGTTTACTGTATCAAAATAACCAGCCTACTTTACCAGAAAAGTCGGTCATTAATAATCTTCCTGCGTAATAAAACCACCACAGTCCTCTTCAGTGTTGGAATCAAACAGCCTCCGAACGGCTTCCTTAGTCGTTGCTTTCTCTACTCAACCTGAGAAGCTATAATAACTTTAAAACGCATAGATTGTTTAATTAGCAGACGTATGTGTGTTTACATATAGAACACAGAATTTATTAGACTGATTACTAAGCACAAATAGATGTTTATTGACCTGACCTGGTCATGGTCAGGCATTCTCATGGGCGATTTAAGGTAGACTGCCAGGTCAGAGGTCACAGGGTTTGAGTTCCACACTGCTTGAAGGCATTGGGGGTTTTGGCAAATAGGCCTGAGAAGTAGACCTCGACTGCTACCAAAGCCTGCACATGTGTGCTGTTTAATCTTTTCTTTCTGATTATTTAGGAATCAACAGAATAAAATGTATAAATAATGTTTTTGCCATTTAATATACCACACATTTACAAGCTCACATGTATGTGGATGTCTGAGGTTCAGAAATATTTTTGTGGTGGTTAGTTTGAGTGCAGGTTTCAGGATTTTTAGGTTGACAAAAGGGACCATAGGTGACTTCCATCTGACCTAATATAGCATTTATATATTCAGAGATAACATGAAGCCTGATTTATTGTCAAGATGTCTTTTTTTCTCCACGTCTGACTATCAGACCATCTCGCCTCATTTCATTCAAGAAGAAAGGGTTGAGAGAGTAGCCAAGGTTATATTTAAATATGCACACAGGCGCTGTTACATCTTTTATCTCAAATGAATATCAGCCTCATTGTGACTGCTTGAAGCATACACTGTAACGACTAAATGCGATGAAGAGACACGCTAACTTATCCTTTTGAATAACACTCTTGTACATAAACACTCTTGTGTAATGATGTCAACGCAAAACTATGTTAATGCTCAACAATATGGCAATAGAATATACACTTTAGTATACACCTCACTAACAAAGCTGTTAGGACCTGTCCATGTCCAATATAGAGAGGAGTCTTGACTCCCTGAATAAAGACGTTCGTTTGTGTTTGGTTTACACATGCTCAGTTTATTTGTGATTGGCGTCTATAGTGGGACGTGCATGTTTGAAGGGTTTAAGATCAGCAGATTGGTGCCCACACAGCTTACACTGAACACAAATCATGTCAATTTAAGGTTTGTTAGGTTGGATGCTCTGTACAGTGTAGGACCAGATTGTGTTCTTTACGTACATACATACCGGTACAGGACTTTTTACCTTGTCAGGTTTGAAACTAAAAGCTAAAGACAGTTTAAAACAGTTTTTAAGTGCAAAGTAGCACTGGAGTCTAGTTTCTTTTGAACAGATGTTGCCAATCACAATGCAATCCTTCCTCCAGCTAAGGATCTAATGTGGACAAAATGGACACACAAGTGTATGCATGCGTCTCTAGTCCTTTATCAGGTCCACGTGGGCCATATGGAGCCAATTAATACAGCCCCTAAGGTACAGACTCTGGATCAGTGCTTTTCTCCTCACACAGTTCTCTTTACCTTAGGAGGGAACACGAAGTCTTACTCGAGCTCAGCTTCGCACCAGTATTATTCAAGCCTTGGACACGCTGTGGACAATCTCAAGACAAACTCTGCTTGACTCAGATGTGCCATGTTTCTGCCAAAAACAGAAGAATAGTTGCCAGAATGTCTGAAGTATCTTGGTGATTACGGTGTTTAGTTGTTTTATTTGTGATTTTCTGGCCTGTTGTGAAATTCTCCTTTTTTACTAAAGCTTGCTTTTATTTCTTTTTTTGCTCAATACACCACTTTCTGTCTTTTTCACTCTAATTTACTTTCCAGTGTGTTCTGGGAAGTTTTGGCACAAGTATCTAGTTAATTTCCAATTAAGAATGCAACTTTGGCACGTGGCCGCTTCGGTCTAAAAAACTTTACTGCATTAAGTGTTCAGATTGTTTTTAAAGTCTGTCAGACACATATGTGCAAATGTACACGGCAACTACCAGCTTATGTTCCACTCACCAGCTGTTTCCAAATATCAGGTTGCAGTGGTGCAGGAAGGGTCTGAAACCACACCACACAGTTACAGCCACACATAAAAGCCAACGCGTCACCATTCAGGGACCAAGCGTCATCTACAAGAGACACGGTGACCTTAGGACCTCAGATGTTTTTGAGTGGGTCACTCTATCCTCACATTCTTTAAATGATTACCTCTCATGGTTTGTTAAATAAATGAAAGCTTTCAGCTAAAACTAGAACCTGGCTTTGTGAAATAATGAATCTGAAACAGACTCGGTGTCTGGTCTTTGTCACCTTTCAGTTTAGATTTAACTTTTTAACACATGTGCTAAACACAATTAAAATGTTTGTTACTTGCTGTAAAATCTCAACAGTGTTTCGGAAGTTATATATGACTTGAACAAATGGGATCCATCGTCATCCATCAATATTTAATATATGTAAAGAATTGAAAGATGCTGCTATGCTGAGCTTACAGCTCGTTCAGTAAATCAAACATGCATAGGTTTTTGCCTGACTGGCATTTAAAGTATTTTGCTTTGCACAAATGAGTTTATATACAGTTTAATAAATACGCTGTTGTCACCTATATGTACACAAACAAACACATGAGCTTAGTCATTTAAGTGCATTTCCTGCACCAGTGTGTCTTGGATGATTGTGAGCTGGTTTAAGGAGCTAGTTAGGGAGGTTTCTATTTATCATTCTCTTCCTTACTGAGCATAATTGAACTATTGGCGAGTGTGTGTGTGTGTGTGTGTGTGTGTGTGTGTGTAAAAGATAACTTTTTGTCTGATTTTGGCTTCCCACCATAGATAGGGGTCAGAGATGGGGGTTACTGATCATCATCCATGCAGCTGCTAGGTTTGTTCTGACATTTCAGGAAGCTGGGTTCTTGCCAACACCCTTGCAGTATAAATTAAGATGACCACATGGAAAAGTCCTGCCTTCACAGCAGTTCCCATGGAAACGATAATCACTGGAAAGGTGTTGATAAGATGGCGCCTGAAAGAGAGTCAGAAGTCACACTGTCTTTGATTCACGGAGTCTTTGTGCATGTGTATTTGGTCATTTGTCCACAGCTGTGATGGCTGAGCACACAATGGTCCAGCGATGGTTGCATAAGACACATTCAACTAGCTGTAGCTTCGTCGCCATCTCAGCTGGTGTCACATTATGTCTTCAGGTTGTCTACGTAGGTCCGTACAGCCACCAAATTCTTGTGAGCAATATCTAAGGTGTGCTTGGGAGGAATTCCTACAAAAGCCTGGGATTAAAGATGAACTGATTACTCGTGTCCATCCAGAGTGTGTGCAATGTTTAGCTGAGGCACTCAAGCGTAATGCAGTTATTCTAGTACTTACTTGAAAGATATTTGTTAGAACAAAATAACTACTGGTCTATTATCCTCGTCTTCTCCTGTTCCTTCTTCCTTTCCCAGGATTTGTGGCCGAGTCTTCCCACTCTCTCCCACAGACATAATCAATGCTCCAGCATCTATGGTGGCATGTGTAATATTAGACATTAGAGCAGGGTAAATGTCTGGGGGGAGGAAGGAAGGGATGGATAGAGGAAGGGATGAATGAAAGGTGGATTAGGAAGGGATGAATGGGGACATCCTGCTGTAATCTCTTTGCTTTTCATTCTGCTATTGGATCTCAGCTTCCTCTTTTTCCTCCCTGCATTTTTCAGGCTCTCCTCTCACTCTCATTCAGTCAGAGCAACCAGTCGGACCTAACTTACCTTTCCTACAGCAGCGCTGCACCAATAAGCATCCTATGGTATGTTTGAGAACATGGTGTACCCTGAAGTCTGAAGTCTTTCATGTTGCTGTATAGAAAGTTTTGCCCATTTTTAAAAATCCATCTACATTGGACGGGTTTTGATCATGACTAGCCTGCTTAAGGTCCTACACCAGCATCTCAATCCGATGTAAGTCAGGACCCCGACTAGGCCTCTCTTAAATTCGGAGGTAGACTGGCTGGTTTCAGCTCACTGTTCTACTCGAGTGCACTTCACCCGTTCAATGGGTTCTTTTCTGAATCGTCATGATCTTGGAATAACTTTGGTAGAAAAGTGATTTCTTGATTTAGCAGGTCTTGCAGTAATGAGGTCTGGTTGCGACAAGTGAAAACAAACTCGGCTTTCCAAAAAATTTGATCATCACCGTGGGTTACCATTCACCTTAAGCCACGCGGCCTTGGGGCAGCTTTTTCCGTCAGTAAACGAAAGCGTACCTAAAACACTGTATTGTGTATTTACACAGATTCTCTTTGAGTAATATTAACATTTATTGAATGATCTGAATGAATTAAGTGAAACAGGAAAGAAAAAAGAAATCCGGAAGGGATCAAATGCTTCTTCACAGCTCTGCATTTCTCTTTTCCTCAGCCTATAGATTTCCTGCATTATCATATCATCAGTGAAGCGGATCCGTTTTTATTACCTTTTTATTAGCAGAGCCTCTGCTGTTAGCATAACGTTTAATGGGAATGAGGTGAAGACTAGTAATGCACAGAGTACACAAAGAGAATTTATTTGAAAACTAGAAAATGACCTTTAATCAGTAAGGTATTTCGGGAAAAGGGTCCCCAGCATTTCTTCCATGGTCGTTAGAAGGTAACAGATAAGACGGGGTTGTTCCTGGAAAACCAGTGTCGTTTAAAGAGGCTCTGGTTGTCTGTCTAGACAGGATGTAGTAAGCGCATCGCTTTATTAGCTCATCTGCCTCGGTCCTCATTCTTTTGCACTGCTACTTGTGTTTTATGTCTATAATAGTGCTTGAATACATCATACTTTTTTCTTTTTTGTGTGTCTGTTGTTTCTTCTGCTTCTCTCTTCCTTAGCAGTTAAATAGAATTTTATTCATCTAAGGTTAGAGCAATAAAACTATTCAGGGTTCAGTTTGCCTTCTGCGCATCTCCTCCGCTTACTGTTTTGGAAAGTGTTTGTAGCGAAGCTTAGTCTGCACTGCTCCCTTCTCTCCTACATGCAGATGTTTGAATTCGCTGAGGGAACAAGTTTAGGCAGTTACACATTTTAACTGCTCACACCGATGGACGTACTGTTCTGCAAGTGTCCACACATTATCGTGGTTACGTTTATGTGAATGATTTTTGTTGTGGTGTTATGGAAGTGTAGTGAGGAGAATAAGTTTGATGTGGGGTTTAGCATAACAAAGGGTCCCTCCTTCAAGGTCCATTTAAAGTACGTGTTTCACAAGAAGAGATGAAGGTGAAAGAAACCCCATGAATGAAGAATGTTCTTGAACTTTAAACATTAACTGACTGGACAGGGAGATAAAACTGAGTCTGTAAAACGACCCAGCAGTGGTTTCAGATACAATATTCAATTTACCAGTGACACAGTCTACTCTCTGCCTGTGGTGGTCAATATGCACAGCATGGCTCCACATACAGAACAAACTATTAGAATTAGTTTGTTCCTGTCTATACAAGTGACTGACTGCACTGTTGATGTTAAAACAGATGCAGAAAAAGTTGTTCCCCAACTATGGTGGCATTACACCCGTGTGTCTGTCTGTCCTAATTTCCTCCCCTTAGTGCACTAGTGTCTTTCTCAGTCTTCCAGTCACGCAAACCTCCCTGCTTCTACCTTCCGTCTGCACGTCATGCTCCCACAGGCTCGTTCACCCCTCTCTCTATCAGTTCGATGTCTATCTCTGTCCTGCACCCATTACCAGTGGGTGCAGCGGTACTACTACGGTGTGTGAGCAGGTTGAGAAGGTAAATGTTTAATGATTGAAGACTTGGATTTGTATAGATGGGAGTGTTGGGGTGTATTGCATCTTGTGTGTTTTATGGGAATGTAGTGCTTGCGTACATTGGGTATGTGTACAGTCAGTAATAAAACCTCGAAAGACCAGCCTAGAAGACACAGTGTGGATGTGTCTGGATGTTCTTGTGTGGATGTCTTAATCACACTTTCCTCCTGTGTTTTTTTCTTGCATTTTTTCTTTGCTTCAGTCACATCATTTTTTAGTTTTTGTTCAATTTCTGATCTTTATCCTCCTCCACATGCTGCTCTGTATTTAATTTTCTGCCCTATTCCACTATCTGCTTCATTTAAATGTGTGGGCAACCACAACTCAAAGTGTTGCATGTTTTCTGAGTTTCTTCTTCCTCACATGTGTTTGAAGTGATTTTGTTTTTCTGGGTGCAGAGACAAAATGCTTTCATCGATGAATCTCGGGGAAGATATGGATTTGTTGTCTTTGGTTTACAGACAACGCTGATTTAGATCTGTGTAAATGCAGATCATTTTTGCAGATTATTGAATTCCAGCTTTTCAAGCAGATCAGCCATAAGCGCTTGTTCATAGAAGGTTTAATCGTAAACGAGCGGGGTCTGCGCAAACAGCTAGTTGTTCAGTTTCCTCACACCTTTTGGCCAAATATGGCGCTTTGGAAATGTGTGTGCAATCATCTCTCAATTTCTCATATTGAGCTTATACCCATGTCACAGCAGGAAATTGACACGTTTTGACACCACACTGTTCTCTGACTGAAGCGTAATCGGAGCTCTGCACCTTTCAGTGGCTGCACCAAATGCATTGTGGGGGTTCTCCAGACATGATCCTATCTTCTCCTGCTTTAATCTAGTCCGTGGAAAATTGACAAATAATACCAGGATATCACATTGCTTCTATCATTCCACCTCGAAATTTATAGCAAAGCTCATGCTCACACACGCTCACAGCATCGCTAATCATTTGAGGCCACTTGCTGCTTTGTGCGGCTCCTGACAGTCTAGGACTCTCGTGGTTTGTTTATGTGTGTGTGTGTGTGAGAATTGTTGTCCACACCCAGGTGTGTGAGTGTGAGAGCCTAGGTACGAGGGAGGAAGCGTGAGAAGAAAGTCCATTGCTTTGACTCAGACATCCACCTCTTTAATATTCTCCCCTTCCCTCGGCTCTGCTGACACATACTGTGAAATAAAGATGGAAAAGAGACGAGCGGATAGAAGAATGAGACAGACATCTCGGAGGCTTTGTGCACCGCAGAGGAAAGCGAGCACAACATCGAGTGGGAGAGAGAGAGAGGAAAATGATCGAAATGAAAAAGAAACTGAAGGAACATAAAGATAGTTGGAAAGATGAAGAACGTTCAGGTTGTTCTGTGGTGCTTGTTTTAACCCTTTGAAAGCTAGAATTTAAACAGACTTCCTTAAATAATGTTGTTGTTTTAGCTGTAACAGTATCATAAAATCTGCCGTGAGTATGTGCTCATGTCCCCCTTTAAGGAGTACTATTGCGTTATAAATGTCTTAATTATCTTAAAGGAATACAATAAATGTATGTGTCTAATTTACTCAGGTATAAACACACCTTCACGTGTAACTCTTTAACGATACGATTACAGCTGTCTCCTTTCCATGCTCAACAGCCTTTTCAATGAATCGAACATATTCTAACGGTCTCCTTTCTTTTGTCCTCCCAGACCTCGACTCCAGGCTCAGAGGAAGTTTGCCCAGTCACAGCCCAACTCACCCAGCACTACACCCGTCAAGGTGGCCGACCCAAGCAGCATGAACACTGGCCTGGCCACTGTGCCGTCCTCGTCTCTGTCTTCACTCTCCTCTTCATCCCTGTCCTTATCCGTTCAGGACATATCCAGGCGCAAACCCAAGACGGAGGACTTCCTCACCTTCCTCTGCCTGAGAGGTAAGACGCGGCACAGCGGAGCAGACGGAGTCATAATCACATGCTTACCTACGACGAGTGATAGAGCTTGAGGGATGTTGTCGAACAAGAACGCTGCAGCAATGCCTTGTTCTTATAATAGAGATTTCTATACAGGTTCACGACTCACGTCTGCGTCACAAGGCCAAAACCGCCACACGAGGCGTTCCTAAAAACCTGCCATTTAGAATGTGGAGCATTCAAACGCAGACGCACGCATAAGCAGTACATTTTGTTAAGTCAGGTTTCAATCGTGCTTTACCAACAAACGCACACACACACATCATAAATAACTGTGTACTTGCTCAAGGCTAAGATTATCCTGCATTTCATCAGCTTACACATCTCCCCCTCCCGCCTTTCAACAACTATCTGCTTGTTTAACACCCTGCGTATCACCTTCTACCACAGCAGCTGTTCGTGCACAGAATTGTCACACAGTCACACACCCTACACTACAAACACTACTAGGGTTCATTGACACAGTGTAGCGCCTTCCCTGTCAAATGAACTGTAAAAGCCGCAGCAGAACAATTAGCAGCAGAATTAGAGTCGGGGAAACCTATTTGTGTTTAATGTAGGAATGAGACACGGTTGCACGGTCAGTGTACAGAAACTTCTGCTTTGCTGGCCGTGCAGCAGAGAAGGTGAGGTGACGGCCAGGACACTGTAAAAAAAAGATTTCAGTTTTGCTCTTAGAAGCTGTTAATAACTGTATTTCCTTACGTTACGTTGTAATACCCAGAACCACGAATCACATCAAAACTACCTTCTAAACACAGGCGTTTACAATTAACTCTTATCAGTGATTTGTCTCTATCTTAACGTTATCCTTTGTTGAATATGCCATTCAACTTTTTCTTAAATGTGTCCTCACAACCAGAATGAACTCATTTGGAGGACAAAGCTCCTCACTTCAGATTAATTCACCGTTATCACTATTAACCTCTGCCCATCTCACAAAGTAGGCTAAACACTCGGAAAAGCCCAATTTAGGTTTGAGGCCTGTCGGGATGTGATGGCTATACATTGCTATTCTGATGAGAATACTCCCATTATGGGATGTCATTTTAACTTTACGGAGTTCATTCAAAAACGTGTAATTGGAGGATGCTAAAAACTGACAAGTCTTTGGTGAGGGGCGTTTTAATCTGCATATATAGGCCAGGATGTTCCATAGGTTAATGATATAATGTCCTTTCTACTTTGAAGTTGAGATCATTGCAGGCTCTATGTGCTCAACTAACATCACCGTTATATGTGGACGGGTGGACTAATGAGATGTAGGTGTCTGATCCTGACTGAGTTTTGCTGCTTTCTCTTTTTATAATTAAGGTTTGGAGTGGTGCTTTGCAAGCCAATTCCTGATCCCTGCGTGCACAAGGTCTGCTGTACCCCACTGTGCCACTAATGCTAATTTTAGAGTTTGGCTGCAAAGCTAACGATTGAACGGTTTTCCATTAGATTTTTCCACTCTCCCGCTCCCTGCTTTACCACGGCACAGTCCGTTCTCTGTGTATACTATGAATGCGTGTGCTTGTCTGCTATCGGTGCTGTGAGGATGACATTTTCTTGGGCTGTGTTCTCCCCTCAGCCTCTCCTATGACCCATATGCTGGGACCCTTACCAACGGAGGGACATGTGAGAATGTCAGCACAGCCCTTAAGGGTGTGTGTGGGCACGAGTGCAAGTCCATGCTTGTGCCATCGTGAGCTCGCTGGTCACCACACGCATCAGGCTCTTTCGTGTCTTTTTCCCAAAATGCACCTGGTAGAAATGCTCTTTTCTTTACTAATTAACAGCATTTAGCAACATTTCTACCCTGAAACCTCATCAGTGGTCCTTTCTGGGACTTGACCCAGCTCAAATGTTCCCTGTGTAAACACACATCCACAGCGCTATTTGCTTATCTTATCTGGTAAACATTACGCGTCCACTCCAAAGGCTTCTAACCATTGTTCATTCTGACAGCGACGTAAAGTAAGTAGTTAAATCGTGAAGGATTGAAGTGATAAAGTGAGCAACAGAAAATACAGAAATGTTGTGAAAGCAGGACTCTCTGTTGTGAAACATCGTCTAGCTTTTCCATCCCTTTGCATGGTTCCCGGTGCACTCTGTGTCCAATCTGAGCTGGTAACTGACAACATTTTATCCGTTTGGGATTTTTGTCTATGGTAATGAATTGGCTGGCTGCTAGTGGTAGTATTGTTGCTACATCTGAGGAAAAGCTATTTTTAATTCCTCCAGGGGCGAGCAGGAGTCCCCAATTATCCTGATGCAACGTGGGAGTAACCAGACAGGGAAGGGAAAAACAAGATTTCTGTCTACTAAATAGAAGGATGTCCACACCATGTATGATCATCGCCCACACTGTCGAGGGCCTATATGCTGTAGCTATCTCACTGCGCATCTCCTTCTCCTGAAAACACACACAAGCATAAGTGCTCAGTCATTGCCTCTGTTCTCAGAATGGTGTTTTGTGTGGTCCAGGCCTGTAGTTGGGTTGTTTATATCCATGGAGAAAGCCATTTGGGTGGTAGCCAGACAGTCTGCCTCTGGCCCCGTCTGCCTCTGGTGATCTAAAGGGTGTAGTGATGCTGCTGGCAGGGTGGAGGCACCACTGAGCAGAGCAGAATGAAGCGGTCTCAACCTCAGATAAAACATATGCACTGTACACATTGACGCAGATTAGATGA
The DNA here is from genome assembly GCA_032270685.1 of Microctenopoma stevenorrisi. Taxonomy (NCBI): domain Eukaryota; kingdom Metazoa; phylum Chordata; class Actinopteri; order Anabantiformes; family Anabantidae; genus Microctenopoma; species Microctenopoma stevenorrisi. The sequence goes on from JAUMTR010000003.1 coordinate 7,787,300, forward strand.
GAATAGATTAGGAAGTAAATGAATAACTATCTACACACACACTCCTGGGAAGGAGTTTTATGAAAGACTCCTTCCCAGGAGTTAGATTTTTCTGTGATTCTGTATTATTGTGCCAGCATTTCTCTGCTCTGCTTTCATAACCTCCTTACTGACCTAGTGAACCAAAGACTTTGGATTCCCATCATGGGATTACACATGTCAGACTAATGTAGATTTCTTCCACATTGGTTTATTAATACAAAAAGCTAGCTCCGTCCTTGTCACTTTATTGTTAAATTAGATTCTCTTTGAGGGTATTTTTATTGTCTCAGAATCGCTCCTAACTAGAAACGCACTCGGCACTCCTGGGAATAGGATTTCAAGTCCGACAGCTCCTCACTTGTTTCTCAAGTGCACTGCTGCTGTGACAACTGAATTTCCCTCAGGGATAACGTACTTTTCTCTGCCTCTGAAGAAAGATCGCTGTGTTGATTAAAGCCTGGAGACTGTTTGTGTATGGTTACAACTCTCTCGTTAGTGATGATGTCGGCCAAAAGTCTGTAGTGCAACAGTGGCTGCGTTTCTTCATTCTCCTCCTGGAGCAGAGCTGCTGTTAGTGGGGTTAATAGTTTTGCTGACATCTAGGAATGTCAATTGGACACATAATCCCTAATCCTCTCTCAATCTTTCTTGCTGTTTCTCCACCACAATAACTGAAGAGTTTTGGCAGAGCTCAGCTGCAGGAGATAACTTTTTTTGTCTTGCCAACACCAAAAAACTCTTCATTTGTCTGAACTCCTCTTAAACGGCGCTGACACTTCCTGTGTGCACATATTGGCGTTTTTTTCTTAGACGGGATGTCTACAAGTCCAAATGGCAGCTAAACCCTTCTGATTGACTTCTTAAATTGTCCTCATTGTTTCACTTCCAGTTAAGCGGACAAAGGAAGGGTAGTCGGAGAATGGACGGTTTGTAATTATCCAACCCCCTCCTCCCCAACGCACCCTATCCGAGGACCTTTTTAAAAATGGCAATCCTAATAGACTCTTTCAGACCTAATTATGATCTGCAGTTGCAATGAGATGGATGAAAAGCTGGTGTAATTGGGGGATTGGGCTCAAGGCCCTTTGAAGATCTTCGTGAGTCGCTGAGTTGTGCACAGATTCTGGGTCTCTGTGGCAGCGATGAGTGCTGTAAATCACTGGTATCGGCCCCAGAGGTATGGCCTCCACTCATGTAGTGGGGGTGCAGTCAGGATGTCAGTGGTCAGTATTGGACCGCCGGATCAGTTTGACAGGCTCCCTCGGGGTGTTTTTTCTTTCCTCGTCTTATTTTGGGGATTTTGTGATGTTGTTCCATCTGTTGCCATCTGTGATCTGCTCATTATGTTCTATTAAAACAGTTTTCTTTCAGTGTCCCCCTTTTTCTCTCTCTCTTTCTCGCCTTTAGTCGGCTGTTTATGTCCTTTGAGTTGAGTTGCTGTTAAATCGTTCCCCAGGGTAGAAGTGCTATACTATAATAACTATAGTACAAACTTCCTCTACTGAGTTCGTACATTGTCCATGTCCTCTCCCTGCACCCCCAAACCAGCGCACACAGTCCTCCCACCATTTCTGCCCTTAGTTGCCCCTGTGCTCTGTTTGCCATTGGCCCAGTGACCCTTGTTCAGGGCAGTAAATTACAGCCATTTAGCTAATGAAGCGAGTCATTAGAAGCTGATTGGGCCAGTGTGTGTTCTGCCTCAGTGTGTTTGTTTGGTCTAAGAGAGGAGCGTTGGCTCCGTCGCCAAGATAAACGAGGCGACTGTGCTGTGTGTTTGTTCACGTGTGTGTCTTTTAGGTGCATGTGTGTTTGTATGTGTGCTGCGGTCGGCCCGCTCTCGAGGCCTGATCCACTGGTTTAAAGCCAGAAAACTCTTGCTATAAAGTCTACAAAGTGGTACTGCTACAGGTTTAGCCACTTATAATTGTCTGAATCCTATTTTATGCCAAGTAACCACACCATAAATACACAGTGGATATGTGTTGTCAGAGTGTGTTACTCCACCAGATGCAGTGTGAGAAAATATTCCTGCCTGTAAACTAGGTAAAAGACCATGTAAAGGTTATATTTCTGTATTGCCCCACAGACTTCCCTGAGAGGTTAAAGAGAGCAGGTAAAACTTCATTATTATATGTTCACAGAATCTGCTGCTACTCAATTTTCCCTCTCTCCTGTTCTCTGAAGAGATAATTAGAAACTGGCAGAGCTGCAGTATGAAAAGTGTGATCCAAGGCTTAACAAGATTTAGTATTACCACCAGGCCTTACATTGTGTTTGGAAAGGTTTGATGTGAATATGATATTTAGTTAAAATACATATGTACGTTAAGTGTGTGGTAAATCCCACCACCACTGACCGTGCACTTTACTATAAATATGAACTGAAGATGGTTCTGGGTTGATGGGGAAAGAGGACCTCTCTTGATTTTATGCTCCAGTGTTTCCCTGAGGACTCTTTCCTTGTAACAGTACTGTTGTCTGAGTGGTACTGCTTAGCACCAGTTAAGACTTACACAGTGGCTTCTCCTTTGTCATGAGGAAAGCCGCGGCTTAGCAAGGGTGTCATTTAAGTATTACGTGTATCCTCACACACAAGGAGCATCCCAACCAAGTTTGTGCGTGTCACGCTGTACAGATATTGACTCACACAAAGCTTGTTGCTGCCACTGCAGGGTGACACACACAATTTAATGTATGTTTTTTTATCTCTATATTTTAATTGGGCAACTTAATGTAAAACATCTAAGATAAGAATTGTGCACCCTTCAAAATAAGCACACTAATGAAATGATTGGCTGAATAAAACGCTGTAATGATAAGTACGGTGTATAGCTTATTGCAGCCTAGTTGAATAAAATTATCTGTCAATTACTATAAAATCAGAAATTGCTTCATTTTAATGTGTTTTAAACACGGGGGCCACTAAACGTGTAATAAAAAAAAACATTGAAGTTCCTCCTGTTATGTTATTGATTTTGCCATAAAGGACTCACAACTTCATAAAATCCTGTTCCCTCCTCATAAACAGCCGGATTCAATCGGAGCTGGATGTGCATAAACAATTCCTCTTACCAGCAAATCAAACAACAATCGCAAACATATAGTTGAACAGAGAGAGAGAGAGAGTGAGTGAGACGAGATGTAAAGTTTATGAGGTGGCTTTATAGTCGCCGTAATCATCCACCTTCACACTGATCCTGCAAAGAAGGTTCCTCTGTGTGAGAAGATCATACCCGCTTCTTCCACGCTGATTTAAAAGTGTAACATTATGAGATTTTATAACGTAGCTTGGGACTTTATGACCTTCCTGTGCGTGTGGGTGTTTAGAATCAGTTAATTGAGGCAACATTATCATCCGTCTACTGCCAAACACTATTTACCTCCTTGCAGCACATATTGAAATAGATTACTCAGAGATGACAATAAAAGTGATTGAATGTGACAGGAATAGGGAAAGGGAACCTACGTCAGTTTTCTGCTCCAGCAGGGGAATAGATTTGACAATAATCCTGTTTGGGAAAGTGAAAATAACAGATTTTAGCTCTGAAGCTCAGAGAGAGTCTTTGGTTTCCCAAGTAACTATTTTGCAGAGTTACATAATTGAGCATATGTTCAGTATACTGTATATGTCCTAATAAAACTGTCAGGACTCTGTGAACCAATACTTTTTACATACTCCCAGTGCTCTAGCTGAAGTCTTTTTTCCTCTGGACTATATGTCATATTGCTATTTTTCAAAATGCTGACGGTGAAACAGAAGTCAAGGTTAGATAACGGAACTATCAATGCAGCCTGTTATTGTGACTGAGGAGGTGATGGTCTGACATTACGCTGTGCGTGTCCTTTATTTCATTTGTGCGTATCAGTGTGCGAGTTTAACAATGGTGCTGCTATGTGCGGAGCAGTTTGCACAGCATCAATAGGCCACAAACTGAGATGATAAAAATCACCATTATTCACCGACCCTTTAGCAACTTACTTCTATTTTTGCGTTACTACTTCACCTCTTACCTGTTGATGTTGAGCAAGCCTGAGATTAGAGAGGAAAAAGAATCTCAAAGTGTATAGTGTCGGCCTACCGCCTATGATTCACCTGCCTCTCTGTACCTCATTCTCCATCTTTCCTCCAACTCTCTGCGCTCAGGTTCATCAGCACTGCCCAGCAACATGGCCTACTTCGGAAGCTCCCAGGAGGAGGACGACCTGGAGGAAGAGAATGAAGAAGAGGAGGAAGAATTCAGGACTGGAAGTGGTATCCACTCTCACGGTGCAGGAAGCAGCAGCCAAGCCTCAACCTCATCCTCCTGCCACTCAACACCCTGCAAGGGCAAGCTCGCAGCGAGGCAGCCGCTCAATGGGCATGGTAAGGACAGGACAACATGCCACATTTTTGTAACCAACGGGATTCTCATTTTGGTGTAGATAAACTGGCTGTGTTTATTGTCTGAGGGTAGGAGGACGAGAACGAGCAGGTAACAGAGGAGGGAGAATAAAAAAAGAACAGGGACAGAGGCAGATGAAGAGAAAAGAGGATGAGGCAGGACAACTAGAGAGGAATAAAAAAGATTTGTTTTAGAAAAAGATGAACCTATTGGATCAAGGAAGAAGTCCTACATAAAAGACAAAGCAGCCATGCTTGTCACTTTGCGTATTTCCTTGTTTGTTTAAACATGTGAGCAGTTTCCTAGGTTTGTACTCCCGTGTTTCCACTGCAGACACGGGGTAGGTCACATGGGAGAGTGGAGCAGCGCATCCACTCTTTCCACACCAATTAACACTTTGCGTGCTAAGCCCTAACAAGGTGTTTATGCATGCACTGCAACAGCTGGCCGGGGCCCTCAGCGCGCACACACACGCGCACACGAAGCGTCGACAGCACATGCGCACCCCTTGAGGCATATACACATATGGATGAATGCACATACACACTAGTGCAAAACATTTAGGAAGGTACACGCATGCAGTTCAACCTACTCGCTCACTTTCCCAACTGGCTGCATGCCTAAGACTATAAAAACGAGTATGATGGATCTATTCATCTTATATTCCAAGTGATCTTTTTCGGTTATCCAGAAAAATAACACTAATAAACTGCAAAGCCACAATTTCATAGGATTCAAATTATTTCCCACTTTTATTTACTGTGGCTCGTAATGTCTCGTAATGTTTCTTGTAGTGTTGAACTATGCTTTGCTACAGAGCATTAGAGGAGCAATATTAGCGGGGAGGCCCTCCCTCTCTGACAGACATTAGAGACATACAATCCTTTCAACCAGGCGTTCCCCGTGAAACAAGGGCTGGATTTCATGACTCCTCCTTTCCACCCTGACTCTCCTACTCTTCCTCCTTTGTCTGTTGAATCTCCACCCGAAAGGTTCAAAAGGTGAATGCTTTGTTGAGCTCTTCCCCCTGTCATCCTCTCAAGTGGAATGTGGAGGAGGAGGAGGAGAAGATAAAGAGAGAGGAAAGAGAGGTCCATAGACTTGCTTGCATTGAACTCTAGGAGAACTGTCCTTGTATGTTTCGGTGGCAGTACTCAGCCCTCAACACACAGTTACACGTCTTTTCATTCTTCAGATTATCTGCACGTGCAACATTACCTGTACACAAATCTGTATAAGAAGCACAAACATTAGGATAATGAAAGCTGTTTGAACAGATCCGGGCTTGCTGTGTGCCCGAGGACGGCTTATTCTTCTTCCTTATCTCATACGACAGTGTTTGCAAAGCACCTTGGTGCCGTCACTGTGATATGCTAAATAAACAGATAAGAGGGAAAAAGGCAGACGTATTTTGTGGAGGACAATAGCAGTGAGGGGTTAAGGACAATGCCCATCAGTGTTTGTGTGTGTGCATAGTTTCACACTTCCATTCAAGGCTGGGTCTCTGGTTCCGTGTTGAGGCGGTGTTTATGCTGCGCTCGCATAGGAGAACACACATTTAGCATTAAGCTTGGTGTCGAAGTTGACGCTTTATTATGTAGGGTTATATGGGCTCTTAGTAGTGTAGTGAAGGAGAGATAAACATTTCATTCTCTGTGAGATACTTTGTAGGCCATTCACTATTGCTCCATCACGCCACTTCTGCCTCTCAGCCATGTGTCATGTTGACATAGCTAATTGAAACAGATTTTATTAGGCTCAGTTTCCTGCTAAGCTCGCTTCACAAAAAGTCCCGTTTCCTCTCGTTTTCATTAAGGGCCAGGGCCTTGGAGACTCGGTACACTCGTGCACTTTTATTCACATGAAAACACAGCCTCAGAGTTACAAAATATACATTCACCATCCTCCAGAACTCTCCCTACTTGTCAAACTATTATATCCTGTGCGTTGCATGTGTTCAGTAAAGGCTCTGTGTGCTCGTGCCCTCCTGTCAGTCTTTCCATACAGCCTGCTGCCTGTTGATATTAAAATGCTCTTAAACTTGAAATTGAGCCTCATAAAAGCTAAAGCGCGCGCTCTTGAATGTGTAGATTAGTTGCCACGCTCCAGTTCAAATCATTTTTGCATCATCCCCAAGGCTTGATGTAGTCTGCAGCCATTTTGAACACAGTCATTGACATGTGGTACAAAGACGTTTTCATGCACACCTTAAATCATGCATATTTTACTGATTGGTGTCTGTATGTTTGCCAGAGTCCTGTCACTACGATGTTTGTGCAGGCCTTTCCACTTGGTTGCCTCAGGTATAAACTATTATACGCTACTGGGGGCACATTGAGACTTTAGTCTAGTATTCAGTAGCATTCGTAATGGATAACCTGAAAGAGTATGTCCTATTAGGGTATTCCTATGTGCACAGCTTTTATTTTCTTTATTTTCGGTTAGTTGTAATCATGACGATTTTTATAGGTTACATAATAAAATACACGCCTAATTTTAATTTCGAAGCAGTTTTTTCCTTGAACATATGCTAATATTACATCTGTCCTTAAGCTGTATTTCACATTTTCCTCCTCTGTGTTAATTTGAAAGCAAAAGCCTTGATTCCCCTGTTTCCTCTCCCCTGTAGTGTTCAACAGCCATGGAAAAGCAGGAACCAGGGAGAGTCCAAGGCCCAAGGCTGGATCTCATGGCAGGGACGCACCAACCCCACCACTACCACCTCCACCGCCTCCGCCTCCGCCCCTCCTGAGGGAGCGCAGTGAGCGGGCAGAGGCGCGGGAGCATGCGAGGGAGTTGCAGGCCATGGCCAGCGGTCGAGGCTCAGCCAATGGGCTGCCATCGAGGAGAGCTTCTGAGGAGCTACGCAAGCAGGTATTGGACGTTAGATGTGCCCAGTAATACGACAGGGCAGTATTAAATAATAGCACATCTTACACAGAGAAGAGAAAGGAATGGATGAAGGCACTTCTGTAGCCTCCCCACTGAGCTTTTAAAATGTGACGGCATATGTTGCTACTACAGGAGCATTTCTATGGCAGGTGAATAGTTTGCATTAGATGCGTTGTAAGTGGAATAATTTATTAGAATCAAGGTGCAGCATGGTTCTCTGGCTTTTATGCTCATTTCAAACCTCTCTTCCTCCTTATTCCTTTTCTCATTTACCACTCTGTTACAGCCCATTTTCACCTTCCTCTCAACGATTTCTCCCAACTACCCCAGTACTTCCTTTCTCCTCTCCTCTGCTGTCCTTTCCTCTCCATCATGTCTGAGAGAGTGATGATTGTGTCTTGGCCTGCCGCGACTGTAGCTATATTTAGTCGGGCTGGCCGGGGGATGTGAAAGCCTGTCTCCCTCTCCAGGGCACTTAGCAGGTTTCAAGGAACCTCGCAAAGTAAAGGATGAGGATGAAAAGGAGGAAAAGGTATTAAAGTGGCTGTAGTCAGGAAACATCGCCGTTGGGTAATTGGCTGCAATCGTTTTTTTCATTTTAGCCGTTTCGTCATCTGCCTCCTTCTTGCTGAATATCAACATTTCTCCAATCCTTTGGAAGGATTATTTAGTTTTTCACCTTTTCGTTCTAATCATCATGAACAGTGTGTGTGTTCAAGACGCATATTCACATTTATACACATGACCAACTGTGAAAATACAGGCTAAGCCATATAAAAGGTTAAGTGATTATGTAGCAGTAAAACAAACTGGGCTTGTGTGTGTAAAACTGAAGAGTGAAGGCATTAACATAATTCAATTCACTGCATTTCAGTTCTCCTTAATTTAATAGCAGCTTGTACCGACAAAACACATGCGCCGTAGCAGGACCTTTTAATAAAACGGAAGGATTGTATCCATTTTAATTAAATGACCAAAGTTAGGATGTCAGCAGAGCAGCTGTACACTGCGAGCTGCAGGTACAGGGTCGAATCATTTAGCCGACTGTGCATTATTTAAAAAAAAAAAAAGACTCTTCACTTTGACCTCTTCACTTCAATTAACCCACCTCATGCTTTTTAACAACGCATACATTTAAAAAAGCTGATGAATAAACCTTTGAAATGATTCGTAAAATCCCCTTTTCACTGTGCAAACGATGGATCTCTCCCTGCATGTTTTTTGTGTCGGGCGTGTTACTTATATTTTCTTTGGCTGTAACTGAAATCTTAGTTGATTCCCGCATGTTATCTTTCTTTTCTGTTGCTCTTCTTGTTTTCTGTAGTAGCGCCTTTAAGGGAGCTACAGGAACTGCATCACATGCTGACTGATGAAGTATAAATCAGGGCACGTTTTTCAAGAAATCCAGCAAAGCTGTGTGCATGATCTTCTTTTTTCAGTAGGCAGGACTGTGCAAGGGTTAAACTTGTACTACTGTCTGCTGTCTTCTGGCTGGCCATCTCTCACTGTCTGTCTCCCCACCTCCTGCCCTCCCTCTTTCTCAGTGCTGGCTCCTGCAGATGTTGCCTGTTAAAAATCTTCCTGGCAGGCCTCAGCTGGGCTATAGCAACACATGATGTCATCTAGACCCACCTCCCTCTCCCTTGCCTCCCCTCCCCTTTCCTCGCTCACATGCAGACAAAAATCCACTCCAGAGCAGTCTCCAGTGGCCGGCCTGCCTGCGTGTGCTGTGTTCTAGTTTGTTTTTGTGCTTCGGCCTTTTCCTCCTTCGGTTCATTGCACTTTTCATTTCTGTTGAATTCTTTCTTAATTCTCTCCGTTAAAGAGTGAACATTCATATAATTTGATCTTCTTTTCTTTACAGAATTTCTAAATGAACTTTCTTCTTTATTCTGCCTCATATTTTTTCCTTTTGTCATATCTTGGTTTCTTTTATATCAAAAAATGAGATAAACCTGAAGAAGCTGTTAAGTCTAGAGAGCTGGTAAGAGAGCTGGTCCTCTGAGCCCTCCTGTGGCAAGAAGTGGTCATGACCGTGTTTCTTTGTCGGACTTTGTCAGCAAACTGTGGCTGGACAATAAAGTAGTTGTCAGGATATTATGGTGTTTATGTTTATGGTAACACGAGTAAAAATAACGACGGCAACATATTCATGTGTGAAACAAAATACAACATGCATTGAACGAAAACAGCTGACATTTCTTTCCCATTGTCCACTTGCTGCTGTCTCCTTGTTTCCTCCCTCTTTATTCACCACCCTGTGTTTTTCTGTTGCAGCGTGTGCGCGTGTTTGTGTGTGTTTTGAAGGTAGTGATTGACAGAGGAAGGGTTAGATTTCAGTCCCCCCTTATCTTTTAATGGCCAGGTCTTTGTGTGGGCACCCTGCCACCTGAGACAAACATAATGTGAGACATGCAAGTGTACACATGCACGTCTGCACACTCACAAGTGTGACACAAGAGCAAACCTGTCGATCTACATCAAACTACATCTCTTCCATCCTCCCTTCGTTTTATGCTTCTGTTTACTTCAAACTCTTCTGGAAAGAAAAATGCACAAATGATAGATGGCAGAAAAACATGACTGTAGATGTTGAAAGTCTGTTTGAATGACTTCTAGCTCAACCTAGTTAGGTGATGACATCCAAATCCAAAGATTTCCTAACACTTTGCAGGGCACTCTCTCACACAACACGCACGATGATAAAAAAAACGACGAGAGGCGGCGAGAAGGAGAAGGGATTGTGGAACTTCTGGCAGCGCTGAAAGTGGGCCATGAAAACAACACGGAGACGAGCAGGGAATGAGAAATTGATATTCTTAGCAGCATGTCAAGAGAACGTATAGCACGAGTGAACACAAAAGCCAGACTGGAAGACTTTGAGAAATGTAAAGACAGATCGATCTTTGTGCTGTAAAGCGCTGAGGAAGAGGTGACCGTGCTTCCTCCCACAGCCGTACCATGCCAGCCATAGAACCAGACACCACTGTACCAAACCTCTGATCTACAGCTGGGGGCCTTGCTGCCTTTTTTTATCTCTCTCGCATAATCACACGTTCAGGAGACTTTATTCATAGTAGCTGAATTATAGCATTTAGCAAATAAAAGGCTGTTTTTTGTTTGTTTGGGTTGGATTATATTCAATCCCGATGGCCGCACGTCCTGCCTCCTTCTCTCCAGCTATCTGCTTCCAGAAGCCGTCCCTGGTTTCTCTCTACCATATTTTTTCCCCTAATCATTCTAAACTGTTGTTTACCCTGGGATGTAGTGGTTTTGGTTTTGGTTTGCACATATCCTTTTCTAAATCTATGCTTTCATGTTGACAGCTGCTTGAGCTGCACTTTACAAAAGTAGACTACATTTGAAAGTAGAGTGTTCTGGACAGCTGACTGGATCTCTAATGAATAGCATAGGTTTTTGCAATAGCCTTGGTCTGATGGGTCAAATATTTTCCTGCAGAGAAAGAGTTTAGCTTGTTTGTTGTGGAGTGTACGAACAGTACTTTCAGTACTTTCTAACAGTACTTTCTAACAGTACTTTCTGAATGTTATCTGTGTGTTGGTGTTTTTTAGAAAATGTATGTTTTCTTTAAATAATATATGTTCATATTACTTCATATACCTCACTCATCACTGCTGTGTGATTTACTGGTTTTTGTGTCTCTCTTGCCCTCTTCCTGTACATCAGGTCTCTAAAGTAAATGGACTGACGCGGGCAGGCTCGGCACAAGCTGTCGGTGGTGCCAAAAAGAGCCGTGACTTCCGACTGCCGTCCAAAACTGTGAAGAAGTACACAGCCACCGTGTCCAAGGGCCACGTCACCTACACCAAAGCCAAACAGAAAGAACTGGGCAAGAAAACCAAACTCAGCAGCAGCAACAAACACAACAGCGCCGCCTCGGCACCATCGTCAGCGAACAATCACAATCAGCACAGCCAGCCAGCAGCCAGCAATGGGCTGGCCAACTCAGGAAAAGCAGCGGCACCAGCCCACCACAGCAATGCAAAAACCCGCAAACAGGTGCTACTATCCAATGGGCTGCACAATGTGGCTGCCGGAGCCCGCCTCAATGGCAGGCTTAATGGGCAGCGGCACAACGCTCTGGCCAAGGAGGATGGGCAGAAACCGTGCCAGGGAGAGTGCCCAGGTCGAGAAGGACTGCGTAACTCCAAGCGGCGTTTAGAAGTGGTGCTCAACTCGATGGGAACAGAGGTTATTCAGCAGAAAGCCAAAATCACTGGCACCGGAGCAAAGAAGGCTAAGCTTCAACCCGCGCCTCTGGAGACACGGAGCAGCAGCAAGAAGATGGCCAATCAAGACAAAGCTGCCATACAAACCACCAATCCACTTTCTAATGGACATGATTCAGAAACACCCCTTTATCCTAAACAGATTCCACCTGTTGCCCCTCCTCCACCTCCTACAACCCCTCCTCAGCAAACCTCGCCTCCTACACCAGCAGCCAACATGGAGCCGGTGAACCAGCGACCCAAGCGGGCGTCGGCTGGCAAGCTGATGTTAATACGACAAGCACAGCAGCAGCAGAGCAGGTCCCATGGCCGGAGCTCCTCCTCTTCCTCCCCCTCAACAGGCTCGAATCACCTACAGAACCCCAGTCGTGCAAGCACTACCTCAGACCCCCAACAAACCTCTGTGTCCCCCTCCACCAACTCCTCTCTGCTTAATTCCAACAACAGTCCAGGACAGCTCAAACCAGCAGCGCTGCGGCCTGCTGATCGGGACAAGGAGTGGGACCATGAGAAAGAATTGACGCGCCAGAAGGAGCGCGAGCAGGAGAAGGAATGGGATCGCCAGCGGAGCAGGCAAGACGGCTGGGCATCACTGGGGGATGTACCTGTCTGCCGGCCAGCACCGCGGGAGTTCCAGGACCCTCTGGTGTACTTGGATTCAGTGAGGGAACCGGCCGAGGCGGCTGGCATGTGCCGCGTGATCCCGCCTCCAGACTGGCGGCCGGAGTGTAAACTGAGCGAGGAGATGCGTTTTGTTACACAGGTGCAGAGGGTCCACATGCTGGGCCGGCGCTGGGGCCCCAATGTGCAGAGGCTGGCCTGTATCCGCAAGCACCTCAAATCTCAGGGCATTACCATGGACGAGCCACCGGTCATTGGTAAGTTCTCCAACACATAGGCTTATTTAGAAAAATATATATTTTTTTATAGATCAAGTAATAAGCCACAGGTTTGAATTCTGGTTATGTATTTTTAATGATCTGCTTTGGCAAATTGATGTTGAGCAGCTGGCAGGCAGAACATGTCGGCACTACTCTTGCCTTACCTTGTACACCTTTTCATGTAGCCAGATGGAACTGGGAATCAAACCATTGACCCTGGGGTCAACTGCTGTTTAAAACATCTTCATTTGTCCTTTTACTGAACGGGGTTTTTCTCTGCATCTGCTCCGTGCAGGTGGCTGTGAAGTGGACCTGGCACGGTTTTTCCAGCTCATCAACGACATGGGCGGCATGCAGCAGGTGATGGACCCGAAGAAGTGGACCAAGCTGGCTGATCTTCTGCGCATCCCTAAGTCGGCACAGGACAGACTGGCCAAGCTGCAGGAGGCTTACCTCCAGTACATTCTCTCCTACGATTCTCTCGGCACAGAGGAGCGCCTCCAGCTGCAGGCAGAGGTGATGCAGGAGAAAAAGAACCTGGAGTTGCGCCGTGGCCCCCTGGAGGGTCTCTTGGACTCCACTGCGCCTAGCGCTCTGATCCTGCCACGCTATGAGCCCAAGAATGGGCTAGTGGGCGGGATAGTGGGAGGGGTGACGGGCCACCACCGCACCAATGGAGTGTATCACCATCTAAAAGAGCTAGAAGCTCAGGTCAAAGCGGGCCGGCGCCGGCTCTTCGCTCAGGAAAAACAAGGCAAAGAGGACAGGCAGCGTGGAGAGGAGCAGGAAGAGCAGGACAGGGGCATTCTCAGCGACCAGCACAAATGTATTTACAAGGTGAGGATGAATGTATTATTATCGACATCTTTGGATGGTGCCTGCTCAAAGCAGGCACCATGTGTATCGATACACCATGTGTATCGTAGTTGCGACTAGATCTCAGTCACATGTTCGCACTCATGGTTTCTGGTTTATGAAAGCAAACATAAGAGATAATCATAACCGTTTCTGAGCGGCAGCACGTGACTCACTGACTGCACTGTAAAGACCTCTTTCTTTCCTTTTTTTGTAAATTGCACATCATGTGGTTTTGTTAAATCTTTCTGTGCAGCTGTGTGTGGTATGGTGGTCAGTAGTCTTTTGTTTGTGTGTGTGTATATGCACTCATGCACTCATGCACATGATGCACAGATGTATTCCCACCTCCCCAGCCTGCTGGCAGCTGTGTTGATTCTGGCTGGCTTAAATGTAGGTCAGAGAGTATGCGGCTCCAAAACCAGTTCTTCCCTTAACTCCTGTGCCGCCTTCTTTCTCCAGCTCTCCACCCTTCAGCTCCCTCCATCCAACCCTCACCCTTCCTTAGTTTCCCCTTACATCACAAGTTCTCCTTTCTTACCCGTCTCTCTCGTCAAACCCACTCACTCATGTACTGCCGCAAGCCCCTCATCACCCAGCTGCAGGTGTGTGTGTGTGTGTGTGTGTGTGTGTGTGTGTGTGTACATGGATTTGCAACATTAGCTGGATGTGGTGAAGCAGCAATGATTTCTACAATTAGAATTTGATTGTTTCTGTGTTGGCCTTTTGCAACATTTCACTCTCACACTGCACGATACTCCACACATTTTATATCTTGTTCCCATTTGATGTTTTTTTTCTCCTCCACTTTCTTTGGTAACTAAATCCCTTTATACGACCTCCCTCCAAAGAACTGGGATATTGTTGGCAGACTTGAGCCAGTACAGTTCATAGGACCAGAGTTTTGGAAGTACTTGTCAGCACAGTCACAGGACAGGCTCGTCTAAATATGACCCATAGGTTTTTGTGAGTGCATCCTTCAGTGGCCCCCAGCAGCAGGTTATATTTCAAGAGAACAAAATGCATGTCAAAGTTATAATTGGCTCTAATTAAACTAGGAAAGACCTGGATAAGTGCCGTCTTAGGTTGCTGCCACGGTTTATTAACTGCATTATTTTACAGCTCTGTAGCCATTGTACAGGTAGATATGTAATACTGTTATCCAGTTTCTGAAAACCTTTGGAGACTAAAGGGAGAAAAGGGGAAAAGTATGACGGGCTGTCACTGAGAGGATGAAGACTTTGGGAGGTCGTCTTTCTGCAGGATCCATACATCTCTCGGCCCGGAGCCAGTTTTGTCCAGCTGTATTTTATTGGCTCATATTTCCTACATTGTGTCTTTTCATTACTCCTTATATTGGTCCATATTGGTGCGTATGTGACATAAAGTCAGGAGTTTCTTTTTTTAACCTTCAGTCATGTTTTTATGCGTCTTTGTTGCAGGGTAAATCGGTGTCCTTGACTAACTTCTTCAGGATAGCTCGGAACACCATGACCATGTGCTTTAACAAGGAACCAGGGGCTGCTGAGGTTGAGGTGAGCATGCTAATGTTTTGACTCATTAGGTTGTAATGAACATTATCTGCACGTTTCACAGTAGCTTCCAGTCGTTTCATGTAAAATCTACTCTCAGTTAGTGTCAGATGAAACGTTCGACTTGCTGAACAAAAGTGAAAATGTAAATGTTGTTCTAGGACAAACATTAAAAAGGAGATCACAGCCTCGCCTTGCTTTATAAAACTGATCTTTTTTTTCTTTTTGTTCCTTCAGCAAGAGTATTGGAGGATTGTGGAGCAGAGAGAAACCCATGTGGCTGTGCATTGTGGGAAAGTGGACACGAGTACACATGGCAGTGGTTTCCCCACAGGAAAGTCAGAGCCATTTTCAAAGTAAGTGACTCCTAGACCGCACATCACAGTCACTGTGGACACGGACAGAACATCCTACGATTGTTGTACCTGTAGACAGACACTGGAATGAAGCATGTGGGGCTCGCTAACCCCTGAACTGTTGTGTGTCTTTACCTCAGACATGGATGGAACCTCACTGTCCTTCCCAATAACTCTGGATCTATTTTGAGGCATCTGGGTGCTGTGCCTGGTAAGACCATGTTTAAAGGTTTTCTACAGCCTGGACGTAGCTTTAGATCAATGGCAAACTCGATGACAGAAAAGAATTTGGGCTAAATGGCTTTTTAGCTACGTGTCGTTACATCTTAAGTCAGTAAATCCTGCGTAATCTTCATTTAGTAGTAACCCATGTCCTTGTTTCTCTCTTTATAAATCTTGTCTCTCCAGGGGTGACCATTCCCTGGCTAAACATTGGCATGGTCTTTTCTACCTCATGCTGGTCTCGAGACCAAAACCGCCTTCCATATATTGATTACTTACACACTGGTGCTGATTGCATTTGGTGAGTATGCACTAGGATCTGTCCTCACAATCACTGGCTTAGTGAGTGCAAGATCACACTGAAAACTGTGCCCCAAATTATAATTTGTTTTTTGTACAGGTATTCTGTCCCTGCTGAGGAGAAGGCTAAGCTGGACGAGGTGGTCCATACACTGCTTCAGGCCAATGGCACCCCAGGACTAGAAATGTTGGAGAAGAACGTCATGGTAAGTGTCCTCTCACTTGTTATGTAAATTATTATAATCCAAACATCTTCGCATGTCACGTATCAAATTGTAAAGTAAGCTGTATTTTCACTTAAATCATAAGGCTATAATATACAGTAACACAAATATAATGCTTTTCTCCTCTCCTTGTTCTCCAGATCTCTCCAGAGGTGCTGTGCCGCGAGGGCATCAAGGTTTACCGCACGGTCCAGAGGAGCGGCCAGTTTGTGGTCTGCTTCCCCGGTGCCTTTGTCTCTAAAGTGTGCTGTGGCTATAGTGTGTCAGAGACGGTGCACTTTGCCACGCCACACTGGATGAACCTGGGTTACCAGGCTTCAAAGGTCAGCATTTAAATCAGTGTTCAGAGAAATACTTTATTAATATAATTAATAAGAGAATATATGTACAGTATGTGTGGAAAACAAATGTGCAATAAGTGATGAAAGTAAATATGAATTCTAAAATAAAATGTCTCTGGTGAGTGAATATCATAGCTTTTATTTTGAAAACTGTCTTGTAATTCCTCTCAACACCGCCCCTCTGTGGACAACGGCGGGACTAAATTGACTCGGGACTTAAAACCTGATTCTTTAATCAACCAGCCTGTTGAATTATTAGCAGCTTCCCTGAAGGTGTACTTAGATTTGTGTGTGTGTGTGTGTGTGTGTGTGTGCACGCACGTGCGTGCGATAATGGACAAGTCTTTGAGCCACGGCCTCATTAAATCTGTAATAGAAGAAAAGAGAAAATGTTCCTCTCTATCATTATAGACATTTATGGCAATAGAAAAATGTATAGCTTCACCTCTGCTGTGGCTATGAATACAGCGTTTTCAAGGTTAATATATATGATAGATATAATAATATGGTGCAATGCCTTAAAATGAACATTTCTTTTACTTAAGTAAATTAAAAACAGCAGATGAAAAGAAATGTCACTCTACTAGTCGTACACCTAATCAGCATTGTTGGAGGATATCGGTCATCACAGCTGTTTTGAAAGATCAAATCGAATTATATCACATATATCCTGTTAGTAATTTATTTAAAGTAATAATCATCTTTAATTTTCGATCAGGACCTGAAATGTCGTCGTATAGCCAAACCTTTCTCCATGGAGAAGCTACTGTACCAGATCGCTACAGCTGAGTCCAAAAGGGACAATGGCTTTCTCCTCAGCACCATCTCCAACCTACTCAAAGACCTCAGGTAGTGTTGGTCACACATCTGCATTCACACACACAGTATATATCTTGATTACAGGAAGTCCTACGCTGAGCGGAGCAATAAGAAAACATTTATCTTTGTACACTGATATAATTCTGTGTGATTTCTTGGTTTGATCAACAGGAACATCGAGATGCGCCAGCGACAGGAACTTTACGAGGCAGGTTTGCTTTCCTCTGCTCGATATGGCACTCACGATGGCACCATGGCACCTGGTGATGGACGCAAGAAACCCCGTGGAAAATGGCTAGCGCTGGAGTCCTCGGAGAGACGCTGCCAGATCTGTCAACATCTATGCTACCTGTCTATGGTGAGCGCATACTCCATACTCCATACTCCTATTCTGTACCAAACCTGCCAGTGACGGAGAACACGTTTCAGGTGAGTGTCTGGTTCCTTCTGTAATTTGTTTTCTGGCTGTGCAGGTGGTTCAGGAGACTGACAATGTGGTCTTCTGTCTGGAGTGTGCCCTGCGCTATGTGGAGAAGCATAAGACCTGCAGAGGCCTTAAGATGATGTACCGATACGATGAGGTGAGCTGCCGCTGTTTGCTTCGGCTGTGGTTCAGTTTTCTCTCCGTCCAGACGGGGGAGACATTAGCTTGGTTTACGCTGCGCAGTACATTAGTAGATTATTCTACATGAAACGTTCTTTAATGCATTTTTTTATACCTTTTCTTCTGCGTCTTCCCCATGCAGGAGCAAATCAACAGTTTGGTGAACCAGGTGTGTGGCCGGGCCTTGTTAAAGAACGGCGGTGGAGGTGGAGTCGTCGTCGTCAGCGGAGGAGGGGGGGACCCCTGTCATGGTTTAAGCCCCACCAAAGCATCGCCCGCCAAACGAGGCCCCCGGAAGCGCGCCACCGTGGAGGTGTCCCTGGCGCGCCTGTCCTCCAGCCACATCCCTAAGGCCACGGCTGTGTCCTGAGGAGGACGTTGTGACACCACCACCACCACCCTGTGTGCTGTGGCGATGGCCTACTCCACTCCTCCCCAAGCCCTCATCAGCTTGTTTTTACATTAAGCAGGATCGCTATCAATCCATCCTCCATCACCCAATATTTAAGAGATTGTTTTTGAGCTTTGAAAAACCCTCACCTGACCTCAGTCCCCCCTCCAAAAATATCCCCCCCCCCCTTAGTATGACTGTATGGCTTGTTTGTAATAATGAAAAGAGAAAAGCAAGATGTCTTTTTTGCACTAGTGTGAAAGAAGAATTTGTTTTTATCCTGAGTGATTTTAGTGTATCCCCCTTAACAACATGACAAGCATTAAGAGTAACGTTCACAGAAGACTTGATGGGCCCTGTAATAAACTTTACCTCCACCCTGCTCTAACTGAAGCGGGTTACAGTTGTTACCTTCTTCTTGCGTCAGTCTTTCCTGTCCCTGAACCCACTCAAACCCATCCCTTCTTATCACTCGTCACTCAACTGTGAACACGGGACGAATGAAAAGAGCCTTTTTTTTTCCACCTCCCTGGTTTTCTGAAATGAAAATGACGTCAAGTAGTTACCCAAAGTTTCTCTCAATCCTTTGTTTGAGGAGTTGTGAGAGTCGATTTTAAATTTGTATTGATTTTATGCGTTGATGATTGATATTTTTTTATACGGGGGTTGGCGATGCGAGGTAAAAACTTGAAAGACAGATGTTGGTTATTTGTTGCTTCGCTGTTTTTTTTTCCAAGTTCTATTTTGAATTTTAGTTTTCTTTGTTCTAGTTTTTTGCAAGACGTTTTCTGTGTATTTTTTTGTCATTGTGGATGTTTCTGTTCGGTGGTGGATGTGAGAGGGGGCAGAGATACGGCTGCTCGACCTGTGAAAGGTCACCGCTCACCTCACTTCCTAGTAGTATGGAGGGATCCCTCCTTCGCTAGCAAGTGGAAATCGTGCCTGACATTTAGCGAGGAGATCCATTTTATTGGTGCTGTTGGTTATAATTACTGTATAACAACACAATTATAAAAGCTGGAGGGTTTGTGCCTGCTATCAGCAAGCTCAAGGACCCCCCACCCCACAGGGCAGAAAGGCTTTCAGGCTTTTCTGGTTCTAGATGTGCAATCGTGTTAACATTCCATTCTTCCAGTCCTCTTGTTTCATCTGTACCAGTAAACATTAATTATTATATATTATTATTATTTTGAGTTTTTTTTTTACTTCTGTTGATGTGTTATCTCAAGTAGAGCCACTAGTCAAAGAGTGTAAAATGTGAAATATCAAATCCAAGTTTTTTTTTTCCTTCTAATGTTCTTTTGTCTTTTTGGCTTTTGCATTTTCCCTTTTCCAGATATATTATGAGTGATTTTCAGAAAGAAAAGAGTCCAATACAAACAAAACATCAGTTTTTGTACATAATCCTGTAAATTTCTTTAAATACTTGAGCCTTTTTCTGGGGTTAAGGAAGAAAGAAAGGAAGGAATAGAGAAAAGTTCCAGAGGAAAGTGCTTGATGAAGAAAAAGCCTTACATTTTCCTTTCTTCATCCATGTGAGTTTGACGCTTACAGGGTTGCTCTGGTAAACGTGTATAAAAATTTTAAGTGCTGCTTATATCACTAAGAAAGAAGAGTAGCCAATGACTGCCCCCAACCTAGTTTTGTTTGTTTAGCTTTACTTTTTTAAAGAAAAGGGAAAAAAAGATACGTTTGGAAAAAAAATGGGTTTTTACATTTTCATTACTGAAAATTCAACAAAAATGTAGTAGCTACTCATGTTGCACTGAGCTTGCCAGTTGTGACTGTCAAGGAAAATCCTATAATCCAGTTTGTTGGTTGTTGTCCCTCGCAGAAGACTGAACTGTTTTAGGACTATTTAATGAAATACCAAGTTGGGTGTTTTCAACATAAAAAGTGGTTGTCAAGTTTTTATGGCCTTACAATATATTTTATTCAGACGGGATTTTGTTTTGTTTTTCAGTTATTTTATTGTTTGTTTCTTCCATTTTCTACAGTATAAACTACTTGCTCACAGTGGGGTCTCTGGTGACTTAATTTATTAGTGCCGCATTTCGGCCTTTCCCTCCACTTGGAAAGAGTCTCATGTCGGTGATATTGACTGTTTTTTACTTTTGCAGTTTGTACTTAAGGATTAATAAAAACTTACAGACAATTCACTGTCACTTCTTTCCAGCAAACTTGTGTCTCTCTTTGTGTGCTGAACTCTTGCATGAAATCATGAAGAAAGGGTTTCAGTGGGTTCATAGCTAATTTCACATTCCTATGCAGGGAAGTAAACCTTATTAAAGGGTTTACTTCCCTGCAACATTAAACAACTGAAACATTAAAGGTCAATTTTAGCCAACATCTAGCTGTATTTAGCTATTTTAATAAGTAATGTTTTTAGCACAAATACCAAAACTTTGATTGTTTTTTTTTCTTCTCTATTAAATGGAATATTTCTTAATTAATCTATTAGTTCAACAAGTTCAGCCATTCATAGTCAGCAGGTGTAGGGTACTAGATGTTACTATGGCTACACATACATGCAAACTATTACAGGGCCTTGTAGTTTTTTTAAACATTTCAAATCTACACTCTACTGTACACTTCCTTTCCTCATGTTAGTGTTGCATTTGAAAAGTGCTCAGACGGTGTAAATCAAAAGTAAGCACAGAGGGACCCATAAACAAATCCCTCTCACATTTCATTTTGTAACTTGTTCCTAAAATGCTTAAATGAAAATTAAGGAGCGCTGGGGGAGAAACATTTATTACCAACAAGTCAGAAATTGTAGGCCGAAGAGAAAGGAAGGAGCAACGCTGTCACATTGCACAAATGTCGTCAACATTTCTGTACAAAAACCATCTGGATACAGTTAAACCTTTCTAATGTCCAGTGCATAGCCCACAGTCCAAGTCCAAGGGATTTGGTCTTTGTTCAAAAGGAAAATTTCACCCAAATACTACAGGTCAAAGGAATGGCAAGGGTAACTCCTGTGTGTGTGTGTGTGTGTGTGTGTGTGTGTGTGTGTGCGTGTGTGTGTGTGTGTGTGTAGTAAAACATGAATATTCTTGTACCTGAATCCACCAGTCTGTCAGCTATACAGTACTGTGTAGTATAACCCACTACCAGGTGCCTGCCATGTATTTTGCATGTTTAATAAAGTCAACGGCACAATTATTAAGTAATTGCTAGTTTACATTTGAAGTATATCTAATAAACCACATAAAAAAACATGCTCTGGGCATTCAGCTATTTCCAAAAGGAATAAATCAATGTGCCCCCTGCATATCATTTGTCAAGTGTCCTGTGCAAACTGTTCAGTATTTGCTGTCTTGAACACACAATTCACCCGATTTATAAAATAAAAATATAGTCATATATACTTATAACCCGCAGTATGTCTTCAAAATAAAATATGAACCTGGCAGAGCTGGTGATGGCCTCTTCGGTTTAGGTAGCACGTAGCCTGACAGGACACCTCTTCAAAGGGGCTCAAGGATTGTTTTTGGTGTATATTTCTTCATGTTCCCATCAGTAACAGGCCAATTCTGCTCTTAACATGTACAGACACAGAATGTTACAACATTATTTGAATTATGCCAAACGATTAATGTGCATGTCAGCATGTCAGGCCATGTAATGCTTTTAGAATAATAGGAACTCAAACCTATTTACTTTATTATTTTTTTTTTTAAGGCAAGGTCATGTGTCAGTTAGTGCAACATCAGTGTATTTTACTTTGTAGGTCTTTTTTCTTTAAGAATGAAGCCAATATTGTTGTGTATCTGAGTTTGGCAGCTCTGTGTGTTTGTGTCTGAATTCAGTCCAGCTCTCCTCAAACCTTCGGCCTGCTTTTCTCACAGTCTTTGTTGGCCTGGTCCTCCTGATCCACCCTTTCCACCAACACAGTATCGGGAAGCACCTCCTCTTCATCCTGGGTCACCACCACTGGGGGCCTTCTCCTCCTTCCTCCGCCTCCTGATCCCCCAACGCCAGCCCCTTCTTGCTCAGTCTCCTCCTCCTCCTCATCATCGTCCTCATCCTCCTCCCCAGCCTCAGTGTCCTGACTGGCTGATTCAGTGCAGGTGGATGAAAGGGAAGAAAGCTTGTGGCGTAGCTCAGCTTGGGTGGGAACCTGGAGACTGATCTCTGTGGTGAAGGACTCAACATCAGGACCTAAAAGAAAAAAGTCATCCGAATGACAGCATCCTTCATCAATACTTTAAAATTATAATACATGCCACAGGTTGGTAGAGTGTCTATCCAAAGGATATTCCATTATTTATTTTCATTTATTTGCTATCTCAGGACAACAGCTGCGAATAAAAGTGGTGGTCTGACTGATGTCTGGTTCTTAGAGAGCCAAAGAACTATAATTGCATCATAGAGTTTGATTAAGTTTGTTAGAATTTTGGCCAAGCTCCATCGCCTTTAGACACAAAATGCAGCGGAGATTTACTTGCATCAAATTATTTTTAGGCAGGACAAGCTGTCAGTTAGATGCTGCAGGTCGTTCACTGTAACAAGCAGTTTATCAAGCAGATGTGGACAGATGGTGCTGGTGCTTGCCATCTAAATGTTATGCCCATCAATCTTCTGAGTCACATATTCCTGCTTCAACAGACTCTTTGATATGTCTTACCTGCAGAAAGTGATTTTAAGCTCAGTAAATATTGTGTGCCTTATAGTGTTATAGTTTCTATAAATGTGGCGTTTGTGTTATGTTGTCCTGTGGGAGCGTTTGTCCACTTGCCTATGACAGGTGAAGCAGCACTATTGTCCTCTCCCCCTGAATGCAGAAACACATCCAGGGCCTCGTGGTCAGACATGTCCATCAGATCCATCTGCTCCAGCATGTCCACGTTCACCTCCATGGAGGACATGCTTCCTATTGGCTCTGGATACAACATTGAATGACAAAATGTTAGCCTCCTAACGAAACTGAAGTATTCTGAAGGCAGCAGCAAGGGGCTGAGTCCAGGAAGAGAAGCGCTTTTGTTTTTTTTTGTTTTTGTTTGTTTTGTTCTTAAAGCAGAAGCAAATTGGCGCATTCAAGCTGGATGGTATTTGAAATGAGTAAGCATGTGTGCATGGAGCATTTTTCATTACCTTTTGATCCACAGAATTACCACAGATAATGGACGGGCAGGTGTTACTATATGTAGGACGCTGGATATGAAAGCAGCAAGCCAAAGCTACAATAACAGTAAAAGATGGGTTCACTTTTTTAAGTTTTTCTTAATATTTTTATGCCTATATTTAGGTCATGAAACTATCCCTTACTGTGCAATATCCAGTATAAGATGTAGGACAAAGCACAGTGTTAGAACTGAGACCTGTGAACCCACATCACTTACTGTGATTTTGTGTGAGGGAGAGATGAAGAGGAGGAACAATGGCAGCCACTAGTACTGCCCAGTCCTTTGAAGTTGAAGAGTTCTTGAAAAATATGAATCTAACCTCTAAACAGGGAGATTTTACTTGCTCACAGCCTCCTTCACCAGCTGAAATAATGCCATTACCTCTAAAAAATGAATAATGCTAATCTCGACCCACTTTCTGTTCTGGGTCTCTCTAAAACCGCCCAAAATTCCATTTGTCTACAATGGAACGAAAAGGATCATTTGTCCAGACAATTCCATGGGTCCAGCACCCGGTTCATTGAAGTAACAAACCACACAGACTGAAAACCTAACTTAGATTAAGCATAACAGCTGTTGTAGTTGATTTTCTGTACATATTACTGACATATAAAGAGAAAAGTATTCAGTGAGGGGTCGGTGTATTACATCAAACTAAATCCCTGGAAACCTCTCTTACACACCAGCTAACAACTACTACGGTCCTGGATTCACCACCTTGCAGGGGTACAATGTCGTCTTTCCACCATCATGATGAGCTGCATGCATCACAAACAGCCAGTCAGTGCATTGTGGGCATGAAAAGAATGGAGGGTGGGGGGGTCAGAGTTGTGAGCACAAGAGAAGGAGATGATTGGTCGGTGCACAGCAGTGAGAAAAAATGCCATTGGCTACCGTACCTCAAAAAAATGAGGAGAGCAGAAGAGGGCAGCACAAGAAGGGAGAACAGAGTAAAAGAGTGAAGAAAAGGAGAAAGAAGCGGAATATTATTTCCCCTGGAGACTGCCTCAGAAGTCCCCCTTCCCTCAAAATAGAAACACACACACACACACACACACACACACACAGACACACACACACACTCACTGTAGACACACACTGAAATGCCTCAACTATGCAGATTCATCTGAATTTCCACAAATGTATTTTGCACACATACCAAATGATAATACACAAATTGAGATGTTGTATATTAGACTTACACACACACACACACATACATTTTTGCTTTCTCTCTCGCTTCCTGTGGAGACAGTAGTGGTGTTTTCAGTGACACAACTTAGAGGAACTAGAGTCTAATGCTCGCTAACGACGTCTCACTACGCAGCTTCTTCCTCATGTGCATTTCCATATCTCACCTGTCAGCTATGCAATTACCACCACACAGCAGCTTTTCAGCTCTACAGAAGAATGCCATTCGGTTTTCAGTCCTTAACGGAGATCTGTATCCAGCTTGTAAACATAAATAAACAAACGTATGCACGTACATGGATAAAACACTGTCAACAAAACTGTGACTTTGTTGTAGAAATCTTAGTCCAGAAAGGGTTCAGATCATTTCCATGCGACTGATTCTAACGTGTTCTTCTTTTAGATTCACTGTGACCTTCCAAAGAAATGCGCCTAATGAAAAGAGCTGTTTTTGCCTCCAGTAAGGTTGCGAAGACTGTGTGTGTGTGTGTGTGTGTGTGTGTGTGTGAGAGAGAGAGTTCTGTTTGAAACCCGTTAAGACTTGAAACCCTTTTGATGGCTCAGTGGCTTATGACAAACAAAGTCCTTTTTTTTCTTGACAGGCTCCTTTCAGTCCATAGTCTCTCTCCCCTCCCTCTCAGTGTCTCCAGCTGTACAGTATCTCTGCTGCTCTCCGGCATCACCCTGCTGTAGCTGCTAAACATATAGGTAATAGATAATGAGAAATGTGGAAGAATAAAGAGTCACATAGTGTTGTGTGTTATTCAGCGGCCAACGTTGGAGCCTCCTCATATATGTGTTTCACCAGAATAATGATATGTATGTGTAACTGTATACAAAAACTCTTATAGCGATTATGACGGGTTGATTAAAATTCTCCTCTTGTGGATTTTCGCCTAGCAGCCAACATGGGTGTCATCTGTGCAGTGAATCACATCATTTGAAGTGTGAAGTCTCTCCACTGTCTTTTTACCATGAATGACGAGGCTGCACACAATTCTGACGTTTGACAATGAGCTGAGAATATTTCATTCACTGGACCTCTGTCATTTGTGTCACAGAGATTCATTATAGAACACGGCATTGATAAAAGTCCACTCTGAGTGACAGTCAAACGATAAGTCTCTCATATTCTTCTTTTTCGAATCCTTAAGTCTCTTCCCTTTTGCTCCATCTTCCTCCTTCCTTATTGCTTTACACTCCTCTCCAATAAACCATTTCCAGGGAATCAAGTGAAAGGGATAGATGAGAAAAAGGAGAAGAAGCATCACATAAGAAATGCTGGGTTAGTACAGTCTACTTGATCTATCTCTCATTCCGTCCCTCATTTTAGCACATTCTTTGGTTATTTTAGCACAGGTTTTTTGGGAGTACTACACAAGTACAAGGTGCAAAGAGACTGCATTTATGTGGCACAGTAGCAGCTACTACACCGAAGCTAATATGGCTCAATCTTGTGATGTGCATTTTCACTTCATGGTATCTCAACTGGATTTTCTTTCCATTTACTTCAGTTTAAAATGTATCATTGAGTTATTGACACAAGTACATACACCTCATGTACTCATGACCACAAGAAATTCATATTTAATTTGTTTGAATATTATGAATTTGCTATGCATTTTGAACAACATCTGACCACTCTGCTCCTCCTCACCTCTCCTCTCAGTGATCTGTAGGTAGCCAGTAGACAGGTACTGCTCCATGTCTTGCTGGAAGGCCTCTTCAAAGAACTTCTGCCTCTCTTTCAATTTGACCTGAGGGGTTGGAGCCCCTCCCTGTTCTGCCCCAGAGACTCTCTGTGGGTGCTCTGAGTCCAGCTCCACTAGAAACACAAGAGAAGAAATGTGTTAAAAGAGAAACGACGAAATGTAGCAGCAACTGTAGATAATCTTTATTTGTATAGCGCCAAATCATAACTAAGGTTATCTCAAGGCACTTTACATAGCACAGTTTATGACCTTGCAACATATAAGTATATATACAGAATTATATAAAAAACCCAACAGTCCCACAGAACCAGGCTCAGGGTGGGCGGTCATCTGCCTCGACCGGTTGGGGTTAGAGGACCGAAGAGAGAGACTGGTTATTTACTGCTTTAAGTGCAGAGAAAGATTTTAAACTCCATTCTAGACTTTACAGGGTGCCAGTGGAGAAACCACAGTCAAAGCTCTGACTGCAGCATTCTGGATTAACTGCAGGCTTTAAGTCTTGACTCAATTAAGGAGTTAAGAGTGGTCCAAGCACAAAACCCTGTGGGACCCCATAAATAATATTTTCTAAACATTTACTCAAACAAATTTACAAAGACAGCCTAAAAAAAACCTAGAACAGGCCCTGGTAGCATGTCAAGCTCAGGGCGCTTTATTCTTTTTGAAATATAAAGATCAGATGAATCAGTTTCTGTTTTGTCACTAACATGATGTGTCATTAAATGGCCTTTTATTTTCCTTTAACATATATTTTGCATTTACCAATAGCATACAAAAATATTGGCTAAACAGTGACTGTGTGATGTGACTGGCCTTGACGGGGCATTCTGATTGGTCACTGCTGCAGCCTGAAGTGCTGGACAGGCTGTCGCCTCAGTTTTCTCATTTCCCTCTGATAGACAACAACATTATATAAGACCACTCACTGACACTATCTGCTGTGGCAAGAGCAAAGCCACTTTAAGGTCTGACCCCTGTCGTGGATTGAGCTAATTAACAGTATTTCATTTAACCACAGCACTCCTCGAGAGCTGCACTCTGTTCATGATTGATATGTAATAAACTCAGGCAGGAGTAAATATGGTGCTAACTGAGTAGCAATGCACTAGCTCGTCCTAATCTGACGTTATCCTGTAGAATACCGTGAGCAAACTGGGAATTCAGAAGCAGCAAAGCAGCCACAGATCTTGATGATGCTTCTACGATGCTTCATTTTTAGGAGGTATGGCATTCACGTCCCAGGATGTACTATGACACTCTGCACTGTTCTCCGTCTCTCCTTCATGTACACCAGCCCCAACCCCCTAAGATCAATACGCTGCGTGAGAAGACAGACCAGAACTCTGATAAAATAAGCAGGGCCCTAAAGGGTTTGACAGCGGACGGACACACACATACACACAAAGAAGGCAACAATGAGGTGAGGCCCACCGAAGCTCACCCCAGATCATCCCACCAACAGTCCCGGAAAAGAAAAGATGCCTCTGTCATTCCTCACTCACTCGAACTGATCTCCTTTATCTGCCCACTCTCTCTTTCTCTCCATCATCATCATTCTTTCTTTCCCCGTTACTCAGTCCTTCCCTTGCTGTTGGCGATTTGGTGTGTGTGTGTGTGTGTGTGGATGTCTCTGTTAGATTATGGGCCTCAGGGAAGCTTTGTTCAAATTGTAAAGCATTGTGTGGGGTTATTAACGGGGGAAGGAGAAGGAGTAAGGGAGAAAGAGGGCAGAGTGCTTGGTTATAATTAGGGATTGTGGACAGACAGCACTGATACAGCTACATCCTGTCTTTTTATCTACTCGTCTCTAATCTAATTCACAGTCCATTATTAGCCCGTGTGTATATTTAGACTCTCTATGTACCTTCTGAATGTGTGCGCCCATCTGTCTGTCTCCACACTTTTGAGTGCGGCCAAGAAAGTCACATGCTTCCCAAATGGTTCAATTTTTAAAGATAAAAAATAAAGTTATTGAAAGTTTTAGAAACTAAAATTGGAAAATTAGAATGCTTCTTAAGCAAAGCCACTGAAAGACAAAAGGGGTAATTAATCAGTCAGTATTCTCCTCATACATTTTCTGCTTAATAATGAACCTTTCTTATCTTTCCAGACGTCTTCAGTACATAAATCCACCTGTATTATACATTTCTCTTCTCATTTCGTCTTTTTTTACTAATTCATCCTTCTTTCCACTTCCTTCACTTGATCTTTTCTTTATCATCATGCACCAGACACCCACATCCTGCAACCCGTGACTATTTTTAGCTCTTGCTCATATTTAGGATTAAGTTTGTGCTGATGACTTCAGTGTGCCAGCATAATAAGTCATTAAGTCCGAGTTCTGCTTCCTACAGCTTTATAAACTCCCCTATAGATTTATGTACAGGCAAATGCAGAACCTACACCCCAACAACAGCAGTGCTCACATATCCTCGTATCGCATCATGCGTGTGCGTAACGGAGAATATATGCTCACACAGACACATGCTGATGATTCATAGCAGCTACAGCAATTGTATTATGTTAGTCACAGCAGATGATGTCAAATGAAATAACATCATTTTATTCAATCACAAGGGTAAATGATTTTCAGTGGCAGTACAGAGCAGCTGCTACAGCCACCTCTAAAAAAAAAAGAGGAAGAAGAACAATAAAAAGTATTCTTAAGGAAAACCTTCCTAATGAGAACAAACAAAATACATGCAGGAATTATCATTCACAGCAAAAAACTAAAACTTTACAAGCATAACATCATGTTTAACTTCTGTTGTACTTGCTGTGTCTGTTCCAGCCACTGTCCCGTGGTATTTCGTGATACCTCAGAAGCTCTGCAGGTGACAACACGTACGTACACAAAGTATCGGCTGCTCTCCTCCTCACCTCTACAGCACGTGATCCCAAAACAAAATCCCGCTCTGCTTTGCTTATTTGGGCAGATAGATCAGTAAAGGTAAAGTAAAGGTTTTGGAAGTAAATCAGATTACTCTTATACTCATTTATCAGCAGTAAAGAAAAAGGTCTGTTGTTGCGCTCTGAAAATGCAGGAAGCAGAAACCACAGGAACAGGGCTGGGGCTGGCGTATGTGTGTCAGTATGCGTCTGTTGTGTGTTTGCTTGTTAACGTGTATGTGTGGGTGATCATGCACCTGCAAGCACATTTTTCATCCAGACATAATATACTAGCACAGAACCAATCACTGAACGTCCATGATATCATAATCTAATTTGTGCTTTCATGAGTTTGACTTGTGGGAAGCAGAACTGTGAATGATCTTTCACATAGCATTCAAACGTGTGTCTATATATAGAAGCACAGAGACCAAACCTATGAGGAGTGTCTACAGCTGAATAGTAGAGAGGAAACATGCCACTGAAGGCAATTCAAATCTATAGTTTTGACTAAATCAATGCTTAGCTCACAGATTGAAAATGTAAAGTGTTCCTCATACAAGCTCGGTCACCACGTCTTTTGAAGAGGCTATGCTAATTTGGGACTTGCAACAGGAACTCATTTTATTTCAAGGACATTTGAGGCTCCTTTGCAAAAGGAAGCACTAATCTTAATTAGGGCTCTTTCAGAATTAGGTATTAGAGAACATTGCATTTGGGGCATTGGCAGATGTCATTTAAGTGACTAAATAGCAAGTAACACTAACAGACGCCTTCTCAGATGGAAATATATCTTTTTAGAAGTCATCAACGGCCAATTCATGTTCACTACTTTGTAGTGTACTTCACACACAGTACCAGGTGCTGTAATAGGCTGTGTGAGTAGATAGTTTATGTTTGAAGCCTTGATGGACAAATGAATGGATGGACGAAAGCAACGGTAAACTTGCTGGTCAGTTTATTTTAATGGCTGCCAAGGCTCTGGGACTAGATCCAGTGCCTGTGTGTGCAGGCTTAAATGGCCCGTGGAGGCCGTTGGTATATGTGGGACAGAAAGACGGAGCAGTGCACAAGAAGACAGAGTGGGGGGGCTTATAGCTTTAGATTTGTCAACAAAAACCGTGGCATTGTTAAGCAGGGATGAAACTAATACCAACCATCATTCCTCGTGAGCACAAATGATCTTTTCTTTGTTCATTTTGATTAATGCTCCAACAATACATCCATGATCTCAATATAGCTGTTTCACACATTTCACATCACACTGACTCCCCAAACATTCAGCGCCTGATTTAACCCCCCCCCCCCCCACCCCTTGTTCTCCCCCTCACTTTAAATTAGCTGTCTGATCTCAGACGGATTTGTTTCCGTTTGCTTTTAAAGGCCCAATATTTCATTCTGAGACAGCAGTGCATAGGCTGAACACCAAGAGGCGGGCTTGACAGCGCAGACAGCCACAGCTTCTTCTTCTTCTTAAGCCCTGCTCACTCAGCCGTGGTATTTTTAGATTCTGTCTGCCTCGCTATATCTCTCAAGGGCTGAGGTTTCCGCCAAAGGCAGCCCCCGTGTTGTAAATACGACACAATCGCTTCTCTGTCTCTCTCTCTCTCTCTCTCTTACACACATACACACATCCCAATTACTTGCATATTAAGTGACAATATACAAGATGCAGAAATGCAATCCAGGGATACTGAATGAACTCCTTTGTGCAAACATGCAACACAAGCATGCACAGGCGATCAAGCACATTACACAGAGAAAAACAAAGAACTGTCATTGTTGCGGTTGAAGTGTAACATCACTGTGTAGTCTCTAGGAGGAACCGTTTGGCCATTTATCTGCATCCCCGAGTATTTCCTTGCAATGATTATTAACTTAGAGTCACATTGACAAAGTGAAGATTTGATTGATTTGGAATCAAATGTGATTGTGAGTGTGTAGTTAATTAGCAGTTGTAAAAGTATTACTGTTGCTTTGGAGTGTTTAGGCTGAAACATCCAATGCATTATATGTAAAGGTCTGTGTTGCTGAGGCTACAGCGTGGGCTGCACTGTGCTCGTTGCAGTGTGGGAGTTAACCACACACTTCACGTTACTTTCATATTTTCTTTGACTGTACAACTAAAGTCGTTTACTATAAAATACCTGGAATGTAGTTTTTTTTTACTGTGATATTGTTAAATATTTGATAGGTCCTCACACTTTCTGACTGCATATGTAAATGTTTTGTCATCTTCAGTCAATAACCATTATCTAATTTGAGTGGGAGTCAACACACTACATTTCCTAACTACAAATGTAACTAGGCAACTACACACCAACGTGCAAGTCAGAGCTCTGTAGGATGCCTTACAGATTCACGCTCATTCAGTGTGAACACCAACAAATCATAGACGATTTTAAACAT
This sequence comes from Microctenopoma stevenorrisi, assembly GCA_032270685.1. Classification (NCBI taxonomy): domain Eukaryota; kingdom Metazoa; phylum Chordata; class Actinopteri; order Anabantiformes; family Anabantidae; genus Microctenopoma; species Microctenopoma stevenorrisi. Next base: position 7,818,699 of record JAUMTR010000003.1, read on the forward strand.
TTTCATACAACATAGAACAATAAACATGTTAAAAGATGCCATTCAGCTTCTGAGATCCCATAAAGAAGGGACCAGCCCATTGCACAGCCCTTCATCAGTGATCTGATAAATAGCTTGTGACATTTATATACTTAATGTATCACAGCAATAAATAATCACTGTTATTTGGTTTAATGTGTAAGTGAGTTTAGTTTAGGCTGAAATATACCTATTGTCTGACTACACAGAGCGCACGTTTGTAGACTCACACAACAGTTCCATTATCTTACTTGGCTGCCCCTTAACCTACATTTACGCGCACATTTCGTATTATAGCTGGAAGCTTCTCCGTTATTGTTGAGCTGTGCAAGTAGGAAATGAGGTTGCTAAATAAAGGCAAAGGCTGGTGATGGCATGGGCCCAAGAAAGAGACTACATTGGATGTTTCTCTTGCAACAGCAGAAAAGAAGAGTAGCACTCTGCAATGAGAAGGTAAGCGTAAGGTATTCTTTCAAAGCCGAGAACAGGTGTAAACGTCACATAAGATAACAGTATGTTTTTATTTGTTGGTGGTGGACCAAAATGACAGCAAGTGGCCAACTGTAGTTAGTTATGTTTTTTTCATAATGTTGTTTATGATCTCTATCTTTATAATCTTTCAAATATAGCTACAGAAACTCCACACGTCATCATCACTAGAAACACCGCCATACTGTGACAACAGATGTAACGTTAATTCCCTCCCTTCAAAAGGGCTTTAACTCCTTCCAGGCGAACCATCCTGATTAAATTCACTATATTAAAACAACCATGTTGCACATATGTCAAAACACCTGCTTGAGATTTTTACACTGGTTTATCAAGACACCTTGCCTGTCAGCTAATCAATCATTTATCCTGTTTGCCAAATGAAAAAACAACAACTACATACCGAGTGTCTAACTATTCTGGCTCTCGCTCCAACGTGCAGACTAATGAAACATTGTTTAAAGAGAACCTGTGCGGGTCTGATATGCAAGGGGGCGTATCCACGATACGTTCTTAGCTGAGACTATGGAACATTAATGTACAAGCAGACTCAAAACCTGTGGCAATTCTATTTTGTAATGAAAGGCTTTAATGCACTCACCGTTTGCTCTGTCTGCACTGGCTCTTTGCTATGCTTGTGTAACCCCACAGTACATCACTGTCTTTCATTTGACTTTTATAAATCTAGTGCTGCACTACATGTAACCATTCACAGCTGACTGGGTTTTTCGTTTTCAGGGAATACTAACAAGGTGATGTGCCAAGACCTCAAACCTGATCTAATAACTGTGTGCATAGTGTGAGTTGCAGCCTTTAGTTATTATTTATCAGATGCTGTATTTTGCTCTTCTTGTGTCAATGCAGAAGTGAGGGAGGCAAGTTTCCACAGCGCTGGAAGCTTAGATGCGTCACCGCCCATGCCTGTGTCTCCTGTATCTCCGTCCTCGCTCTCCTCTTCTTAGAAAATTGACATAAATAAATAATATTATGAACTGGTCATTGTAGAGCGATGTCTTCACTAAGGACTTGCCGTGGGTTTTGCAGAGATAACGCTGTGTTTGTGGCTGTTTGAAGAGAAGAGATCTCTGCATAATGCATTAAAGGCTGTGTGAACATTCTAGAAATCTAAAATATTCAAACACTTTTATCTCCAAAAACAAGTGTCTCAGATACAGCCATGTGCATATTAGTCAGGACTATGTACAATTAATGTATATGAATGCCCTCATTTGCACACATTGCATTCACTTAACATTAATCTTTATTAAATCCTGAATGCAGTGTCACATTTATTTATACTGTGAAGAGTGTGTGTGCTCTTTCATTTTTAGGACTGTTTTTGCTGTACATTTGGATCTCTGGGGCATTGGAGCGGATTTAACTGCCTTTCCTGTGGCGAGGATCAGATTGGCCAGATTTCCAAATTTAGAGGCTAATGCACAGTCGTTACTATGTAACCCATCGTTAAACAAGACATTACCCTTATCTGCGTGACTAAAGCTCACTTTAAGGCAATTCAAGCAATTAACCTGTTAGAAAATGCCTCTTATCCTTATGTTTTCTTCCTCTACTTCCTTCACCTCCTTATTTAGCCCCCATTACCCTCTACACAGATTTTGGTGATCTCTTTGGGGGCAGCTGAGTTTTATTATCTGCTTCCAGCACTACAGCTCGACTGTACTGTACGTGCATATTGTTAAGGCCTTTGTGAATATAACAATTTGTATCATATAACTGCACCACAGCTTGATTTGTCAGGTGCTTAGAGTCCATTGCTTGAACACTGATTTATTTGGCAGCCCGGTGAGTCTTTTTCTACCGTATTTATCTCTGGAGGAGAAGAGTGTGGGAAATGTAATTTTTCATTATTCATTAAGACACATTTAATCCTTGTTTGAAAGGATGGGTTTAGTTTAATTTGAATGGCAAATGAAGCAGGACTGGAACTGCAAAATTTTGATTAGCTCAGGAATTCAATTTCCACATATTAAGTAACAGCATTTATCACCCATGTCATAAACACTAGTTACACTGCATCTTCAGGACAAACGTGTAAAAAAGAGACAACCATGACCTGGATGACTAAGAACCTTCACAGATAAAAGTGTATGGTATTTTCAGTATCCTTACAACAATCGCCAAATGTAGCCTGATGCAGTTTATTAAACCAGAATCTGTGGACATGGGGAGTTCACGTGGGTAGTACATTTTGTTGAGCAGATTGCACAAGGTGGGCAGTTTGACAGGCTTGTGAAGCGTGTGAAAAGATGCAGATCTCCCCTGTCCTGCTCTCTCTCTCTCTCTCTCTCAGATCAATGGGTCCTTTGGTTGACAGTGTACGTGTCAGGCGCTGTTAGACAAAACAACCTATTCACTCTCTGTAGCGCTGTCTTTTCCTTTTCTTTTTCTGTGGTTAACTTCCAAAACAACAATGTGGAGAGGTGCTGTTGAATCTTCCAGACTCGGACTCCTTGACCGGCTGGCGCTCCATCCAGGGTGTACCCCGCCTCTTGCCCGAAGACAGCTGGGATAGGCTCCAGCACCCCCCCACGCCCCGACTGAACAGCAGTGAAAAGATGTTTGCTACGTAAGGTTTTTCAGTGATGCTCACCCTTCAGGGCAGCAATTTTCAAATGTTCTGCTTTAATTATCCCGTTTTGGAGCATTGTTGTTATTATAATTCATACTTGAAGTGCTGGGTAAAGCCAGTTTTGACTGAAAATCCACTTTAGTTACCTCAGATTGAAAAAGTTCTGTGGATGCAGAACAAAACGTCTCTATCCCAAGAAAGAAGTCCAGTTGCCGTGACCAAACCTTCTGACAACTTCAACTGGTTGACTGAGAATCTTCACAGACATACTTTGAAAACATACAGAAAACAAATGTATATGCACTTCACTGTAGACTATGTAGGGCTATAGGTGAAGCACAGAATAATTTAGGGTCCTATGCTAGTGATAGCTAAAGTTGCATATATCAGCTTTAAGTTAAATTTTACCATCCACAATTCACATGCAATTTATCCTATCATGTTAGTTTCATGCAGATATATTCATTTGGTCATACGATATGAAGTGAGAACATATTTGTACAGATATTTGATATGTGAAACACCAGCTTGTATTTGTTTACTGTAAATCCATCTCACACTAGAAAATGGTTCCACTTCATCATCAGTCTACGTCGAACTGATGCAGATTCCAAGTGAATATTTCTGTCAAACACAATACATACGACCTTTTCTCTGACCTGAATGTAATGCTTAATGTAAATGTTAAGCCTGCAAATGCATGGACTAGATGTGATTCACACCCTTTTTCTCCTCTGCTACTAACCTCTCTAAGCATCTGACCTCTGCTGGTGTAAACTTGTTTCTTGCAGTCTTTTGACATACACATGGACTGTATGCCCGAGCATACACATTTTAAAAAGGCCAGATGCCTTGCAGCAATGGAAATGTTTTGAGGTAAATGTAAGCTGGCAGTGGGAAGGAAAAATGTAAAATATATTCACATTTGTTCACATTCCCCTCCATTGCCTCTGCTTAAGGCTCCGCGACTCACAATATTTAGATTTTGAACCCATTCACTTCAGAACAAAACAGCCACGCAGACATGGCTACACATCCCAGAGCTGAAAGACACGAGTGCAGCTGCTCACTCTGTGCCTGTGCAGCAACAATCCAGTTCTCTGAAACGTAGCAAAGGGTGGTTGAATAGAGCTCTATTACAGAGCAGTTTTGGTTAAACAAGGATGAATATCTCGGATCATCTGAAAGCACGAAGCGCTAAGATGCTCCCTAAGATTCAGGATGTGGCTGTCATCATAATGTTTCATATTATGTAACTAATGTGCAGCACTAAGCCTTGTGTTAGCATTTAACTGAGTTGTACTAAATACTAGAGCATTTCTCACCATTTGCATTACTGAATTCTGTGGTTCACAGTCTTAACAAAGTCATTCAAATAACCTCTAAAGTATGTCACAGGCATAGAAGGACAGATTAGTTTTCCTTTGCAGTTGCTGTGGTCTTGTGGGACCCAGGTCATTGCTGTCTTCCTTCCTTGCCTTTACTATGTATTTTCTAAGGCCAAATCATTTCTTTTCCAGATGCTTGAATTGCGTTAGAGCTGAAATGCTCTATTTGCCACCTTAAATCTGGCCTTAAGCTCTTTCTATGATACAGTGTGCTATAGATTGTGTAGACAGTGTGATATAGGTTAAATTTGAATTCCCTGCAGTGCATTCACTGAAAAATTAGCATCTCCAGGACCTGAGCAGCAGCAACAATTTAAGATGAGGCCAGATCTAAAATGTTTAACCACCCATGTGTTTAAAAGGAACATGTTTAAAGTAATAATTTGCTGTATATAATAATATTAGCATATTAACACCTTTTTAGGGAACATTGCATTTGCCGTGAAATGATAAATAACCTAAACATGCACAGTGAATCTACTAGGCTCACGCCACACTTGTGACCTTCACCCCTCTCACATCTAATTGGTATATTCCTAATCCCACTGTACAGGCTTCTGCTGTGAATGGTCAGACTGCTCGCTGACACCTCTGGTTGGCTGCTGGGCTTAGTCGTGACTGTGTATCTGTGTGTGTGTGTGTAAATAACACTGGGAATTTAGTGAACATTAGTCATTTAAATTGAAGTAAAATTTCAATCGAGAGCAAAACAGAATGAGTTAAAAACTGAATGTTGTCATAACAAACTTTACACCGCGGAGGATTGTGAAGTGAAGTCAAGCAGGGACGTTATGTCACAAACGGAGGTTGCCATGGCAAAGTGCTGTTCTCCACTTGCATTATTGAGAGTATTTAGATGCACTAGATTCTGCACTTTCAATTTTAGCGACATTTTATTGAACAGATGATATAAGTAGGCCTATAAGCGAAAATGAAAGGGCACATGTTCCCCAACAAAACTGTCTGTCTGGGGGAACGTGCAGAGAGTTTGTTCTTCTCATCAGCACTCACGTCTTGTGCTAAATAAAGTATTTCAAGAGTGTGTTTTTGTTAAACCCTGGCAGAGATATCAAACGCTATCGGCAACATCTCTTTGTTTCGCCGAGCTTCAGTGTTCCTCACTTGTCACCGCATATTTCTCAAATGTTCTCATCATCCCTCTTGTGTTGTTCTTTCCCCCTCTGTCCCTTATACGTATTTATGCGCAGTCATAGTTTGCACTCCTGTTAGCCCCAGCGTGAATTGTTAAAAAGCTAATGTTGTTAAAGAGCAGTGGCTCACGTGCATGTACACACGTTTGCACGAAGCATAGGAGAAGCCTTGGGACGCGAAACTATGCTACTGATATGTATGTGCATCTGAAAAGGGACTTGCAACAGTTTCCTTCACGTGCTTCAGTGGTGCTGCAATCTTTTATGAAACATTTACTATAGTCAGGTGGAGGTGGAGTGGTGTATGTTTTCCTTGCTCAAGAAAGGTGTTGTTCAATTCACACCTTGGGATGAAACACTTGATCAGTGGCCCAGTGACGAATGCTGTATTGTCAATCCATCTGTTGTTATGTTGTTACGCTCGCTGCTAGGTAGGCCACACACAGTCACCTGGCGCACAGCAGGAAACCCCCCCCACCAACCTGTCTGTCTGTTTCCATTCGTTGTGTGTTGCATTGATACACCATACACACATTTGTAGAGTACAAAGCAAAAAGAAAAGAGAAAACATTGATATCCTCACGTATGTAGATATTCACTCACTCAAGCAAACACATATCTGTTCTATGACTCCAGTCCAACTGAAATTCAAGGGTTCATTGGTCCCTACCTGAATTGAGTGATATACCTTTTTGGCGGGGTTTGGGGTTGGAGGACAGAAGAAGAGCAAAAGTGTTGGAAGGAAAGCTACTGGAACAGTAACAGAAACACGCGGAGGCAGGTTCAGTAGGTAAAAAGCCAAGCTCACTATACAGTTCATAAATAAAACTACAGACAGATATGCAACAACAAGGTGACAAGGACAAATGCACATCGCTTTGTACATGCTAAACCTGTCATAAGAACTCAGTATAAACTCTGCAAGTAACCCCCCCTCTGTCTGTGTGTAAATACTGTCTGTTCAACCATGGACCTCATTAGAGCGACTCTACGGCTGTCTGACCACACTATTACTTTTCTCTCTATCTTCTTTCTTTCCATTTGCCACAAGAGTGGGTAGAGAAGACAGAACACAGCGCTAACCCACCTGCTGAGGTACACCACACTGGGAGGGGAAATGCAATTTCTAAACCATCTGTGACAAGGATTCGAGGGAAAAACACTGATTCCACTCACTTCTTTTGACTAGAAAATAGATTTTGCATTTTGCATTACATTGTGTGCACATGCATTTGTGTGTGTGTGTGTGATTTTGTATGTAATATATTTAGTAACACACCCTGTCATCTTGGTCCTCTAGTTTTTCTCCATCCCTGGGCACATGTATGGTAAGTGGGTGTTGGAAATCATTTGACAGCTTAAATTTAGATTCATCCCGCTCACTCTTTCTGTGGCACACGTAACAGGGGCACGCCCTTAACACAAAACAACTGCCATAACTCAGTGCGTTAAATTATACACTAGTCACTATTGTCCTCTTAATTACAATCATTATGTTCCTCGTGGATCTGTCCAACTATTTATTCTGTTGTCATGCTGCACAGCTTAGTGTATAATTTCTCACCATCATGAGCTCATTTGGAGCTGGGAGACTGAAAAAGGGGGCAACACGGACACAACATTAATGAACATTATGTAATATATTTACTACATAAAATGATAAAATGAACATCACATGTCATCGGAGATTAAAAACACGATAAGTGGAAATACAACAGCGCTACATCCTGTAAACTCCTGTTGGTTTGTTGCCAAGACAGAAGGACACGTTTTAGTTTGTGTGATCCTTCCCACTGTACATTTACCCAGTAACATCTGGAAACAACACGAAACCACTTAGAGCCCAGATGGATTTAAAGACAGAACTACATTAAAAGTCAAAAGTATCGAGCTTTAGCTGCGGTTAGCTAACTTTAATTTATCACAGCTATTAGTAAAAAATATTTTGAGTAATGAAATTACATGCCTGCTGTGCCTAGTTACAGTTGCTAAGCTGTGTCTGGACAGTTGCTGTGTGGGGGCAGGAATTAGACAACGATCATTTCCAATACTTGCATTCTGTGTGAAATGAGCCTCATGTCTCTGCCTTGAGATTGTATGCAACTGCTTCTCTGTGACTGTATAGTTTCCTGTCTTACTCATTATCTCTGATGTGCTTTTTAGCTTGGCTCTGTCTTTTTAATTCCTCCTCCTTATTCATAGTCTCTCTCTATCTTACTCTTTTCACTCTCATTGTCTTCTTTTCTCCCACTCTACTTCATCCTCCACCTGTGACCTTTGTCTCCTCATCACCCTCTGCTGTTCATTGTTCATCTCACCTCTTAATTCTGGGCCCTATGTGACCCCTTTCTCTTTTATTTTCTATCCAATCATCTCCTCTACCTCCTCTCTCCCTGTTTGACATCTTTGTAATTCCTGTTCCCTTGTCTGCTATTGTTCTGTGACCTGTGGCAGTCACACAATTAATTCCAGTAGCACCTTTGCTGTTAGGCTGTTACTTCAAATCTAAGCGAGCCCAGGAGATAATAGCGCAAAGACTGTAGGGAAAGCCGAGCAGTGGTACAACTGTTTAAACACTGAGTATAAAGAGACCCTGGCAACCAATAAACATAGAGTGAGACAAAATGTGTAAATGATGTCTGACATACTAGTGTCCATGAAGAAGTGAGTAATATGAAATACTTAGCATTATCACAGTACAGTGAAACTGTTCCTTGTCTCATCTCTGGTACATGGACTGGATTTTCACATAGTTCACAGATCTAATTACTTAATGTAACTTGCAGCAAGTGGGTCAGTCAAGGGTAAAATGTGATTATTATGTCTTATGATAACAAAGCTGTGTTGCGTTCTTGATTACATGCTTCGTTAATACATATCCTTTCATCTGTTTATCAAAATCCATCCATAAAGACAATTAATACCATCATTCCCAGTCCTAATCTTCTTCAGTGGCTTCAAAGCGAGCGTGACCTCCTAGAATATGAACAGACAAATTAAAGACACGTCTGCCTGTTTACAGAGCCTCTGTTTTTACATGCAAAGTGAGTAATGTTTAAATAGACTAATTAGCAAGCTAATTGCATTTTAGTTATGGGAAATGAAGGTGCATAAATACATGTCTACAAGAACTGATGAAAATAAGTAGTAAGAAAGTATACACTCACTCCTATGACAGTGGATAAAAATCACTGCATTCAAATATGTTCACTCTCAGCAGTATATTTTACTTATTTATGCTGGAAAGCTTGTCTTATTTTAGAAAAACTAAATCTGTGGCAGCATGAAAAGTTGAGCTTTCCAATGGCTTTACTGTAGATAGCTACCGTACCATATTTGAATAGTCCAGACCCCACTCATTAAAGCAGTACAAAGGACTAATCCCATCTGCAGAGCTTTGATTTACATGCAATTAAAGTTTCCCGTGAACGTAGATAAACCAGACAAGGGAAGAGCAGCGAATAGGAAAAGAAGGCAGAGGATGAGTGCTAAGGGATACAGTGGACATATTAAGGAAAAGATGAGACAGCTATAAGGTAACCCATATGTTTAGTTACCAGGTGCAAAAACACAAAAGAGGTGGGGACAGAAAGGAGGAAGCAAGGGGAGAGTAGATGGGGAGAAGAGCTAAGGGGAAGAGCTAAGACGAAAGGCTAGGCAAGCCATCATTTGGCAGGAGAAGTGATGACACAGCACATCCATCTCAGTGGCAGGTGCCTGCTGTTGCTCCTTTACAGAGGACACAAGCTAACGCAGAGAGACAGAGCTCTGCACCAGCATTACACTTTGATAATAACAGAGTGAGTCACGCTGCAGGAACAAAGATTATTAGCTGATTGTCTTATCTAAAAATATTACTGCTATAAAAAAAGGTCTTTAAACACAAATCCACAAATAGTCCATAAATATGCCCTATTTTTGTCCTCATCAGTGTAGCATTATGTAATAATAATGATGTCTCTTGTTTAAATCATTAAATAAGCAGAGCAAACATGTTATCTGATGATTCAATTCTAGCTAATTGTTTGGGTATGTTCCTTTGATAGCTACAATAAAGGATTACTCACAACTCAGAAAATGGCATCTGATCTTCCTCAGTTTAATCTGATAGTTCTGTCCTCATTCAACAGTCAAGCAATCTCTAATTTTCATCTTTCCTTTTAAAAAAGCTTTTATATAGCTGAGATGATTGACTTATTCTTGTGATGCTCCATTTCACTTATGTAATATTACGGTTAGCAAATCAGTAACCATAACCTGAAGCCACTTGTTATTTCCATTGAAACGCACTTCTCTGTTGTAAGGCAATGTGATGGATTTATCTTGACAAGGAACAAACTACTACAAAGGAAAGAGAGAAGAAGAGAGTGAGAGGGGAGCTACACAACAATAAGATAGCATATAACTCAAATGACTGAATGCATAGTGATGTAATTACACAAACCACAGCCATAAACACACAATAGGTATGTACTGTGAGTGGGTGCGAATGTGTGCAATCATTAACACATCACCCAGACACACACAAAAGGTTTCCAGGCGAGTTATATGGAAGGTTGAGTAGTAAATAACATCCTGAAAATAATGGGGGAGAAGGGGAAATAAAAGCGAGAAAGGGGGATGGTGCAATAATAATGAAAGCAATAAAAGGAGACCCATTTTCCTAAATGTGATCTGTGCCTCAATCAAGGCAATGTGCATGTGTGTCTGTGTGTGTGTGTAAGACAAAGATTTTCTGTGTTTATTTTCCCACTGAGCTCTCGGATGAGTCAACGTGAGTCACACGATCTTATCAATCACACACTTACAGTGCCGTGATCCTTTGGTTTTGTGTATGTGTGCACAATGCTTGAGGCCAGAACAAATTCAAACATCAAAATTGCAAAGTGGTCCTACACATTTTCACCCACTAAATAACTTCAGCTCCATCCCTATAGTGTAATCCTAGCTTGGCAGCCAGTGCACTGCTGAGTCAAACTGAAATACAGATAAGAAGACAGGTTATCTGAAACACAGTGTTGTCTTCGAAGGGAAAACTTGAATGCAGTGAATGACCTGGTCTTTTCATTGATTGGAAAAATATAACTGGCTTAGATGTCAGTCGATGCACAGCTTCTTTCCAATAGATCAACTGCTGAGGGCGCTCCAGGGAATATGTAAACACACACATACATGCTCCCAGTTTACTCACACCCCCCCCGAGCTCTCACTCCATCGTGTAATCATGTGCAAGTATGCACACAGATACCCACATTATTCCCTTTGCTTTCACTGCTGTATGTGTCATCACATACTATAGGACTATAGACTGCTGCACAATCAGTCCCGGCTATCTTCACTCCTCCTTCCTATCTTCCTGCTGCCAAACACATATAGACCATACTTCAAATTCCGGCAGCCAATAATAAAGCACATCCTGCATCTAATTTGCTATGTCTGTTTTAGTAATACAATCTATTTGTTACACTGCAGAGTAAAAAGATGTTACGCGTGCCACACAAAGACGGTCAGTTTAGTGCAGCACACACACAGCTTACCACTCCCAGTCACAAAAGAAGAGAAAAAACAAGTCACTTACAAGAGTTCCTTTGGCTCCCGTCTGTTGCTGCAGGTGAGGTGGACATCCCAGCAGGATGCTTTTAGCCCTCACAAGATAACCGAATGGGATGGACGGGGAGGCAGACAACACAATGATAGTACACCAAAAACTCCGATCACAACAACACTTGCCCGCCACACATCCTCATGCTGTCTCTCAATCTGCACACATGCTCCACCATACAAACGATGCTCCAGGGAATCTCACATACACATTCTCGTGTAGATCAACTGGCACTGCTGTACACCCTGAGTATGCTCAAGAGCCTGGCACCCATCAAACACACACGTGCATGTATGGATGAGCGCTGCACCAGTGTCTACCTCTGATGTAGCGACTACTGAGGCTGACAGTGGCGAGAGAGAAAGAGAGAGGAGTGAAGACAAGTGGAGCATACCACTGGCTGCTGAGCATGGGAGGAGGGGGGCCAAATGAGAGAAGCAAGGATGAAAAAGGGGTGTGTGTGCACACATAAGAAGAAAGGGCAATAAGAAGCATAGATGATTATACTGTAGGTTATGAGTGCATGGTTGTGCATGTTTTTATAATCCATTAACGTGTAAACACAGAATGATGCACCTTAGCCAGTCTACATACATCTTTTTTTGGTGTGACTCACACACACACACACACCCTTGTGCACAAATCACACTGTCAAAAGTGAAACACACTTGAGCTCACACCCACTCTGTCTGCCCGCAGTGCCTGAGGGAGGGACATAATAATCCTCCTCATTAGCATGATGCTGAGAACAGAATCACAGTTCCACCTATCTTTGTCTCCTTCTCTCATGTCCTTTAAAAAAATCTTCACCTTCCAATGCATGTTTAGTGCAAATGATAAGAACCATTGAAGAAATGTTGCTTGCAAGAATGGCTACTGCAGCCATGTTAGCCTGGTAATTGAAGAGTTTCAGATTTTCAAAAATAATAAAAGGTGCAACTGTTTATTTACACATCAGAGCAAAAGAAATATTACCTGGAAACAGACCAAACAAATTAACAGTATACGACCAAGAGATTTACAGTAAATTTGAGTAGTACCAAAGAGAAATGAAATCCTCAAAATTGAAAACAAGCACACACAAATCCACATAATGTTCACTTCAGACTTAATTTTTATAATACATCATCTCCTTTGATGCCAGAGGGTTCGTTATGCAAGAATGTACATATAAAAACTTCAGGGAAGGACTCCTGGAAGTTGATATGATGGAGTATTATATTATAAACATTAGGCAGCACATCGATTCATTTTTTTTTTTGTTTTCTGGCGTTACTGGAGACATCCTTCACGAGAGCTCATATTGCTTTCCACTGTTCTCAACAGGTACCTACAATTGCCCAACAATTATGAGTGGAATATGAACTCCAAGTAAGTTAGTTGTATTTTCTCCCACATCTTCATAACTGTTTAAGATGCAGCTACTATAAGTGGTAATATAAAGACATCTGGCGCATTCATCAACGATGCTCTCCTAACATGCCCAAATACTATTAAAAAAAACCTAGTGGTTTAGCAAAGTATGATCAAATGTTCCTCAGTCTCATTTTTCAGTTCATTAAAAAAAGTAAGAATGTTTGTTTGCATGTTGACAACTAGACAACATTTGGTGGCGTGAAAATGTGTGGGTGTATAGTGAATATAATCACTGCATAATACATTTGATATAACTAAGTTGTGTTTGAGTACAAATGCTATTAACGTAACTGCAAATGTGACTTATGTAACAAATTCTAAATCACAATGCAATTTGAATGTCATATCATCCTTCAGGTTCAGTGGTGGATCTAAGAATAAGGAGAGCCAAGAGGTCTGGGCAGGGTGACAATGCTCAGCCTCCTCAGTGAGGTATGTGAAAATCCCATATATGTAAATGTGGTCAACAAACTATCCACAAATAGAATTGAAAACTTTTTATTGTATCACTATCTCTTTTAGAAAAACAAAGACATATGTTTGTCCATATTGTACTTTTGGACAGAATGATGTTGTTGTTAAAGTCAGCTAAATTCCATCACCGCAAATACACTCATTATACACTAATGTGATTAACACCAAAACCTCCTCTGCTACTTAACTGATCAGATCAGTATCCCAGAACTTTAACTGACATGACACCCTCTCTACCTCTAAGACTAGACTTAACATTGTACAAGGCACCAGATATCAGTTTTTTAGACTGCAGTTGCATGCTAGAACACCACAACTTAATAGCTAAAGAATTGTACAGAGAGGCTGCACAACCATTCATCTCCTTCTCAGTGGTGACTTATATCTGATATGAAATCTAACTGTTAAAACTTCCGTCTTTAATTTAGAGAGATCCAAAAGACACGTTATTATGCAGAATCTTTGGGATATAATGAGAATTTTCAGTCAGCAAACAACACGCACTCGTACCAAGGCCAGCATACAAAGTAGGAACACAGTGGGAGATTCATGCATGAATAAACACACACACACACACACACACACACACACAGTCACTAAATAGAAAATTAATAAATTATTTTCTTCTCCTCTCCCGCCCTTTCTGTACATCAATCTTTTATGCCAATACATATATGCAACACGTCATCATTTCAGCTGTCTCACTTTTTTTTGACTGCCTGCACAATTAAAGCCGGTGTTAAACATGTTTTCTGTCTGACACTTATCAAACTATGGCTAAAACTTACAAACATAGAGGGGCCATCTTTGACAAAAACAGAGAGAACTGACAGATGAGAATGAGAGCAAAGACATACACACACACACAAAAAAAATACAGTTGCCTTGGAAACTGACATTCTGCAATCCAGTTTTATGTAATCTACGAGGAGAAATGCCAAATTCTCCAGTCCATCCACAACTCTTTTGTCCAGAAGTCTAACAAAGTTGAGAGAAGTACAGTGCCGTTCTAATTTGCCGTATTATTTATGCCACACAACTGCCTGGGGAACTGGCCTCATCTATTCTCTCAACAGGCAACAAGATATGAAGAAAGGTATCTCATCCAATACACAAGTAACCATAGTTACTAAAACTTTGTGTTTTTACTGGTTCCCTATGGACTCCAATCAAAAGAGATTGGGATCAGTAAAAGTGAAATAAAAGATACAATAATAGGCGTCAGAAAAGCACCTTTTTGGTTTTATAAACTTTTCTTTTCTTTTATTTCTAACTGCAAGCTGAATTTTTTTGTGCCCACATATTACATTCTAAAATGTTTTGTGAATTCTCGCACTCTTGGGTTTACTAACTTACTTATATTAAAAGAAATCAGCTTTTAGTCTTAGAATGTTTTGTGAATATAGTCACAGAGTGTGCATCAAAGTCAACCAACAATACCAGAAGACCCTTGGAAAAGGCGTGTACTGCAACCCTCATTAATTGCTGTCTGCTGGAATAGAAACTCTGTGATCACAGATTGCACTTAAAACCCAGCGAGAAGGTTTGTCTTTATAAATGTAAAACAGTACTTCGAGAGACCGCTTATAGTCACAGGAAATCTAAAAATAATAATGCAATACAAAGCATTTAGTGGGTTTGCAGAAGATAGAAAAGATTCTGGTGCACAGGCTTCCTCCGTATGACAAGTCAAATAGACACAGAACCGACCTGAAGCAGAACTCCAGTTCCTTACACCTCCCACTGGGCCTTGGAACGCTAGTACATCATTGTAAAAGTACATCTAAGCTGCCCAGCTTGATATGTTGCCACCTCGACCCTGGCCTGGTTATGTGAGTTGACAATACAGATTTTTGATGGATGACACTACAAGCCTACAGCACAGCTGTTCATAGTCCACATAGTGACTCAATCTAAGAAACTTCCTCTACATCTGTGTGCAATATATCACAAGAGCAGGGACCTGTGTATTTCATGCATATGTATTTATCATATGTACCTAAATACATGTGCATCCACAGTAGTTAGTTATTATAATTACCTTTCTGTGACCTCTTCTCTGATACTGACAAGCAGTTCATGAGCAATAGGTCAGTGGAGTCAAACCAAGAATGCAAAAGTGATTTCTGATCCAAACACACATTTTACACCTAAGTTCCTCTAAAGGAGGACGAATAAAATGAGGTGCAAGACTGAGACATAGAGACTGTTGTGTTTCCTGTTTGTTTTCTTTATAAAGAAGGATCATATCTAACACAAGTTCCCTTTACTACATGCTGCTTCTAATGTAAAAACATTCTACTGCACTTGAGTTATTTGGAAATGGCGAAGAGGCAAGGTGCCCCCAAATCACAACTATCAGAAATCAGTTTGATGATTATGCCTCTTATGGCGTTTGAAAACACATAGAAAATCTTCTACAAGACGTCCATAGGCATAAGCCAGCTGTGCCGCATGCCCAAAGCCTACTGTGAATGCTGGTCACATCTTGTGGTTGCACATTATTCTGCAGCAGCTCCTTTTCTACTTCTTCTCTTCTTGTGTTCTGGCCTCACAGCAGTGTGTGCAAACCAGGTTGTATGATGAAGTGCTTCTAAATGTCTCCACTGCAATCTGATGAAGGCCAACTCACACAAAGGTGGGAAGTTGTTGCCAGGCAACTCTCCACCTCAGGCATTTTGCTTTATTTTCCTTTTTTCCCCTGTTGGGCCACACTCTCTTTGACCACACCATCACCACAGAACAAGTGCAGTTATAGTCTCAGAGTACAGTCTATTACTACAGTGAAGACAAGCTCGAAGAAGCTGAGATGAGGATTTACTGGGGAGAGACCTAGAAGGTTTGTGAGAACTACAGGGACCCAGTGAAAAATTGGAGCAATAAAAAATGAAAAAGTGAATGATAAAAAAAACCCATCAAGGACAGAACCTTGAAAAAAAATCACTAATGTGAGAATTTACATACACATTACCATTCATGTCACATTCGGGGAACAAATACTGCTCTTCCATTTAAACACTTACTAGATGTGAACACAAGTAAACAGTGTCGGAAACAGTAAAACAAGGTCATGTTAAATAACAAAATTAAATTACAAACTTTAACACGGGTTAGGTGAATGTTAACACAACACTTTGCTTCCAAGTTTTGCTTTTTATCATGCAAGCTACCTCCCCCTCTGAAAGGTCTCTGTTCATCACATCTGTAAAATTTTGTATTTAGTTTAAGATCTTCTTAAAGTCTTTGCCTCATTTTAGTATACAGTGAGAGTGGTACAGTATATGCCCAGTAAACGTATGTAAACAGCCTATGTATGGGTATGTTATTGCAAGAGAATCAAAAGGGAGGTGCTGAAGGCAAACTATTCTGTCTTCAAATGTGTCCAAAGTCTTGTCTTTCTCTTCTCTCACATATATCTCCCCTTCTTCTTGGGGTGGACACGAGCTTGAGGCTCGAATGGCACATTATACAACACCTGTAAGTGTTTTTGCCAAGTACAGGAAGTGGCACAGACATAAAGGAACCTCCCTACCTGTTTACTTGCATTTAATATATACATTAAAACAATCATAAGAAGTGTATAAAACCCAAGACATACTCCAGAAGTCAACACATCGGATTTTCTTATTAATCTGGAACCTCACCGGATGCACTCTTATTTAGGGCACTGGCCTGCAGGAGTGAATGTTGGAAAAGAAATATAACACTCATTCACATAGACACCAATGTTCAGAGACAAAGTGACTCATGCGCGCACTTTTCAAACTTGTCACAGGCACAGTAAGTGTGTCTGGATTCCACCCGTGGCGCCATCTGTTCTTATACTGGCCAATTTGAAAACACACAAACTCTGGAATCATTATGGAAGCAATATGGCTTCCATGTTAATCACCAGCCTTCATCATTTCCATTGAAAATGAGCCATTGGGTGACATGGAAGTAGGGGGAGTTTGTTATTCACAAGCTGTTCAGGAAAACAACATTTCAGAATTATGAGATAGACTCTGAAGAACCAGAATTCCTGCTTTTTTCCTTTATGTCAAAGTCCTTTAACTAGATACAGCATGAAATGGGAACATATACATAACATAAGCAAATAAGACTTAAATTCTGTTGTCTATGTCTTTCTTGTATATTAGGTGTTTGATCTATTCGACAAACACTGACATAAGGGCTTTTTAACATAGCTCCCACTTAACACCTTCTTACAAATCACTGCCTCGTCCCTGTAAACCAAAAATACGCATTCCTACACCTCCAATGTCTTGCTTTCATGTTTATTAAAATACAGTAATTACAACCTATTATATCTCTTCAACTATAGGCAATGGCTGACCTGTACTGCTACCCTTGTAATCACTTTGGATTTCCTCATTTTATTTGTTTAACTATATTAGGAGTCATTTAGAATGGGTTTTTTAACCCTACCTTTAAATTAACCCTCCCTGAGCTATGGCTAGGTAGAAAAATCTTTGGTGGTTTTGGTTTCAGATGGCATAACACTGTTTCCACTAGACTAATTATTATCTACTGTGCTAATATACAAATTAAATCACATCAGAGAAAAACCACCTGTTATCAAAACGCTATAGTAGAAAAATGTTAGAGAAGAGGAAAAAGCAGGATGTTGGAGGCATTAAATCAGATGCCCGAATTCATGTCTCTGGCTTATTGAAGCATTACATTCACAGGCAGCATGTGTCTATTTCTAGAAAGCTCACAGAAAAGTCAACTCCTTCCTATTACCCACACAGACTGCGAAAGAGGCTGTGTGAAGATTCATTCAGTCAGATGGGATAATGCAAAGCAGCAGAGATTAGAAGAAAGATGTGAGTGTGAGTCTCCTTGTGCACATGCATGTGTGCATGCTCTTATATTAGGAAAGAAGAGGACATGTTATTCAACAGACTCCAGCTGAGTATGTGAGCAATATGACGAAGCAAAAAAAAAACTTGTGGTGAGATAAAAATTACCCTCAGGCTCTCCATGTCTTCTGTAGCCAGAGAGGGTCTGTCACAGTCTATTTCATTGGGACTGCCCAGGCAGATTCTGAATCAAAAGCCCTGCATGTCTGCCCCCCCCTCCACATACACACACACACACACACACACACACACACACACACACAAGTACCTGCATATAAGGAAGTAGCACTTAAGCAATGCATGTACATAAGCATTGCCTATTTAAACTGTTCCTCTTCTCATTTTTGTCTTGCTAAGAAATAATAAAATGTATGTAGTGTGATTTTGACCCATGCATGCATCTTGCAGTGGAAAAGAGTTTATTCAACATATAATTTTTCACCTATGACTGAGGAATATATTTCAGAGTGACATTCACATTTTTCTAGTGGATTATCTGATCTGTATACTTATCTTTTATTTTAATTTCAACTAACATCAGTTCTTCCTATCGAGAAAGATTTCTGAATCATCATTTGCTTAAATCAAGCCAGTGTAATCTGCCTGGTAAAAATGTACTGTAATCGTGTCTGGAAAACGACTCGAGTTAAAGTGGCAGCGAAAAATAGACTCTTAATAGAGCCTAACATCATGCATATAGTATTTAAAGCTAAACTTTGAGTTGATGTTGGATTTAAACAGATCGATGTCTCCATCTAGTGGATGGAGACAGGCTTTAAAATCAGAATAAAGTTTCTGCAATAAGGTAAATAGTAAATTCTGTAAATATTGTAACAATAAATAAATGAACAAAAACGTTTTCAAGTAGTCTGATGGTTTTTATTGTCAAATATGAAATATTTAATCTTATTTATCCTGTCAGTGGCACTAAAACAGATAGAAAAAGCTATTGGTCTGTGTAAATCTTTCACATGTTCAGACACATTCATAAAGCACAATCTATATATGAAACAAAACATATCGTATTAAAGTATTATACTAGATGCCATACCTGTTTTTAATCATCAAAAAACTAAATGTTAGGAACAAATCAAAGATGCTGCTTCACATGTAGGTTGCTGTGTCCAATGTGCTATTATAAAAAGCTTTGTGTCTTCAGTGTTCACAATTTCCAGAAGTATTACTCATTCATCATATGTAGACAGTATGTATTGCCTCTGTACATGCAGTCGTTCTTATACATTAGGTTCAGTTGAGTTTCATTTTTTTCATGTGTTTGTTTTGCATATTGTAATATTTTGTTTTTTGTATGCTATTTGCAGTTGTCCAGGATCGACAAGCAAGTAAACACGAGTTGTAAAAAAAATACAAGGATCAAAAATCAATCTACACAGCATCACAAATTATAATGTATTTAAGCCATTAGTCTCTCAGGCAACAGCCAGCAGAGGGGGATCCTTCCCCGTCGAAACACCACACAGTTTCAACTGCGTCCAGCCCGAGTGTGAAGACACACCAAGATACATGTCACTCCACACAATTCAGTGAGGTTAGAGCTCTTTCAATGGAATATACAAAGAAATATCAAATCTGACTGTGTGTTATTGTCTGTGTCTGTCAGATATTTAAAACTGATGGGTCGGCACGAGAGCAGACATCGGGTGATGATGATTCATTAGAAACTGGACAATTAGCTGAAACGCTCAATGTACAGCAAGCTCACGCCGTCATTTGTATTCTAATGCTAGCTTAGCTTAATAACTAGCTCGGCCTAGGCATGTGTTTGCTAATGAATTACATGTCATCCAACAGCCTCCACTTGTGATTTGTGTTTTCCATTTAGCAATATTAATCACATTTATTGTTTTAACTGTAATTATGTGCTCACTTTATCCCAAAATCCCAAAAAAGAACCAACCAATTAGTTTTTTGGGCCTGAGCGTAGCCTAAACCAAACCTAAACAATGATGATTTCACAATACTAACCCTGACAAGGAAGGCCAACATCCAGTATGTGCAATGTCAGTGTATTTTAGCCACACTTCAAAAGAAATCACCAATTCAAAGTTATTCCACCGCCTCAATGTTAAATCCTGCAGCTCACGTCTGCTAATTTAAATAAATTACCTGGGGCCAGTTCCGGCAACAGTGTGTCGACCTCCAATCTTTAAATCCACAGAAATACTCACAGGAAATAACATTTAACAATGAGTTCATTTAGTTTTGTTTAACAGTTTCTTCCTGGCTAAAAATAGAGCTCATTCTGAACTCCTCACATCTAGAATTAAACATTAACCAGTGGCATGTTGGTTGTCATGAATAAGAAACACAAAACGTGCTCCAATGAACTGACAGTAGCCCAGCTAAATAAAGCATTACACACTCTCTCCCTCTCTAAGAGAGGGGGGTGACAATACTACATCTAAGATGTGTACTGCTATTGCTGTGCTTCACTGACCTAGAAATATCTTCCTGACTGAGTGAACTCAGATCTACAGTGAAGTTTACTCCACGTCTGCAGGAAAAGACTTTGGTGTTCCTTGTGGGGAATTTGGGGCAGGTGTTCCTACTGAACTGCATGTAATCATGTTTTAAAAAGAAGATGTTTCTATAGTGATAATGTTAGTGGAAAACCCCAACAAATAAATACTTCATAATGGTCAACAAGACGACTGAAGTAGTTCACTGGCTTCTTAATCCAGGGTGGTGTTATTTTCACTTTTGCACCTCATTTATTCGAAAAATATTTATAAAGCTGAAATTATTTATAAACGCGAAGCAAGAAACTAAATTGCGGTAACACATTTAGGGGATTAGAACGCGCTTATTAATAAATTCTAGCTAAGTTCTACTGGTTACAAAACACAGAAGAGTGCCTCATGAAAGAGGTTTATTTTCCTCCTTAGATGTATGAATTTAATATCATAGTTCCACAATTAGCCATATTAATTTTAAAGGGCTGTACTGTTTGATAAAAACAGTTGAAGAGACAAGATCCTAGTATGTTGTAGGAATAATCTTCATTTATAAAAAGGAATTCACAGGTCATTTGATTGATTCAGTCTAATGTGATCAAAAATGATGCTAGTGGACTACTATTATTTTTATTCCACAGTCTATCATTATCACACACTTATAATTCATCTTACTTATAAGTGTCAGATCCCTGCATACACTGAGTAATAGCAAATAACACAGGACAGTTTAAAGTTAGGTCTAAGCGGTCAGTCAGAATCTCGCTGTGATCACTGCCAACAGCATTATATTTCTTTTATTCATTCTTTAATTGTCACTGAATCTGCACTCCACGTCACTGTAATTTGTAGCGGTCACATGCCAAACAATAGTAGCCCGCAGGGAAGATGTGCTTTGGGAAAACTGATACATGGCCTTGTGCTTTGTTGAAGTCCACACTGCAGATCACAAACCCCTACAGGCAGCCAGTCTTGGCAGCTTTCACAGTCACCAGGAAATGTGCCAGTTTGGACCCGAGCCAACACTTCAGACAGGCGTAGCAGAGCACTCCGCCCCTTCCTCCAAACTCAAGGTGACTCAAGTGTTAGATTCCCTATACATCTGCTGGGACACATATGAAACATACTCACATTCCTCCTACTGCAGCGTGCATAACAGTAAAGTTCAATTATCTATCCAGCATCCAGTTAGGTCACATACAACATTATGTCATCCCACATCCCTCGAACAATTCATTTCAATTCTTAACCTCTCGAACATAGACTGCCTGAGATGTGAAGAATTGTTTCACTGATCCAACATTGACCATTCCAATGATTTACAAAACAAAATATCTGCTTTGGTATATTAAAACATTCACATTCATGCTTATTAATGTAGAATATATCGTGTGCAGTGGCTATGCACTGCATCTCTCCCATATCTAATTCCTGCTCCATTTTCCCCTGATGCTTATCCAGTCAGGAATGTTTCTCCACATCTGTCCTAAGGCAAGGTGACATACAAAGCACTGTATAGCAAGCTTCAATGTGTATCCAGTCACGGCTCGTCAGCTTTGAACTATACTTGTCAGACCATCTTTTCTACGCCCATCAGCCAGCTCTTATCCTAAATTGATTCCACACACCAAAGATCTGCGGAGAAGGGCATGGATGACAAAGCAGGGAGTGACAGCAGACTTGAGAAGTGCTTAGGGGATGTTAAAAGGGGCTAGAGAGGGACCAGTGATAAAATAGGAAAGATATGACAGTGATGTCTTGTTTAGCTGCAGGCCGGAGGTTCACAACTTAGATTTTCCCATGTGTCTTTGCAGCTGAAGCGTGTCTCTCTCCTAATCCAGCTGCTGGAAAACGAAGTTATGAATCTGCTTTTGTTTGAGACTCCTGATTGAAAGGAGTCAAGGTTAATGCTGGCACTAATGCAATTTGACAAGGTTCTCGGGCAATGCTGTTACCTGCTCTTACACTGCACTGACTCTGAATTCAAGTTTCTCAAGTGCACATTAACAGCAAATACATATTGGGTTCATTTGTTTGAAAATATTGACTCTTGTGCATACGACTCTCTGAGCTGCCAAGGCCCATGACTGTTTTATAGTGCCGTATATTGCCTGCATAAATATGCTAGCTGTCCTTGAAACAGCATTGAAAAGGGGACTGTCCAAAACAGTCGGGGCTAAAAAGTTTGGCTTCAGCAATGCTGCTGTCTCTAGCTTAAAAAAAATCAGTTGCACAGTTAAGACTGTTTTAATAATCCACACTTGGCTTCAGTTAATGCGTTTCTACAAATCGGTAAACCTCTTTTGCAAAGCAGTTTGAAGGGATTTGAGTCTGCAGATGGAATGAGATCAATCTGGAAAAAAGACAACTGACCTCCACCTTCATTTAAACAAGTGAAAGGAAACAGCTTCATAATGAGTGGCTTGCATTATAGGTTTATGTAACTTAGATAATAGGCACAGTGTCCAATTACAAAGATCACGTCACTAACACATTATACACAGTGAGACAAGATGACAATAAAGTTTACTTTGACACTATATTTATTAGTTGCAGTCTCTTGCATAATTCCTGAGCTTGTGTTCATGGGTCATATTTTTATAATCAGTAGATAGAGATGATCATGCATGCAAAGTCATTAACATACTGCAGGAGCAGGATTTAGCATTTATCAGAGACTCTGGCTGCGCCCCAGATGTTACATAACTCACTGTTGACATGGAACATGCATGGGCAAAAGCCACTGAAAGCACTGTATCTGTCCAGGCTAAGCTCATAGGGATAGTTTGGAAGCAAATCGAAGAATTTGGATTTATTGCTGCATCAGTGACTAGTTTTGTGATGGGTATATTTTTATATTTGACTTTATATTAGACACTAAATTTCAGATGGGTTACTGTTGTGACCCAACGTTACTGTGTCGAAATCATGTTGGTACATTGGAATATTTATAGCACCCAATGCATCAGATTATTAAATTCACTATTCACCTCACAGACTGAGTAATGACAGTTCTGCAGGGTAGAGAAGCAATTAGCAAGAAAACTGATTAGTCTGACTGAAACAAGACAGAGGCAAAGAGGAAAATCACGTCAGCGTGGGAGAGATAGCAGGAAGAAGAACTTCTGACAATGACTTTGTGACACAGACTTTGCACATGTACATACTTAGACTGGTTTTCCCTAGAGCCTTTGGGCCTGGGCTATGGCTGGCTTTAGAGATAAACCATCCTGCTATCTGCTGAAGATTTCACTTTCGTATAAGTTCGTGAAAGCTGCCGCGCGTTTATGCTGATTTTTTGAAGTCAGCATAAAATATGCCTTACATTTAACATTTAAATCGGTCTTTGTAGTTCATACAGTTTAGTTGTACGTTCTCCAACAACCAGATTGCTGCTTTTCAAAAAGTTTGGGCAAAGCTTTGAAATTACCATTCAGGTTTCAAATGTGTTATATGGACATAAATACCTAAGGAACAATACAGAATATGATTAATAGGTTATCTGGTTGAGTCCTGGCAACTTAAATTCTTCTTAACTTCCAGCTGACACTCATTTCAAGTTACCCATTAGAGGGAAACCCAGCTGAAAACAGTTATTTTTACCACTGGAACATGGTCCAGTGTCCAAACCCATGTGAAGGTTAATTTTATTTGGGTATATTCTGTATCGAACATATGGTGCAGGTTGAATTGACGTGTCTACGCTTCTGGAACTGAGGTATGTTCATGTCCGCAAAGCCATTTGGCCCCATTTGGTATTTTTTACTCTTCACTAGAGGACATCAACATGTTCCATCAATCCAGCCTTCTATTTTCATTTGATCCTTTTGTCCTAATTAGAAAGACAAGACATTGGGCAACTCTGGCTAAAAACATCAACCAACCACTAATATCAAATACCAAATTTTTTTGTTGGTCTTGTTGAGACAGACCAGTGGACAATGGCAGTGAAAAAAATATTAATTTATATGAAGATGAGAATCATTGACGTTTACTGTCCTAGATAAACAAACCAGATAACAAAAATGACATAAGTAATAAATGTGAAAAGTTGTGAAACGTTTTTTAATGGTTTCATTAAATGAACTGCTGTTGGATAAATTAGCACTGAACAGCATTTTATTAGATCTTACGTCTGACTAAAGGAATGAATCTCATTGTTATGTTATTTATAGCTGCTGTTTTGTTGTGCTCAGCTTGGATGCCAGAATGTCCCTTGGGCAGTGCATGTAACATACTCTGAACTATGCACTGCTCACTGAGGCGTAAACAATATGTACAGTGGGGCAGATGCAAATCTGTCTAAACAAGCCACTCGTGAATGCAAGAAGGACGCCGAAACACAGAAGCAAGCACATGCATAAAGCGCCAAGTAAAGAAATAGACATGAAGAAATTAACAAAAATAGCAATAAAATCTGTATTTTAGAAGTAAAATCCTCGGTTCAAGTCTAGCTGAGGACCTTTGTTGCATGTCACACCTTCTGTACCCCATGTTCCTGCCTGTCTTCTACTGTCACTCTCAAATAAAGGCGAACAATACAGCTCTGGCAAGATTTTTTTCTCTGTTTCTGCTATTAAAAGGTATATGTTTGAATAAAATTAAAAATGTTGTTTTATTCTATATTCTATTAACAACCAATTTCCATTGGGACTTTTCCATTCTGTTATTTATTTGTCCAGGTGTCAAAGCTCAAAAAATGCAAAAACCCAAAACAAAGCAACTTCATATTCATTTTTACACAACACATTACTAAAGTTGTAACTTGTATTTTTAGGTTAGCCCTGATCACTGCCTTCACGCAGTGGTCTTTTTTCTAGAGCTGTGTCTAGAGTGTTAAGCAGTATGGCATCTGTACGTCTCCCTGTGAAACTTAAATCTCGGCTGAGCAGACTGCTACATGTCTCATGTCAAGATAGTTGGTCAACCAATAAAGATTTAAAACTATACATAAACTAAATAGATGTTGTCTTCTGCCAATAATATGACAACAGACCTTTTATATATATTTACTTTACTTTGCTTGGCAGACGCTTTTATCCAAAACAACTTACAGGGACTAGCTCTGGTTGTCCGGCGCAGGGACACACCTGGTAGGGGATAGACTAAGAGTCAGATAGGGTTCAAACCTGTGAGCTTCTGCATCCCAGTCTGACGTTTAACCCATTGAGCTACCAGGCCGCTATTTGAAAATAGCTGCTGTTGTCTATTGGAACAAACACGTGCCTTGGAATGCCACAAAATTTCAGAAGATTATCCTGAAAATAAAGTTCCACAAAAATTCCTCTTGACTTTTCAAAATGTGATCAAATACAGGTTTGTGCCTTGTTTTTTTTTAAATCTCTTGACATCTGCTAAAATTCAGATAAAGTGAATTAATGAGTCTGTGTAACTTTGATGTAAGAAACAGGATTATTACACAATTCAGGTGTTTATTATGGCTATGAAAAGTACCTTCTTTCAAACACACTTTTGACGAAAGTCAAGTGAAGTACTAACTCGAACTTTCTTTTGACATAACTGAGTGACTTTGCTGATTTCAGAAGTTTTTTACTTGTGCTGTCTTATTTGTTGTTGTTTGTTTATTTAAATGAACTGTTGTTTATATATTTCACTTCTTACTTTTATTTTGTACAGTTCTTTCTGTACTGATGATATCGATGAAACACTGTCCAAAGGTTTCTGGTCTTAGTTGCGTTCTTTTTAACCTTAAATTAAGAACAATATTTCTACTGTAATACACCATTGATCTTTATCTTAGAAATACAGAAAAATAAAGAAACATTGATGTCAATACAATACAGAAACATGTTGGTGGACATATTCATCATACTGTTCGTCCACATAGTAATAATTAAAGGTTTGAGTTTTACACCCTATACTTGTGGCACATATTACATTTTAAGCACAAATGCTGCTTTCTGGGGAGTGGTTGTGATAAGATAATGGCAACTAAAAGATAAATAACAATTAACTCAAAGATTGCAGCGTTTACATCAGTGACCACTATGAGATGACATAAGCAAAATGTGAGTTACGCATGTGTTTGTTATGGTCTTCTTAAACTTTATTTACAAATTATTTCATCGAGGTCATGGCATGCATTACCCCTCATTTAAAAAGGTTCATCAGAGTTGGTGATGAAACCATGATGAAGTCTCACAGATGAGAGGGGAAATTAAATGTATCGCTACACAGCAAATCCAGTTGCTTCAGGCTTACTGGATTTTCTGCATGAGGATGGAGGAAGGGAAATATTAATGGAAATTTTATTGGTCATGCCTGTTTCTCTCTCTCAGCAGTAACAGCTATTATGGCTTTTGAGGCACATAATCACATAGGTGTCAGTGAACCTCCAAACAGCGTGTATCTTTCACGTATGGTGTAGGTCTCTCATGCCAGTAATCTCTCACACAGGTGTTAAATCCAGGTCTGCGAGGGCCAATCATCACTTACAGCTGCTCATTGACGCATAATGAAAATTCTGTTTCACATGTATCTTTGTGTGTGTGTACACAGTGTCAATGTGTGAACAGGGTTTGGTCCACACAATGTGACTAACACCATACATGGTGTGTGTACACACAATCCTAAACAGTCAGTGAAGTCGCAAAGGTACTTCTGGCCATCTGCAAAGCCTGCTGGTTACAGCGTGTGTGTCCAGGGCTGACAGTTGTGCTCATTATCACAAACGATCTGCTGGAATCATCCATCAAATTCTCCTTTGTTCTCCTCAGACACACACCACACACCTAAAAACGCACACGCGAACACCATCGACTTCCAACTCCAATTCATCATCCTGAGTCAAGTGTTCCACTTGCCAAGTGTCCCCTTTACTTGTCTAAGCCAATATGTCATTATTTTACTTCAGCAGGTTCACGTCTGAGCATGAGAATTCACTGCCAGCTACATATTCAGTAAAATCTTTCAAAATTAAGTACCCTTGCATGGGCTCAAAACATAATTCATAAAAGCTAAAACACTGAGCGATCACTGCACCACAGACCTCTTAAACACACAGTGGGAAAAATAGTAGACAAATCAGGTAAGTTATAGATTCTATCTGAGAGAAAACCACAGCAAGTCCAACATAAACAGAAAACTGACAAAGGACTGGGACTGGAAATTTGATTTAATTGCTATGTGGTAACAATTCCAGTTGCAGAGGTACTTTGGCTCCCAAAGAATCACGTCCTTAACATAATGTTTTTAAGTCAAGAGAGACAGACAGTATAATTTCCCATAGTCTCTAGTCTCAAGTTAGGATTTCCAGATTAATACAGTATTTACAGTATGTAGAGACAGAGATGGTATGAAGTCAATTTGGAAAGAAGCAGTGGACTTACATTTTGGAGTACACCATAATGGCTCCCAAGCTTTAAATCTAATAGAATATAACTAAAAGGTCAAGGAGATAAAGCAATTACTGCCTGGCTGATCTGCTAAGACCACAAAATTCTATGATGTCACATTTGTCCTTTGGCGACTGGAACATTTGTCCTCTGCTGGGATTTGCAGTCTATCACCATGTTATGTAACTATCTTGGGGACAGTTCCTTCTAGCACAATTAACAAACACTTATATGACAGAGGATGAACCGGGAAACAGGAACTCAGTGCTCAATACTTGCACCTGCAAATGACGACATGCAGTATTGGGGCATGCCACGGTGCAACCTCACCTGCTGACTGCCTACCAATCCACTGCGTGTGTTTGAGTTAGCAGGCTGATAACCGACGACTGTTGTCAAGTTTACACGTGAGCTATTTATCATTTGCATTTTTTATCTCAAAAATGTCACTTTAAAATAGCTTATTAGGTTTTTTTGGTCTTATCAGAATGTGTGTAGAGTATTATAGAACCCAGTGGTACTGGTACAACTGAAATCCCACCCCTGTCTTTTGCCAGCTTCAGATGCTGTCCCAGTCAGTAATGCCAATTTAATAACAATTCAAAAACATAATGCTATGTTGTGCCAGTATACTGCCCATAAACAAGCCCGTGTAGGTAAACATCAAATTCCTATCGTAATTACTTTTCATTCTCCTCTACCTTCCTCTTCCTTTCTCACCCTCACCCACGTTCCTCCTTCTTCCCTGACTCTCGTTACTAACTCTGGCAGTGCCTGTCAAGCAACAATTGCCATAGCTCTAGAATTCATTGCTTCTCAATGCAAATATGCTCTATTTTTGTACTTTTACAATACATAAATTAGTGACAAGAATAGAACAAATGTTAGAGTCAATAATATATAAATTTGCTCTTTGGATTTCAGAAATTAAATTCAGAAAATGTTTTACATGTTGCTGTACAGTCAGATGTAATACTACTACAGAGGCTCTGTACAGTCATGTCTAGTCATAACTATCACCTACAGTAATCCTATAGCTGTTATGAACAAATCGTTAAGTTTCATGTTGAAATAATGCTTGCTGTGCATAAAACACTGAAGGATGCTCCTATTTAGAAAAGCAGAAATTAGCCTTTGTAACGTAAATTGTGACAGTTAGAGATATGTTAATAGTCCTACTCATACTTCTTCAAACTGAGATTACTAAGGACCTTTTAAAAATTACTTACATAGACAGCTTAAAATACATGTAAATAACATTTGTTAACAATCTTTCTCACATAACCCCCAACACACGGAGACAAAAGTCATTGAAATTTACTAAAGACTTTGGCTCATATAAAAACTCGGCTTGGACTGTAATCTGTGCCTAGATTACTTTATAGTCCATACTAGTCTCTTTATACCATGTATTTACGACAAATTCTCATTAAAAAAACAAACACAAATTCATATCTCAAACAAGGTTTTTATTCAAAAACAACATATTCTATTAGATAATCACTCATACGTGGAACCAGCCATGTATAAAATGTTCTCTGAGAGAGCCAGAGAGGCAGGGAGATAGAACTGTGCAATGTTGTGTTGCTGAAAATAGCATTTCTAATTAGCTACCCACAGTCACTGTAATTTATATCAGCACAGTTTGTATCAGCACACAATCCTTACGTAAAACTAATCTTGCCAATAATTTACTGAAATCTAGGCCAATTCTATTGAGCAGTCACAAAAAACAAGGTTGGGTTATTTTAAAAGCCAAATGAACGATGGTGGCAAAGACAGTTGATACACAGCCTTTCAAAGTCAACCAAACCTTGAATTTAGCACGTCATTTTTAGGCTCCGAGAGAGCCAGACACCTTCTGCCAGTTCCTTAGTTCTCTCTGACAGCTTCCATTCTGCCCTGTAGCGTAAGTCCTCCCTCTCCTCGCCTGAATCTACCAGCTCAATCCTCAGGAACATTTCTTTTTCCAAGATTATGGAAGCTAGGACAGAGTCTGCAGCTTGTCTGGCCCTTGGCAAACTTGGTGAAGAATGTGAAACCCTGTGACGAGCGAGTGGACCACTTTTAACCCCTCTGCTTTTGTCTTCCTCCTCCTCATGTTTAACGAGTGGCATATCTCTTTCATCCGATGTAGATGTACTCGAAGAGCTCTCACTGGTTAAGTCAGTGCTGACAATCGACTGTGTGTCCTCTGATTGGTCACGGTCCACTTGGTAGGCTAATTTCTTGTTACTTTGTCTATTGATGGACAGACAAGGAGGCCACCGCAAGGAGAGACATCTTGTCACTGCCAGCCATAGTTTCTGAGGCCTGAATAAGCAAGACCTTGGTGGTTGATTGATGTCACTAAAAGTTTCCAGTTTTTCCCGTCGCACACATTCTGCAGTCTCCACCGATTCTGTGACAGGTACTCCACCGCAGCTCCTCGGTAACGGTTCTTTCTTTCTGTCTTCATTCTTTGAGTGTCGCTGCTGATCTTCTCCAAAGCTGAAAGAACTGCTGAACCTTTGGCTCCTCTTCATCGCACTTTCTGCCTCCACATCATAATCTGATGTTGAATCTTCAGCTGATGAGCATCCATGTGATGACAACCTGGAATCCCTTGACCATGGCTGTTGACTCTCTTCAGACTCAGAGGAGCTCCTATCCCTCTGGCCCTGCCTCATAGTCCGACAGGCAAGTCCACCCCTTTTGCCTAATCTGTCAGCTGCCCAGTTGTCTTCTTTAAGTTTATCAGCAATACATTTAAAGAAATGAACAAATCTAACCAGGACTATAACAACAACAACAACAACAGCGGCTCCACTGGCATGGCATTCTGACATAATCTCTGCTTCAGGAGGCACAGCTTTCACTACAGCGATGAGCAGTGATGACGCTGTGATGTCATGTGCCCGCACACACACACACACGCACACGCATGAACCCCTGTCTGCCGAGCTATGTGTTCACGCTCCAGTCGAGTGAGCGGTGATTTGCCTCAGAGGAAAGTGATGTCACATTGCATGATGTCATTGTTTCGTGAATCAGGAGTTTGCAAATGCTCTGTGTTTGTGTGAGAGCCCAGATGGTGAAAAAGATGCCCTAGCCCTAGAATTGACCTAAATGTGAAAAGGGGAGTATTTTGTCTTTGGTTTCCCCGTCTTTAAACTAGTCATTATAGCAGTGAATATTGTATAACACAAAATACTGATTAAAAAACGCAAATGCACGTGTGGCCGAATGCACATGCCTGTTGTTGCCTGTTCAGTGCCATGCTGCGAGTGAATGTTATGTCAGTCGCTACCTTCCTTGTTTTCCCATCTAGGGCCATGAGTGTTATTCAAATAGCATGTCTCTCCATTCATGCATTGTACACCTTCCTACATCACCTCAGGGAAAAGAACACAAATCACCACTGAGGCTGACCTCATCACACACAGAAAGAACCTGAGAGGTTTTACAGCTGATCTGTTGACACACACATAAATTACTGCATTTCTGAAAGAAAAGCAGATTTTATAACATCTGCTTGATAAGAAATCAAATGTAGACGCTGTTAATATTGTAAGGGAGTGATGTAGTTGTAAATAACTTTTTAAAGGAATATTTACATAAATAAAAATAAACAATAAAGGTCTGCAATCAACATTATATCTACCAATAGTTATGTTTGCAAATGCACTTCTAATAATAAAAACTAGGAAACACTTCTGTAGTGATGGCATCGCAGTTTAATTCCTATGTGTCCAAATCTTTTGCAGGTATAGTGGAAGTCTTGATTAAAAATATCATGCGGTGCATTGTTTTACTTTTGTTTTTACAAATAACTATGCAGTCACTGTCTGAACCACTGCAAAGCATGCCACACTCTGTTTAGTGCAATTTGCAGGAATGAAACCATTAAAGCGGTTGGAGTTCAGTGGATTGACACTAATTATAATTAGCAGCAGTTTGGTCAAAATCACTATTGTTTTTGAGATTTGGATGTGATAATTTAATTAATGTAATCAAAGTTACTTGAGGGGCCAATCATGTCATTTGTTTCTAGTTGTTGAACATTTATTGTGGTACTTGCCTTGTGCAATGGTCCCAACAGTGTCAAAACAGGTCACTCAGTGGTTTCGAGGTTTTCCTCATGGCTCATTGACATAGCTCCACCCCCTTGTAGGCCCTTTTACTTGAGCTTCGCCTGAAAGCCATAGGGCAGCACCATACTCGCACAGCAGTAGCATGATAGACGTGTAGTGTACTAACCCTGAGCTTAAAAACATCACTAATTAAATTTAGTACCAAACCCAAGTGTTAGTTTTTTGTTGTTTACCTGCTACAACAACAAAAAACTAACACTGTGTTTAAAAAAGAATCTACAAAAGAACAAATCGATTACACAGAATATAATCTCAACAAATGCCCACTAACTTTTTTCTGATAGTGGAATTGATCGGTATACTATGATATTAGTAGTGCGCTGGCACGTCACTATTTAGAGCTATTACTTCTACAGTAGGTGAACTGGAAATAAAAAACCCAAAGAGACACAACAGATGAAAATTGAACACCTATTTATCTGTGCAGCCATGACCCTTATCTCACATCCAGTCTATGAGAATTCCCCAGTACGATATCTGAGGTTATTGTAGGGTCCTGTTGTATTTGAGTCACCATAAGTATGTCTACATAAAGAATGCAGTGGTGGAGGAGGACAAAGACATGCAGAGGCACTGCTGCCTCTACTCTAAATGTCCCCTGGCAGACAAGCACAAAGCTTGGCTGAACACCATACCTCTCTAGTGTAAGTTTGAGTATGGGGCAGCAGTTTTCTCAGGTTGTCTCAGGATGTCGCCCACTGCGGAAATTACAACACGCTGATGTTGAATATTATGAAGGAGTAGAAAATGTGAGATATGTTTGAATAAATGATTTATTATTAAGCCTCCCTTTATATGTGAATTACCCACTCAAAAAAAAACTTAAGCAAAAAGCTTCAGGAAATGTGTCACAATGCCACAAACTTATCTCATCTCATCACCATCAGTGCGACGTTATTCCATTTTACAGCAGCTGAAGAGTAACAGGGCAGGACGTTTCCTTGTTATTACAGCTATTTCTGTACTGCATTCACATAAATTATTCACAGAAACCGAAGGAGGAAACAGTAGAAAGCCATTAAACCCACCCCGGTGTCTGATGAAGTTTGCTGAGGTGTCCAAATCACCAAACGCAGGTGAGTTGAAAGCTAGTGTTAGAGCAGCTGAGCCAGAAGAGGGCGCAGTGGAGTCCTCACACAGCCAGGCACAGGAGGACGAGCGCGCAAGCCGGAGCAGCTTCTGATTGGTTGATGTGCAACCGTATCAGCCGCGTCCTCATTGGACGGCTATAAGTGGGCGTCGCTCTGCATGGCATTCCATTGATAGAGCTACAGCTGGTGGCCGCAGTTCCGAGAGAAAGGGGAAAGAAAGTGGCGAGGGCTTTATGTAGGCCGGTTCAGAGGAAGGGTCGAGAGGTGTTTTATTATTTTAACGAGTGGCACACCAAAGATTTCCAGGCCAAAATGCTCTGCCACGTCACTCGTCCGGATTCGGTGGTGATGGAAGTGGAAGTTGATGCGAAGGCGAACGGCGAAGACTGTCTTAATAAGGTAAGCACCATCATCATCATCATAATAAAAAAGAAATATTAGGACGACCCCTCTGAAACGCG
This sequence comes from Microctenopoma stevenorrisi, assembly GCA_032270685.1. Taxonomy (NCBI): domain Eukaryota; kingdom Metazoa; phylum Chordata; class Actinopteri; order Anabantiformes; family Anabantidae; genus Microctenopoma; species Microctenopoma stevenorrisi. The sequence continues at coordinate 7,852,206 of JAUMTR010000003.1, forward strand.
GTCCCAGTCAGACAGAGCATTGTTTGCGTTGTTATACGAAACTTCAAATGTCCTAAACTTGATGCATCTAAACACGTTGTTCGAGTCCGGTGCTGGTGTTTTGTGATTTAGTGAATAAAGTGATTTCTCGCTTTTAGTGTCTGCACAGTTTTAATTAGTTGTATTCGCTGCTCGATGCATTTACTGTGAACTTCATCCGCAAACATCTGCTGCATTGTTGCGCGCACACGCGCGACGAGGAAGCGAGTCGTTGGGCATCGCGCAGAAACAGAAATAACTACTATCTAGCTGCAACAGCGAGGCTTTCACTGGTGAATCATGGCTCATATACTCGTCGGGGAAGTTTTGATTGTACTTAAACTGGCCGAGTCGACTACCTGCGCGGCTCAGTCACAGGCAACTGGCTTCATGAAGGTTACTCGAGTTCACTCTTCTGCCTTTACAAACACGCAGCGCGCTCCAGTCACACTGAAACTTCACTCTGAACTAAGTTATCTCGAGCTGTCAGGACTAGTGTCTTAACTAGAATTACTAGTAATAACTAGAAACTAGATTTAGATTTAGATATTCACTACTTTTTTTTATTAAAGTAGACGTGAACAGAGCAGCATATGATCATGTCCCTTCATGCAATAGCTGCACGTTGTTTTCTTCCACTGAAGACATGTCAAGTTGTTTCTTATCTACGGCACTGAATGATGTTTTATCTCCTGCTCCCTGCAGAGTTTCTCCAGCGCTTATGTAATAGCCCATGTCCGCAGCCCCGTTTGCTTCGTGGGGGATTGAGTGCTTAAAATCCCTTCACCCGGGCCAGCCTCCAAGTTTTCTTCAGAATATTGATGGGATTTAGCACTAGGGCAGTAGAAATCTAAACGAGCAGTGATAAAAGTACATTTTCTTCCTCAGTCTGCTATTGTGGTGTGAAAAGATGCGTAACATGAAAACTGTGTGTACCACACACTTGATCTTAGGATTTAGATTCAGGATAAAACCCCCCTGTTTGTGTCTCCTTCTGCTTTCTAGGTTTGCAGAAAGTTGGGCATTATTGAAGTGGACTACTTTGGGCTGCAGTTCACAGGCAGCAAAGGAGAGAACCTGTGGCTGAATCTGAGGAATCGCATCTGCCAGCAGATGGACAACGTGACGCCCTGTCGACTGAGGTTGCGGGTCAAGTTTTTTGTGGAGCCCCATCTCATTCTGCAAGAGCAGACGAGGTAGGTTTACCAAATAACTTTGCTAAGCTGCCGCACGATGTCATATTTACCACTGAATAAATGAAGGAGTGGCTAAATAGAATTCCAACACCTTCTCAAAGTAAATTCATCCCCTATCATCTAAGATTTTAAGTTTATTTGTTTATTTTTTTTATCACTGCCAGTGACGTGCAACGAGGAACACATGCTGGAAAAAACAAAGCTATCGCCATCAACAGTTCCCTGAGCATAATCGGATCACTTAGTTTCCCATACAGTAAAGTGCCCTGTAGTAACCTCTTCAACGAGCCCTTCCGGGGTTACTATAGGTCGTTCTGGTGAAGGCAGGCAGGAAATATGAGCCTGCAGCTCTGAGACTGTGTTGCTCTGTGCCTGCCCACAGGGACCTCTGTTTGACAGCTAGGACCTCTGTCACTGCCCCCATTCAACCCAAAATAACCTTTGTTGTGTCTTTTTGTTCTGATTGTTGGTGGACATTTTTGTCTGGACAAAAGCGCCACACTCTGTGTGACATTTTTGCAGATGCTGTTTGGAAACTGTGACGGCGCTAGTGTAGGAGTTTTGCCATCTGTGTTTTTTTTAACCATCAGGATTTTGCTAAGAACATTGTCACATCTCTGCCTGTTATGTATTCTCTCTGATAAGTATGATTCAAAAAGAAAAAGCATCCTTAACAAGACTTGATGCTCGCTCTCCAGCCCCAGTTTCCTTTGTTTTGTTTTTTTTGGAAACCTTCCAAAAAACAGTTTCACCAACATCCAGTGTGATACCGTGGATGTTATGTCCGCGCCAGCTGTGTGTTTGATACTGCAGAATTTGATCCATGCATGTGTGGCGAGCGCACACCTCACTTTAGAGGAGATCTGTTTGGTGTTTTAAACTCTGTCTCACTGCCGCCCCCCCCCCCACACACACACACACACACACACACACACGCACTGACACACTGCATGCTGTACATTAAACTGATCCATATTTGTCGTGGCCAGAGTTTGGCATTCCAGTAGACTCACCCACTGCCCCAACTTCAGAAGTTTCTCTTCTTCCCTTTGTCAAACATAAAGAGTTTTTTTTTATCATTGATAGATGGGAACTGTCCCTGATCACACCCCCGCCCCTCCCTTTCCCTCTGACTCACACCCCACCTCTTTGGGCCATTTTTGGCAACCTTTGAAGGAGAAAGTAAAAAGCGGTCGGGGGGGAGAGCATGAGCGTGGAGGCTACTTGGCTGCCTGTGCTCTGACCTCCACTAGATTATCAGGGGTTATCAACAGATGGCTGTTGATGGCTGGTGGGGGCATGGGATTGTGATAAAGATGGCAGGCATGGGTATAAGGAGTAGCTGCTAAGAAAAACTCACACCTGGCACACACCACCATGCGGTCAGGTTATGTGTTTAATTGTGGCGCAGCCTTCGTGTCATCCATCTGCTCAGATTCAAGATTCAAGATTCAAGAGGTTTTATTCGTCACGTACACAGTTATACTCGTACAACTTGCAGTGAAATGTG
>JAUMTR010000003.1:7856597-7970092 GCA_032270685.1 Microctenopoma stevenorrisi
GTGTAGAGCAGTGGGCTCAGGACACACCCTTGAGGAGCTCCGGTGCTGAGGGTGATGGAATTTGACAGCCAGGGTCCTGCTCACACTCTTTGTGGTCTGCCTGTAAGGAAATCTATGTCTAGATGTGAATCTAGACATAGATTCATAGAATCTTCACCTATGAATCTAGATGTGACATATTTAAAGTGTTTAGACACGATGACATATTGTTTTGAGACGAGGGCTATGTGATGCACAGCGGTTGCATTTTTAGGGCTCGACATGCATTTCGGGGTCATGAAAATATACACGACACTTCTGTGAAATACTGTGAAATACATTAATGATTAAAAGTAGTTGTAAAAATTTTATTTCGTCAACTTTCATTTTAAGTCATTTAACTTGTAGCACATCATTTTAGTAAATTAGTGCTCTGAGGACCTGACAAAGTTCAATTTCAATCATTACTTGTGTTCTCACCTTAGACCTACTAAAGCTACAACAGCCTCTACACCTCTTGTGGAGCGAGCACACCTCATCATGGCGCGCACAGAAAACCGGCCTCCAATGCACATTTTTGTTACTTTGAATTCTTATGCATGGGAACACCTCTGTATCTAGTTTTGTGAATTGATGGTCATTGCTTTGCTTTTTTGCTATATTTAAGCTGAACTCAAACATTGTATATTTACGTATGTTCTAGTAGCCTTGTAAGCTGCAAATGTATGAGTTGGGATATATTATCTCAGCAGTGTGTGAACTTGTTTGGGCTGTGTCTCTACGCCCTTCTTATAGGCCCTGTTACATAACATGCACTGGACTGAACACACAGAGCTGCTTATATAAGCTGCTGTGTACTCTGCTGCCACGTAAAGCACAGCAGGTCACTTAAATGTTCATGGTCACATGCAGATACATTATTTGGGTGCTGCTGCAGAAATTTGATGTTGAAGACTCCAAGAAATGAAAAAGTGGGTAATGGTTGCTCATAATGGTCAGCTGGTCTAGTTTTCTTTAGCCAGGAATACTTCACCTATATAATCTAGAACATTATAATGCAAAGTGTAGGCTCCATATTTAGTTCAGTTTTATCCTTTGCAGCTGTATCCCCAGCTTGAAATGTTTTCCTCAATATCATTGCTTTGAGCTCCTCTAAAGCGTTAAATTGGCTCTATAAAAGGGCTTCTTCTCCTGTGGTCTTCTATTCCGGTAAGCTGAAGGTGCAGAGATGAACAAAGACCAAATTCATCCTAAACCATCCAATGGTTTGAGCTCGTTTTTCTTTAACAGATGCATCAAACGGTTTCTTGCATAACCATATAGTTATTGAAAGAAAACAAAGCAACTCCTGAAACTTAGTTGTGTGTGTTTTGTCATTTGTTTTTTCTGTATTTCCATGACGTATCCACTTTTGTTAATTTGGTCACTGACCTAGGGGCCTCTACAACAGTCCATGTTGTCTGCATCATTAAACACCATTTGCTAAGAGGTTTAAATATGTGAATTTTCCCCTTCATTAGCCCTCACATTTAGCATTCTGATCAGGCAAACACTGGATACCCTCAAAGGGCACAGTTGTTAACACAGGCTTTATCTGAGGTCCTGATTGGCCTAAGCCCTATAACCTGGTACTAATTAACAGCAGTTTATTTAAGGAAGACTTATTTTAATCATTGCATCTTAATCCATTTACTTCTTTACTTTCGTTTTGCTTTGAAATCTCAAACACCATCTCTGAATAAGTGTATGAAACAAATATATAGACCCTTTGGTATGTCCCATCAGTTATTAGTCACATTTGGTTTTCGACTCTTTTTCGCGTTCAGTTCTCTTACACTCCAGTAACCTAGTCCTGGTATGCATTTTGTAAAGTGATAACGTTGGCCCCTGCCCAAGAAACACCATTGTTTTTTTGCCGTCTGAATTTAGGATTGATACCGTGCTTTAATCAGTTTTACCATCCAGAACGGAGCGAGCTGGCATTTAGAAAACAGCTGCTTTGTTTTCAGTGCTGTATAACTTTCTTTCGTGTTTGGGTTATAGAAAATTCATGTTATATTATTGGGTTGCTACTTCTTGCTGAACACTATCCAAACGCTCAAGCATTTAGGTGTAGATATTTCCTTCAGCCCACACCTTGGTGTCTTGCAAAGGTTAATATAGTTCATTGACTGCTAGTAACCTCACAGCCCATTGCAGTGTGTTATTTGACTTGCTTACAGACCGCATTGTTGAGCGCCCAACTGATGAGGTCTGAAACTCTCCTGTTGATTGGCTGGAAGAGGTGCAGAGGTGTTGGGTTTCAGCTTGTGGGGACGTTTTGTTCTCATGCAGAGTGAACTAACTTTCAGCTTACTGGCGGAATAGACACTGAGATGGTGGATTTCATGGGTGGAACAAACGGAAAACAGTTTATTTGACTCGGTAATGGGTCTTAAGTTAATTGAAATAGTGCGCCTGTTTTCTTCAGCATCATATTATATATAAAGTTGTTAAGTTGTCCCAAATTCTTTTTGTGAAATATGTTGCAAAGGATTCAAACTATAGTAGCAACATTGCAGTTTAAAATATTTAGGTTGCAGAAGAAATAAAATTATCTTATCTGCTACGCTCAACTGTGTACCTCCCGACCTTTTTGCTAATATTCTTTCTCAGGGTTGAAACCTGCTTTCAATAAATTATTCCAGCCACCCAGTCCAGTAGTGAAACATTATCTAGCACCCAACCGGACTGTCCCCCCCCCCCGCACCCACTGTTGTGAATAATGTTTATCCCCTGTGCTCCACGAGCGTTTACAGGACTGTTAGATCTGTCAATGAGTAAGCTTATTAAGACTTTGAATATGGGTTATCTCTATGAAGGGCAAAGCAATAAGGTTTATACGATCTCATACAGTGCAAGTAGGCCAAGACGCTTTGGTCTCGGCACCGGCTTCCTTGCATTGTGTACGTGTTCATGTGCTGGTGTTGGTAAGGGCCAGTCTAAAGGACAAGGCACCGATGTGATGATGGCTGCAGTGTTTAAAGTTCATATCATAAATAACTCTGATGATGCATATCTGAAGTACAGATATGTCTGATTAGGACCAACACATATGCTGCAGACGTAGTGACTCGGATAAGCTGAAGCGAACAGTTGAGGGGTGTAGTTGCTGACTGGTGCATGATGAACAACTGTCTCAATCTGCTGCACGATGTCATATATATTACTGAATAAATGGAAAAGAAGTGGTTAAATATAATTCCAACACCTTCTTAAGTACATTCATCTCACGTTCACCTTGAAATGAAGTTTTTCTTTTTATTTGTCATATGTGGTTTATATGTATTTCTTTATCACTGCCAGTGACGTGCAACAAGGAACACATGCTAGAAAAAACAAAGCTATCATTAACAGTTCCCATACAGTAAACTGCCCTGTAGTAACCTCCTTACATCTCAGAATGAGCATGAGACAGGGTTGCATCCTGCTTTTCTTTCTAGCTTGGATGCTCATTTGTTTGGGCACAAGAGTGAATTATCTGTTATTTTTACTATAGTAACAGACCTCTGAATGCCTGATGCCTAATGAGGCTTTCTGTTCTTTTAATTTGATCAAGACCATCTTGCACTCACACAGCATGTTGATCCAGTGTTCGTGGACTCGAGGCCTCTTATTCCTTCCATGCAATGAGTGTTGGACGGAGCTTGACAGGTGCTGAGGCAGTGAACACCAGCTGGACAGACTGACTGGGGCAGCTGTCTGAGAATCAAGCTACTTAATGTAGAAGCCAAGCAAGTAGGGAGGCGTAGAGTTACATTTACTTTTAAATCGATCATCAGAATACGCAGGCTAGTTTGTAGTTGAATCCTAACACTGTGTAGTTGGGTATTATTGCTGCGTGTTAAATCGCACAGAAGCAGCGTAGCTTCACAGGCGCCTCAGTGGGAGAACTAGTTGCACCCTGCGTGTGAAGCAGCTGTGTATTAGTCGCGTTTTAAAGTTGTTTGGCATGGTCTATAACTCATTGCGCCTCAGGGTAGTCGGACTGGAACAGCCGTCGATGAACTGCAGTTACCTCTGTGACTCACCTTTTGGCTCAACCTGAACTCAACAAAGCTCCAACACATGTAAACGCATGTGTTTCTGCAACAGTGGAAATGCTGCAGTCAGTCTTGTTCAGCAGTGGCACAGTGGCCAAATGTTCATAGTCCACATCTTCACATATGGGTGGTTAACAGAAAACAATACTTGGGTTAAATTGTGACTACAGCGAACGCAGAAGATGGCTTTTAACACACCTTACTGCATGTTCTACATTAACCCTTCGCCAGTCCCCGCCTGAACTAGAGTAACCTGTGTTGCTTGCCCTGTAGTAACCTTTTGTCGGCACCCAGTGGTAAACTCCCAGTCAAGTTAGTCCCATTGTTTGTGTCAGGCAGGTAGCTCACTAGCAGCGCTTCATCACATGACACCTGCTGGGCCTGACACAATAGAGCAGTGTTTTTGTGTGTGTGTGTGATCATTGGATGGAATGGGATGTTTAACACCATATCAAAGCACTGTTTGTTATGCCTGCGGCTAGTCTGCTATGGGGCTTGTTGTTATGGTCTGGCTTTATCAGGGCGGTGTAAACTGACTGTGTTTGCGTGCCTCCCAGCTGCTGTTGATACTCCTTGGAAGAACTGCAAACGCGTGGTGGATGAGGGGTGTGTATGTACACATGTGCGTGTATGCGACTCTCTCAAGAGTCTGGTTTGTAGGTCCCATAAGATGTCGGAGGAAACGCCACCTCCAGCTTGTCCCCTTGAGACATCTTGGCAAGATGCACAAAATACAATGGGTTCATTTAAATGTAACAAACAGTGATTGCTACATACCCACTCCATGTAATGTCTCTCTAAACCCCCTTTGAATATCCTCAACTCACAATGTGACCTGATTTTCAGCAAATGGAATATGTCTGCCTCATGCTTCAAAGATGGCTTGAACCCTAAGGAGATTTTTCCTTAACAAATAAGCTGTTTCAGCACAATCGACTTCTACCACCATCAAGACTCGATGGGCCCAAATAATTCGGCCCGGAGTGATATGTGAGCAGGCAATTGCCTAATGGCGACGTTGTACACCAGCTCAACTAAGTCAACAACCGTGGCCTGAAGAAAGCTGCCCTGCTTACTTGTACACATGGAAGCAGCGACTTGAAATGGCGTGGTGCCTGTGTAATCCCCAGATTAATGTGCCACGGGTCATCTCAAAGACGGATCTGTTTAGTTTACTGTAGTGCAACATGCTGAACAACATAAGGGCACAATAGAAGGGACCTGCCTGACCCTAACCCTAGCATTGCTTTTCTGTTTTTTTTAGAATTTCCTTGGCCACACCAGAACTTGATGTCATTCAGCCCAAACTATAACAACATTGATCCTGATGGCCATTAAATGTTTGAGTGCTCCCTATCGTGGGGAGAAACCACCAGTAATTATTTCGTCTCGTTTCGTTAAATTTCCATTTTGCTAGCTTCTAGTGAATTTACACTCAAAGGAAGTCCCAAAACCACTTTTGAGGAAACGATTGAAAAAAGTCACTATCAAAGGTCAGTTGCTCTTTCTATCGCTGAGCACGCACAAATGGCCATTGTCTGTGATGAAATTGTAGAATTGTAACCATGGCCTATTCTGGCCTGTGTTTGTTCCAGATATCTCCTTAACGATTACACATGAAAGTCAGTTGTACAGTGATTAAGGTTTAATTGACGTAAAAAAAAATGTAATATTACTCATAACCCAATGTTCTGTTGTTCCGCCAGACACGTTTTCTTCATGCATGTGAAGGAGGATCTTCATAATGGTCACCTACGGATGGGCTCGGAACAAGCAGAGGAGCTGAGCGCACTCCTGGCACAGGCTGAATTTGGCGACTACAACCAAAACACAGCCCAGTACTGGTACTCGGAGCTGTGCGGAGAGGAGCCCAGCACTGCCACTACCAACAGGTACAGAACACTCTAAGGAATCCAAAATGGATTTCTCAACGAGCAGGAAATGGAAACTACCTTAATTATAAACTGAGAAAGTTTAGCTGTGTACACATGGTTTACATTCTCGAACATATTTGCCTTAACGAATATCTGACGGTCTCCACACTTCCTAAAGCAACGCTTCTCACTTCCAACTGTTGAGAAGGTTTTTACAGTCTGTAGAATGAGAGGGCAAGGCTTGAATCATACCCCTGTCACATTTTGTTGTTTTTGGAATAGTAGATGATCTGTGTGAGAAAGTGACATTTTAACCTGAGCATTAGAGCTAAACTTTAATGGTCTTTTTTCTGTTTGTTCCCCATCTCCTCCCTCCTGCAGCATCATATCCAGACATAAAGCTCTGGAAGGTTTGAGCCAGGGTTCAGTGGAGTATCAGGCCCTGCAACTGGTCTCCTCTCTGGAGCATTATGGCGTTGAGTGGCACTGGGTTCGTGACGCAAACGGTCAACGTTTAGCCATAGGAGTGGGCCCTGAGGGCATTGCCATTTGCAAAGAGGACTTCAGCTTAGTCAACAGGTACGCTCCACCTACTGTAGATGTACACTTAGATCTGTGCATCTTATAAAGTGATGGTATGTTTGTTTCTACATAATTAAAGGTTGCTAAAGTTGATGCATAGTCTGTCTTTACGTATTCAGCATGTAACCTCTTATTTATATTTTTTTTTGTCTAGAATAAGCTATCCCATCATCCAGATTGCCACCCAATCAGGGAAAAGTGTATACCTGACAGTTACTAAGGACACAAATGACACTGTGGTGCTTTTGTTCAAGCTGATCAGTAACCGAGCAGCCAGTGGTCTGTACCGGGCCATCACAGAGACCCATGCCTTCTATAGGTAAGAGTCGCACAGGTAATGGACATGGAGTGCTTAGTCCCAGATCAGTGGTGCAAAATACACTTTGAGACAGTTAACTGTAGCTGTGCTGTCACATTTTATTAGAACTGCATCGAGGGTCTCTAATAACTTCTGCTCTGCTCCACGAGGTCAATATAGACTTAAATTTTTAAAGATTGTTAGTCCACTATGGACTGTAGTACAATTCCAGAGGTGACCAAATATCATTTAAAATAAATTTCAAGCTGTGCTGCCCATTTATTTTGCTCTGAGAGATTTTTTTTTTAGCAGTCACAGCTGATTTGTCTCACTGGACCAATTTAAACAGTTTTTGAGCACATCACCTGATTATTTTTATGATTGTCTTATGTTGATGTTATTGAAAAGATGGAGGGGAATTATAAATTAATCATGAAGTGTGTTTTATCCCACATCTGCATTTGTACTTTGTTGTCTTTGTATGTTTTTATGACATACTGTAAATGGGTCACATAACTACATAGAATAAGTGTTGATGGAAACATGAATTGCACAGGATGATTCTCTGTAATTAGAAATGGCACTTTCTCTTTCCGTGTGTGTGTGTGTGTGTGTGTGTGTGTGTGAATTTGGCAGTGAACAGGGACAAATCAAATGGCTAAGCTATGGAATTGTTCTCAGTCAGTCAGAGTTGTACAAAGGTTCTTTTGTTTTGGGGGTGGGTTTTAGCTCGGTCTGCAGATTTTTTTTTTTTTTTTTTGCAGGCATATCTTCATCCACCTGTCTCAGAAATAAGTGTTCAGTGCTTGTCTCACACTACTGCATGTGGCATCCAAACGTGCATAGGATGAACATTGTGTTGTAAGGTTGAGGGGAAATGCTAAATAAACAGACATAGTGCGGGAGCTGTAAGGCAGACGTGAATCTTACTGTAGGAATCATCTGTTGAAGTAGATGATTTGTTCAAAATGAAGTGTTGAGTCAAATGGTGTGATGCTGACATCAGTAACTGTATATTCTTTTCATTTTCAGGTGTGACACGGTAACAAACGCAGTGATGATGCAGTACAGCAGAGATTTTAAAGGCCACCTGGCTTCGCTGTTTCTCAACGAAAACATCAACCTGGGCAAGAAGTATGTCTTCGACATCCGACGAACTTCCAAGGAAGTGTACGACCACGCCCGCCGTGCGCTCTACAACTCCGGTGTTGTGGACCTGGTTTCTCACTCGGGCAGCGGCGGACGCTCCTCTCCCTCACACTCGCCGAGCAGAGAAAGCGGGCAGGATGGGGGACTGGACTGTGGCAGCTGCCAGCAGAGCCGAGCCCTACAGGAGCGGCTGCAGAAGCTCAGGGAGGCTCTGCTGTGCATGCTGTGCTGTGAGGAGGAGATAGATGCCGCATTCTGCCCCTGTGGTCATATGGTGTGCTGTCAAACCTGCGCAAACCAGCTTCAGGTGAGTCTTCTGCACACTCTGTCTCTTTGGACTATAAGTTTGTTTTCAGTTTATTTCCCAAAAAGGGTTTTGGCGGGGGGGACTAATGTGTATGGGGTGACATTGACGGTGCTTCTGGCACTTACTTGATCTCAAATGCTGGGGAAGATCCAGAAAACCAAATACGTTTTGCTTTGTTTCTGTTTGGTCCTTGACTTCAGGCTACGGTGAATTTTGAAGGCTCTTTTAATTATACTTAAGTTCCAACTTCTCATCCTAAGCTTTTCTCACACTCTGGTGACCAGATTGTCCCCTCACTTAATCAGCTAAATGTTGCCCGTCTTCATGGAAGCAGATGGAGTGTGTATGTGCTCGCGTTTGTCTCCTATGAAGGGATTATAGCAGCCATCCATTAACCAAACTAGGAAATGTGACCCAGCTAATAGATGTGTGAAGGAGTCAGTTGGAACATAAGACCATAGAAAGTGTTTGTAGAGCCCGAATGAAAGAGCTGTTCTTTGTGACGCTACTGTCCGATTTATGAGCCGTCTCATAGTGTGCGTCTGTCCTTCCTAGCTTCGTTTTTCTGATTAACTTTTAGTTTGTAGAGACGTCTCCTGGAAATGCTCACAGTGGCAGTGGCTAAATGTTTCGCCGTATTATATCCGTTTGGATTTCATCTGACCTGTAACCAGTAGTCGATTTAAATGTCGTCTTTCCTTTCCCTCAGCTGTGTCCCGTGTGTCGGGCGGAGGTGGACCATGTGCAGCACGTCTACCTGCCCACATGCACCAGCTTGCTGAGCCTGACCCTCACGGACAACCACCAACACCGCAGCAGCAGCTTCCCCGCACCCATCCACAGAGAGATGCTGTCCCCTCACACCTGCTCCACCACAGAGTATGAGCATAAAAGTCACCACACATAAAGGACCGCTCCACTAAACCCCACCCAGATGATGATTTCATAAAGAAGCAACATTTCTCATCAGTCTGCCTGGACTCACAAACTACTCCTAACATACAGAAACTACTGAGCATAGCGAAGATGGATCCGTTCGAGTCACTCCCTCATCCCTTTTCTCTTTTGTCACTTTCTTATGATTGTTGCTTGCCTGTTTGACTAGCCATTATTTCCTGCCACATTGTTTTAGACTAGACTCTTAATGTCCTTGTTAATTAAATTATTGCATCAGTTGACCTGATACATGAGAGAAATGTTATATTTGCTTTAGATTTATTTTTGTTTTGCTCCATATCAGACTCCACAGAACCTGTGTTTTAGATTAGCCTGTTTGGTTTTATTTAAGATTTCTGGACATTTTAAAATGTATTTTGGATTTGAGAGCTGAATTTTATGGTTTAAATATTTTATTTCCATTTTTGCTTCATGTTTTGATGCCAATGAGAAGGTATTTAGGGGCTAAGCAGCACTGCATACTAAGGCAACACAGCAGGCGGTAGGACCACCACGGCCTTGTTTGTGTAATCTTGGAGCCAAATAGGGGTCTTAAAGATTCTAGTAGCTCACCTCAACTGTATCTTGCTCACACTCCCTCATCCTCTTGCCTTGAAATGTGTCTTGATGCAGATGCAGAATCACAATAATTTATAGAAAAACAAAAGTAGTTTGTCCAGCAGCAGCTGCTTCCTCTGAAAACCTTCTTTTAAAGGGTATTAGGAGAGCCGTCTGTGCAATATGTACTTGCTTTTTGAAAAGCTTTCATTTTCAAGTTGTATTTAATTTAAATTAAAAAAACGACATTGTCACTTTACCAAGGAATCTTTAACAGTCTTTGTAGGGGGGTTGGCCTTAATGTAGCAGGAACTCCATGTTTATTATAAACCTTTGCAGACCTTTTTTTTTTTTGCTAAGAAAAGGAAAACTTAAATTCTTTAATGCTGGCTTGATTAAGTTCAGTCACTGCAGGGGAAGGACTTTTTTTACATTATACAAGTAGTGATTTGTTTCTGTTTTCTGAAGCAAAGGCCACTATGCTCTGTAAAATAACTTTTTATATATACGTGTGTGTGTATATATATATATATTCTGCTTTTAACAAAAGTATTAAAGTTTTTTTTAAACAGTTGAACAGTTTGTTTTGTGCATCTTACACTTGACATCGTATATAAACACTGACACTAGTACAAATTGTAATGTTTATTTTAATGTGACTCGGGAATGTTATCAAATTATATCAGATAATTCAACAATGGTGCAAATACCTGTCTGAACTTTAAACCTCAGCACTCCAGGTGAACAGAACTGTTAAAGGTCACTGCGGCCATTTGTCAGGCTTTGAAAAGTGGTGTAAAGTCGCTCTGTCGGTGGAATAATGACACTCTGTTGATGAGAAAGGACATGCACCACTGGACTGTGATCATGAAGTCTGGAAATGAGAATTAAGGAGGAGCTATGGATTAGTCTGACAATAACACTTCTGTCATTCCGTGACCTTCTGGAAAACACTTCTGTCTTTTTCTCCTCCTCCTTCTCTTATCTGTTTTTTTACGCTGCCACTAAACAAACCCCAAGGACACGGCTGACGGTAAGTAAGAGACATGAAGATGACGGCTGTGATTTCTAATCAGACGTGCAGATTGTTGGAAAGTTTCAGAAAGTCAGAATACTACCCGAGTTAAAGTTAAACTGTGAACTGAACCACTTTTACCAGTTGAAATCAGGAACTTTTACCAGTTATTGCATCACCAGATCAAATGTCATTACTGTTCATTGTACTGTGTTTCACCACTATTACCCCAATGTATACATCTTTAGGTTTCCTTTGTTCCTACTGGTTTTGTTTTTTATTTGTGTCAGATGAAAACTTATATCTTTTATAATTTTCATTTCAGGAATACCATTCTACACAGAACCATGTCTAAGAATGTGCAGTGTTGGCGTGGTGTGTTTAATGGCTTTGTTTACATCCACTGTCACATCCTGGGACGTCCCGCACTCCATTCAGCTGTGTTAAATTATTCCACACTTGCACAGTACAAAAGTCATTTTTCCATGCACCTCGTGATTATGTTTTCTCTACGAGTCCCAACCCAGCTGCAAAGAATGAGAGCTCACTTTGACCCTTAGTTTATTTTCAAACAGGAGTAACTCATTCCAACCAGGTCTAGCTTGAGCTTGACAAACACTGACAGCAGTGTTTAGAGGAGACGCGGTAACTAGGTTAATCAATTTTGAGGTACTTGTACTTTACTGTCTCTATAGTATTTTTAAACACATTTCTTTGCAATCATTTTCAATTTCTACAGTTTACTTTACAATGTTTTCTTAAATGATCATTTTAAGTACATTTGTAATTAAGGTATATATAAATAGAGTATGTATTCAGTACTTCAGTAAACTCCACTACAGTACTTGTAATGAAGTTTTTAGGTTTAAGTACTTGCATTTATGCTTGAATATTAAGCCTGAGTAATCATATTTGTATGAGAATATTATTTGGATCTAAGTATTTGTTCCTCTGCATGCTACACTCACGTTTTTGAACAGTTCCCATACTTAAGAACTCCAGAATGGCATTTGACCTACTTCTCCGGAGTTTAAGCTTGTTGTTGTTATTTTCAACCTTAACACATGTTTAAACTCAAACCATGCAGAAAACATGTCCTAGTCAGAACGAAGTGCACCAAATTTATCTTGATGCCATCTCTAAGATGCAAATTCTAGTTCATCACTTCAAAACCCACAGCACAAAGCTCTGCAGAGTCCCCGGTGGAGTCTTTTTCCTCCTCGTCACCTGAGCCACTCAAAACAAATAGAATTTTTAAGTCGTTATCATTTCAACTTCTGCCAAAAAAGGAGACATCAAAGATTCTCACAAACTTTACCCACCCACTGCCATGTGGTTTACACAGCTGCTTGGCCCAGTGACACAAACTGTCAAGGGAACCACAGCTCCACTGAATGTGTTTCCACGAGTCCACGTCTTGATGGCATCATTAGCTGGTAGCTGAATACTTAGTGAGTGTGTGTGTGTGTGTGCTTGATAGTTTTAGATGGGTGTAAACAGCCTGCCAGTGCCAGACTACACATTTATTGGGGTATACTGAAGAGAGAGTTTTTTTGTGTGCTCCTAAATTCTGCTAACCTCTCAAGCGATAGACCAGGGGTGCATGGAGTTTTGAAAAACAAGAAGGACAGTGAGGACCAGGAATGCCCACCCCTGCAATAGACATACTTTCTTTTTCTTTTAGAATACAAGTAGAAAACATTGTGTACACAGCCATTTAATGTGGTACCAAAAAAGTTCAAATAGCATTTTTATTCCATACCCACATCCAAAAAACCAAAATGCACGGGTTGACCTTTCACAGTACAGTGAAATGTGATGCTTAGGAGTTTATAATAAACTATCATGACTATTAGGGTATCACATTGTTCACCGCTGTGATTTTAAAACCAATGCTGTGAAAAGATGTTCAAATTAATATCTGGGTCAGATGGCATGGGAGGAAAAGCTGAGAGAACAACAAAAGTACACTCATACATGCATCATGACATACTTTATGGAAATGTTGTTGGACAGCTGCCAGACAGTACATGTCAGCGCTACTACGGGGTTTCAGTGTCAAGTATTAGAATTAGTCATAATTATCACTAAGCCTGTTTTTACTGCCTACTATCTGAAATGACTTACCCAAAATAAATATGTGATATTATTACAACTACAAGGGCTTCATATAGATTTATATGTTATGGCCACGTAAAACAAATCTGGGACATGTGAGTTTACTGCGGGGGTGTCAGAGTCAGTGTATGTGTAAATGCACCTGCAACACAATTTTCATTTCTGTCTCAAATATGACACATTATTTATAATGAAAAATAAAGTAGCCCAGTTCAGCTATGAATTAGTCTAGTAATATCTGTGAGTAACTGTGCAACTGTAGATGCTAAAAACATTAATCCAACACGTCAAACTGTGGGCTAAATGCAGAATAGTGTAGGACGCTTAGTCGGACATGTGCGCGGGTTAAAGGCATCTCTTAGGCAGCAGTGGCAGAATGATAAAAGAAAACAGAGGGACTCAAAAGTTGGTGTTGTGTGGGGTGGTCAGATCTGTGTAGGTTGGCCATGCACCCCCCCCCCCCTTACCATGCACTAGCTGCGCCATTGGATACATCATCTGGGAACCACGCATGTCTTTGCTAAATATCATGACAATCCATCATGTATTTGTTAGGACAGTTAAGTCTGGACCAAAGCGGTGGACTGTCTCATTAACATCACTATCACCCAGAGCTAGAATGGCTGAAAATGGCACAACCTGTGCGACATCGCACTGATAAATGACATTAAGTGCAACTTTCCTATAAGTGTTGGCTAACAGTTCAAACAGAAAGAGTGACAGAGCCATAATCAGGGCTTAGCTACGGCGATAGCTACTTGTTGCACTTTCACCTAATTCCTACACCAGCCTTTAACTCAGACTACCTAAGGCTTCAGCTGCGATTCCAGCAAGCTGACGCGATTAATGTGGTGTCCACAGGAGTAAAGCCAACTCATTCTTATCAGTTCGACTGCCCTAAAAGCCTTTAAGGGGCTGACCTTGTTCAGCACTTTCTTATCAGTACAGTTAAGTGTGACATACACAAAGAGTAATGGGTTCAAGGCAACTGTTAACCTGTCTACTATTGGTCATTTTCAACGTATCAGTTACATACTAATGAGGCGTGAGATCATGACATCACCAGGCCGTGAGTGCTTGAGGTTTGGTGTGTCTGTTGTACATTGTGCAGCAATTTTAACTTCAGCATAGGCCTATGAATAAGATTTAGAGTTACATTTATAGATAGCACTAGTACTCTTTGTTAGCTTGCAGTGCAGGAAATGAGAATATTGTGTGGAAAAAAATTGTTTTGGTTTATTTGGGGAACAACTGCTTCCTTGCATAGAGTGAACACAAAGAAACCACAGCCAGAAATAGTGCTCTGCTGTTAAGGCAGAGACAAATAGACTTATGAATGTCACAAAGATACTTCTTGTTTCCAGGAGAGCCAACAATCTGTGTGGTTCAGGCTTCTCTTTATAGACAAACTGTTTGCTGCAACAATGCTGACCCCTACTGGTCAGATAGACGTTGTACAGTTTGTATGAATGGCCAAAAAACATTGGCTGAAATCCCTATCGCTCTAATTTCAAAAACAGTAAACACAAACTTCAAGCTACATTCACAAAACCTTTATATTGTCTCATCAAATCGATCAATAACTCAAACCTTTGCTTAAAACTAAATACTGCTCTCAGATGACCCACAGAGCCAGCCAGTGCACGAACACTACACAGCAGCAAATTACACATGTTTATTTATATGTATATCAGCAAAAATAAAAAAAAGAACATTTATTCTGGCTCGACATCAACAGCAGGCCTCAGGATTTCATCTACATCACTGCCTTCCTGGGCAACAAGGTCTAGCAAGGCAGGATTTGGTCTGTCAAATCCAGCTCTGCAGGGAATTGATTCTTATGCCACATGCTGCCTCCAGCGACTGGCGTAGATTTCCTCAGGGGTTAGAAACCATCCACCTCGCAGAGAAGAATTGTGCAGTTAAGAGAAGACGTTTGTTAGATGAGCTGTGTCATTTAAGTGTGTTTAGATGCAGCATGTATAGTCGACACAATACTATCATGATATCATGTATAAAATACTAAGCAGAGCAAAAGACAGATCATGAGAATTATTATCAGTTATTAGTATGCTTGTGAGGACACGGCTTACTGCTTACTTACTGCTCTGCCTGTGTGTTCGCAGCTCTCTCTGCTTTTATTTCTTCCTCCCTGTCACTGTCCACTCAGCCCAACTCTTAGGGAGCAATGCCCCAACCAGACAGCAGGTGTGCTCTTAAGCACTGCAGCACACAACCCTCTGCAGTGCTGCCATGTGTGTGTATGCAAGAGTTTGTGTACATGCGTCAGCAGCTGGGACAGCCTGGCGTGCCTGCTGGCTTGCCCACTGCTGCTCCTGCCACTCTGCTGAAGGAGAGTGGAGAGAGAGAGAGAGAGAGAACGCAGGAGGAGTGGAGAGAGGAAGAGAGAAGGGGGAATTGAGAGAGAGGGAGTCCAGGCCCAAATAAAGCCATAGGGGCTTGGGTTGGACTGGGTCCCCTTTTGCTATAAATACGCTGGCCGTCTGGAGGTTCGGGTTTGGTGGTTGGGGCTTGGGACCAGCGACCACCTCTGCTGCTGCTGCTGCTGCTGCTGTCTTCCTCAGGGGAGTCTCCTCCGCACACTCATCATCCTCATCCTGGTCATCGCTTTTCTGGGCATCAAAGATGCCTCGGGTGGACGCAGACCTCAAGCTGGACTTTAAGGATGTCCTCTTCAGACCCAAGAGGAGCAGCCTGAAGAGCCGCTCAGAGGTTGGTGAATTGAATTATTTCCACTCTGATAATGTAATCCGAGTATTACGACTGAAGATGATCTATGTTCAGTTCCCACCCGACAAGGATTCTTCTCAAGATGAGTGTAATCTGTTTTGTGCTGCATTCAGGAAGCACACTTATGCTTACACCTTCACGATGAGTGACGCAATAGTGATTAACTATCGGTGCATGGAGATGGATGATAGGCGGTGAAGCATTCTGAGGCCTTACAGTCCTGTTTGCTAAAGTCATATCACCATGATTAAATGTGCAGGATGGAAATACTCACAGGAGTACTTGCAGTAGAAGCAATGACATTTGTTAACTCTATAATTGTAAAAGGTTGTCTCAGTAAAGTGCATTCCTGGTGTAAATCGATACCGAGTCTCTCTTCATTGTGTTGTTTTGTGTAAACCAAAAGGTGTACATTGTCCTTGTTCATCGGCCAGCAAAACAGCTAGCATGAAGGAGCGTGTAACTGTGGAGTGACCTTCTGAAAGGTCACAGAAAGCAAGGGGAAAAAGTGACATTAGAGAAGACATAACTACAAACAAAGAGAGCAGCAAAGAAAAACAGAGACAGGCAGACACAAATATATACACACACACACACACACACACACACACATATATATATATATATATATATATATATATATATAATATTTCCATTTTGAGCAGGTTAAAGAGGCTAAACTTTGTCTAGCACCCACAGATTTGGACCTCTGTGACAAACTACCGCCTCCTTGTTTTTCTTTATAGCTTCCTAAGTGTAGTTGCAATATGTGTCACTAGATCAATCACTAGACTGGTACAGACCCAAGATCTTAATACTGGTGTGGTGGCACTTGATCTGTTAGGTTGGACTTTGACTTCTGTGAGGTGGCAGGCAACACGAGACACGGGACACTTCTCAGAAAAGCTGTTTAAAAATAGTCCTGTGTATCTCACTGTCGAGCAGAGCTCATTCCATATACCACATATGTTTCTGGATAATGTTATACATACACTGTCGCAGGAAACACTGGCTACAACAGCAGCTAATGTTTGCAACATGTAAATACCACTTCTAGGTTTTCCCACATTTGCTGGCATTCTTGACTAAATAATAAGTTATGCTGGTCATCCCAAAGAAAACACCTAAAGTAACTGATATTATTTCACATGCATTTTCTACCCAGATGACTTACTGCAGGATACTGGTGGTGCAGACAAATCCAATGGTCTCCAAAAGTCAAAAATCTGTTTTCATTCTGACTGCTCTGCATTTGACAGGTGCTGAAATCCACATTCCAAAACTAGGTTTATCCAGACAGAGGAGGTGACGAATGCATGATGCCATTCTTTGTCATATTTTACTCGTGATTAGATTGGGATTCTGCTGAGTCAGTAAGCTGAAACAACAGACTTACATTGATTTGCTGCATCGCCAAAAACCGAACGAATGTACATTTAGATGCGCCTCCCTGCTAACCGGTCTCCTTTTTATCGCTCCATCACTTGTCGTTATGAGTTATAGCCAAGTTTGCTGTGGCTCTGAAAATTGTGCTGTGCTGTGAAGATTGTAGCACATGCAAAGTAGTTTTGCATAATGTCTTTGCATAATCTCTACTCAGCAAAAGCAGTCAGCACTGTGAAACTGGATTAAACTGAAAGGAAGTCATTTTGAAAGCTCGGCGTTAGTTGAAAAACTTGGCGCTTCATTACAAGAGTCCACGTAGCTCACCTGCTTCTCTGTAGCAAATGTCTGGCATAACTTAAAATATTGTGTTTTTAAAGCATATTCATTGGCCTGTGTTCTGTAAATGATTTACTTAAGCCTGTGTATCTGACAAGCAGGGAAACGTTACAGAAATATCTAGTTTGTGAATATTAGCTAATGTTAGCCACCGTGAGTTAGCAGTCATATGAGACGGAGTATGGCTGTTTTTAGCAACAGAGTGGTTCAACATTTAAGTCAAGCAAGGAAAACTGTGTTGAATAGTAAAACATATGAAACCCAGGGTTGGTGGTTTGCTTTCCAGTCCTGGAAAGTCCTGGATAAGACACTGCTGGGTAAGATCTTAAACCTGTACAGTGCCTCAAAATGACATATGTGAAGATTTGGCACTTTATAAAATAAAGCTGATTGGTATTGAATTCATGCAGTTTATCACATTACAGGCAGCATGACTGACTGACCCAACCACTGGATTGTAATAACTCTTCTCCTCTCTCTCAGGTGGACCTTCAGAGGACCTTCACATTCCGCAACTCCAAACAGACCTACACTGGCATCCCCGTCATCGCTGCCAACATGGACACCACAGGAACATTTGAGATGGCGCAGGTCCTCAGCAAAGTGAGTTAATGTAAAATACATACGAACATCTGTTGTGTTTGTGTGCTTGTCGGAGTCTCTGTGTCCTTTCGCTAAGATCTCTTTGCAGGTAAGTTCGAAATTCCTTCTGACCCAGTTGAAAATATGAACGTAACCAAACAGGAGATGGGAAATCAGGAACCTCTGACATTGAATGTCTAAAGCGTGTGTGTTTTGTATCTCTCTGTTTTCTGTCTTCCTTTAGCACACTCTCTTCACAGCCATTCACAAACACTACTCTGTAGATGAGTGGAAAAACTTTGCTGCTAACCATCCAGAATGCTTGGAGGTGAGCTCTTCTTGTTAGCAACAAGAACATAATGAGACATCTTTTTTTGTCTATGAGGAGTCAAACTTCACTCTTCCCCACAGCATGTAGCTGCCAGCTCAGGCAGTGGCAGTGCAGATCTGGAGAAGCTGTGTGCTATATTGGAAGCTGTCCCTGCCCTGAAGTACATCTGCTTGGACGTGGCGAACGGCTATTCTGAGTACTTTGTTGAGTTTGTCAAGACGGTCAGAGAGAAATTCCCCAAACACACAATCATGGTAAGATGCTACTGACATTTGTGGCCTAATGAATGTAAATCTAAAAGGGTGTGTCAGGCCTAATGCCCTTTGCCTTGCAGGCTGGAAATGTAGTAACAGGGGAGATGGTCGAGGAGCTAATTCTCTCTGGAGCGGACATCATCAAAGTGGGCATTGGGCCAGGTGGGTGGCTGTCTGAGTGTCTCTGAAAATAGTCTCAGGAGTGCACCCCTTTAAATCAGTGCATAACGGCACAGGTCTCACATACTGCATCATCACAGATGGACTGGGTCTGGGTTGAGAGCCTGACACAAGTCAGAGACATACTGTTTACTACTATTTACTATTCAGCTGCTTGGAGTAAAGTTCCTCTTATGTTCAGGGGTGTATGTGTATTTTACAGTATACACCTCAGCCCTTAATGTACACGTAGATCCCCTTCTGGATTTGAATTCAACTCTAAGGAGGCTACAGAGGCAGAAGAATGTAGTTTTGACGTGAACTGTCTTGCAGGTTCTGTGTGCACAACAAGGATCAAAACAGGAGTGGGTTATCCACAACTCAGCGCTGTGATAGAGTGTGCTGACTCAGCCCACGGACTTAAAGGACACATTATCTCTGTAAGTGAAACATGAGAGTGCAGACTGGAGAAGGGACTCATGAGTCACCAAAGTATTGCATATGTAAAATGCAGAATAAATATATACCTTAACCATAGACTAGTATGCTAACGTAGAAACATGAAAAGTAAACCTACATTAATTCACCAATTAGATCACATTCGTTTTATTTCTAGACTGTATTTATTTCAGTGCCTTTTGACCTTTTGCTTGCAAACTCAAAATGATATGAAATAATACTGCGCTGCAGCCAGCAGAGGGTGTAGTCAGTCTTCTTGTGCTGCCGAGTGTAGTAAACACTTCACTTTGAGGTGGGATTCAATGTGTGAGCCAATGTAAATGATGTGGATCATTTGCCTGTTGCCAGGATGGTGGCTGTAGTTGCCCAGGAGACGTAGCTAAGGCCTTTGGTAAGTACTCAACCCACAGTTGTTATATGCTGTGCTGTGCTGTGTACACGACTATAAATCAAACAGGTAATGACCTCCATGCCTTGGTTCCTCAGGTGCCGGGGCTGACTTTGTGATGATGGGAGGAATGCTTGCAGGCCACGACCAGTGCTCTGGTGAGGTCACTGAGAAGAACGGCAAGAAGTACAAACTCTTCTACGGCATGAGCTCCGACACTGCTATGAAGAAATATGTTGGTGGAGTTGCAGAGTATAGGTGAGACGTGGTTATCATTAGCTACAACAGGCGTGGTTGTAGCAATCCACACACTACACAGTGTTTACACACACAGATTTACATATTCTAAGCAGATTTACCAGGTGAATATACAGATTATACTTTAGGTTAAAATTAGGTTTTGGAAATGAGCTTCGCACAGCTATATTTATTTCTAACCTCTCCTCTCTTGAATCTCTGCTTTCAGGGCGTCTGAGGGGAGGACAGTGGAGGTCCCGTACAGGGGAGACGTAGAAAATACCATCCGTGATGTGTTGGGAGGACTCCGCTCCACCTGCACTTATGTGGGCGCTGCCAAGCTTAAAGAGCTAAGCAGGAGAACCACCTTTATCCGTGTCACACAACAATCCAGCCAAATGTTCACTTAGTGGAGGTGTAAATGCGTCTAACTCAAACTCATAAGCTCCATAACATGCCTGATTAATGCGTGCAATAGTAAGACACGCACACACTCACCTGTTTCTCTCAGGATATGGTTGTTATGGGTTGTTAAGTTTTCCTACTGGTCTTGATTTGATGAAACATTCTCCCAGAGGCATCGCAGCACTTCAATTAGCTAAATTCTGCAATGAGTGTGTTTACTGTCTATAGGAACCGTAATATGATGGTGGAAGTGTTCCCAGTTTTGGGAAATGTCAGTAAGAGAGCCAGCCTGCTGAGGCATGTGTCCTTCAGAACAAACATTACTACATACTATTTTTGCTGAGTTATTTCAACTCTACAATACTTCTGTATCACTCCACAGGGTGTTGGAATGAATGTGCAAATCAATATGCAAGATCCAGAGGCATCTCCCTTTTAACTGTCACTGGAGAAACCATGTTGCAATAAAACCCCTGCAGAACGCTCTGCTAACTTCCTCAGTGGTGTGGATCATTCTGCGAAGCTCCTCCACAGTGTTATAATGATACGCATAATGACATACGATACATGTGTTTTAGGTGCGTCAGGATGGTTGCAAAAGAACTTTATATATGTATTACATATATATAGGGTTTATATAGAGGGTTTCTATAGACTATATTTCATTTACTTCACTGTAAAACTAAATGACGGATTCCAGATGTTTTAAATCAGTTGTGCATTGAAGATAACTTCAGCAATAGGATGCGTGACTGAATCAACGATTCATAAATTAACATAAAATTTAAACTCCAACATGTAATTCATACTAAACTGGACAGAAATTGATAGTGATGAACTCAAATGATCAGATCATGATCACTGCATTTCCTCTCTCTACACTGCAAAAACCTGTTTGCTTCAGGAGCGTTACCAATTTCCGAACAAGTCATAAAGAAGGTCACAATGATAATAACTGTAGTTACGGATCTTTCATGTCATTTCTTTGAGTAAGACACTGAAACACCAGCAGTTCTCTGGCTGCTGTTGAAGTTTGTTTTATAATCTATGCTGTGCAAAACCCCACACGTGATTTTATGAAGTTATATTATAAATGCATGAAAATTTGTATGATTTGCTTACTTTTAGAAAATTTCAGGTTTTAGAAACTACAGTTTGTGTAGAATATTACCATTATGTCTTTCACGTGATTATAGCCTTATGCACAATATAGTTTATTCCCTTTAATCCTTAAGGGCAGGAGACTTCTTACAGTAGCAGTGTCATGAACTACAGCATACACTAGATGGGGCTGTTTTTGCAACTAGGTGCTTTAATAAACCAACCAGCCAAAAGAATGTAGGAAAACTATTACAGAAAAGCATAGGTAAGGTTTTAAAAGGAAGTCAAAGTGTTTGTTTTGAGCATAGGTACAGTACTGAAATAAAGACACAAGTTGCCCCTTTGTTCCAGATATGTCAAGGTTTCATTTTTTTTTCTCAAAGAGGTGCATTTGTACAGATGTCAAATACATACACCAACAGGGTTTCTCCATTGCTATAGAGGAAAGGGATGGTGAGACACAGGGACTTAGTGAGTACAATATAGTACAAACATGTTGGCTGGGAACTGCTGTGGCACCCTGCAGGCCAGACTGTCTGTGCAGGTCTGTGCTGATGTCCAGTTCTCTGCCACCGTCTCATCGGCCAAAAGTTTGAGTTCAGTACATGGTGTCACAGGTGAGCAGAAAAACATCTAGACAGACCGGTTTGCTAGCCTCAGGGCTGAGCGCTCAGGACAGGGGGAAGAATCAACCGAGCCACAGCCGACAGATAAGCTCCACCCCCTCCGTGGCAGTGGGTAGGATCAGAGGTCATGTACAGCCTGTCCCTGGCCTGCTGAAGTGTTTGTTGCCTTGCACAGAAAGGCAGACTAAAGACATTCAGTACACTGAAGAGCAATCCAAGCCATCTCCAGCATAATACACATAATATAATATTTCATTTCAGTATTTGTCAATAATGTCATTTGTTAATTATATCAAATTATATGTAATACATTTACATATTTAATAACCCATTTCAAACAGCCCACGTTGACAATGATTGGGGTGAAGTTAAACTGTTAAGTGGGCCTCTACAAGGTTTTTTCTTTCTGCCTGAGTTGGTTATCCAGCGCTATGGACATTGACAAAAAGTCATCCAAAAAAAAGAAAGAGAAGAATGGAAAAAAAAGGAATCCTGATCGAATTCTGTTCACTTTTAAAACACAACAAAGTGCCAAAAACACATTCTTTTTACAAAATGAAAGTACAAACATCAAGACAACAATAGCACACATGCCTTTTTTTCTGATCAAAAAGTCAAAGCTCACACACCAACATTCATTTTATTTGTCAAGTTGTGCAAGAAGCCAAAAAAAAGAAAAAAAAAGACATTAGCAGTGTTCTTCCAGTGAGGAAGCATGTCATACAAACTCAACAATGACATTCTCTACATAGTTTTAAGTCTCCTAACATTATATTGAGTGCTACAAGGAGACCAAAAACACAGAAAAAGCTCCTGCACCAAGGATAATGCAAACAAAGCCAAGGTTTGTACGCACCATTTTCACACCGCACAACCAAACCAGGCTGTGCTAAGCTCCTGCCAAATTAAAACTCAAATTGTGAACAAAACCAAACCTAATTAGCGACACAGCTCGGTTGGTGTAAGGTGGAAAAGACCAAACAAACAACAAAGAAGGGGATGCATTCCATGAGAAAAGGTTTTCCTAGTAGAAAAGAACCAAGGAATCACCTAACACCTCGGCCCGTTGGACCCAAGAACGCGCCGGGCGCCAAGCGAGATGGAGCACAGACAGAGAAACACAATGTTACAACAAGATGATGTGCAAAAACTTAAATTGAACCATCTCTCTTTTTCATTCTTATTCACCCCCTTTTCATTCTCACTGTCTCTGTCTGTTTTGAATAAATGTTGCGCCTAGGGAAGGTGTCGGTCTGAGACAGGGGGGATAGACCAAGACCATCCTAAGATTAGAAAGTGCTGAAACATTATCAAGTCTGTCAAATCTACTTACATGTGCATCTCTGTTGGTTGGTTGTTTTTTTTTCTTTTTTTTCTCCTTTTTTACAAAATATGGTCCCCACTAGCAATGAGGTTTATTTTCCCTGTGGGACTTACCATGAACCATTGTGGTTTAGGGTTTATAATCTCACAGACAATTAGAGGAGAAAACACTATTAGACACATACACCACACCCTTGACTGCGCAAACACACATTTGGACACCAGGTATACATAAGCACAAATACTACACGCATGACACATGGTGCAGACACACACACACACACGCGCACACACACACACACACACACACACACACACACACACACCAAGAAGACACGACTTAGTCTCTCACTAACTCAAATTTACGAAGGCCGCAAGGACAACTGGGAAAGAGAGGTTTGGACAAACTCTCCATTGGTTTTGTTTCTCTTTACAAACTTTCTGACTGACAGATGTGACACAAAAACACACGAGCCATTAACAAGGATGAGACACTGGAGGACTATGCTACATACACTTGGCACGGTAAAAGGGGGAAATCAAAATCAAAGGAAGTATTGCACATTGTGGTTCATCTCGAGGTGATAAAAGGGTTAAACGTGGGATCCTCTTAACAAAATAAACACTACAGCAAACCCCTCAGTTGCTATGGAGGTGCCTACATGTCAGATTGCTTTGTTTCAAAGTCTAGTATTAAGCATGCATTGTCACCGAAGTATAAACACAACAACCTGTATAAGCGAGAAGTGAAAAGGTGGCAGGATATCAAAAGATGATGTTGCGAGGGAGAACAGGCAGTCCAGACCAGACCTGGTACAGCCAGGCAGGCCACACTGAAAGGTAGCGAACGGTTGTTGAGGGTTAATCGATTGCTTTGCCTCAGAAGGAGGTGCTGCGAGGCTGGTTGGCTATGATTTGGGTACCTGAAACAAAGTTAACGAGGTCACTACGAGAGTCGTGGCAACGAGGCAGACCTGACCGGAGTCGAAACAGCTGCAGTAAGTCAGGTGCATGCGGCATACGCTCACCTGCAGTTCAGGGACTCTGACCAGCTGGGACAGAGGAGGTTTTGGGGGTTAAGTTTAGTTACTGCATATATCAAACACTTCCCTGAAATCTAGCAACCTGTGTTGCAACTGTAATTTTTTAGATTTAAAGAAACTTTATGATGAGGAATAAAGTGTTAACTCAAGCGAGTTATGCTCAAAGATATTAGATTCTAAAAATATTTTCCTATAATATGAAAAAACTGGATTTTCTCTATGGGCAGAAAAGAGTTGTTTTGGTTGTAATGCTAGAGGATTATTAGTAAATGTTTATTGCAGAGAGGAGAGTGCCTGAATATTGACTTACTATTGCTTTTGAAGGAACCAAAGCTAGCACAGCATCACTTGCCTTTGGCCCAAAATGTCTTCTTCTTTTTTTTTGACGTTTGACCTGACTGACATTAAGTTTCATGTGGCCACCAGATTTGTTTTGATGTTGTCGTTTTTCTTCCATTTGTTGGGAATGGGGTTTGGAGAAGAAAAAAAGACATCTACACACAATTACAAGACACTCAGCCACACCCAAAAAGACTGCAAAACATGCACACAATTACTATTTCTACTGCTAATGATCATGGTGTTTCAGTAGGAAGAGGACAAAATAAAAAGAACAGTTTTATTATAAGTAATAAATGTGGGGTCTACTCATTCATTCATCATCACCATTTATCTGGCCGTTTAATGACCACCTTCTCATCCACCTGAGCACACGTCCATCCAACCTTCACCCTGCTAAAGTACTGCCACACTCAGCTGGATCAGAACTGCTTTCTGGGCTGAAAATACAACCGATCCATTTTTTTAGATCTGCCGACTAAAATTAGCTCCTAAAATACAGAAGCTGGGAAGAAATGTTAAAAGAAACTCAACGCTTGTCCACCTATTTAACAACACTTTTGTGATAGCAACCTGTACATGCTAATCTAACTGTGGCGCATGCTCATAGTGTATTGTTACACACAGCATGAGACAGAAGTTTAGAGGTTGCACGGCGCCCTACAACAGAACATACCGAGTCCCGGCACTGTATGTCTACCATCATTGTTTTTTAATTATACTGAACTGCCTCATGTTCATCGGGTACAAACGTCACATAACACTTCAAAAAACAAACTACCTCTCGCTAAATCCTGGGTCAACCAAGCGAGTACGTCTGTTGAGGTAACTGCTACATTAAACCAAAACAGGGTTTCCGATGGTCTGAAAGCACGTGCCGATTTCAACATGAAAAGCTTGTCCCTACATCCTGGCACCCTGGTTTCAATCTCCCAGACACTACAAATGATTCCTCTTTACACATATTCAGTAGGCAGGCACATGCTACGACTCGTGTTTGCAGCTACGTTTTGCGTTTGTATGAGCTCAAATATATTTTGACCTAAACCGTGGTGATGTAGAAACATTTTTCTTTATCTGGTATGTGCCTGTTGAAGAACAAAAACCCTGGTCTCCTCCAGTGTGTTACGTGGTATAGGGCTCTACCAGGACAGGGCCACCAAAAATCCTGTCTCTACCAAACTCCCTCCTTGTTATGTGCAAAGTGCAAAATTCTCTTAAGTAAAGACTCCAAGTGGAAACACTGGATTTTTAGCATTGTTTATATATCTGAGTATATCCTTTTCCTATATGCACTGTACATATATTCATACAAAAGTCACACACATACACAAACACAGCAGAGAGCGCACCCTGTCCATCTGTACCGTCAGCACTCCACTGTCAGTCCACTGCTGGGGACAGATGGACCGAAAACATTCAGCTCGTTACCAAATACAGTACATATTACAGAGCTTTTCGTTTTAGTGACGGTCTGTGCTGCTTTGTGTTTGTGTACGCATGGATTTCTGTATGGACAGACACAGACCAGTATCACGTGCACGCACGCACACACACACACACACACACACACACACACATATGACACCCTTCTGTGGCATTAGATTCTAATTGTTGCTCTCAGTCTAGTACAGAACATCAGTGGCATATCTCAAAGCTCTTTCCTCATTCATTTATTTTTTTTCCCAGATCCCAGACTTTCAAAACACATTCTAATACTTTCCCTTACTTATGCGTGACTAGATATGAAAGCCGCCATATTTCCTTTTTTTAGTTACCGTAAGTGTTTCTCTCACTTCTTCTAACTTAAATTGTCTCCAATTTATATTTCTCTTTTCCTTGTGATTTCATGGCACATCCGCACCCACACTACCGAACAAACTCTTTAATTTTCCTCAAGTTTCACGTTTCCAAAGTGCTGCTGCTACTTTATACCCTTGTCGAAATAAAAAAAACTAACTAAAAACGTACAGTACTGTGTAAAGAAACAGAGACAAAGACAATTTTCTCGGCTGTATGGTGAGTGTGACCGGTGTGTTTAAGTGCTTTGAAACATTCTGACCCTCTCGTGACTAACATGCAGATTCTCTTGCTTCCTCTCACGTACCCTTTCTGGTTACAAAAGAAATGAACATTATTTATTTATTAACCGTGAGGATTGTAGTCCTCCTTAATATTTTCTCACCAACCCAGTGTGTTTGCACTTTTACGTATTAGGTTAGGGTGTCTCACATTTATACATCGACCCACCTAGGTTTAATCTAGGATTAAATGACCCCTGATTAAGGTTTTTGTTTGACAATCATAGAAAGCGACCATCTGCTGAGATAGAAGACTAAAAATAAAAATGTTAACGATGAAGTCTCCACTGTCGTCAAACGGAAAAAGGTGTTTTTCCTCCTCTATTGTGTGGCACACTGGCACTGCTTGATGACATTAATGACCAGGTCGGACACTAATGACAATGACGGGAATAACCTTTTCCCAACCTCCACTGTGATTTAGTAATTAAAAAATTTCAAGATTTCCCCCCAAAATACTTCACGCCCTGCAAAACATTGTAAAACCAGTGGCATGGCAACGTGATGGGGAGGTATTTCTGTCCAGGCAGCCCCACTAGCAGTGCTCAGAACAGTGAGCTAATTCGATTGACATAAAAATAAAATGCACATAATGTGTGAAGTGCAGCCATCCAAGCAGATTCATCAAGCATTGCTCCACTATGCCACACAGCCACGACACTTCACTAATCCCTCGCCATAACTCATCTCATCTCGTGAAAACCACCAAAACGGCACTGATTGCTTGTGTGTATTAAATCCACCTATAAAAATGTATTATAAACTACACGGACTTAATGCAAGGTGATACCGAGTAGGGCACATTGACCTCTACAGTACAGTATTGAAGATAGAAAAATAAAAACAGAAAACAAAACTCTGAAACTGAGACAAATGAAACGTTATTGTGGGCATTAATGTTTCTTTGTAGGATTCTTATTTTTCTTCCAAATCCCAAGGACTATTCCCAGTCACGCTAGGCTTCATTTCCCAATATTTGACCTTCCCTCAATGCTGACTTTCACCTCATGAGGGATGAAGGAAGGTTTGGGCAGGGTCAACGGTGGCTCCTCTTCTGATTTTTCTACTTTGCGACCCTCGGGGGCAGACCACCTCCGCTTTCTCCCACCTGATGGTCTACTGGAGCCAGCTTTTGCACTACCAGCAATCTGACCTTTAGAAACAGACTCTCTCTCCCCGATCACGAGGTCCCCATTTTCCATATTGGTGCTTCCATTCCCACTTCCGCCACTCCCTCGCTGGCTGATGCCGTTCTCCCTCTCACTGTGCCTGGAGCCTCCCCCGCTGCAGCTTTGGGGTGTGTCTGAGACAGCTCTGGGCGGTTTGAGGTGCCCGTGGTTGGAGGCTGGGACAGAGGCAGGAGTGGCCAGCTCCAGGGGCTGAGTCTTCTTCAGAGATCCGTTCTTCAGATTCTTGAGAGTGAGTGAAATACAAACATCACCCACAGAAAGTTTAGTGCAAGGTAGTTCCAGAAGCTGGGTGGTCCGATCTGGGCAACATGAAGACCAGCCTTGGCCAAAGACAAAGAAGGGATACTCCATCAAGACCTCCACACTCACCTGGGAAAGAGATGGGGACATTATTACACAGACACACAATTTGTCTGCATATTGTTGAGTGATGAGTAATATGGGCATCAAGTCTCCTTAGCTCACCATGCGGAGTACCAGCGAGATTTCTTGTCTGAAAATCCCTCAACTTATAGGCTTGATCATTACAGATTTGGTGCTGTGAAAATGTATGCGCTCCCTTTTAAATTACAATAAAAAACTGTTTTTCTATGTGACAGAAAGAGAGACTATAGAATAGTGTTGCCAACAGAATATACGAAAAATGTAAAGTCTTCTGTTTTTTTAAGTGAAAGTCTAGACCAATATAACAATCTAACAGAACGCTCAACTACTTCATTACAAACGACAAAGTGAAGGCTGCTTGCTGAAAACTGAATGACAGTAAGAAGTATGCATGTGTGTGTGAGGGAAGCGAGTTTGAAATTGGAGACAGAAAACACAAAGATAAATTGTGGCATACAATTAAATGTTAGGAGATTGGTAAAAGATCAAAAACGGAGTCTGAAACTTTTTAGGAAACAAAATGTTTTCTCTTCTTGTCCTATTTGCCTATGTGTAAAAACTGTACAAGATGTGTGTGTGAGTGAGCAACCTGCAAAGTGTGTGAAGTGTTCAGGGACAGTATGGAGTGCAGGTCATCCGTGTTTTAGAATTCACTTACAAGCCAGTCGACCGGACCTGAAATAAATCCTCAACATGCAAAACGTCTACAATACAAAATCTCATTATGTATTGTGTGATGAGCTTTTTGTTCTCACCTGCGCTCGGTGCTCACCAACAGAGAACTGAACGACAGCAAAGTTGGGGGAGATGTGGCTTTCTTCAATGCGTTCAACTGTGGATGAGTCGATCTTCAGTTCACTGCTGATCTCTGCACTCTGGATGAAGTCGTCGGTCTTCAGGTCCTCCACGCGCTTCAGCTCCCCATCAGCCAGCTGGATGATGGAGCCCTTGATGAAATACGGGGGGAGCGAGGGAGGCACCACAGTACTGGACAGGGCAGATGCTGCAGAAGTAGCAACCACTCCCGGCGGCACGGGAACAATGGGGAGATGAAGCTGGGCTTGGACCACAGCGCCAGAAACGGCCTGGTGGAATGAGCCGCAGTGGGTTTCCAGAGTTTCTCCTTTGGGAGCCGTGGCAGCAATGTACGTGTGTGGGAGTGTAGTACGAAAAGGTGTTACTTGGCTAGAGGATGTAACGTGAGAGGTTACAGGTTCCAATGTAGTGACTCCACCTCCACTAACAGGAATAATGACTGGTTGGGCGCCAGGAATGAGTAGGTGTTGCGGTAGGCTGGCATGGTAACTGATTGGTGTGTGCTGGCTGCCAGCGCCCCCAGCAATGTAGCCAATGAAAGGTGGCTGGGGGTAGATGCTGGAGGAGGGGAGCCCCATCGACAACGGCTCTGTGGCATTGTGTGTGGTCTGGATAACGGTCTGGGGCGACAGTGAGCTGATAGCTTTCATGCTGTCTACACTTAGTGGGGGTGGAAACGTGAACGAGGAGGTGCTGTTGCTGGACGAGGGTGTGCGATTGACAGGCTTGCCCAGGAGGATGCCACCTTTCTCCAGATGTGCAGGGGCAGATGTTGTCACCTTCTCAGGGCTGCCTCTGGCGGGTACCAGCGGGTGATCCCCATGGCTGTTGGGCATTAGCATGACAGGGGTTCTCAGCCCTGAGGAATCATGAGTAGAGTAGTCCGATGGCAGAATCAGCTGGCGGGCCTCATGAGAGGACAAAGATGATGCGGGATCCCGTGATTTACTCCCTGACTTGAAGAGGCTGGATTCTGGGGATGCTCCAAACCGCCTGCCCCTTTCCAGCTCTCCGTTGTGGAGCTCTCTTTGCCTGGAGCCACCTTCCTCTTTTCTGCTGGTTCCATCTGTGTACTGCACCACGACATGGGACATCCCATGTCCCAAAGTGTGGTGAGGGTGCAGCGTCTGGGGGGGAAGGTGATGAGGTGAGAGGACAGTCCGTGTGGAAGTTGATATCTGAACGTGGTGAGGGGCGTGGTCTGTCGCGGGCGGAGGCATGGAGGTCCGCCCAGTCGATGCTCGGTGCTGGTCATGTTTGGAGAACTGCGAAAGAGCAGATGCTGCCTCTGTGTGTGAGGGTCTCTGCGCAGAGGACGAGGAGAAGGGAGGGGGTGGAGGAGGAGGTGGGAGCAGTTGAGGAGAGATGTAGCTTGTGCATGGTGCAGGGTAGGGTGAGGTTATAAACTGCAGATTGGGTGGCAGTTGGGTGTAATGGACAGTTCCTCCCACTGTGGATTGTGACAGGGGAGATGTATAAACTGTAGGAATAGAGGAGACTAGTCTCAGTGAGGAAGAGGAGGATGAAGCGTCTGATGTGGAGGAGAGGGACTTATACTGGAACCCGTCAGGCTGAGTGGAGCTACGGTGTCCACCCACACCACCCTCATTGCCACCGGCCACACTTGCAAGCCAGGCCATGTTCTCTGTGCGCCGGCTGTCACTAGTGGGTGGAATGGTGGAGGAGCGACTTTCTGATGGTAGCGTGCATGAGGGGATCTCCCTCTTCTTCGGGGGCAGACATTCATTACTGCGTTCCTGGTTGGACTTCATGCTGATTTCCCCTCACGCCCCTCAGCTGTACTTTACAGTATCTTTCCTTATAGTTTGAACTTCGCCCTCTTTCTTACAACCCCTCTCTCTGACTGTTTATTCCACTTTTCTTTCCCCTTTTCTCACTTGTGATGTTTTGTCCTTTGTTTCACTTTAATTAGGTATAAATTAACCTCCCCAATCTTGTTTCTTTTCCCTCTTTATCCAAATCAACATGGGCTGTTGATATTGCGTTTATTTTCTTGGTTAACAGAGAGAATCCAGGCATTAAAGAGCAGGTGAAGAAAGATTAAAGATGGAGATGAAGATATGGAGGGGCGTTAAGAGGGAAGGGGTAGGGTGGTCTGTTCGTTCCAGGTGTCCTCAACGTCTGAAGAGTGAGCTCAGCGTAGTAGGGAAGAGTGTCACGACGTCACACCTGCTGCGGCCGCCGAGAGCGACGGGAGGCCGAGTGCGTAGCACTTCATGCGGAATCATTTCCCTGGAAAAGCAAACCTGCCCACATGCAGCAGAATCCTGTGGAAGACAAAGACAAGCCAGAAAAAAAGGTGATGATCTTAGACAAATACTTAGAATTTATATTCTTAAGTTAAGTTGTTAGAAATGTTTGACAGGCCCACTATCAAAAAAGGTTATTAGTGAAACTGTATGGTAAATCTAAATGCTTATCAATTATAAATCATCATTTACTTATCATAATATAGTAACTTAAACTACACAAGATTATGTTTTTGGAGGTACGACCCACAGATCCAACAAATGTTCTTGACACAAAAATGAAAAACAAGGTTTAGAGAAGCACAATTTCACCTGAAACTATTTACTGTAGGGCACCAAAAAATTCAGAAGCACAACCAAAGGTTCCATGAAAGAAACTGTTGAGCAGGACATTTACTGCTCGAAGGTCACGAAAAAGGCCATGAGCCAACAAAATGACGCCCTGCATCAACAGACCCAGGAGCTCAACAAACAGCAACAAAACAAAAATGAGGCCATAGAGCAGCACAAGGACACTCTGCAGTATGAAGCTCCAAAGCACAAACATTGACGTGTAACAGAATTGTCCCAAGGAAGAAAATAATAAAAAGGACTTCTAGAGTTCCACCTAATATGACGATCTGACAAAAACAACATAATAAATAACAATCCCAGTGGTTCTGTGTGAAGACGTTTATTCTGAGAGCTCTTTGAGGTAACCATGACCTGGATGACTCTTCCAAGACGTTTCCAGCACCTGCAGTACTTTCAAAAACACGGTTGTTCCGTACTGAAAAAGGTTTAAGAGACCGCGTGCCACGTGTGTGTGTGCTTATGGTGTGTGTGCCATCTGTTCGCGACTACCCCCTGCTGCAAAAGACGGAAAGCTTGGTGTGAATCTCATAAATAATGTACAAGCATTTGAAGCACATGCGTTCACACACACACACACACACACACACACACAGCATCTTGCTTACTCAAACAATGACACCTGGGCACGTTCAATTATGCTGACATGTGTTCTTTTCCTGACACACACAAGTTCCCACACAAACACATCACACACAGTGTTTCATCAGGAAGTGCACAAAACCACATGCGCTGACATACATCGGCTCAAACTCTCCTTGTATTTGCATATTTGAAAGTGGGCGGAGTAGCAGTTGACTAACGCGCTATGAACTTGTACTCAACATGCAGTTAGCAGCACGTTGAACTGTCAATTTATTTCCTCAGTCGGACTGTCACATGGGCACAATGACACATAGAAAACCAAAACTAATTCTGACTATTGCATCTATTAAATGAAGCCATATTAAACTAATACATAATAAATATTAATTGACGAATACAAATCAACAGATAATAATAAAGAAGAATAAAAATATATGCATACATATTTTTATTTCAAGCAGATGTGGGAAATATTTGTGCATAAATAAGTCCCTTGTATTAGTGATGAGTCCATTATTGGCTCTCCGAAGCCACGGAAGATGTCATCTCGAGTGGGTCAACTTCTCCCAGGATTACTGAGGCTTACAGATCATTTCTGTACAGTGATATCTACTGCAGCCGGCCGATGTGCGCAGGACCAGGGATATCTTGCTTCTGAAGCAGAGTCCTGTGATTTAAGATTTGTCGCAGTGATACTTCTACTCAACTGCAGAGAAAGGCATACAAGTAAACACACACACACACACACACACACACTCATGCGAGTTTCGTTTTACTGTAGCGAGCATGCGCGCGCACTTCATCAAGCACACACACCATCTGTTCATTGAAGCAGGCATGACTCAGAGGTGTGTTGATCAGTGAGCTTTTAGTACAGAGATCCACCCTTCTTTGCCTCTCCTACTTTTCTCCTCTCTTTCACGCGGCCTCTCATTCGAGTCCTGCCTCAGCCTGCCCAGTTCTCTTCCACCATCTTTGCTTGTTCCCTGTTGGCACATTTTCACCTTTATGTTACCGCGTCTGTCCTCCACCGTACCACGACTCATTCGCTGTACTGTTCGCGCCGTTTCATGCGTAGCCATCAGCGTAGATTTAAAACAAACTTTTCTGTTTGCGTTCATGGACCTGAAGACACGGAGAGCTCTCAGATCAGAGTCGTTTCATATCAGCTGTCACAGCAAACACTGACAGCGTCTGTACATGCAGCCACAGATCTGTTCATGCTGCCATGTATGACAGCTTTCATCTTCAGAGGTAGGCGAATCATCTCTGACAATGCACTCGAGAATGTGAAGTTGTGAAGTAAAGTTGAACTGCAGGAGAACTATTACATGCATTGTGCAATGGTATATAATGCACTGCTGTTACATTAGTAGGTGTATCATGTGTGATTTGACACTGCAGCTGCTAAACTACTACTGCTGACTCAAACATAGAAATTATACAGCACTGGAATGCAGGAACATAATATCACGAAGAGGGGGAAGGACACAATTGGCTAGTGAGAGGGTAAAAAGAGGAGGAAAGAAATGTAACCGCTGTAAGTGAAGAAAACGCCCGGTTACAAACTCACTGCCAGTACGCTGAGTGAGGATCTTGCATATCTTAAATGACTTGAAGAAGCGAGAGGACAGCAGTATGAGAGGCAAAGAGAAAGAGGTAGGCAGGTTTAACTGACCTACATTGCAAAAAGAGAGAGTATTGCTTCACTGAAACGGACACTCAAACACGCATTCGCTGAACAGCTATGTCACCTGAATCTTGCTGAGCTTGCAGCGTGTACGCTTGTGCTTGTGCCTGAGCCCGGTGTGTGTGAAGATATCGGATGACCTGTAACCCAAGCAGAGTTAGTCTCTCTTACGCACAAACACTAACAAATGCACCTCATCCACCTTCCCGAGTCCTGTGCATTTGTGTTCACTCACACTTGTGGCATAGTGGAAAAAAACCTGTGTGTGTGTGTGTGTGTGCAACATGGACTACACTATGGTCAAAGCAATGGAGCGTGTATACTGCATACCTACCAATATACTTTTTGTATACAATAAACCTGTTCCTTTGTGTATACCTGGTGCACATATGTCTTTCTTGGAGACAAAAATCCAGTCCAGTATAAACTGGTACCACATAGTTTGAGAAAAATAACGCAAACATACGACCGTATAGATTAACTGTAAAGTGCTCTTATTGTCTGTTCCACATCCCAACTGAGTTAATTCATTGCATTTAATCTACTATACGGTTTATCATACGAAGCCTTCATTCCCCGTTAAAACTACAAAATGTTTACACATCACATAACAACACTCTGTAAGACAGAAACAGTTCAACAACAGTTCTAACCATCATCAAGTCTAAACAATACATGTGGGGCCAAATGTTATAGTTCTTATATGCATGTGAATGTGACCTGTCCATTGTGTACCCTGCCCCTTGCCTGCTGCTAGCTGAGATAGGTTCCATAACAGGAGAAGAGTTTACGATAATGAATGGTTGGATACATTTAAATCATTTATTGTATCTGAGTCAGAGCTATATAATATATTACTACTGATAAGTTTATGAGATATGCTTCTTAGCGTTCACACTGTGTAAACTAAACGTGTGTTTATGTATGTTTACGTCTAATAAATGTAGCAGGTAGAGTCTAGTTTTGTTGTTGTAGTATTTGTTTAAACTATCAACTCTGATGCGGGCAGCTTAAGTTGTCAGCAGCAACAACATGACCTATAATTACATACAGGTATGTCCGGTCCATAAACAAAACGCACTGTATTGCATGATTTTACTGTTTTAAAAAGCTCTGTCGAGGTTCACTGAAGATAATAATTGCAGGAGTGGTACTGGGAGTTTCAAGTTGCATTGGCCACGTAGAATTTCTTTGCTGAAGTGTAAGGAGCACCAAAATCTGTAGCATCCGCCACAGCTGCACGGTGGCAGACTAAGTCTGAGCTGCAGATCACAAAGGGCAACAGTCTAATACTGTGTTGAGTTGTGTATTGGGTTTGTTGTCTGTCGGTATCAAATCAATGAATGCGTTGAATGTGTAACTATTAAAAACTCCAATTATAATTGAGACAATTATACAAAAGTAGCAACCACCAATCAACCAACACTTTTATCATTATTATGTTGGCAAAAGCATTTAGTTAAGTGCTGTAGAAAACTGAAAAAATGGTTTGTGCGTGGGCCACATGCAGTATGTGTGTTGCATTAGAGTCTCTGTGAGTGTGTGTGTGTGTGATTGCCCAGTCATAATCATAATCATGATCAAAGGGATAAGTCCAACGTGATGCGTTATCTCACTGCTAAAAATAGTTCAGCTGGAAAGTACAGTGTTTCTGCAGGCGTAGACTCTGTGTTGCTCTCTACTTCTCTATTTCTTCCTCTATGCCTCTCTGTAGCCTTTTGTCTTTGTGGTATTTCCTTAGTGTGGGTGTGTGTTTGCATGACGATTTGCATATGTGCGTGCACATTACGAGGACCCTTGCCAGACTGGGAATTCTGCGACTGCCACTTTATTTACTGCCACTGATTACACACAAACACACACACACACACATTGGAGTATGGAGAGATAGTGAGAGAGTAATGGAGGATCTGCCATTGACAGATGGAGGCAGAGAGTTAGAGAAGCAGAGCAAGGGAAGAGGGAGGGGTGTCGGAGAAAAAGAGAAGGAAGAACCGGAGAGAGAGTGGTTAAGAGTTACACAAACAGAAAGAAGCCGAGATGGAGAGAAACAAATGACTGTGAGAAAACACTTAGGCAGAGTTGCATGACTTGCACTTTCTCACCCGTCAACAACCCTGAGGTTGGGTGGGTGTTTTGGGGAGAGATGGGTGGCAGGGTGTAGACAGAGAGACAGACTGTCAGGGGAGAGCCTGAGAAAGAAAAGGGCCAATGAAAAGAAAAAAAAAGAGGAGAAGAGAGGAGAAGAAAAGCACTTTAGGATGATGACAGAACGAGAGAAGCAAGCACCGTCGATTGTAGGAAAAACTAGGGCAGACGCAGTACGCACTTACAAAGGACATGCTCCGATACAACAAGACAGGCGTTCAGGACACACACACACACACACACACACACACACACACTTGCTGACTCTCTCTCACGCTCACAGGCACTTTATTCAGAGTGAGTGCAAAAGTGTGTGAAGTGTACTTACCAGGGGAGCAGGAGTAACCCACATCGGCAGCATGCTCTCTCTCCCTTTCTCCTTCCTTTCCTCCTTCCTCAACTCTTCTCTTCTCCTGCCCTTGTGTATAGCACCCTGAGTCTCTCTGTGTCCCTCTCTCCCTCAAGCGGAAAATCCCAAACACATTCAGTGTACTTGTGCTGCAAACTGCTCTCAGCCTTACCTCAACTCCAAACACACATCACAGACAGACACACACACACAGCCAACAGCTCTAAATCTTGACAGCGAGGCAGGAAGCTCCTTCACTACCACTGACACATAGCACTCAGGTGATCACACACACACACGCATAATTTGTAGCACACATTTGCACACGCCCACAGGGAGGGAGTCCCGCATGCAGAGCTCCAACGTGTATTATGCAAGGGGGCTGAATGCGTGCCAGAACTCTCACACTGTCTGCTCCACACACACACACACACACACACACACACACACACACACACACACACACACGCGCAGAGCCCCTCCCACAGAGTTCGCTCGGCCAACTTCATCAGGTATTCATTCAAAAAACACACACACGCCAGCTGGCTACACGCCCAGAGACCGCTTACAAGCAGAGAAAGAGAGTGAGGGAGAAAGAGAGAGAGGGTGTTAACAGAGAGAAGGGCAGAGAGGGTAGTGTGGGAGAGATAAAAAGGGAAGGGAGGGAGGGAGGAAGAGAGTGAGCAGGACAGATTAGAGAAAGAGTATACGAAAGAGTGACACATGGAAAACACATGCACCCAGAGAGATATGCTTGTACTGAAACTACATTAATCTATCCGGGGGTTTTGTGCACTTTATCGATCATAGACGCACATCATGATGAGAGATGATTTTAATTATTTTTAATTCAACAAAATAGATACAGATATTAAATATACATTGATATACAACTTAAAAAGATTATCCACTCATTTTTTATGAACTGACTACATGCACAAATGGAATACATCCACACTTACTTATACATACGCAATCATATGGGTTTATACACGCATATGAGCAGGTCTGACAAAGACAAATACGCCATAGGAAAGTCAACAATAGTATAACCAGCACATTTGCGGATGCAATAGGCTGCACGTCCTCCTTCCCACCACTAGATGTCACCATCGATTACCCCAGTGACAGTGTACAGCAGTCTATTTCTGTTAGTTAGCTGACCTAGTTGAAAGACCATTTGGAAGTAAATATAGATGAAATGTGGTCCTCAATGGTTAAGATGTGTCGCACGCACAGTGCAAAAGTAAGCACTACCTAAGACATTAACACACACACACACACACACACACACACTCAGGACTGTAATGAGTCCCGGTAGATTTAGTGGGTCTAAACACGCAGTAAAAACATATCCTGTTTGTGTTGGTTCACCTTCCTGTCAGATTGACATCAATCCTGTGTCCAACTTT
Source organism: Microctenopoma stevenorrisi (assembly GCA_032270685.1). Lineage (NCBI taxonomy): Eukaryota > Metazoa > Chordata > Actinopteri > Anabantiformes > Anabantidae > Microctenopoma > Microctenopoma stevenorrisi. Next base: position 7,894,492 of record JAUMTR010000003.1, read on the forward strand.
AGATACTGATGGACATTTTTAACTACTAGAAGGCGTTTTAAAGTTTGCTTTTAATGTGGAAAAGACCAAACAGAATGTACTCAGAGAGGCATGACTGAGGAAGTAGTGCAGTCATTTATTTGTCTTCATTTTAATCCCATTTTAAGAGACTTTTGCTGATAGGCAGTCTGATGTTATTGAATTTTTTTCAATGAGCTTTAGTTTTTTGATGTAGTTGTTGTTCACATTAAAAGATAAGAGTTCCTGATTTTCTACAGCAATAAAACGAACCACGAATGGCAAAACATCTTTCCTGTTATGACATGCAACCATGGATTTGTTCAGAAACATGAATTTTGACATAAATATACATTCAGGTTCCCATATGGACGTTTTAACATTTTACAAGTTGAGTATTGATGACAAGCAAACTGCTGCTGAATCACTTTTATTATCACTACTGTGCATAAAAGAAAAACAGTTTAAAGTACAAGACCAGGAGATGGAGACAGAATGAAAAAGAACACGAGTGAAGAACGACACTGTGGAGAGACGTGTTGCATAAGAGTAAGTTACAGAGAGAAAGCTGAGTCTGCAGAGACTAACGTGTCTGTTTTGCCAGGTGACCTCACGCGCGCACCAACATTCGTCTGTTGCTTTGGCAGCTAACTGGAGCCTCTCTGCGTTTAATCATAATTCATCTGTGTGGGTTTGTTTACAACCTGCCATCGAGTGAAAGCAGTGCAAGAGACAGTGAAAAGGTGGGGGTGGAGAACAAGAACAAATAGATGCGACGATTCACGAGTCAATGATGAGAGATTTCAACTTTTACAAAAATATTTTTCTCCCTCTAACATTTTGTCAGGCTGAGGTTAACACGTCGACACCATTCAATCATTTCTGAAAACACACAACTAGAAGCCATCACCAAATATCAAAATCTCTCAATTTTACTGACCATGAGCTTAAAAATCTCTTTCATATACTTGTCACCTTCCTTCAGAACCGATCTGTTCTCCATGATGAATGGATTTCATGTGTCCAACAAATCCAAAGGAAACTTTAACTGATCCATACCATCAGTGCTTAATCAATAATCACTAGGTAAAAGAAGAAAAAATGATGATGTCTTTCTGCACAGTGGAGAACAGTTTCAGTCACAGCCTGTCACTAAGGAAACTGATGAAAAGCTTCTATATATACACACACACCCATATACATATCACAGACTTGTCTGCTCTCTCTCTCTCCCTCTCATACAAACACGCTGACTCTCATGCTCTCTCAGTCGCCCACGCAAACTTCACACACTCTGCAGTCGGTGACAACGGCAACCCCCGCCTTCCTACACTCTTTACCCATCCATTCCCCTTTCGTCTCCGTCAGCTCCAGTCTCAGCTCTCTTGTTTACCCATGTCTTTCCATCTGTCTCCATGTTTACGTGTGATTGTGTGTGTGTGTGTGTGTGGAGGAGCTTGTGAGACAGCAGGTGCGGAGCCATCTAACGGTCATTTACCAAACACAGCCTCACAGACTCGCTGCAGGGCCGGCTTTATGAAGGCACACCCTTATTATGACATCTTAATCATATCATACCCATGTCCTCCTCATGAGCTATCACTCATAGTCATCTAGCATTCATAACCTTTTGGAATCATTACATAATTGTGCTAACAGCGCCCTATGAACCGTGGGCCACTTTTACTCCACAAATATCTTTCACTTTTTTTCCTTACCCCTTCTCTCTCTCTCTCTCTCCCTCTCTCTCTCTCGCACAATCCCTCTGCCAGGCTGGGTGAACTTGCTGGCAGTGTAGTGTGCGACTTCAGCCCAAGCCACATCCCATTCACAAACCTACTAATCCGCACACACACACACACTATTAGATCCCTGCAAGTCACACACACACACACACACACACAAACAACAAAAAAGAAGTACGCATGTGTGTGTGTGTGTGTGTGCGTGCGCAGGATTAGGGAGGTACTGGAATGGATGGGCAAATCGCTGCTAAGCTCCTCTATTGCTCTATAATCCAACTGAGTATACAAACACACACACAAATACACAGGCGCGCCTGAACACACAAATGCATAGATTTGAAACACACATGCTGCGGCGCACACGCTAGCACAAAAAGACGAACTGATGCCGTCTCCCTTTCATTTTCACAAATGTACAAAGCATCTATATGCACACACCCACGCCAGTACAATAAGACATTCAGATACATAAATGTGCAGGCAAACACAGACATAAACACCCAAATATTACAACAAGGACAATACACAGTTCTGCTTAGAGTGTGAAGTGCTGCACAAAAGGGAGTAAGACAGAAATGTGGGAGAGGAGGCAGCTGGAGGGAAGATTTTTATTTTTAAATAAAAGAGTTCAATGAAAAGAGAAAAGGAAAAAGAAAAGTACAACACTGATAAGAGGAGCGAGGAAATGAGACACATCAATGTAAGTCAAACTCCATTCATCATTACGCCAGCCGTTCATTCATCCCACCCACACCAACTATCACTTGTCTGTTTGCTCCACAACATAAGATGCTAACATGTGTGAATGTCACTCAGTAGAACTGGAATGTGGAGAATTGGCCAGTCTTTTTTAATCAACAAAGAAATAAGACTTAACAAACTACAAGGTCAAGACTATGATGCGTGATAGAAGAAGAGTTTGCTGAATGTGGCTCCTCCTTTAAAGCAAAGACCATTTTATCGCCTTTGTCTGAGTTACACTGTAATTTTGAACGGAAGAATAAAACTAAGATCATTGACACTGTGGATGGATATTTTAAAACATCGATGCTGAATTAGTACAACACACGATTTAGCATGTAGACCTTTAATAATGTGTGTTGAAATACCACAACTTGCTTTTTCAACATAACATAATGTCTGAACGCAGAGTACATCTACACATCTGTAGGTTGTCAGTTACTTTACTTTGCTTTACTTTACTTTGCATGGCAGACGCTTTTAACCAAAGCAACTTAAAAGGACCTCGCGCTCTGTGTCTGGCTCAAGGACACACCTGATAGGGGATGGACTAAGAGTCAGACGGGGTTTCGAACCTGCGACCTTCTGGATCCCAGTCTGACACTGAGCTACCAGGCCGCCATTACTGATAATGTTGCAAGACAATCTTCTACATGAATTTCACTATTAACATCAAAACTGTATTTGTGATGATAATTTAAAGCGAATCCTCGTTCATATTTATCACACTTTATCTTTGTGCTCCCGTGATCCTTTCATGTGGGTGGGATGTGAGAAATGCAGGCAAGCAATCAGCCTCAGACGAAGTGAGAGTGATAATTACTTAGCTAAAGTCAGGGTAGGTACAGACTGACGGGTGTGGGATGTGTGACTTTAGGAGGCTGCAGACCAAACATCGTACAAAGAACACCTGCAGAGACAAATTATAATACACACACACACACACCCACAGAATGGTACACTGCACTAATGCTGCTGGATCTGCTCATCGGCGCGCACACACACACCCACACACACACTCGTCTTGCATCTTAGAACACAAACACATATTTTGTGGTGGCACCTGCATGCGTTCACATCTGGGACAGAGAACAACACGGCTGTGTGCAATGAAGGTAAACGGTCCTCTGTAATGGGCGTAGGATGGCACCGACTCTGGGCAAGACTCGAGTGGGCATTGTGTGGATGAAGGAGAGGTGGGCGACTGCTGAGCATGTGTCCTTGTCGTGTCCCGACTTTTCAAAAGGCACACAGACAAACACGTCATGTCGGGCTACTGCACGAGTTGAGCATGCAGACTCACACACACACACACACAGGACCACAGCAGCAAAATCCACAAACCTACTAGATAGTAAATGTATTCCATGTATGCTAGTGCATACAATCAAATACACAGAGTTAACTGTGTCGCATAGCCATGTTGATTACTGTGTTTCTGACACATACTGCCCAGGTGTTTTAAAGGCCACCCATTCTTTAATCACACCATCAGTGATATGTTAACTAAAGTCAGCTGTTGCTACCTTATGTCAATTCAATGACGGAAACTCAACAAACATACTCTGTGTGAGACAGGATTCAATGCAACACAGCTGTATGTAACCAACCTTTGCTGCAGTTCATTTATTTGCCATCTACATATTAGTATTGGATACTGTACATGGATACTAAATACTGGACTAAAAATCTGTTTGATTTGTCAGTATTTTTAATTTAATTACATAATTCTATAACTAACTGAGCCAGCATTAATGTTGCAAACACATGGCTACTGTTTAAGTAGGTTAGTGACATAGGTTGCTCCTATTAGTATTGGAGGAAGAGTAGCTTTATTACAACTGCTTGAGTCTTCCCCGAGAAAGAGAGACTAGAAGCAAACACAGAATGACCACACACACGTTTCTCAGCTGCTTGCCTTTTCTTTTTTCCGACAAATCATTATTTTCAGTAGTTTTTATGCACACACACACACACACACACCCACGCACACACACACACACCCACGCACACACACGCACACACACACACACACACACACAGTACACATAAACACTTGAAAGGAAATTCCATCTCAGTGACATTCTCTGGGTGGGACTTTTCAAACTGAAAGACCAGCAACTACTTTATACATGTATTTGAAAAGAGTGAGAGAGCTTGTGTGTGTTTGTGTGTGTATGCAGTTACCAAACTTACCTATTTGTGTCCTTAGTTTGAAAAATACCGTGTTAAATGCTTTGGCCCTCTCTCACGCAGACTTGTTATGAGGGTGGCTGTATGTATCCCTGCAAGACACAAAACTTTTTGACCCTGGCCCAGTTTGAACACTAAATTCCTACTTCTGCCTGAAAGACCACTGTGTCTGTTTGTAGTATGATGGCAGTTATGTAAGGATTCGCAGTGGGAGTGAGGGGGGGGGGGTTGAAACAAGGAGGTAAAAGAAGGGTGAGGAGAAGAGGAAAGGGAGGAGGATTAAAGTAAATGAAAGAGAAGCAGAAAGAAGATGGATAAAGACGGTGATGTCACTTTGTAGTATCACTCCTGTGAGAAAGACAAAGACAAAGAAAGAGAGAGACTGAAAGGGAAAGAGACACTGAGAAAGAGACTTAGGAGATCTAGTAGTTGATAAAAGTCACTCCCACTCCTTAGGCAATTGATTCGAGGATATTGTGTGGAGCGCTCCGTGTGCGTGAGTGACTGACAGTGAAACTCTGGCTCTGGGCCTCAGGGCATATTGTAGTACTACTAGACATCTCTCTTCTGAGAGTACAATGATTCTTTCTCCTCTCGCTTGGTGTGTGTGTGTGTGTGTGTGTGCGCGCGTGTGAAAGCATGAGTGCGCATAGTGTGCAAGTGAATGAAAAAAAAAACAACACTACAGGAAAAACTGGACAGTTTGTGACAAAAGGAGCGAGTAAATGTGAAGCATAATCACTTCAGTGTTTGTGTTTCTGTCACATGTTGTGGGTCCTGTTCGCACTAGATAAACCTTGTAATTTAGAGTGAAGTCTTATAGGACGCGTTTCTGGTTAATCTTCAGGGAGTCGATGCATTATGCTCCTATGTTACAAATACAAGGTTGTGTGTGTTTGTGTGTTTTAAGAGGACAGCATAATAGAATGTCTCAGTTCAAGGCTTGCCAAGAGCACTTTTCCCATACGCTAGGGAGCCAAGACTTCCCCAACCAGCCAAGAATAGCATCGGCTCTCTCACTCTCTCTCATCCACCCACACACAACACTCGAGACTTTTTACTCTTTGGATTCAACAAAAAAAATGGGTGATAATGTAAAGACGGGAAACACAGATTGATCGTCACAGTGAAAGAGAAACAAAGAGGAAAGAGGAATTTTTACAGTTGATTGTACAACACCTTGAAAAACATACTACAGTATCTACAGTCAATAAGAAATGCTCAGAAATTTGATTAACATGTCATGGTAGTGAAGCAGAACGAGACTGAACCAGAAAGGACTGAGAGGCAGATATATACCGTACAAAAGAAGGACAAAGAGCGCAGTCCAACAACATACAGCAGTGAAATTACAGCACCCTCCAAACTCTCTGCTCTCTTTGTCAGAGTGCTCTCTCTGAACTAAACAAGCGTGTTCTGTGAAAGACAACCAATGGACGACGACTGGCACCAGAGTGCACTCCCATCTCCCACGGCACATCAGCAAATGTTGAGCAACAGAGCAACATGTTTTCCGCTCCACAAACACAGACATAGTGACGGAATTATTTAATCTGACTCACTAATTGGTTATTGACAGATTAACTTTAACATTTGTGACTACGATGTGTGACATAGTATTCATTCAAACTAGACCGCATCAATCTTTGATGCAGAAAAAAGGCAAATGTTGTTTCTTCTTGTAGTAATTCCAGATTACAGTCTACAATCGAGGCTGTTGTCCAGAAGGGTCAGGCTGTCTAAAATGACTGTTTCATGTTGCTGCCTGTACCGTGCAACAATGAAATGTTTTTAATTAGTTTGTGATGCATGTTATTAGCTCATAGATAGATCAGTGTTGCTTTGAGACTTAACGGGCCTATTAGTACCCTGACACTCAAGCGAAGTCAGACATTAGTCGTCCACCTGTGCGCAGGTTGGTCAGTGTTTGTTATTAAAGTCACCCGTGTCAACAGACATGTCTGAAATCCCTAAGGTGAGGAGGCAACTTGAAAGTAACACTCGGTGGAGAACTAGAACAACTTTGCTTAAACGCGTGTTCATATTAATGTTTTATGAGTCACAGAAAAAGCACCTTAAAGCGAAAGAATATCCGTCAAACACAAGGTCTGAGTTCAAAACCTTCACCTCAAGCATTTGCTTGGCTGAAATGTCTGTAAGCAAGATAATCTCCAGCAGCTCCAAAGGTGCTTTTCTGCAGCTGACCCTGTGATCTTACTTCACTGTGGAGTGGAAGAAAGTGAAAAGAGAATTTCTCCTCTGGGGAGCAATACTTCACAAAAAAGGCTACTAGTAATTCAAAGAAAAAACAAAGCTGTTGTTGCAATGAGCAATTTAAAGAATGGTAGATTTGTTCATAGGGAAAGAAATCTATGGCTATTCACAATCATTAGGCCTTAAATCCATAAGTTCAAATAGAAACAAAGTGATGAGGCACAGCACAGTATATTACCACGTCCTCTGGCTTCTTCTGGGTGATTTGGCGCTCCCTCTCTCTTTACTGCCAACAAGGCTTCTTTTCCCGCAAGCAGAATCCTCACACATAGCTGGTACACATGAAACTACTCTATTCCAATAAAGAGCTGAGATACAACCTCATCCACAAACACACTGTCACTACACACACTAGCTTTCCCTTACACCCTCTCCTTCAATTACAACATGGCCAGCTGACAAACTCGGTTACCTCTGTTAGCTGTGGCCCGCTGGCTCTTATTCAGTAACTCAATGGTGTTTTTTTATCTTATTCACCACATATTTTGTTGAGCTCCTCGTGTTCCACGAGACCGAATGTGGAGGTAGAAGAAGCTCACAAATTTGAGACGAGCAACACTTGTGACGCCCTGTGGTTCAGAGCGACAAAGAGGGAAACCTTGATTCATTCACAGCCAGTTTTGTATGTGATGAGCCTCCACTTCACTCGCATTAAAATCAAATGTACTCTACTTAACATGCATGTGTGCTGTGACCAGAGATTTATCACTAAAACAAGGCTCTCGGCTATTGAGAGAACACAGAGCTAAAAGTCCTTGATGTCAGAATTAATAACATCAAATAAAACATGATAGACTAACAGCTTTTGGGTTGAAAGAGAGACAGTTTGTCAGTAATGATTCAGCAACAAGCAGCGAAACACTGTCTGCCAGCGTATGAAGCACAACGAGCTCAACTAAAAGCACGATATAGGCCCTCGTCTACTCATAAAATCAGCTTAGATGGCAAAAATCTGCATAATTTATTTAAATGAATACAGTACTCGTTACCTGGAAGAACAGAAATATTCTCACCTCATTCAACACAACTTCTCCAGAGCCCCCCTGGCTTGTTAACAGGTACAGCCCATGAAGAGGCTTCCAGACTGTCCCAGAATGCAGTGCGTTGACTCAGAAACTCAGCAGTCCCTGTTGGATGAAAACAGCAAAAGAAAAAACTAAACTACAGAAGTAAAGTTTTCATTTTCATAGGAAATACAGTAACCTGACTGCAATGTACAGATGAGCACCACAAATCATCCTGCATGTGCACAAAACACACTGAAGATGTGTCACAGGTCACAACAAATAGACAAAAAACACAACACATAGTCTGTAAACAGGTAAAACCATTTCTGATTTCCTGTGGATCCTGATCTAGGTCTTACAGCAACTGTTCACAGCCATGAAAATGATGCTGATGCTGCATTTGAGTACAATAAGTGAACTATATTCACACAAAGAGACAGCTGCAGATGATTACAGGTCTCTGCAGATACTAAATCAAAATAATGTATTATTAAAAACTATCACTTACATATCCGTTACTGAAAAATGATAAAGTAAATGAAAGCATAGGGGCGAACATCTATGAACAATTTAGTTAAAGTCTTCAAGATCAACTTAAGTCATACAAAGCTTTAAGAACTTTAAATGCTACTAAACTAAATTTCTGCTGTCAATCATTTCATCGTGTAGCTTTTATTTGGTCTGGTCTGAAAAGTGTTGTTGTTTTCATAAATAAATAAGTACCTGTCATTTTCACACACACAAAAAAACTCTGGTGCATCTTTAAAAACATCAAAAGTGCAACAAGCTGACTCAAGCAGACACCCACACAGCAGCGCGAGGGACGGGGCGGCTGATCATCGACTGCTTGCACACACTGTGGGACTAATTAGGCAAGTTGTGGTGGAATGATGGGGATGTTAAAAGGATACTAGAGACATGCTCCCCTCTGTTCATCAGCTGCAGAGTGCGTGTGCGTCTCTAGGTATGTCAGCGTACTGTGCGGAGGTGGGCGGGGTGTCTTGGATGCCTCATGTCAGAGGTGCAGTGAATGAAGTACAATAATTAACCATCAGAAACTTCAGAAGAAAAACATATCAAGCATGGAGGAATATCCACGTCAAACTGATGCTTTTCTTTTTGCCTCTATTGTAAAATACATTTACGTGTTTTAAATATTGAAGTGAGAAACACTGGAAATACAGTTTAACTAACACGCACTGTAGTTAACCCCCCTCTCTTTATTTGAAAATCCCGTTGTCTTTGGTAGGAACGAATAAACACACGAGACAAGGTCGAGTAACAGTTATATCACTGTAGCACGTCAGAATATTAAATAATTAATGAAGCTATCCGCTGTGTGCCAGCTGTGTGTAACATTATGCATGGTTTTGAAAGTGCTGTCTGTGCCACTGAGCTGATCTGAGCAAGAGGAAACAAAAGTGGAAACAATTTCCTGAAATGTGATTCTACCTGCACAATTGATCAATGAGTAATTTATCCATTTATATCTTATCATTTACTTAGTTCCTTGTTGTGCATCTATACAGTTTTAACTAACTTATCTGCTGGAACCTAAGAGCTACAGTGAAATAAGATATGATACTGAAACTTAAAGTAAAATTACTGTATGCAGCTATAAGGAAAACAACGCTGAGTACATGGATTACAAACAGGAGCTGACAGAGAAATCTATCAGTAATAAAAAGGTATAAAAAAACAGAGTGAAAAACACCAAAAATGTTCAACAAAAAAGTGAAGGAAGAGAGGCAACCCAGAGGTGACAAAAAAAGAAGACAGATGGAGAGAATAGAGGATGGAGAAGAAGAGAGAGGCGGCAGAGACAGAGACAGAAACAGATGGCAGCAGAGAAGGGGCAGAGAGAAACTCACTGGGAGGACAACACTGGCTCAGCTAGCAAGGCACAGCAGGGAGTATGGAAAGCTGAAAAACATCAGCGGAAAAGGAAGAGAAGAGGGGGGAGAGCGGCTGAGCAGCATGGTGTGTTTTCATTGCAAAACTCCTGAAACTTTTTTGAAGAATATTATGATACCTGAGATTAGTGTAGGAGCAAATACTCTGTTTAGAAAGAATGTAAATGAAGTGTAATTTCATAAACAGCGTTCCATCATATTAAGGAAAAAACATAAAGATAATAAAGGTAAGTAGTATACATCGCTAAATAACCTGTAATCATGACTCATGAAAAACGGAAATAAAATACGGAAGAATAGTAAATTGCATCCCCCTCACACTGGCACCAAAATAAACGTACAATCAACTTAATGCGTAAGGGTTTGATGTTTTTTGGACGGGGCATTTTGCCAACTTAGTGTTGGAGCCAAGAGGCTGCCTCGGTTTACAAACTTACCCAAAAAGAAAATCGCTGTTGTGTTTATGTGAATGCCCTCCTGTTGTATTCTGTCACAGCGGGTGAACGGGTTCACAACTTATGATCATTAATGTGCGTGTCCTTTGGCTGTGTAGGGTGATGATATTCAACGTGTCCAACAAGTGTCCTCTGTGAGGAAACTGTGTTTCTCAGTACTTGACTACATGCTGGCATGATTACACCATGAATACTTTTGTCCACTCAATCATCACTTCATCTTTTTAAGAGCCTGCATTCCTCCCATTCTCTCGTTGCCAAGTGCAGTCAAAAAAATGTTGTCCACCCACAATCACCAAGACTGTTGCCAAATCCCTGGACAACTGCAAAGGTCCATAAAAAAAAAAGGCTGGAAAATGTGTAACCACAAGTATTGGTTTCAAAGGATAAGATCAGCAACGGATTCACCCAAAAAAATGCTTCTGAAGTTCACAATTCACACAGTAAAAGATACAGTATTATAACGTTTCAATAGAAGTTATATGATACATCTTAAACATTTAAATTGTCTGAATGTGAATATGCTGCAACACATAATTCACCATTTGTAATAAAAAAAAGACAGTCACACTTAAAAATAGTCTAGAAGCTGACGTAGTGTCTCACAGCTGTTTGGTTGGTTGAGGAAGAAGAATGCAGTGTGTGTGTGTGTGTGTGTTGGGTGTGTGTGTTTGCACAAACTCAGCGACTGACCATCACTAAAAACAGTAAAGGAAATGCCTTCCTCAACCACAACCTCATTTTCCTAGACTCCAACATATCTGCCATTCCACAAGTGAGGAGTCAACTCTCCGAATGCTCTACGTGCTAACAGCTGAGAGAGATGTTATCTTGGGTGAACACATGTCTGGAAAGACCAACGTCCTTTGTTTATCACAATCCTCTATCTCCCACGGTGCACTCTTTTTGTGTGTGTGTGTGTGTGTGTGTGTGTGTGTGTGTAACTGGAAGCATGTACGTGGCAGCTGTGTTAGCCTCTGTGCCATCAGAACAATTCCTGGTACTGACCTGGACTATTTTTAATACCCAATTTTATGATGATATACTGTTGAAAGGAAGGAAAGAAGAACGAGATCACAAGCCAGGAAGCAACTACAAATCATTTAGTGAAGACCAACATAAAAGAAAGGTCAGCACTTCCAGCTTTACAATTCTCTCGTTAGGTTTCTGATGCTTTCCATTTAAAATTACAGATAGTTTCATTCCACCCACACCTTTATTAGGAAGGACACTACTTCAACATATCTACCTGTCATTTCCATACATTTTACATGTTTTCATAGTGAGTGTATTACTGTTCCCGAGAGCTCTCCTCCTCCATCAGATCACGGAGGCCGTTGTTGCTTTTAGGGCTCTTGTTACTTTCTGCTTTTATAGACACACCTGAGCACAACCCTTCTCTGTATTTGTCTTACTTTACTTTGTAAAATTATACAACTTCACTTGTTGGTGGAGCACACACACACACACACACACACACGCACACACACCCACACACACACACACGCCTAAATGCATGCGCACATAGCAAAAGGACAGGCATTTATTTGTCCCATATAAAGACAATGGGGTGAGACAAATCTAAGTCTGTGCGTAAGCTTCTGCGTTAGGAGGGCATGCTGAGAGAATAGGAAGCATGCTTTCTGTGCCAACCCTCTCCTTGGCAGTCAAACAAGGACACAGATACACACGCGCACACACACACACACACACACACACACACACACACACACAGTGCTTAGCATTTTTAATTGGCCACTGATTTGCCAGTTAGTGTTCTTACCACTCTCTTCACCCCACTGTGCTGGCCCCCTGCCCTACAGCCTGGCAGAGACACAGCTGGACCAGGAGAATGTGCATGTGTGTGTATTGTGTGTGTCGTCCTGAAGTAATTAGTTTCACAAGACAGTGTGTGTCTGCACATATGTGACCACGCAGAATGGTGTCACTTCATTTGAACAGACTTCAAAACACTTGTTTGTGTGCCATCGAGGAAGGTTCACACCAATGTCAGACTCCTCACATTCTCCAAGTCTCTAATTTGAAACATGAGTCAAAACATTTGCATCTGTTCAGATATCTTGACTTTATCTAAAAGTGTAAATAAAACAGCATGTACAGCAAGCAAAACATGTCCTATACTTTAAATATGTGTCATTAAATGTCAGAGGCGCTCTCACATTCACACACACACACACACACACACACACACACACACACACACACACACACTCACATACAACTTGGGCATTGTGACAATCTTAGCCGCAGTTATTCAGCTAAACTATGGCGGTGTGCATATGTTAAAGTTTGTGGTTTCTTTTGTTCTCATAAATAAGACAGAACAAGGAGCTTTTAGTCCAGCTGTTCCAGTGGTGCTGTTCATAATCAGAGCATGATCAGTTAAACTAAGACTCTTTAAAGTACGACTTTATTTAACCACATAATCGTGTTGTGTGTTTTCGAAATAAATGGAAATGAATAACAAGTAATACAATCTTCTAGAGATTGTACTGGATAGTCTGTGTGACAGTGAGCCTGAGCAAATAGGTGCGTGTGTGTAATGCACATAATGATGGTGGCGTGTGAGATTTATGCCACTAATATCAGAAGCAGATTGCATCCTCCCCTGTGATATTTTGCAAGGCAATGACAATCACCACTCATTCCGCTTGCACACTAATGCACACAGATATATGAGCAACCCAAGGTCAAAACAAAGATGAGATGACGATGTGTGCGATTTGTGTGGTCTGTGGGTATGCGCCTGTGTGTGTGTGTGTGATGACATCATTACTCGAGCAGAGCACTCTATAGCTGATTGATGGTGAGAGGGGTTGTTATGCTCAACTGCTGTGAGCTCATTTCTCCACAACCACACAATAGGACCTTGTCATTGTGTGTGTGTGTGTTTGCCCATGTGTATGAGCTCGGTCATACAGTTCACAGGACAGACGGGCCAACCCCTCTCACCTACGCCTATCAACACAAACTCTCATGAAAATAAATGTGTTCATTTACTGTAATGTTAATTTAATGGACAACCCCCCCACATAATGGGTGTATAGAGTATATCATCTAAATATTTGAATGCAGTGATTTTCTGACTTCTGACTTTCTGACCACTTAATATGATCAATTTGATTTGATTCTATAGGTCACCTGTGCAGTTCATGGCTCAGTCTGCTCTGATCTCACCTGGGCAGCTGAAACTCATCAGACCCTTCAGCAGACTGGAACTGATAATAACTAAACAGAGGACCAAAGGGGCAAAAAACTTAGATATTGTTACATACTAACCAAGATTTAAGAAGCATATACTACAGATGGGGGCCCCCTCACGCTGAAACTCTATTTACAATAATGTAAACACATTCTCATTGTGAATGCTTCCTAATCGGATTACAACAAAAATGCAGATCCCCGTTTTGATTTTTGTCTGCAGAGCAGAGAAAGGAGAAACGTGCTTTTACAAGGGTAAGAATTATTTAGCATTAGTTCGTTACACAAGGCTGAAATTAAAAGCAAAACTGTATATCACTGCAGAGAATGTAATAGACATGTCTGAGGTAGTCACTGTACAGCTCCATGGATAAGGTCTGGTGAAAGGGGGGCAGAGAACGAAGTCCGGAGATTGCTGTCAGGAGCAAGGGTGGAAATTAGGCTTACAGGAGAAAACTGGAACAAAGCCTTTAGTAGAATAACACCAGGGCAGTGCGAAGGGCACGAGGACAAGCTGGCTATAGTACAAACAGCCAAGTGACTGAGGATGGCTCAGCCTTAAATCCACGCCTACAGTTTCAATACAGGTTCCACAGTCCTATCCCGACATGACCCAGCCACCACCTACGAAATGACCATTTGAGCAGATCAGGTAATGAGCTGCTTTTGACTCACAAAGGCTGAGGGGCCAGCCTGAGGGTCTGTGCTACCTAAGTGCTCTAAGACACTTCCAACGTAAGTCTGTGTCTGGAGAGAGTCCTTCGGTGCTGGAAAAAGTCTCAGAGATGATGATTCCATCAGCCACTTGATTCTCTGCACCCATTGGGACAATGTTTTTTGATTTCCACAGTGCATTTAACACCATCCAGCTAGCATTGCTAGTAGAGAAACAAAAAAAAACATGCAAGCTGACCCCCTTATGTTGTCTTGTATCGTGGACCACATCCGCCTGGAAAACTGAGCATCTGACAGTATGATCTGCAGCACAGGTGCTCTGCAGCAGACCGTTCGGTCTCTCTTCCCCTTTATGCTGTTTACAGTACCCCAGACTTTTCTTGCCATCTTCAGAAGTTCTCTAATGAGTTGTAGGACATTGTAAATGGAAACATCACTGAGTAGCAGAGGGCGGTGGACAGCTCTGTGGACCTGTGTGGGCCTAATCATTTCCATCTCCATCATCAGTAAAACAAAGGTGATGGTGGTGAACTTCATAAAATCCAAGACTCCTGGAACTCCTCTCTGTATCTGCGGTGGGGGAGTGGAGGTCGTTTTAGACCGCAAAGTCAATGGGGATAATAAACTGGGCAACTAATTCCACAGCACCCTACAAAGGGTCCAGAGACATCTGTGTCTGTTGTGGCCAGTGTTACATTTTATGCTGTGGTCTGCTTGGGAAGCAATGTGAAGGTGGCAGACACTAACAAGCTGGACAAATCAATCACGAGGGCTGGCTCTGTTCTGGGCATGGGGCTGGACCCCCTACGCACTGTAGCTGAGACGCTGTCTACCCTCCTCTCAATCCTAGACAGTCTCTTTCCCCCTAGTATTTGTATTTGTGCTTGTCCGGCTCTTTCCTTTTTTTACTGAACAAAAAGCAGCTGTAACAAGACAAAGCAATCTCCTGTCTGACATTCATAGTTTTTAAAATAGACAGGGAAGGTCAGAGGTTAATACAATACCTGTGTCCTCAACTGGAAGAGAAAGCCACTTTCTTCTTTTTACAGTGATGTGTCAAATAAAATGTAAATAGCAGTTATTAGCTTTGTGGTGGCTCACACTTTATAAATCACTATATAATAATATGAATGGTAATCAAACTCAATTTCTGTCTGCACAGGAAGTGAAAAAATCAATAGTACTAGAACCCAGACTCAAAATACACTGCACAGCTGCAGAATGAAAACAGAGCATCTCTGAACCCAAGACAGATGAAAAAAATAGAAAAAAAACGGTGGAAGATGAGGGTTGGGTGATAACAGAGAGAATGAATAGAAAAAAACTGAACAAAAAATAAAGAAACTGAGTTGAAACCAAGTATGATAAAAGAAAAAGGGACTTGTCTAAGTCTCTCTCTCACACTTTCATTCTACAATCTTCAAAGACTGGTGTAGCACTCCCAAGACAACGCTACCAACACTGGTGGGACGCACACTCAAATACACCCTGCTCTGAGACAAGTTATGTGCTACCCGCATCTGAACCACAGTAATGTTACACTAAAACTCAGAAAGATGAAGGAGAAAAGGCTGAGTCAGATAGGAAACATAAAAAGAAAGAGGAAGAATAAACAGCATAAAGATGTGTGACGGGGCAATAAGTAGGCCAGCGCGAGTCCGACAGGTTTGTAAAATGTGTTTTCATTTCTCACATGTGCATTTAAAAAAGTGTGATGCAACAGAAGTTGGTATTGGTGAACAGAAAGATTACAAATGCACAATAAAGCGCGGTTTACAGAAAAGTGTTTCTGTAAACCGGTTAACACATAAATACTGTAAAAAAGCAAGATTTTTCCTACTGTTGTGTTGTCGCAAATGTGCCCCCCCCCAATATAACTAATGGATGTATGTCTGCATCAACAGCAGTGTCAACACATTTCTTCTTCTGCAGTGATATGCCAGCGAAACAATTAGAATTAAATATAATTAAAATCAAAATATTTTCTGTTAATCTTAATGTAAATATTACACAATAATAATATTAATCTATACTTTATTAATCCCCTTGTAGAAATTCTTGTGGATAGGCAAATGCTTTTAAGGCGCCAAGGGGTCAGGGTGGAAGAAAGACAACCCAGAATCAAACCACTATTTCTGGGGTTCGTGGCCAAATGCCCAACCAACTGATCCACATTCACTACAAAAACTATTAAAAGCAAGAAACAAAATCAAGAAACTAGCTTTCTCAATACAGATGATAAGAGCTGCTCTTTTTCTGCATCTTTCCCCTGGGAGAAAATTACCAAGCAAACACCCCTGTATTTCTTCTGCAGCTAGAAGAGTTCTACTCTGCAGCGTGAAAGTGTGTGCTGTACGGCTTTATCACCAATCTGCGCGGCTGATAAAGTCAGACTCATTATTTGCTGTGGTTGTTACAGAGGCTGCTCGGTCTGGGGAAATAATATTTCTGCACGCCTTGTTAACTCCATTTCTCTTCGGTTGTTTCACCTGCCCGTGTTTTGTCTCGTCTCTTGTCTCCCTCAATGCCTCTTCGTCGTTGTCATTCAAACTGTGTCTCTCCCCCTGGCTCTAGGCTCCACACATCTTGCTCTTCCTCGTTTCTTTCTCTCCTTTACCCACCATCCTCTTCTCCCCACTCTTGAAGATACAACAATAACTCGGCCCTCTGAGTCAGTTTACTCATGTGTGGCCTATTGCATAGTGACTAAACTTGTGAAATGAACACTGACAATGTTTTAAACACAGCTCAATGCCACGCTCAGTTTGTTAACTAACTGTGCACAGTATTCTTGATGAAAAAGAGCACGCTGACGGCAACGCAACAGACGTTTACTGCCCAAATACAGTCACCTAAAAATAAACATGTTACTTTTTGTAATAGTGGCACAAGCAGCAACAACAATTACACTTAACTAAGTTTTTACAAGACTCAATTAACAAATGGATAACAGGGAGAAATCACAGAAAAGAAAGGCAGAAAAAGCTACAAAGAAAGGAGGTAATGACCAAGAGGGAGGAGGGGGGGCACACTGGAGGACATCAAAAACAAATACGTTGTTGATTCCTTAGCTAAAGCTCCTCCAAAAAGAGCAAGTTCCTAGCGCTGCTGCAGAAGACTGAAGGGCTGATATGTGAAATGCACCGGTTTCTGTCTGTGTGTGTGAGAGAGTTGCTTTGTGTGTGGCATGAGATGAGACGATGACATCATTACTACCACGGGGCACCGGCTGAAGAAAGGTCGTTATGGCTAGCTGCCACGTGGGGATGATTAAGTTCATAAGCATAATGTACACCCACACACGCACACTTTATCAAGCTGTGCATTGAAGCCAATATTACACGAGGTTCTGTAAGGTCCTTTCACTCCAGTCCTTCCTTGCCTTTCCTCTTTTCACCATCCACCCTAATTCTTTCTTCTATTCTCTCTGTGCCTTTCATGTTTACTTGCACCCTATTCTTTCCTTCACACAATGTGTCCTGCCCTTTTGATCCATCTGCTCTCAGTGTCATACTGCACACCAAATTAAATCAAAGACAGTATTAACTTCTTTAGTACTCATGGGTGAGATATTACATTTCTTTTACCAATGATGTCTAATTTACCAAGAAATTGGTAACTGGGAATTTTGATGAATCATCCCAGACAGAGAATAAAGCATCTTCTCATCTTCTCCTCTTTTGAACGCTATTTTAATCTCCCCCCACTGAGCTCTACTTAAACATTTGCAATTCCTATCTCCCACTCAGAATAAATATCTCCCTTTTCTCTCTTCTTTCACTTACTTTCCACAAGCATGATGTACTTGTCTGTCTTCCCACTTTCTTTTCTTCCTTTTTCCTCCATCTGTTCTGCCCCACCCTCACCTCCCTGTATCTGCAAACACCTTCCATCCTCCCTGACTTTATACACTGTCTGTCTAGCCGTTGGGTGAAGTAATAAATTTGACACTGCTGTCATTCAGACTGATAGTGTGTTGCGCAAAGGTCTAAGTATGAGAGGGTTAAAAGTGTGTGTCAGTGTGTGTGTGTGTGTGTGTGTGTGTGTGTGTGTCAGTGTGTGTGCTTGTGTGCGTGCACCTAGGGACATTCCTATATGCTCCATTCAAATACAACCTCAGCTGGTGTGTGTCTGTGTGTGTGTGTGAGTTTAGGGGATTCCGCAGTTTGCTCTGCTCAGTGTCACATTACATCATCACATGGTGCACTGGGCTCACTCACAGAAAAACATATGAAGAGACGCACTGTAAAAAAAGTGGGTTAACTGTAGGAGGATATGTAGGATGCATCCTAATGAAGTCATATCATTTCAGGGGCACTCGGCTTGACTTTCGAAGAGCTTCTATAACACCTTTTTTTTACACTTTGGTAATGCTTGTTAAAAGAGAGAGAGAAGCCAGGCAGAAAAGTGAGAACAAGGGAGTGGCGGGAGTAAAGTGAGAGAGAGAGATGAGACACAGAGACAAAGTATAATTAGGGAAAGAAGTGGCATGATTTAATAATAAACACATTAATTGCAGTTTATCATCAGTAAAAAACAAAATCTGCTTCGTTCCATAGAGGAATTATGTGCTTGACAAAGGTCAAAACACCCAAACACGCACACACCTGCTTAATATCCACATGAAAAAACTGTCTGAAAAGGATCCTCATCACCTATTACTCACTGGAGTAAAGGCAGATGATCAACGGGACAGAACAGTATCTGGACTAAACCAAAAAAACATGCAGTTCATGCATTCAAGACACGTGAAGATGGTTCCATTTTATGGATACGAGGAGCAAAAGAGGAGAAACCTGAAGGACAGAAAGAACTAGATATATACAGTGAAAGAGAGAACGGAAGACAGTGACTTAAAGACACAAGAGACAGAACGTAAGCAAAGTGAAGCTGAGATAAAACAGAGAAGCCACCGAGTGAAGCCGAGTCAAAGGCAGAAAGACAGAACAGACAGAGAGCAGCAGAAACAGCTAAACCTACACTATGAAACCAGCCACAGTTAAAAGGCCTAATAATCCACATAACTACACTGAAGCCGTGTCTGACTGCACGTGTAACTCTGCGTTACTCAACCCTTATATTATCTCTTTTCAGATTTCACCAGATATACGGTCAGGTTTAGTTGATACCATCCTATCTGTAGTTAATGTCAGTCTACCTGACAACTGTTTATTTGTTCTGCTTTACTTATAAAGTAACGTAACACGAGCGGCAAACAGCATGTTACATGTTACACTGTCCTTTTGTGTTCAATGGCTGGGTTAACTGAACAGCTGTCTGACTCACCGGGCAGATGTATGCCTGCCTAACAGACTAATTGATTACCTGTCTCACTAGCGAGAAGCCTGGTTACCGAACATCTGTCTTGCTGGCCGATCGAGCGCTCTCGCTGGCTGGATAGAGGTTTCCTGACTGACTGAGTATCTAAGTGTTTTAAATGCTTGTGCTGTTGAGCTGAGTAACGGATGTTGTGCATACAGTACATGTCTACATCGTGAGCACACTGCCTGTCTCCATTTTGTGTCTTTGCTTAAATGCGCGTGTTTTTTTTGTGAGTTATTTCTCAATGCACAGGGAGGGGCTCTGTCGCTCTCTGCTGTTATACAATACATATTGTATAACAACTGGCAGTGTGTGGGTGGCTCCTGCCATCTGGAGAGATGCAACCCCTGCCGTGACTGACTCTACACACTCCCTATTTGTGTGTCTGTGCATGCACTTTTTGTTGGTGTTTACACTGCAGCTACAAATAGCTACAGCAGCATCGGCAGTAGTTGGGTTCATGGGTTCATGTACATGATGAAGTAAAGGGGAAGTAATTGAATGTAGTGTATACACAGCGTGTGTTGCTTTTGCGTTTCAAGACTGGTCGTCTTTTATTCTTAAGCTGCAGACGTATTATTGTAACATATACAGAGGTTCTTCATTATACCAATGTGATTTTGTCCTCTGGGGGTTTGACAGCTGACAACAGACAGTGAAGACTTCATTATCTGTCTTAGCAGGAGCCGGAGTCTTGCTGTTTCGCTCTTGGTTCTGGGTTTCCACAGAGATGGACTCAAACAAACAGTCTAGGAACCCTTCATCCACAAATAAACAAAGACACAGACACACGTACGCGCACACACATTAGTGCAACACAGGATGAATACGGTGGTGAGAGAATCCGCTCCATAGACTCCAAGTCAGCGCTCCACACTGAACTGTTGCTATGGAGAATAAAAGCAAGGCTTTCCAGCCTATTTTAGGGTAACTGGTGTTACATATTTTTTCACTGCATATATCAGAGTCAAGAAAACTGTGATAGCGAGCATTGCTGCTACAGAGTATAGAAACGGGAATACGTTTTAATTAAGATACTCGTAACTGCCGTTACTGATCCGTCGCTAATCAGTTCACCAAGATGGAAGGAAGACATCTCACTGCAAGACAAGTTACTAAATGTTCACATTATGCACTGAATTATTTTGACAATGAAAATTCCTCAAGAAACTCAAATATCTCCATTAGAAAAAATCCTATGAGCTTGATGCTAATTCTTGGGATCACATCAAGGTGAACCACACCCCATGCAAAAATGCAACCATGATGGGGTGTTCAGGTAGTAATTCACGCGGCATCATGCCAGCTTACATGACTGGCTCAATAACTATCATTACATGTTTTCATTGTAGCAAGAAAGCATTATGAAATGGTATGACTTCTCCACAGGGTAAGATATACAGTGAAATACCTGCAGAAATGATGTTACAAGGTATTCTAAGAAATGTTTATGTATGTATTATTTCGTGTTTTCGTACTTTTTTTCACAGCACTGTGTTATTAGCGGTGGTATTTCCACTTCAGAATTTAGAACCCAAGTGCAATAAATGGGTTCAACAGAATACTTGAATGTAAAATAATAAAGCCCTACTGATAACTATGAAACATTAAAACTAACAAGTCTTTTTACGTGCATTTGTGTTCAGTATTGTTCTGAAATGAATTAATAAAACACGTCCCAATCTGATAGCAAGTGAATACACTGTTCACACATTGTAAAAACCCTTCTTTCATCCTCCTTTCAAAGACTATTAATAGTAAAGGTTTTCCTTTAAAACATTTCCCGGTAACATTCACTTTATGTACACAGACATACTTGAATGTATACAAAATTATGCATGAAATGTGTGGATCTGGGTTTCCTCAATGTTTAGTTTCAAGGTGATTTAGGGTGGTGTAACTTTGGCTCCGTTTTTAGCAGATGACTTCACACCTCAATTGGAAACTAGTGGTGCTTCCTTGACATCCTGCATGGAGGAAGAGTGAATTCCACCTTTTTCTTCTGCAGCCAACATCAACTCATCGCTGATAAATACTGCACCGAAACCGTTCCATAATGCCTTATATGCCACTTCTAACACACACATTATATAATTTTTTTTATTTCATATATCTACCAATCTCATACCCATTTGATACTTTGCTATGTTCATCCAGTCCAAGTTATTTCCAGCCTCTCTGTGACTATATCTGGAACAGAAATCACTGTGATAGTCTCTCGACAGCTGTCTTTATGACTACAAACAGTGCATTTATAATGTAAACTGAATTAATTAGCACACATTTCTGTTGTCCTGGAATGTAGATCACATATTGAAGATCAAAACACATACTGCTTTTTATTTGAATTAATTTTCAGCCAAGGTTCAGGTGTTGAGATGCTAATTTTATTCCTCCTGCTTGTCAGGTAGGAATCACCACCTAGTGTGCTGAAAAGAAGGATTCATGTGAAGAATCTGAAATGAAATAATAAATAAAAATAACTGCCCTTGCTATGATCTAAGATATCAAATATATAAGACCATACATTGGTATATTAGGCTGAGCAGATGTCTCAGCCTATCTATAACAGGCAATTATATTAGCAAAACACACAAACACACAAAAGTGTGTTGCAATGTGATAAACAATAGTCCTGAGATCTGATTCACAACTTTGCTACAAGAAAGCTACAATATAAACGACATACTTCACCCCATGCATGAGCATGCAACCGACAAATCTATCTGCAATGTGAGCGCAACTATCATTTGTAAAATGTGATGCTGTAACATTTGTGCTTGCAAATAGCTTTTGTGAACCAGGTTTCAGGATTACTGCATTTGCTGGCTTAATGGCAGCTCTACAAAGGGTCCGGTAATGACAAGGAAAAACTAAACTACCCAGGCTCGAATAGAGCACATAGATAGACCACCACTCGTGTTACATCATATTTCATCCTCACTACTTCCCCTTTCTCCCCAACTCTAAACAGGAAATAGTTCCTAGACAAATCCGTGGGGGCCTGTTTAATGAGGCCTGTACTGTACAAATGTGTTTAAGTATGTGCTCACACGAGTGGGTGTGTGCACACACTGCATGCCTTTAGCTCTGTCTCCTATTTAAGACTTCTGTGCACAAACACACACATTTACACACAGGTCTGATGGGGTTATGGGAAAGAGTCCTTGGCTGCAGTTCCTAAAGGGAGGGGTTGAAAGAGCAAGGGAAGCCAACAGGAGAATGCAAGTAACAGAGAGCCTACTGCAACATGTGAACAGAAGTCAAAGAAAAGTGCAACGCTGCCATTCATTCTTTATGTCCCTACAAAGGCTCCTAATGTGTCTGAGTCAGGTTGTGTTACAACTGAAAATCAGAGTGCTCTGAATTAGATTTTACAACTCAAGCCAATGGAAAAATACCAAGGCACCAGGAATAACTGGATCAATGACAGGTCATATCAATATTGGATAGCAAAGAACACAGGAGTGACAGAAAAGCAGGGGAGACATGAAGGTAGAGGAATAATATGAATCCCCTAAATACCTGCAATTTAAGGCATACTGTGGCAAATGGTTTTAATTAAATTTTCAGATTTTTTTAAAGACAATTCTCAGTCTGACATAATAGTAATGGCTGCAACTAATGAATTTTCCATTATTCTGCTAATAATTTCTTGCTCATTTATGTATTTGGCTAAGTGATGTGTTAGAAAATTGTGAAAATAGCCAACACAATTGCCCAGAAAAAAAAGATCCAAATCATCACATAAGATTGGCTGCACTTTAAGAAAAAAAAATTCCCATTTGTTTGAAGAAATCTAAATATCGCTGACTAAAGTAAATTCCAGCTGATTTGTGTTAATGGCACCTAGAAGCTGGAAGACGACCCCGTGTATGATTTTCTTCATGTATATTAATTACCCGTGTGGTCTGCTATGTGCTCTAGTTTGTGCAATTTGTTGGACAATATCCGACGAGTTAAAGTAAGTTGGTAATCAGTTGAACACATAGTCGGTAGTTCTCCAAGCTGAGCTTATCATCATCATTATCATCTCATTAAGTTTCTATGTGACTAAAATTCTATCTGCTCAAATCATTCATACGTAATTTGAAACAAACAATACTTCTGTGATACAATGTATCCTGATTTGTCATTTTTTATTTTAACCTGCTTTAAAAAAAAAAACAACAAGAAGAAAATTGCTGCTATTTGATATGCTCAATGTAGCACACGCTCCCTGTAAAGCTGTGCAGGTTATTAGAGCACAACTGCACCATTCATAAACCCTTGTCATAAGAACAAGATATAGACCTGTCTTACTGCCAATACTGAACCACAATATTCATCTACTCCAACCTAGCAGTCATCTGAATTGGCACAATATATTCATACATGACACCAAATCTATACAAACAACACTGCTGGCCAGCCCATGATCTCACAACCATCTGGGACACGCTGCTGTCAGCGATTTGCAGTGTGTGATAAATGACAGGGGGAGGGAATGACATTTGTTAAATGATTTTCCCACCCATTTTTATCGTACATGTCTATGAGTCATTAGCAGCAGGTGGCAGAGTGAGTAGGTTTTTTTGTATTCAGCAAAAAAATGTACAAAAATCACAAAATTACTACTTGGAAAGAAATTGCAAAAAATTATATCAGTGGTAAAGACTGTACCTATTTACAAGAGCGTAGTGAAAAAACATATAATTATATCGTATATCTCAGTCATAAAATGCAAATTTCCTTTTTTTTACCTAACTCTTTGTTATTCTTTTAGCAGGTACGCGTGTGAACTAGTGGTAACAAATGTTAGTGAGACAGCTGAGTTGATTCACAGCAGTAAATAATGACTGTCTCGATGCACAGGAGATTCTAGACAGAGTAATAGCAGGCTGTAATATGGGTCAAATCTGTCCCCGAGGACAACAATGGAGAAACCAAATCACTCAAATCACACAAATGCACACAGACACACACACACACACACTCACTCAACTACTGGTTCACAAATTAATTTGGCCCTGTTTTTTTGGTTATTTAATAGACGAGAGGAAAAAAAACCCAAGGGAAGATACAGAGCTGTGATGAAAGTATTTGCCTGTTCCTGATTTTTTGTCACACTTAAATAATTCAGATCATTAATCAAATTTGACGCTACGCAAAGATGACATACTGTACAAAACTGTCACACCTGTCGAATCAACAAATTCCTCAAATAGAAGTTGTCTGATAACATGAAGCAGACTAAAAGATCCCAAAAAGCAACCCATCATGCCAAGAACTGATGAAATTTAGGAACATATGAGACATGTATTAGTCTGGAAAGACATTTCCAGACTTTAAGTAAATCTTAAAACCATATTAAGATGTTTGGCTTGACCGTATATTGCTCTTCGTCCTTGAAAAGCCTCTAATTTATGCAAATTTATAAAAATTCTTTGCCAGAGATTGGGAAGACATATTGCCAATTATTTCTAATAATTAATTAGTTGTTACCTTCAAGAGTGGCACAAACAGTTATTAGGTTTTGGAGGAATTACTTCTTAACAAAGGCCCAGGGAGATTAGGAAAACTTTCTCTTAATAAATGTATATAAACTCAGGTAATCTTTGTTTAAGTGTTTTTTCTGAATGATTAAAGTTTAACAAATATGTAAAAATAAAAAAAAAAATTTAAAAATCAGGAGCGGGGCAAATACTTATGCACAACACTGAGTGTATGTATGTGTGGTAGGGTGAATAGAGGGAGAAAAAAAGAGATCTAAAAAGGGAGAGAAGAAAGAGAGATATGGAGGTGAAGCAGGGAAAAGAGGACAGGCGTTTCAATAATTCACAAACCCCTGCTTCATTTAGAAAAGAATCAGTGCCCAAACTGGGCCCATGTGTCCTACACATGACACATTATCCACACTGGTGTATTTATGCAAGTGCTTGCAAAGGACAAAAGATGTATATAGATACATATGTAGGCGTATTGGTACCTAAGTGCAGCTCAATGACAAGCCGACTTGAATTCCTATTAAAGGACTAATGTAGGTTCATTAGACTGGCTGGTGCAGTGAGAGGCAAGATATGAAAGGAACAGTTTGCATTACGTCTTCATATAATAACCATTTATCTTAAAGTTTAAAGAGTGGGTTTAAGAGTGGCTAGCAGGGGACAGACCTAGTTAAACTTTACTAGCCACTACATGACTCCTGAGTATTTGCATGTGTAATATATACAATATGTGTGTAGCATCAGAGGTCAATAGACCTGAGGTTAGAAACAGTATGTTTATTATTCTTCATTTGTTTATGCGTTCTTGTGGAGTGAAAATTTGCATGTGCTGTCCCGTGCTAAACACCCTCCAGGAACTGGGCAGTAACAATAGGAGGAGGGAATAACCACTAAGAATGTCAACTCACTGAGCATAGCAATCAGAATAATTTAACTATTCAAAAGATTTTATATTAATGTACATTCATTACGTTCTATTAATATTTAACAACTCCAGATTTCTCAATTTTCTAAGTTGTGGACAGTGCAGAGGCTAAAAGAGCATCAGTAGGCCTATTAATAAAAACGTTTCTCTGTGACTGATCAGACGATGTGAAGGACTTTGAATGATCTCAAGCCCTGTGTACATCACCAAAGAAAAAAGATGAATAGCTGTAGAGAGATTTAAGACAGCACAAAGACGTACAGAAAAAGATGCAGTACGTGTGTGTGTGTGTGTCCTCCTACTGCTGTCATTCATGGTGACCTGCAGCAGCAGGCATCACTGTTATGTAATCCTTGCTGTCAAACACATTCACACACACCTCAACACACACACACACACACACACACACACACACCTGCTAGCAGCTTCCAGCAGCGCAGAGGTTATTCTCAAGTCATGGTGAGAAACCCCTGCATGTTATGTCTGCACAATCAAAATGGGAATGTTCGCCATTTACACTAATGATTAAGTTAATTTAAGGATAACCTGCAGTATCACAATGTATGTATGTCTCCTCAAAGAAACAGACAATACAAACACAAACTCATTATTAATAAAGAGGTTAAGTAAAGCCGTTCAGTTGCGCTCCGTGGTGGTAAAGTAAAATAATCAGACTCTGATTCGCCTTTCTTTTTCTGGTCATGAATTCTTCTTTTCTGAATGTCACATTATGGCAGTTCTTCCCTCTCTCACTGTTTATGTAACCTCCCACACACCAGCCAACACTACCTACAGTTATGTACAGTGGCAGACTCTCAGCATTGTGAAGCTCTGCAATGTGTGCAACACGTTCCATGGCTAATGCTGTCACACATCGCACTGCATTACCCTTCATTTATATTAAAATCAGAGTACGCATACATAAGAATGTTTTAATTGAACATCAATAATTAGAAAAAAATCTAATCCATTTTTTCTGGTGTCAGCTGATTGTCTTTGTCCTGGATCAAAGTATTTTTAATATCTGGGCTGTTTGCTGAACCAAATTGTCAATTCAATCAAAAGAAAAACAGTTTGCTGCCTTAAAGCAACACTTTGACTGAAGGTTTAAAGGTGGCGGCAGCCAAAATATTTTTAGGAGTATACAAGTACATACTGTAAATCCGACACTCTCTCAGGTAGTGTTGAGTAATAGCTGCTGGTTATCACCCTGCTCTGTTCCATTAAAACCCCTCAACCAAAGCCGATCTGCCATCGTTATAGCATTCAGGAAATCACAGGGCGCTGCATTAGCCCCAAGTTTACTCCGTTCCCCCAGGTGAAGGAAAACTAGTTTAGCTCAATGGCCTCTTAGCACACACCTCTCCACACATAAAAGGATTAAATAGAAGAGCATAAGTGTCGGGTGCAGAGGGATAGCGGCCATCCATCCGTGCAGGCTGCAACAACCATTCGGTGAGAGCAGGGAGGCTTTATATATCAGGCGTTATACAGTGAAGGAATGATGCTGTGATTTGTGGAGACATCTACACAGAGTCCCATAGCAAAACTATTTTTAAAGTGAACTGATAATTCAGTCATAGTGCAGCTGTACATATCAACGAAGAATAACACATACACACATGTTAGCATTACGAATGCAAAATAAAACACGACCACACACACACACACTACATCTTTCTAGTGAAGTCATACTATAAAACAGGGTAAGTAGATTATCACTAGCTGTAAAACAAAGCATTTTAATAGACCATTTGTCTCCCTGACTCATGTGGCAGCTGGCTTGACTGGTTTTCTACTTGTCAAAGAGGGTGGGAGGCAGCGATGGAGCTAAATGCTCAGGTATTATCAATGTAAGACTGTGAGCATTGCATAAATTTGCCAACTCATTTACCAATTAGAAACACCCCTCAGAGTCTACTCAGTAATGCCAACCACTCGGGGAAAGGCAATTTGACATACATAACATTACAAAGCAGCGGTTGCCACAGTGCTGTTAGATTAAAAACGGGGGGAGACAAGGGGAGGAGAGGATATGTAGGGGAGGGAGACAAGAAAAGACTGTGTCAGTGACAGGGACTTAAAAAAAGCTGTGCAGTACAGAAGTGAGCGAATTTGACAGGGATAGGACACAGAGCAAAGGGAAAGAGAAAAATGAAAAGGAAGTTGCCAAAGAGGTGAAAAAGAGAACAAGATAACAAAGGCAACAACACACAGAGCCGGAGTAACACAAAGAGAGACAGTGAGATAAGGAGAGTAGACGCAGGTGGGAGCGAGTGGGCGGTGAGAAAGATGGCACTTTATCATACAGCCTGGTTGTAAAAGCAATAAACTCTGTATAGGTCGCAGCATAAGGACTTCCCAAGCACCACAAAGGCCACCTTCATTCATCTTACTAAAAGCTGAAGTTGCTGAAGTGAGCTCAACTCCTCCTGGGGAAAGTTTTTGTCATCATGAACTTCGGACTATTTCCGAACATCGAGGCATACAATCTATAAAAATATCACAAACCGCCGCTTGAGGTAAGAGACCATTTCTTTCTTTCCTTCTTCTTTTTCCTACAATATTTTCCCTGTGCAGAAATATTAAAAACTTAATTTAGTTTCCAATTGATTTTTGTTGTTGAAAATGTGACCTTTGGGCCAAACAGCATTTAAGATGAAGCACAGCTTTACATAAGGTGTGTCATTCCTGTTATTCACAGACAATCCAAGCATACCAGTCATAATCTATTTTAATCATAATAACACAGAGGCAATAGGAAATTAGTGGTTCCATCAACGTAGTGGTTTCATTCATGCCAAGAAACTACAGACACTCTGACAGACAAGAAGGCCTGGAAATTATTTAATTTGCTTGCTCCTGTCTGCAGGTAATTATTATCCTGTGATGTGATCACTGCTGCCTGTTGTCACCTACCAACTTCCCCTTCTTCTTAATTTTCTCACTCTTTCAGTGCACTTATACTGGAGGTGGGATTGCGTTAGGCCACCGAGAAGAGAGGGCATCCCCAGGGCCGCGCTAATGTACAGAAGAGAGTGTACAGAGTGTGAAGGAGACAGAGAGCGAGGTTGCAGCCAGGGGAATCCATTACTATAATTATTTTAGCCCACTCGAAAGGGTGGCCCATGCAGCAGCTTTTGTGAAAGAGAGAAAACAGAGAAAGACAGGTGGAGAGGAAGAGAGATGAGAGGCGGGAAAGGCCCTTCATGACTGTAAATCTAAAGCGTAACTTCATTTTTCCACTTTTATTACTTTCTTGCACAAGCACCCAGAGCTTCCGGACAATAACCAAAGACATTTCAGCAGAATATTAGTGTCCCTGTAGCGTGTTCGTAATTTCCTTGAGGTATCCTGAGACGTGCATTTTAGATGATAGCAATTAACAGGACAAGTCAATGCTCAGTAGCAATTAGAGCATTTAACATTATTCACTTTTCAGGTTGAACCATAAATCATACACGCTAATCTCACAATCTGCTTACAACCGACTAGTGAGTACAGATTGTTCTACCGTCTATGAATGAGATGGAAGCCGACAAATGCCACACAAAAGAAATATGTTTATCCATGCAAACAATGAGGGATGTTTTTCAAAGTGGGGTGGAGGACAGGGAATATCCTGAAGGAACAAAATCTAATGCGTTCAGATTGCTACGGCCAATTAGTCTGCACCCGTCTAGCCAGAGATGATGTCAGTCATGATTACTCATTGTTTAATATGCTGTAAAGCAGAAGGGAATCAAGAGCAAAGAAAGAAAAGAGCGAGAAAAGTGGGTCGGCGTTAGGAAGGACAGTGGATTAATCACGCCTAAGGCAGACAAGCGTGCTTATGTGACTAACGGCACGCAGAGTGGAAATGCACACAAAGTTCCTAAAAGACGCACTTTATCTAAATCCTAAATGTGCATTTAAAACTAAATGCTTAGATATATTAAGACACACACGCCACAAAAATGCAGGTGCACGCATCCACTCCCTTATACACACACACACACGCTGGTGTGCACAGACACGAAGAATGACCTACAGCAACACGTTCTAGTCAATACCCTACAGCTTCACACAACATGTGTGCACACAGACATGCTCACACATACATAGCAGGAAAAATAACTGCTGTTGATCCTCATCATCATCATCATCAGCTCTGCCCCAACACTTTTCATTTAGAAAGCTCTTCTCATCTTTCTCACTACCCCTATCATTCTCTAATATCATGTATGTTACTTTCCCCTTCTCTCCCTCCCTCCTTTGTTCCGCGCAGCTGTCGTTGCAGTTGGCAGTCTCAGGTGTGTGTGTGTGTGTGTGTGTGTGTGTGTGTGTGTAAGCGTGTGTTTTACCTTGCCCTCCAAACCCAATTGAATCCTACTACTATGAGAGAGGGGGCCTGGATCAAATAAAGCAGAGCGCAGCTATTACATGAAAATAGAGAAGGGAAAATCCAAGCTCACTCTCTCACACACACACACACACACACACACACAGAGAGAGAGGGAGAAGGGACGACCTCTCCATTTACTCAGGTTTCTTCACTCTCTCAAGGCAGCAAATGTAACAGGATTCTTACTACAGGGACTTTATGTGATTAATTTCCTATATTTCTGACATAGAAATGGTTTTAATGACAGCTTTTACCAGGCTACAATAATCACCATATATCCAGATCTAATGTGGAACAACAGCTACTCACTCACTTTACTTTGTATTGAGCATTTGTTCAACAACATTGGCATTGCTGGGCATCTGACGGCCTCTGTGAAGCTTTATCATAGAAAATATTGGTGGGTTAATTGGTAATTTGACATCTTTGAGATTACTGCGAGCTGCTGCTGGAGGCTGTATTGCTTCTAACCATAAGAGACTATGTGGGAGTAATTTCAGTTTCAAATGAGAAAAAAAAATCAATCTCTGAGAATTGATTGAATCCATACGGAGCTATCAGATTTCCCCTGGAAGACATAAATAAGTTTACTCTTTCTCCTGGCATCTATAATATCTTTTGCAGCATCGTTCTCTAAATAATTAAATCAAAGCTATGCAAATTTTGTAAACAAGCCCCAGGGATTAGCTGAATAGGTCACCGTCGACGAGTAATGTAAAGAACTCAAATATTGAGTTACCATGAGTAGATGGAAAAGAAATACCAGTATTAGCAAAGAGTCAAAAACGTGAAATGACCACATTACAGTGGCAGGAGCCACATTAACAACAGATTAATGATTCACAGGTATTTTATTCAATATTTGCCATAAGACCAGCTGCCTGGTAACATATGCTTATT
This sequence comes from Microctenopoma stevenorrisi, assembly GCA_032270685.1. NCBI lineage: Eukaryota > Metazoa > Chordata > Actinopteri > Anabantiformes > Anabantidae > Microctenopoma > Microctenopoma stevenorrisi. The sequence goes on from JAUMTR010000003.1 coordinate 7,925,731, forward strand.
GTACTGCTGAACTACGCCTTGCAACATAATGCATGTGCACAACAACTTAACACATGTCAGATCTTAAGTGGTTTGCGCCTCTGACTAAAATGGATTCAGCTCCTATATAGCTCACTGACAGTGTGTACATGGTGCTCCCATTAACAGCCATTTTCTGACATGTGCTGATCACCGCGACACGCCGCCCGGCGTCTTTGTATGAGCTTCTACACCGTCAGCCCTCCATCTGCTCATTTCGGAGGTTTTCTGCTCAGAGAAAGGCAACTGTCAACAGCGAAATCTCAAAAGAAAGAGGAAGCAGAGAGAAGCGAACGCGAAATGTGTAATTTCCATTTAGCAAGACTGATGGGTGAATAAAGGAGAAGACAGAGAGGAGAAAGGGAGAGAGGGGAGGAAAGGAGAGCATGGAGAGGTGGGATCAACTTATCGAATAAAGGTACTCAGCATTTCTATTTAATTATATACTTTATTTGCAACTGTTTAATCGACATCTTACCTTTCCTTGACACTTTCTCCCAGAGCCTCTTCTTTTTTCACCCCCTCCCTCCTCACTGCTCCTCCCTGAATTGGTACAAAGTTAATTTAATGAACTAATTAGTCAATGCTTCAGAACACATTTGTACAGCTATGAGGCAAGTCCCCAAGCTCACCGAAGCACCTCACAGCAAAACCTAATGATGCCGTTGGTGAGTCAAGTATTACTGCATCTCGCTGAAGGGTAATAAATAAAAAAAAAGGTTCAATCAAAAGCAGGTATGGTGCAAATGGGATGAGACATTTTAGAGAGAAGTTCTGTCGAACTAATTGCACTGTTGTCATAGCTGTTTGACAACGAAAACAATCTAGTCTGTACCTCAGCTGTGTTTATGTTCTGAAATACATGTCTCCCATAAACATAATATACATAGTTACAAGAGGAGAGGAGAGGAAAGGGAGAGGAGAGGAGAGGAGAGGAGAGGAGAGGAGAGGAGAGGAGCAAGAAATGTGTTCAATCAGACCAAAGACAGGGATTGGCTTCCTCACTGTTCGCAGTAAGCCCCTCTATTCATTCAACTCTCCCTCCTAGGAGAGAATAGAGCTTCAACACACAGCTGGTGAGATGGAGATAAAAGTCTGACGAAGGAACTTCAATAGATACAGTGGCAAGTAAGGACAGAAAAAGGAGCAAAAGAGGAGAGAGAGAGAGCGAGAGAGTGGAGGGGACGCAGACAGAAAACGGGGCAGTTTGAGGAAGATAAAGCTGTAAAACTGAGCGGGACACATCACGGTGGTGGTGGGGAGGGGGGGTCACAGAGGTCACATTAGAGGACGGGAAGGAGAGTGGGAGTATAGGAGCTCGGAGAAGTTCTGGGCCACAGAAACGCACAAACATAGCTAAGCACATCACTTGGTATGACGTCATCGCTACGTCATGTGTTTACTAGCAAAAGAAGAGACCGTGTACAAAAGAAGTGAGTGTAACTACAGAGCAGCCTTTATGTGTAGTGTGAGGGTCCCCAACCCCAGGGTCAGCCACAAGATAAAGGTCACAAAGTAATTAGCAGTATATGAAAGAAAAATACAGTGTATGCTTCTGTTCTGTCAAACTTTTGAACTCCTCTTTCTCTCGTGAAATACTTAACACCTTTCCTCTGCATACTTTAGAAAATCGGTGCTATCCACAAGTCAATGGGGCAAGGACACCTCACCGCATCTTACGCATCCGGTTTCCACATTTCTCCCACGCACACACTCTTTTATTTCGACAGCGCATTTTATGATTAACACTGAACACATACGTGTTAACGTGTTGTTGGTTAAAGTTAAAAATGGCACACATACCGTTGATGAAGATGTGTAACCTTTTTTTTGCATACACCCTGCTTAAATAATAATCATAATAATAATGTATTAGTATGGGACTGTAAAGTCTTGCATGTGTTGACTGGGATGTCTCCTAAGGTAACTTAGGCGCCAGTGCGGGCTGATGCTCTGCTCTTTGCCGTGTGCATCAACCTGACCAGAGCATGACGTGGCTTTAACTCCTCCAGCTACACTGGCTTTTTGTGCTGTTCTGTCGAATTCATAACCCACGCTATCATTTTTTAAATTGGGATTCCACCGCAGGAGAAGAGTGAATATGCTGTCAGGAGTAGGACACATGTTCAAAATCGATCCCCAGAAAATTCCCAGAAATTTAATGCGGATACGTTCCATGTTCCCATGGATACCAACTGAGCTTATGTAAATACACAAGCCTGTTGAACAAGCTCACTGCTTGACATTGTGTTAACAACAGGTGGTTTTTGAATGTGTCACAGTAGCCTACTCCATCACACTTCCTTCCTACCTGAGCCGAGGATGCACAACTACTTGGGTGGCGTAGGCGGAGCCTGCTGCTTAGTTCAGAGCTGAAGGCCAGCTGGAGCTGAAGATCCTGGTGTGATTTACGGATCTTTCCACCAATAGAAGGGAAGTGTCCCAAGTGTCTGCGCCGTCTGTCCACGTGTGTCTGTCTGCAGGTGCTGTCACCATTCCCTACAGGGAAACACGGAGAGGCCATTAACACAATTTCCAGAGCGTTCTCTGTTCTGCACACCAGCAGGCAATATAAATGTTCCTGATATGATTATTGCGGTCACAGTTATGGCTCGTTGTAGCTCAATTATCACTGCATAATAACCAAATTCCATGCTATGCAATTACAATCACCAGCTTAACCTTCAGCCAAGTGCTATTTCCCACAAAATGATTTGCTTGTGGTTTCTATAGCAGATAAGTAGCTTATGAAGAAATGTAAACTTCTAGCGTCTGTCCCCGGTCTTTACTTTACTTTGCTCGGCAGACGCTTTCATCCAAAGCGACTTACAGGGAGCTAGTGCTGGACATCTGGCTCAGGGACACACCTGGTAGGAGATGGACTAGTAGTCAGACAGGGATTTGAACCTGCGACCTGCTGCATTCCAGTCTGATGCTTAACCCATTGAGCTGTTCATATTTAAACTGTATTATTCTTTAGGCTCTCTCCTAAAATAAGCATAGAAACCTGCAAGCAGCAACAATACGCAAACATAAAACTATTATGCACTATTATGCTACCATCATAATAAGCCAAGAGTCTTTAGTAGTGATGAGTGTCTCCCACAATGAATGGATGTGTACATTTATAAAGGACAGAAACCTGTATTTTAAACACACGTCATTCACGCAAGCATTAGTTAATAAAATCCTAATTTTAATATAAAGAACTGCACCTGCAAAGGCCTGTGTTTGCATTTGTGTACAATGGCTATCACCATCCCCGTGCTCTCTGTTGCTGTCTCTCTCCTTGTCTTAGGAGTAGTCAGAACAAACACCCACGCTATTTATATACCGCTGCCCCATTGGCATGGCAACCACACTGTTTACCCGCATTAGATACCAGTTTGAGGCGTGTGTCCTTTTTTATTTTTAACAAAAACACAGTTATTTGGAGGCATTTTGGACTCTTTCATGAGCTTGGCTCACTTTCAAGTGAGAAGAATGTTTCTTTTTGACCAAATGCCTCTGGTAAATTGAGAGCTAGTAATAAAACTAGTATTTCTGTGAAAACAAAATTTAGTTTGTTTGTTGTTTTGAGTTTTTGGTTCAAGTAATTTGACTTTTTGCAAAGCACTATAGACAGTGAAGGACATTGGTACATTGTGTTTGCATCACACATCTACTATAAATAAAATAAAAGCTATGTTAAATCCTATAGGTCAAGCAGTGACATGTTTAGCACTGTGCACACTCTTTACAGCCATTGTTGCAAACCTAATCCTAAACTTCCCAGTTACCCAGGCCAGATGACAAAGCTCATCACAAATAAAAATGCATACAAAACTATTTCTGATCTACAAACCATCTGTGTTAAAGGCTTGAGCTTAAAGCCCTTTACCAAATGAAAGGTTCCTTTCTGAATATGTAAACATTCAAAGCCAGTTTAGACACGGCTCAGCCTCTAGTGTATTTTTCCATAAATCAATACCCAACACAGGACAGACAGTTCACCTGGACTCACCTTGACTGATTCATGGAAAGGGGTAGTCCAAATATTGTGAAAAGTTGACACATACACAGGTTGTAAATACACACACACACACACACACACACACACACACACACACACACAACTGCAAGTTTTTCCTCCTACTCAGCAGCATAGGATTCAGTTCTCTATCTGTCACCCAAGGAATTCAATAATGCACACGCGTGTGTGCGTGCGTGTGCAAATATCCACATGCACCAATGCCCTGCCCCTTTCAATCTGCTTTTTTATTGGTCGCCTGCCCACTGTCCCTATGTCACACACAGACTTGTCACACACATATGGACATGTTTGGCTCAGTGACCGTATTCTCCCTTTGTATCTTTGTAGTGAGATGACAAAATATTTATAAATACTGGAATAAAATGCACCAGAAGGCAACTGGCCTCAGAAGGGAATTCCTCTCGAGCTCACTTTTACTTTACTTTCTGAAAAATATACAGTGCTGCAAAACAAAGCAGTTTTTCTGGTTTAAAGGCGTCATAAGAGTAGGCTTCCAAAGAGGAAAGTGCAGTGTTGCAAAGTACTTGGACTGCACTGCAGGCTCCTGGTTCACTGGCTGCAAATAACCACACTAAAGACTAAATGGCCACAAATAGGCTGATTAGCTTAACCCCACAAAGTGTGCACAGAACCTCCAGCACCTCTGACACCAGCATGAGAGGGATGTCACTGTGACCAAATGATTAGAAAACAACTCCAGTTATGAATAAAACTACCTGACGTGAATCTACAGTGCAGTCCAAACCCACCTGGCCCTGTGTTTACATTATAATACTACAAATACTTTGATTACGGAGGACTATTTTACGGAGATGCTCCATAAATAACTACAAAGCCGACATTTGTCAACGGTGTATTCTCAGAAGATTCTCTGCCACTGATAAAGTGCTGAATGTCAACACAGGATTAGAAAAACACCGACCCAACCTAACCGAAGATATATCCTATGCATAAACAAGGCGTCATTATTATCTGAATTACAGGTGTTTGCTTTGGCAATACTGTTTGTGACCTACTACGTGGGCAAAGCTTAATAAGTCGTTACTGAGAAAAGGGCAAGAAGATCCTCACGTACTGTGCAGATTTCTTTCTTTGTCTCTGCAAGATTTCAACAGTTGGTTGTGAAACTCATTATCCTCACCACTATCAGTGCAGGTCAAAGTTTGCCACTGTTAAATACTGCCCAAATTATCTTTTGCATACACAATACCAGCTGTTAAAACCACATAATGTAGTCATATTCATGTAATTTAGGTCAGACTCCTGGCACGTGCGAGGGGTGTCTGCATCATCTTTATTCATTAATAGACATACATGATTACAAGTCTGTGTTTTACATTGTGGCATTCTCGGTCTCACAGATTTGTAATCATGTACTATTATTAATAAATGAGGATCCCCTGTGTGTCCTGGAATTCCAATTTTGTGAATCTTTCTGCAGCTTTCCCGCTCCAGCTTTGCCTTCTGTTAGATGTATGGGCATACAGCTGTGCGCGGGATTATCACTTGTCGATTAACTAGGAATTTAGGTCAACTCGATGTCAAACTATCAGGGGTGTGTTCATCATGTTATAAAGTGCTTTTACTATTAAATTCTAGTATCAGGAAAAAGCTGTTTTTATCCTACACGGGATAATACACACGTTGCTTCAGTGTTGGTGGCCCCAGTCAAAATTTCCACAGCCGTAATAAACCAGAGACTCTTAATGTCTTGTCCACTAACAAAGATTTAAATCCAATGTAACCTTTCAACACATCTTTTATTATCTTATCTTCTCCTTTGCATTTTCTGCATTCAGTCTTGCTCTCTTTTCCCCAAATATCCCCGAAAAAGCAAAAAAAAAAACTCTCCACTTTTCTATGTATATGCATCAATATACAGTATTCACATGTTAATACACTGCATGTGCGTGTGAGAGGTTAACATGTGCAAGTGAGACTGACAGAGAGCAGTAATACATCAGCGCACAAGCTGCAACCTGAGGGAATTATTCAGCATTCCTCAGTTGAGCTGAGTTAGCGCAGAGGGCCTGGAGACGTGGAGGTTGCAGGGAGGCTGGCTTTGATCAGTCCCTTAACATCCCAAAACTAGGATATGGGGAATATGCTAAGAGAAGGCCTGCAGGGAACACACACACACACAGTGTCACATCTTCAAAGCTGCACACCTACACACATACTGTGTTTGTCCACTTGCATTTCTTCCAAACATGCAAAAGACATATGCCACCCACACATGCATAGTAATATTATACTGCTTCTGACACGTTCCCAAGCCTCTCTCTCGGTCTTGCACATGCATACTTTACATACAGTACACATGCACACACTTTGGAAAACATTCATCTTCACTGTACACAACAGTAAATCATCTCTCAACTGTCTTTAAGTGCACACTCACAATTACGTATAAGATTATTGGTGCATCGGTTTCCCCCTTACATAATGACAAAATCTAAATTAACCATTCAGCTATGTGAATAATTTGACCTGTTTGATATAATTCAGGGGAACACACGCTGCATGTAGTTCTGGCACTGAGAGCACTAATGCCACAGGTCTGCAGTGAACTGACAGTGAGGCAGGTACAGCATAAAGGCCGGATTACGAATGTTCTACCACAGTATTAGAGCAAAGGGATACAAGCTGTTGCTGTAAGGACAGGTTTCTTGAGACCTCATTCATCTCCTTGACATAAACCTTTAGTCTCCCTTGCCCCCGCAATTTCGCTCCTGTCAGAGTGTGCTGCATGACAAGTCAACCTGTGTTCTTGTTCTTGTCTGTCTTGCTTTTAACTGTGGAGGCAGGGCTTTTTCTTTGCAATGGCTTGATTGCTAGTACAACTCAAAGTTGATCTTTATTGGTTAAGGACATAAAATAAATTCTGCAAGTGTATCTTCTGGAAAAGTGAAACCAAAGTAAAAATAAAGGTGAAACCACTTAAATATATTTTGGATCATCAAAAAACATATGAAAAGGGAAGATCGGAAAGATCTATTACTGGACATGGCATGTTAGAAGCGCGCCATGCACCATAGGACACTGATGCAAAACACTACTAAATGCAGGCTTTATCTGCATGTTAGTGCTGTGTATCTTGAGTAATGACTACATAGAAAATGGGTCAAACACAAAACTGTTATCTTTGAAGAGGAAAATGCAAATATCTTATAACAGAAATGCAGAAGCAGTGCCTTGAATTTCCTTGATTAACTTAGCTTCTCTTTCAGAATTATTACTGAGATTTTTAGGACTTGAAATATTTTAATTAACAACACAAGTTGAGTTTTGACAACTGAGGTGACTTGAAACCGACGTCAGCCCGCAGAACACGCACAACCCTTAAGGCTGTGCTGACACTCACAGACAGTACTAGTTGGGAAGGATCTTTTTGGCTGGATAAACAACATTTGGTTTTCCAAAACAGACGGAAGTTAAATTAAAAAAAGCATGTCAGCTAGAAGAAGACCAAGTGTCAGACCTTTTTACATTATCTACTGTATAATGTACGTGCACTGCACCAAATACTCGTACAACAATTATTATGGGACTCACAACTCACCAGCAAACTAAGGCTGTGGCAGCTTCCCGCTGGCATCACAGGTGCTCGCATGCGCACGCTAAACACACAGACGCAGTTGTACAGACACTTGCCCAGGACACTGCAGGTACCCCCTACCAACCCCTCTGACATACCACACATAGAAAGATGCACACAAGGACACACACAAAGTTCAGTTACTCACACTGTCCCACCAGCTGTCCCTTGAGGACCTGCCACAAGGTCTGAGGACCAGGACAGAGAGGACACAGGAGCAAAGAGACTACAAGAAAGAGGACTGAGCAGACGCCAGCAATGACAGGTGTGTGTACTACGTGTGTGTTTGTGTGTGTGCCACATCATGGCTCACTTCCAATGTGCTTCACTGCCCTTAACCCAAATAAAGTCTGGTTATCTTTGTGTAACCTTGACGGGCAGAGCTGTGTGTATATTTATATGCATGTGTGTGTTTGTGTAACGTGCCCTTGGTGGCTTTTGACAAAAGTGTGACTGCAGCATTAAGTGCTCATTTAAATCTGCACAATCATCTTAACGCACAGACGCCACCCAAAATAAATCTTAAGACAAATAATCTAAGAAAGATTCAATCCCGTTACTGTACATAACCAAGGTCAGGAGGTCAGAGGAGCGAACACAGCATAGCTACTGTTTGCATTCTCTAGAGAGCTATACTGTACAAACCAATACTTGACAGGCATTAGATGCACAGCTGTCCCGTCTCCAGGGACCCAGCTCAAACATGGTGTGACCTCACCTCTGCCCACAATGTCGCACAAATATGCAAATGATCCGAGTAGACTGTGGTAAAGTTTAACAGATATTAATACTCTGTTCTGTTAAACCAGGCTGATAACACTGCTGTGCTGTACTTTTGCTTTTTACAGTTCTTATGAATAATGACAGCTTATGAAGCATTACTCCTCTTTCAGCGTACCTTCTGTTGTGGTGAGGAAACCCACGACTCCATCAAGGCTCCAAGCTTTAGGAACAAATGCTGCTGGGACTACTTACTTCAGATCATCACAGGGGAGAACTAAACTACACTAAAAGAATTTAAATTTGTTCTGTGCACTACACTTTTCTCTACACGTTTACATATACAGTACATTAAAAATACAACCTTCTACTACATGCATATGTAAGCCACATGAACGCATTCTGTGGTACTATATATTAAATTGTGTTCCTGTTAAGTACACTAATGCAGTTGCTTGTGGCAGCCTGCTAGATTGGGCGTTAGTCACGAGGATGGGCGCCGGGCTACAAACTGCTACAAGGTCATGCTGAGATTACACTGTTGGAACGACGTCAACTTAAAAATGCACACAAAGCTTGAAGCAGATTTTTAGTTCTGTTGATGCACAATAAAGATTATTGATACATGTCCATATCTAATTCAAAAGGTATAACATGCACAATAACATAATGCTATTTACAAGTGCTTATTAATAATGAATTTAAAATGTTTTCATTTTAAATACACTTCTCACATATCATTACTATTTACATACATATATATAAAAATATAGATACACACATACACAAAAGGTAGTCTCAGGTCAGGAAGTTCTATGTGCAATATCTTATGACACACACTGTACAACAGGCTTTTCTCACACTCTTAACACAGTTACAGTGCAGATACGCAAACACACACACACACACACACACACACACACACACAGAGACACGCAGCAGTGGCCTGAGTGTCTATACATGATTAAAAGACTGAAAGTGGGGCAGGCGCACAGTTTCTTTCGGCCTAGCTCAAACACACACACACACACACACACACATCCAACAAGCTCTAAGTGTACACAGATACATGTACACACTCTAGCATTAACACATCCACAAACCACACAGCATTGGTTCAATAATTGAGTGATTTACCGATGAAGCAGCAGAGAGCACAACCACTTATTGGTGCTGGCTAGACAAGATAGAAGTTTTTTTTATATTAACACCTCCCTTACATTCATCTCCTGCTGCTTTGCACTTAACAGGATGGTGCACATAATTATTTTATAACAGTAGTCTCAACACCCCAACAGGCACCTCACCATGAGCTCAGTGGGGTTCCACAAACTGCTTAAAGAAACACTCGTGTTCCCCAAAATATGTGACCTAGTTGACCGTTTGTCATATATCAGTTACAGAGAGATTATTTTGTGATTGTTTAATCAGACATATTATTGAAAAACTGTGCAGCAGCACTTGCATTACTATGTTCTGTGCAAGGCCAGGTGTTCAAACATTTCTTCTCCACTGTTATAGGGTTGTTTCTGTGTTTGGTTTGTCAACTCTCAACTTTTCACAGGAAACAGAGTCTGCAAACTTTTCGAGCACCAAAAATAGCTTGCACAGAATTTGAATGATGTTCTGCTTTTGCAGAACTATGAAGATCGAACACATTACGCGGTAGTAATAAATGTCTTTATGAGTCAAGAGTTATTTGCTAACTCTTATAATGAATCTGCATGTGATTATAGACTCTCTGGAGGTAAATACATTTTGCTGAATTACATTTTTCTCAGTTGTCTGACCTTAACCTTTCTCACACCCAAAGCCAAAATAAACAACTGCTTATTAAACCTCGTGTATCCCTTAAAAGATAGTCAAATGTATTTCAGCCAATTCCAGCTACACTGAGTCATACACAAAGGCTAGAAATCTCCCATGACTCTCATCCTTTTGGCCTGGGAGACATGGCTGAAATTAACTGTCTTATGTGCAACTATAAACAAAAAGCGGCCTGGTAGCTCAATGGGTTAAGCGTCAGACTGCGATGCAGAAGGTCACAGGTTCATAACCCCCGTCTGACTCCTAGTCCATCCCCTACCAGGTGTGTCCCTGAGCCAGACACCCAGCGCTATAAGTCGCTTTGGATGAAAGCGTCTTATAGAAAACTGTGGTTTTGTTATTCATATAATTTATCTGAAAGACTCATAGCTTCATTACCTTTGTATATTTTCCAAATAAATAAGAGAGTCATCTTTACAGGTATGTTCTCCTCCTCAAAGCCACTAATAAGCATTGCACTGGCTGCAATGACACGGTAACAGTGGTGCGAGTTACAAATCCTTCACTGTGTGCGTAGACTAAAGTATTTCTCAACGAAAACTAGACAGCTGACTGAGCTGAGTCACGTCTGATCGAAACCTTTCCTTTCGCATCTCATGGGGCTTAGAAGTAGAACATCTTATAAACGAGTGTAGGACACAAGCTTACTACTTTTACGAGGCATTATGAAACTGTGCCTCGGTTTTAAAAGATTAGAAGTAAAAAACAACAATATAAAACCCTACAAATCTCTTCTCCAAAGCTGGACTAGAGGAGACTGACCGGTAACAGGAGTATTACTATTGGTAGGTTCTAATCATGTGTTGCACTTGGCAAACACACTTAAACGGGGGAAAAACCTTTGCAGAAAGTTCAAATGGAAACCTGCAAATCCAGCAGGTTCTTAGCAGCCTTGTGTAAGGTTTCTGAGAATCAGCTCAGAAGGGGTGTTTGTGGGAGAGGGGACTTCAGTTTTTTAATGTTGTGATTCGATCACTGGAAGAACACTTTCGCAACATGAATCTTTGAACTTGTAGATGTGTCCAGTTTTTGATTGATCATTCTGCAGAAAAATGGCTGCATCTGTTTCAACATCGCCCGCAGATAAACAGAAAAAGTAGGCGCAACACCGCAAATGATCATTTTCAAGAGGAGCTTTTATGAAATGCAGATAACCCGTCGGTCATGGCGATAAAGGAGACAGTTGTTGCAGGTCAGCAGAGAGGAAGTGAAGCACACTTACACTCGCACATATGATAGCACACGTACACACACGCACCTATTTCTGTACACTTGTTGATCCAACTTTAGAAACAAACACACATAGAAGGCTACGCAAAAGCTGACACTCGTCATGTTTCTAATACATTTAGCTGTAATGAATGAGCCTTCACAGCAAAGTGCATCCGATACAGCATTTTGCAATTACTTCTGCTTTTTTCTTTCCCAACTATAAATGGACATTTCCAGGACAACACAATATAAACAAAAGCAGTAGACACTAATAATCAGCTTTAAAGACAGTATTAACAAGCTTATATTTTGAAACCTTGCTGAGAAACGCCTGCTGCCAAATGTACAGTCCAACTCCAAACACCTGCCTTGTGGTGCTTATGCGTAATGACAACATTAACCGTAATGCTCGGAAAACGCATAACACATCCTCTTGCCCACACACTGACAATGTTGTTAACATGTTAATATGGGTAGCGACCATCACACAATAGAAAATGTGCAACAAAGAGGAGAGGAAATTCTCGTCCTCATTAACAGCATAGTGCTTAAGAATAACATCTGATTGAAAACTGAATCCTCATCACAACTCTGTGGTATAAACCATCATTTATACCACAATTAAGTGAAACAGTGATTTTAAGAAGAATTTTCTTTTTTGAAATGTTATAGTAAAGGTATATGCATACTACATTAGTGATGGTAGCTGTGACGGGTGTATTTTGTCGAAGTTTGACTCTCTGAAACAACATGAATTTTGCATGCTTTTACTCATAATGACTGTGCCCTTGACCCACATGCACACACAAATTCTGCCACCTCCCCACGCAAAGCACTACTGCTGCTTGAAGCAAGTATAAACACACGAAGTGCCTAATAAAAGCGTTACGCTACCTCCGTAATTCCTCCCCCCTACCCTTTCAGAAGCCTGCAGTTAGGTAGCGTGTCCTGTCAGGTTGCGAAAGCACTCAGCTATCCATCTCAGGCAGCCACGCTAGAGGTGGTGTGGGGGCAAATCGCTAGCAGTGCTAATGCACGTCATGTAGTATTAAACCAAGCTGACTTAAGAACCAAGGAACTAGAGTAAAAGATAAAAGACAAAAATTGCTTTTTACTCAAAAATATTGTTTTGAGGCTAATTTGCAGTGAGAGGTTTGATGGGACGCATTTGTTGTTGTGCTTACTGCTACACATCTGACAGACGAGCTTAGTAGGGACGCATTCAATATCTATCCTGATGAGGGACATTTTCAAGTGCTGTGGAAAATCTTGTACCAACATCACACAATCACACATTGTAGCACGAAAACTCAATTTTTCATATCAGAGTTAAATGGCTGTGAAATTTATGGGGCATGTCATCAGGGGAGAGTACAGACACATTGTCAACAACTGACAATAAAAGGTTAATTCAGTCTCGTCTTGTAGGACCCTTGATCACCGTTTTATCTTCACAACACCCACACAATCAAAACAAGAGCTGAAACCTTAGCCTTTCAACTGAGAACAAGTTAACATTTGCATCAAAACGTCAATGTGAAGAGATGGTCAAGCTAGAGGCATACCCCACGCAGTACTATATAGTCACAATGCATGTTTTTGAGAAACTGTCATGTGTCTCCTGTAGGCTTTCAGTTTCACTTAAGGTCAATTATGGGTTTATAGTAGGTATTTATGGTTTGATGATTCAAAACCAGCTGATACCTCACCACCACCTGATGACTTACTGAAATCTGGCATCTGGAAATTTAAAGGTTCCTGTGAGAGCCATTAAACTTATGGAATGTACCAAAAAGTTATTTTGGTCGAGTAAGGGCGCTTAGTAATTTCCCATTAGGTCAATTCTTCTCCTACCACAGGTATTTTCCCTGGGCAAGCCCCTGCATTGGGTGCATACACTAGCATAATTATCTGCTATGAATGTGTCTTTTATGTTCAGTGGGCACAAGGCAGCGAACTCAAGTGTGTATGTGTAGGTATAAACATTCCTCTCTCTGGTATGCGTTACTCTAAATAATGTACAGTACGCAGTAGGGCAGGTATGACACAGAGTAATACTGCAGCCAAGTTGCATCCCCTATTGTGACATTTGATAGTAGATGATAGTGTCAGAGAAGCAGACCTGGTCGGGCCACAAAGAAACCTCAAATTAACCTCATTTATTTATGTTGTAGTTCATCACCTGACCTTGCTAGACATGAAAACACACACACACACACACACACACACACACAAAATAACAAAAAACAAAGCCCTGAGCAGCGAGAGATGCAAACACAAACAAATACTTCAGTAAAGATTCTTAAGCAGTCATGAACATGTGCAAAATATACACACATACAGACACGCAAAGTTAGGCCACATTCCTCAAAGCAAATTCTATGCTACTCATGAAATGTGCATCATCATGGGTGCAGTGTACTATACACAGTTGATTATACCATGAGAGTGATGATGGTGCAGAACTAGACAGAAATGAATTCCATTAGATATGAGCTGACATATTTGTCTTGCACTATGCTTTTGTCACTACACTAAAAACAGCAGTGAGTCTACCACCCCCTGTGTAATTTATTGTTTCTATTAAGGCCACCCGTCTCTGACAACAATGTACACAATGCTTTTACTTCCAGACGTTGCTTTGGTCTTTGTCAAGCAACAGTAGCAAACCAGTACACCTAATTTCTGAAAATATATTACTATTGCTGAGTCTGAGGAGAAACATAGAGAAAGAGGTCCTCAAACTTAAATTGGTGATAGACTCATGAAACTTGTGAGCCTGTGGGGAACATTCTGGCTCACTAGGTGTTATCTATACAGCTGTGTTAGCACGCGATCCCCATGAGCTTACTACAAAGCTAAAGGAAGGACCAGAAATCGTGGCCAGTCAGTCAGACAAAAAGCTTGTCAGCCAGCGAACCTGCAGCCAGGCACCCGGCAAATGTCCAGCCAAAAGAGAAACCGGCTCAGCAGCAGCCTGCCAGAAACCACACCACAACCCTTTCAGAGAAGAAATGGTTTCACTCTAACAAAAACAGCTTTATCTATTGCATGTGCCCTGATGCACCATCAGAAAGACGTGGATAGAGCTTAGTCCTGGACAAACTGGACTTCAGGACTGCACGTGGCACATCATGAGCCATCAATGAAATAAGATGTTTTTGGGGTGCACTGTACTTGTGCTGCCAAATGATGTGACCTAAGAAGTAAACAGTAGTAATGGGGAGCTGGTTTATGCCAAGAACAACATTGGTGAAGGGTGGGTTTTGGTATTCAGCGGATTGTTTCTATCACTGGCCATTTTCCTGTTATTGAATTCCTCTCTCTCAATGCATATCCTCCTGGCTCCAACTTAAGTCATTGTTGATACTCACACACCCATCTCTGAGGATCTGTAGGCTCTACTCCTGACTGAGGTATAAGCACCAAAAATAGGTGTTTGGTTTTTTTTTACTCGATTGTATTTACATACTAATATACCTTAAAACGCCCTCCAACAATTTAAGCACAGTCATACATTTACACCACCTCCCCGTATAAACTTAATGCAAGTTTTAAATCACCCTAGTCGTTCTGTTGCAGAAATCATCTTAACAAAGACATTACATATAGGTATAATGTTCAGTAAACATAAAATAAACGTTTACTCCGATAAACTGTACAGTGTGTATGAACCCAACTCCTAGCATTCTTCTTTCATCTGTCTTCTTCATCATTATCTATCTGGCTGTGTCCCAGGCTGTCAGCTTTTCCTTGTCCCAGGCCTGGAGCTCTGTTGGGGAGAGAAGAGTCTACAGGAGCTGTCTGAGTGCCAGTCAGTGTCAACTCCCCTTTGTAATCCTCTCCTGCCTCTGATGAGGATAAGGCAGAGAGGACTAGAGTATGGTAGACAGGGCTAGGCTCGGCTAGGCCAGAGGAGAGGAGAGGAGAGAAAGACTCTTCTCAGAAATGAACATGAAACAATAATATGTTTTTGTAGTGGAGAGAGTAAGAGTAGATATAATATTTAGAGAGGAGACTTGGACAGTAACAATTCCAAATTCCAATCCCCCCAAAAAGCACATCGTCATTGAGCAAGCCACTACTGAACGGGCTCAGAGCCACTGTTCTATTAAGTATTATACAATTAAATATAAAGAAAACATTGCAAACCACATCTGGATGGTTTACAACGAAAAAACTTTCTCCTTCATTTACCGTGAGCCTCAGAGGATCTGTGCTTAAAACCATTTCTTCTCCTATAAGCTTTGTTTCGAGAATGAATTGATGCCAAAGGATCACAGGCGGAGCATGCAAAAATATCTACACTTATTGTTTATGATATATATATATATATATCTGAAAAGAAGATTATCTTTATTGAGCGAGCTTATAAAACAGCTCTGAGGCTATTAACCAGCCTCTTGATGAGCTGCTTAGATTAATACTGAGGCTGGTAAAAGTAGTACAAAAGCTTGTTGTTTACCCAAAAAAATACTCCTTATTTAAATACCTTATTTAGTCATTGCACGCTGGAATGAAGGCCAGCTTAGGAGTTTACAGTAACCTGACTGTACCTCAGACAACTGTATATCACGTCAGCTACACTGGTAGCAATTAAAGAGCCAAAGCTAACAAACCAAGTTCCAAAGCAAGCTTCCCTCTTTCACATAGTTACTGAGCCATGCAGCTCAACTTAAGTTTATTGGATGGCTTTATTCCTTCTCTCTCTCTCTCTTTGATTCAGACACTGGGACTGCCTTGGTCATTCAGAAGATTGGTATTGATTAGATCTTTACTTCAAAATAAAGAGCGTCTGCAGTGAAACAGGTGCAATGTTGTCATTATAACATACAAGGTGGAAAATCACAAGTACTGTGAGGTAGTGAAAAGAACAGTGATCTCCTCTGAATGTTAAAATGTTAAGCGTTGATGGAATGATACATTACATAAAAAAAAACTAACAGTATTACAAAGTTTAGTGACTTACATGACCATAAAAACGTCCTCATCTTACAAGTGATATGTTTTTAGTCTTTTTAAATAAGCAGCAGCTTCAAGTGCATGCCATGGCCATGCCAGACTCAGAAACACAAAGCAGCAGTAATACCATACACGTAGTGGAATGTTCTTTCATACAAAATCAAAAAAACTCTCATTGATCGTCTTTAAAAGCAGAATTCAGTGTGAGAGTGTGTCCTTTCTCTAGTGTGCATGCACGTGTACTCAATGCACTCCTGAATAAAGGAGGATGAAAGGGAAAGCTGAAAGGTCTGAGCGCACTGCATGGTTCAACCAGACAGCTCAATCTCTTGATCTGCCCCCACCGCACTACTGAGAAAAATTATTTTTCTCACAAACACAGACTCTTTTTTTAAACTGCTTCGATCCCATACTACATTCCTTCCTTGTATCTTGTATTTCTTGTATAAAAGTAGGCGATAACCTGTAGATCTGACCTGAAGAGCCCATTTTATTTGTGCTCCCATGATCTTCTGGAGAACAAAGGCAACCATATTTACAGGAACTATGCAAAAACCTTCGCTCGCTCACTCACGTAGACTCTAAATAACAAAGTGGGTAAGTAATAATTATGGTATTTAAAAATTTGGTAGATGGGGAAAAGTGTGTGTATGTACATTTCCACTCCACTACACCCTGTGTAACCTGGGTGTAGTGGAAACATACAAACACCTGTTTTAGCCATTGGTCAATTCATTTGTCCCTCACAGCCATTTGTCACTCCACCTGTATTTGCAGGTTGAAGAATAGAGCCATTTCTGCCTCGTACTCACTTAGCCATGAAATCTCCACCCAGTTATTACCTAGAAATCTTTCTTTGTCTCTCTCAATGACACACATTCAGTAACACATAATTTTCTATTATATAGGAAGTACATTCCTAAGACAAAGACACTCAAGCATAAACTAGCAGGTGTGTATATTCGTGTGTGTGGGTCAGTGTGTACATATAGCAAATGACAAGCTCAGTTAATGGTTTGTGATTAGGACACATTGGTTTCTAATTGCCTCTCATTACCATTTGAAAGTGAGTGTCAGCTGGAATACAAGGCTATGGTGGCAGTGGTTAAGTGTGTGTGTGCGCGTGTGTGAGAGAGTGTGTGTGTGTGTAGAACGCCTGATTCATAGTGGCATGACCGCACAATAGAGCACTATTGTTAGTCTTTCTCCATCACAAAGAGTTTGGGTTCACCATTAGGCAAAAGTAAAATGAAAAACACTGAGACTCCAGCACTTATCTGTATCTAAACTTAGTCCAACTGAAAACCAACTACAACTATTCCCTCTACTGTTCACTAAAAAAACAGCAATAACTTCCTTGAAATGCTTTAGTCTGGATACTGCAGCCAGCAATCAAACTAACCTGGACAAAATTACATTTTAAATTTCTTAGTAGCCACGTATGTAGCGCATTGATTGATCTTTAATGCAAATCTGTCTCTAAATTGAGAACAAAACATGAAAGACTTTCTTGTGGTGTTCCACAGGGACTAACAGTGGGTCCCCTTCACTTTGTTATCAACCTGGACATACCAAGGCAATCGCTGTTACAAACCAAATCCCATTCAAAACCTAATTAACTCCTTAGTTACTCCGTCCCTCTCTTGTCTGATCTGGTGCCTCTGCAACAGCGAAATGAATCAGCTAATGTCTCTGAAAATTAAACTAAAACAAATTACAGGGTCTCAACATCAGTTCCCTCTTCGCTCAAGTTTAAAGCCTTGTAATTTTCAACAGCAGTCTTTCTATTACAGAAATGCTTCAGACTGGTAAATTAATCCAAAATGTCTGTTTCTGTCTTCTTTTGTCTAGTATACATTTCCCCATCATTCTTCTAGGGTTTCATAACAACAGTGAGCTCTTTGTCGCCTTCAAACTGCACAATAGGATTTTGTTGTAGATAATTCTCCCAAGTGCTTAATTAACTTTTTAGAAGTTCCCTGCCTGTTCACACCATAACTTGTGAATGCGTGTACCAAATCCTGCAATTGTTTCTTTACCTTTTTTTCACTTTTAGAAAGACTCCATCTCAGGTGTTGTGGTTTTTGTTATTATCCTGTTATGACAAATTCTACATTATGATTATGAGTATTTTTCTGAATTTTTTGTGTATCTGTGAATTCATAGGCCATTCATATCATTAAATATGAAATATCACCTTGGTTTGATCTGTAAATATTTAGGCCAGGCCTACCATTAAACATGATTCATTGGAGTGGTTTAATTAAAACTGTGCCAAAAACCATTTGCCCTATTTTTTAGCTCAAATAAAACATGCTACTGTAAATTGAATGAACTACCAGTGTCAAATAAGCTGACATAATCTAGTACTAGCATTTACGCGTTTAGCAATGAGTGCAAATCACAATTTTCTTAGTCAATTCCAATTTCCAGTTTTTAAATAGAAGAATATACCAAGGCACCAAATATTTGACTGGTTGTAAGTCCATGGCTTACTTTGGCCTTCTAGGTGTTGCAAATGCAGGCTTTCTGAGTAAATAATGTCAACGTCGATGACATGTTGTGTGTGTATCTGTCATGTTACTGTCTGTGTAACAGCATGTGCAATGAAGCATGCGAGTAGGTGAACAAGAAGCGGTAATTCTTACTGCTCCACTGCGCCCTGCTCTGCAACGTGAATGTCATGCTTGTAAATGTGACCAGCGCAGAATCAGATAACTCAGACTTATCAGCCGTATTGGGCAATCAATCTTATAACTGGCCAAATCTACAGCCAAATAATTGGCGCATCTCTACGTTTGGCAAATGTTTTTATACAAAAAGAACAATAGGAATTAAAAAGCTATATTAACAACCACAGTGAGTATTTTTTGGCTTGAGTGTCTTGCTTAAGGACACTTCATTACAACTGCTTTACCAACTAAGCCTAGATGTACAACACATGCCTTTATCATTCAGTATGGATAGTGAAGATTTTATTCTGATTAAATATATATATAAAAAAAACTTTTGAAGCCAATCCAGACATTTTATTTGACCCATAATCATTACAGAAAAATATTTAAATTAACCTCATTAAATGCTGCAACTGTTTGAGCACAATGTTGCAGGAAGGTGAACCTCCTTCTATCATATTAGTCAGTCATACTAGTAGAGTCGTTATTGTTATTTGTATTCAGTAACTCAGTAACAATCCTATACTGGTAAAAGGGTAATCATAATGCATCATCATATGTATTTGGTATTCTTGGGTTTGAAGGTATTATGACCATATGCTGTCACTTCTTTGGTGAGCCTTATAGCAGCTCTCTTAAGGATGACTAGATCATTCCCAGCCAAAGGGAAGGTTACTCACTGGGCTGCGGAACATGCTTGAAAATTAGACAAGACGTAAAGACGACTCCAAATGCGCAGACATCATCAGGAAAAGGGCAAAGGTGAGATGTGTAAATGCAACTTTGAGACAGAGCAGCGGCTTTTCACCTTCGACAATAAAGTACTGGGTTTCATTTAGAGACTCTAGTAAATGAATCGTGTGCGTGAAGCAGAGGCGACCACTCGGGACGCATAGACTACCCCGAGTGCAACTCCGAGGTGTAAACAGAGTAAAAATAGCCCGCTATCACAGGCTTCCCTACAGTCCCGTTATATAAGGGTCCAGGCCAGGATGAATGACATCACGGGTAGTCCAGCGTGTCCTTTACAAGCAGCCGCCAGCGGAAAACACACAGTAGTAAAGATGCTAAAAACGCAGCAGAGCTCCAGAAATGCCACACACACACACACACACACACGTAACTACGTCTGCAAAAAAAAGCCAACCTCGAGCTAAAGATGCGTGCGCTGGGGTGAGTTGTTGTTCGCGTAGCGTTGACGAAAACACTTCCGCGATGGAGAAGCGCAGATAAAAAGCGACGCCTGCCTCCCTCCGACAGTGCGTGTCAGCGGGGGAAGAGTTCAAAAGAAGACGCGGAAGGCGTTAAGCGACGGTGTTCATCGATGGAGAGGAGTCTGCAAAGAGCAAATGTTTGAACCGAGCTCGAGTGGCGCAGTTGCTGGAGATACGGGACCCTGCCCGACACCAACTCGCCCGGCGAGCGCGCTCGCCGCTCGGTCGGGATCCGTCCGGACCCCCCGCTCTCCGTCGCCCCGCGGAAACACTACTTTACGTCCACGTTTCCAAATGACAAGTGTGCGGAGCCGAGCCCCGCGCGCCCCTGTGCCGCGTAGTCACTTTAAAATGGGTCAGAGGGCGAAGTAAACATTTTACGAGGCTCTGAAGTGAGCCAGAGCGCCAGCGCCACCCAGCCCTGCTCTCCCAGCCATATTCTCTACGCTGCTCCCGCAGAGAAAAAGTGTCGCGGGGAGAGCCACGGCAGCTCTGGGCGAACACTTTGTGCTACTTACCGTGGGGTGTAGCGCGCCGCCGACTTCGTGCCTCCGCTTGTTGCCGGGGCTCCGCAGCTCTGCTCCGGCGCTGACGGTGGAAAGCGTCTCCCCTCCTAATGATGTCTGCGGCGCTCGGCTAATAGCTCTCTGCCCCCACCTCCAGAGAGAGAGAGAGCGGGAGAGAGAGAGGGAGAGAGAGAGCATAAATGGAGCAGTTAGTGAGTTACTCATGCAAAAATACGAGAGGGCTCGGGACTGAGCAAACAGAGTTACGCACCACATTATCAGTTCAGGCGTTTGGTTTCGTTTCATGTCGCAATCTGTGAGAGGAAGAGAAAAACTCATTTATAAAAAGTAATTTAATGGAACACTTAGCCTAGTCACACCACCATAAACTGCAGAAATCACAGGTACCTTATACCTTAAAGGTACCTTATACCTTATTCTGACTTTGACAGTTTGTTTGCGCTGCTGCTCATTCTTCTGGACTAGCAAACGTTAATGCTTCTCCTGCCTTTGCGAAAGATAACACATATTCCCCATTTAGTTATACTGAAGTGATACAGCAGCAAAACAAGCAAACATTAAAAAGGGAAATGGTAAAGTACTTTATTGATAACACATGCTTGCGATACCATACAGGCTTTTTATTTGATCCACAATAAACCTTTGACTTTTCTCAGAGAGCTGTTGTCAACAGACCAGAAGGTCGTGGTGGGCGTTTTGAGGCAGAGAGCTCGGGATCTCGGAGAGATTTTAGAGGGACTGCTAGTCAGCTGACAGCGACAAGGTGGAACATTTCAGCTGCTGTGTGTGTTTTCACACTGAAAATACAAAAATAAAATATACATACAATCAAAAATACATCACGGAGAAATACTAGAAAATGTGTTGAAAGCCAATCAATACTGTGCCATGATTATTCCTAATTCAATCTAAAATGACTTTATTACAGTAACATTATAGAAGCATCTAAATACCTCGAGTCATTTTTATTCTCTTGACCTCTGCAACCTCTCCCAGATTTCCAACATGGCAGTGAGGCCCTTTGCCTCTTTGTCTCAGCAGAGTGCAACCCGATGCTCACCGTGAGCTGCAGGGTACACGGGGCTGCAGGGTGACAGACGATCAGAGATGTATCTCACTCCACCGCCAGTCACTCAATAAGTGGCCTATTGTCCAGCACTCTATTGTGTCCTTGTCACATCTATGCCAAACAAAGAGCCAGAGAGGTAGCCTGCACTGTGTGCCAGGAGGCTAGCGTTACATTCATGGCCTGAATGCATAGAAATGAAGAGACGCAGTGTGGCATGGTATTTGAATGGAGACAGGTAGTTTCAGTTCAAAACCATTTATTATGCAGACTATGCTGATATTTAATGTGCATGTCCCTCCTGTAGTGTCATATTGTATGTTCCCCGCACAGCTTATACATCAAGCCAGAATTCAAAAGGCAACAATAACCTTATTTTGAATAAATCAAAAGTGTTCCTAATGAGTGATTGCATAACAGGGTCGGCTAGTGTACGCACAGCACTGCACGCATATAAACACAAGCGTGTACTTGCGGCAGTCTTTAGCCTCTTGTTCCACTGTGCATGTGCTTACAGGTATACGCCTACACACTCCTACAGACAATTACAGAGAAGGGTCCACTGTACATACAGAGAGCTCCAGGTTAGACTTTAGCAGTGTAAGGGACACTAAAACATGATGTGTGCAGTATATGTGCTGTAGTAAGTCAACACAGCAGTAGCATGTCTCACAAACTCAGCGTTTGAATCATTTGTTCCATTCGGAGTACAATAAGCATACATGTAGTGTGTGTGTGTGTGTGTGTGTGTGTGTGTGTGTGTGCATGCAGTACAGAGCCATAGTGTGCGAAGTGTGAGAAGTAGATTCTTGGAAGGTTGTGTTACTCCCTGGAGATGTACCTGTGTTCTTTGTAGGAGGTGTGAACAGTATATCATTAGGGACAATAAAGTGCACCAGGTGTGGCCTGTATGAGAAGAGCCCTAAGAAATAGGAGATTGCTGTTTAAACCTTTACCCTAAACTTTTATGGTTAATTTGTGAAATGACTAATACCTTGAGAGTAAATGCACATTTTTAACCAGAGCAGCAACTCTTTCTGAAAAATATGTGACATATTAAATAAGAGGAACCTAATTTCACAAGATACTGTATATCACCACTGTAAACCATAGTGCCCAAGAAGCTGTCAGGTTTCGTTAACTTCTTTTCACCAGTAAACAAAGAAAGCCATACGACCTACCATCTGCTGTGACACACGTTCTTAACTCTTAACTCACAACAGGAACATTTCCCACTGCATTCAAACAGGCTCTCATTGCTCCCTTGCTTAAAACAACTCACAGTAAACTCTTTCCAACGGGAAACAACAGCTACTGCCCAGTCTCCCACCTTCCATTTCTTAAAAAGATTCTAATTGTGCCAGGACAGCTCGTCCTGAGACATCTACACTCTCTAAGGTAACCACAGGGGTTCTACAAGGCTCTGTTCTTGGCCCCCTTCTTTTCTCACATGGTCACATTATTCAATCCCATAGTTTTTCCTTCCACTTCACCACACTCAGCTCTAGCCTTCTTTTTTTACCAGAGGATAACACTTTTTTAGCTAAATTGTCGGCCTGTCTCTCGGACATTTGTGTCCAATTGTACTTGAAACTAAAATTCAGATCTTTCTGGGCAACTGCTCTGCTCAGCAAAATATCTCAGTTCAACTTGGCTCGCTATTGCTAACACCTACAGACTTTGCAAAAAGGCTCGGGGTTTGGATCGATGACAAGCAGAACAATCATGTAGCTGCAATCTCCAGGTCCTGCAGGCTCACACTCTTTATCATTCAAAAATAAGGCCTGTTCTCTCTCAACAGGCTACACAGCTCCTCGTCCAGGCAACGGTCATCTCTGGACTATTGCAACACTCTCCTGGCTGGAGCTTTCGCAGTCACCAACGAACCCCTCCAGATGGTCCAAAATGCAGCCCGCCTCATTTTCAACCAGCCGAGATACAAAGACATATACACAAAAAATGTCTAGCACCTAACAATTCCTAGCACGTTCTTTATCTGGATGAGTTGGGTCTTATTATAAACTTCGTCATAAACTGAATAGTAATTGCTCGTGTCTTCTCCTTGTAAGTCGCTTTGAATCAAAGTGTCTGCCAAGTAAAGTTAATTTAAGAAAGTCATTTCAAATGGAACAAGGGGATCTGACATGAGGAATAAACACACATTGAACATGCTTTAAAGCAGATAAATAATTAATCTTCACTCGTTTTTGGGAAAGACTTTTGAATATATTATTTGTCATGGACATATCTTCTTTGTTGGCCACAGAATAGCACAGTGACTGAAGTGCATGCCACCTAATCAGCTATTGAGCCCTGCAGGTATTTAGACCATTTCATTTAGGTGATTTAGTTTTCTTCATTTCTGTGTGAATCCTATCCTCTGCCTGTTCGGCTGCTGTGACAATATAAGCAGGGGAAACAGTAGGCAACCGCTTTGACATGTCAGCTCTTCACATTCTCCGCATAACTCAATAAAGACTTTCCTCGCACAAGTGGATCGCTCATTGTGTACGCTTTGAAAGCAGATGTCACTTCAGATTTCAAGGATGCAATGTCTGCTGAAGTCTCCTCTTCACACCGGGGATGGAGTGTTTCACAGGTGCTCATTGCTCCCCCTCTTGCTCAAATGTGGAAGTGTTTACAAGGTCAGGCCACAAGTGTTTCGCTTCACGTTATGTTTCATTCAACAGTCACATTCACTTATAAGAATCACATTAATATTTGTTTCTTTATTTTTAAGGAAACATTACATTTACCTTTAAAACTACGCAGTTTAGAACAGTTTAGAACATTACATCAACACTTTATATGTTATTTATTTAACATATATTTGCTTTCCCCTCTATTTATCTCAACAAGTTTAGCTAACCTTTTAGTTATCTGTCTTTTTAGCCACTTATCCTTCGCATTCATCAAACAATGGGTCTGTTTATCCATTCGCTTTGTTAAGATTTTGTTTCTACACCCTAACTAGTTTTCATGTCGCTTGTTTGCTCAATATGTGTGTATAGGAAGCTATATTTTTATTAAAATAGTAATTTTATATTTCAAATGAGTTGCTTATACATCCACACACACACACAGCTAGACACACCCCGGACCTCATGGACATTGTCCAATAACTTGCCGACTTTATGTACATTATGGATCACACACTATGGCACCTACATGGACATGCACACCTGCACACCTCCCAGGTATTCACTAATCCATTCCACCATATCCACAATAGCATTAGCTACTCTCTGCATCACTCTACTTATTGTATTCTGTATTCTACTTATTGTATTTCCTGTAATTTTATTGTTCTTTTGTACTGAAAATTGTCTAATATAAGTGCTTGAATATTAATTTGAATTGAATTCGATTTTTTTCTTTTCTTTTTTCGTTTCACACTGCATGTATTATATTTAAAACCTGAAACCTGAAAATACCTAAGTCTAGCTCTGCAACATATAAATCAGTAGGTAAGAATGATGACGTCACTAACATACCATCATTTCCACAGCATCTCTCTAACAGCTAAATTACACAAGCTTCAAGTTGCCCTCGCTCTGTAATTCTACAGTGAATTGTTGCTCGGCTAACCTGTTCTCACACGTCTTCCCCATTCCACGACGAGAGAATGAAGCAGGGAGGATTAGGATGCAAAGAGACTTCCCTAATCTGTATATTAACAATAGCCAATTGAATAACACTGTTTTGAGCAGGCAGACTTCGGAAAGTAATCTGCTGTGTCTTAACGTGATCTTTATGAAAAAATCCAGGTCTAATTAGGATGGAGAAACACAGATTGTGATTGTGCATACACATAAATGTGTTTTAAATTATGTCTGGGTTTGCACATGCACACAAATAAATCTGACATTAATGAGCATTGAATCAGATTAAAAATGACAGCTGAGAACCCTTTGTATAAAATAATTGCCTCTTAGTTCTGGACCCAGAACTTATTATTAAACTGCTGCCTTTGTAGATGAAACTGCCTTATTAGAGGGACACAAAATGTTTTTTCTTATTATACCGGCCCTGAACTGTTGCTTCACACTCCCTGTTTTAATCACAAATTATATTGGTGGTAGTATTTATTCTAATCCTATCTGCTTACGGTGCTGCCGTATCTTAAATGTGACGTCTCGGTGTCTCCATGTTATTATGAGCATATTTCTTCAACCATCTTAATAGGAAACTTAACTACTCTCCTCCTA
Source organism: Microctenopoma stevenorrisi (assembly GCA_032270685.1). Classification (NCBI taxonomy): domain Eukaryota; kingdom Metazoa; phylum Chordata; class Actinopteri; order Anabantiformes; family Anabantidae; genus Microctenopoma; species Microctenopoma stevenorrisi. The sequence continues at coordinate 7,951,791 of JAUMTR010000003.1, forward strand.
ATACTGTACGTACCTAAATGATTGACCTGACCTGACGGGCTCTGACGGTACAGTACACACTCACCAGCTCCGGGGTCAACAAGGAGTCAGTTGGATAACAGATGGAGTTGAAAGACGCAGTCGACAAATCTCTAGCACTCACCTCCAGACCTGCCGGTCTGATTCTTCTTTTTTGGTGTGACACAATCAGTTTTTCAGGAACAGAGAGAGGAGCTGGCGGTGCCGTGGGGACGCGATAAAGAAAAACAAAACAGGATGAGACTGATCTACTGTGAAGAATGACACTAAAGTATTAACCTAGAAAATCCATTCGTCAATTATTGGAAAATTCATTTATGATTGATAAATCTCCATATTTAGCCCTGTAGGCTATAGAGCTATAACCAAATGGAAAATGTCTATGAGCATGTGTTAAGTCACAAGTTGACATGTTTTATGTGATGCGTTTAAAATGCTGTTGGTGTCACACTTGCTGGATTATGTCTTGGCCAGGGGCTGTGATTTCCAGGAGACAGATACGACAGTAGCACTCTGCTGCTGCTAACCGTTAGGAAGACAGCAAATATGTGCAACTACTTTCCCTCCTGTAAGGAGGATAAACATCAGGCGTTCTTTGGATTGTGAAAATGCCCCCCTGTGATGTGTGATGGTCATTTTCTACTATTTTCTTGTTGTACATTCCATTTCATGCTATAAAATAAATGTGTTGTGGAGTCATTCAAAAATAATGAAATGATTGATAAACCAAACAAGATTTTGTCGCAGCCCCGAGGAACAGCAGACGGGTGCAAATGCCTCGTCTTACCACAGGTATTGATCACAAATGCATTGTGGTCATCGATCAATACGGTTTCTGTGGCTTCATTGTCTCACCACCATCATTAGCAGCTTTCATCGCCCCATGCCCCCAACACCATCAACCAGTTATCTGTCTCCAAGGTGCCCAGTTCTTTGTGAGGGTCCTGATGAGTTTCTGCACATTCATGTTATTTCTTCACTGGTTTCACGTGATCTTCCTCCTCCAGTGTCCAGTTCCAGATTATTTTATTGGCTTCAGTATAGGTTTGTGCACTCCTAACTGTGTAAAGTTTCAAATCAGATTGGATTTAAATAAACCCATCTTGATCATAAATTAGTCTTTAACAACAACACCATCTCTCCGTAGACCTTTGAATCTGACCATGGTAAACTTTACAGCATTCGAATGGTGAAGAAAGTGTTGAAGAATCTTGGCATCCTTTCACATCCCCAGACCGTTCTGTAATCTAACCAATGTGTTCTTCCAATGCAATAGGACGTGACCACCGGCCAGGCCAGTGCTTCAGAGGCCTTTTGAAAAACCAGAATCAATAGAGTTGCTGTCTCATCAACACACTGCGTCTCTAGCTGCTTGGCCACAAGAGGCCCGATAACATTATGCTTGTACAAACACCGCAACGGCATCAATAATCTTTATCACCCTGTCCCTCTGTGCATGTCTAGTCAAAGCTCTCTTCGTGAGGGAGTAACAGTGTCTTTGGACTGTCTGTTTATGCTGGATGACGGAGGGTGTTGATGTTTGTGTGTGATTATCTGTGCTTATGTGCTGTTTGGGCATGAGGCTGTGCAGATGTGGGAAAATGTTCCCGCTTAGTCTCGATGTGGAAATCATTTCCCAAGGTTGTAAATGCACGTGCTCGCTGGTTAGTTTGAGTCAAAGCAATGTGACACACTCTCCCGAAGGCCTGTGGCTAAGTTTTGCGCTAGTTAATTATTTACATATAGCATACATCTTCACGCCAGCTCCTGCTATAAATTTAGATCTCTAGATGTTGATGGGAGTTTACCTTGTGTAGGATGAAGCTGCACTGTTTTATGGTTTAAATTGAGCTTTTTCATGTTTTTACACATGTTTGTTTACATATTCACTATTTACCCGTGCGTTTTAAAATGTCTTTCTTTTTCTGTTTCTGTGTGCAGCGAACACACCTTGATGCTCGTGTGCACGTCTCATTTTCGCATTAATGAGGCCTTGAAAAGCTTTCCTGTAAGGATTTCGGCTTTTAATTAATAAAATCATGTAATAAAATATTTATTCTGTTTTCAGACGAAGACACAGAGTAAACTAACACACACACCATCTGTAGAATAATATTAACACTATTAATAGAAGTCCTGCAGTGTTTTCATTCTGCTTTCTTTTCACTACTAAGGCAGCCTTTTGTCTCTGACTTTGACTTCACTTCCATCTTCATAGAGTTCTTTGAATTTTTAATCATGCAGAGTCTTTTAAGAATACAGTACTAGCTGGAATTACATAACGTATTTCAAGCCTGACAATCGAGCAGCACCTGGCTTCAGTATCCACAGCCGGTTTTATTTAATCGAAAATGTAAACTGTGCAAAATACTGGGGAAACTTTGTCCTACAAACGCCTCACACGATGTGGCACACATTTCTCGCGCCACACCCTTGTCGTAAAAAACATGTGCATGTTAATCCTGTATTGCCACTGACGGTTTCCTCGTGTGCGCATAAATAAATGATTGAATATTTTAAAACACTAATACCAGGTAATGAAAGCAGACAGAACGTTGTATGTTGATCTGTGTACGTTCTGTGTGTGTGCGTGTGACTGCCGGTCTATTAATAGCAGGCCGAGAGTAGCTGACGCTGCATTAACGCAGTCAGTCAGCAGTCTAGATTATGACCCATCAGATTGTTACTCTGGGACACGGTATCTCATATTCCCCACGCACACGCCGAGACGTGAAAACACTAAACACGATTACTGTCCATACTGTATGCCATCTTGTACTTTAGGAGACATTCTTGTTGCTGTCAAACTGTGGTGAGCAGCACGCAGATCTCCAAACGATCTACTCAGCTACTCTCCCGCAGCAGCTAAGAATAGCATAGTGAATATGACCAAAATGGCTGATTAAATGCTACATTTGAAGCTGACGAAGTGCAGATTGCTTGGAGGGCAAACAAACTTAAAGCCCACGAGGGAGTGCAATCAGCTGCACTGTTTGAGTGTGATGAGAATTGGCTCCTCATTTCTTCATTGTGGTCTTTTGTTTTGATATTCCTCTGTATGTCTGGATGACTGGCACACAGTACACACCCCCACCAGGGGGAGCTAGGCGTCATGTCTGCTGACCCTGGGTCACTAATGGCTGACGGGCCCTGGAGCCTAAAACCTCCATGTCAAACTTGTAACCTGCCAAATGATATGATAGTACAGACTCAAAGTGTACAAAAGTGCTCTGCAGGGTCTGTCTGCTGAAGGACTGCATGTAAGACTACACCCTGCATGTACAGTACGTTTATATAAATCAAACACACACACATGAATATCTGTCTGCACTTATAAACGTTGAAATGTAGGTGTGTTGCTAATCTATGGCTGTTTCTTTTCTATTTAGATGTATTTATAGAAGTTTATGTAGTCATTCATCCCCATGTGTGCACACAAGTTGTGCAAGAGTGTACATGTGGGAAAATGATTTGTGTGTAAATTAGCAAGAGGGAGAAGCAGAGAGGGTGGAGCATGTTCATCGATGTTAGGCAATGTACAACAGAACAGCTGACAGTACTGCTTTGTACACACACTAACACACATTAACACAATGGCATTACTGCCCGTCATCGAGAGCTTCCCACTTCCTGCTCCTCTCTCTTCGTCTCCTCCTTCCATCCGAATATAGTATAGTACTACATGTTCTACTTGACAGCTCATGCCGAGCCAGCACATTCCACATTATTACTACTTCAGATGTTTGTGGCCCAGAAGGGTGGGGATTGGCTCAGCCTCCTCCTCCACTGAGGCTGCTGAAAGCCAATGAAGAGGATGGTCTGGGCAGCTGTGGGACTGTAAATTCCAAGGGAACTCCCTCTGCTGGGCAACTCAGAAAATGCTTTTGGTTTGTCTAAGTGGAGCCACGTTTGTCATTGGAAAATAATCCATGTTACAGGGGAGGTTACATTTATGTCCCCATGTCTGCTCTATAGTTCTGTTCAACTTCACAGAGAAGTCCAGCATATTAAATTACAAGTTAACAATTCAGCTAGAGAACCAGATTATTCCCTCTAAAATGTTGTTGGTCATTCTGGGCAGTGACAGGACTGTTAATGTCGCTTTCAACAGGTTTAATAATTGGCAAATTCCTTGTTGCAGTTGTAATGTCGCTGCGTGCATCTGTCGTCTCAGAAATACTAAGCAAACCAGCAAACACAAAACTTACCTTCAGCGCCCCAGTTCAGTGGAAGCTGTCTTTGTTAAAGCTGCATACAGCATAAACTGCACCGAATAATCTGAACTGAGGTTCAGACCGACACCTGTCCTGTACATTCTCCGTCCTACAGTAAAGACAACTTTAGCTGCATGTGTGTGTATTTGTTTGCCTTCAGCGTGTGTGTACGCTCTTGTACTGCGTGCACATGCGAGAGCAAACAGACGACGCTGAGCTGTGCAGGGCATCTCTCGTATCATAACAGAGCTTTAGCGAGGCTGGTTGAATTTTAATAGAGTTCTGCGGGGTATTCCATCGCCTCTGGTCCCACAGCTCAAAGATCAGAGAGAATATTCAAGCACGGTGTCCCTCAGCCTCTCACACTCTCTCCTTTTCATTCTCTCTCTTCTTCCTTTTTTCCTCCACTCCTCTTACAATTTTTGCATTCTCCCTCTTTCCTTATTTGAACTCCCCTATTCCAATCCTTTCCTTTCTCCTGGGCTTTCCTCTCTCTCTCTCTCTCTCTCTCTCTCTCTCTCTATCCCCTTCTGTGTCTCCCACTTTCTGCTGCTTTCTCTCCTCACTCTGTCTCCCTGTGAAATTTGTATTAGAGCCACTCGAGGCACAATAATTGCTAAGCCTCTCTCAGTTCCCTGGCAGAGAGAACAACTCATGACTCTCAGCACAAAAACTTGCTATTGAGGGACAAAATGCTGTGATGAACTTGCACAATGGCTGACAAAATGTTTGGATATGTTTTTCCATGCACAGCGATTATACAACACGCAGCTAATTTTCTCACTGCCTCACAGCCATTTAAGGAGTTTAATAATTTTTTACTTCTTTTAAGTTCAACAAGCTCAGAATTTATGGAGGATGTTACATATTCATAATTCAGATACTTCACACGTGTTTTAACACTCACCATTAGCACTGGATGTAGGTGTAGTGGGAAGATACAACTTGATCTAATGAAAGTTGTGAAAGAATTTCAAAAGGCGTAGGATGGTAGGATGATAGGAGGGTGAACCACAGCAGCCATTACAGCAACTTAAGACACAAAACAGCTCAAGAGAATAAAATCAAAACACTAGTATTAGTTAAAAAGAAACGTCCTGGATGGTGGCTGTGATTTGTGTCTTTTTCCATTTGTGTGCATTGTTGGCAAGAAACTGATGATGATTACTAATTCATAAGGATTAATGGTTGCTATTTAAAAGTCTACCCTCTCTGAGGAAGCTGCGTGAACGCTGTCTCTTCCTACTGGGACCCCAACACAAAATGTGCCCATGGCTAATCTTACACGAGCACAGCGCATACAAATTCAACTGTAGCAGTTTAGGAAATCAAAAAAATGACTTTTACCAAAGTTATGTATTCACCCATGATAGCTAGTAAATATGATTAAATACTTCAAATCATCTATACATACTACAGATGGAAAGTAAATACTGTCGGAGGAAAAGAAAAGTCGCCAATGTGCATACACCACATGCTCATCACATCAATAACTGCTCAAGGATCATGTCTGAGATACACCCAACAAGACGCTGAAGGACATAACCTGAGAAGTGGCAGATGGAAGGACAGGGCAGTATCCATCCATCCATCCATCCATTATCTTCCGCTTGGTCCGGGATCGGGTTGCGGATGTGGATGGATGGATGGATGGATGGATGGATACATGTGTGTTAGTTAAAAATATTATGTTCAACATCCAATAACTACAGTCTATGTCTGTCCTGTGTATCTGGGCCATACAGTGCTGTGATCTGCGCTGGCTAATGTCGCCCTCATGTGGCAACATCTGTGTAAAGCACAAGGTGCCGCCTTTCAAAATAAAAGACGTGTGTCTATGTGTGTATGGAAATCACACAGAACTCAGTTTGTGTGTCTCTCTCGTATAAAGTCATACACTCCCTCCAACGGGTGAGCAGTGTTCCTCATAACAGGAAGGTGGCTGGGACTTTCATTGTGAAAGCCAGATACTGACTTTAAGGTGCACACCACGTGCCTGTTGTGTCGTCGGGGTGTGTGACGGTCTTTACAGGTCTCACTAATAGAAATACAAAACTAATCCCTTTGATCATTTATTAGTCTATAATACCATAGCAATATCACCACAATTCTAGGCATGAGACAAAGATATTTCTTAATTTATTCTGAACTTCAGCTTTTTACACTTTTCTACTTTCTGTACACTAAACTACTCTCTCCCTGCATTTTTATTAAAACTCATCAAGTATTTAGCACTCAAAAGGTCTACTCTGCTGTTACCTATTCATTCATCTTCTATATTAAATTAAACATTTCCACATTTCCACTGTGCACACCTAAAGCCTTTTCCTACACCTTAGACTTTTACTGAACAAGGCTGTTAAAGAACACATGCTGCTAACACACCCTTTGGACCACAGTTTATATGGCAAATTAATTAAGGGTAACTGAGCACAAATCACATTAGGTCACACTCTTACTGCTGCTTTTATTATCAAGATAATTACAGAAATAAAATACATTTTATCTGTGAAGCTTCATCCAGGTCATGGTTATCTCTAAAAGGTTTTATCCAAAGCAACTGGACTTGTTTGGTTTCTTCAAGGTTCAAGGTTCAAGGGTTCAAGGTTGTTCTTGACGACGTATCAAAATGTTTTGCTTTTATTTCATATGTGAAGACATTCATTATTTGAAATCACAAATTTGGACTTTACTGAAATAATTTAATCCACTTGGAAACTAGACTTCTTATTGTACAGTATGTGATTAACTCATTCACAAGCTTTCATAACTAAAACTAGAACTAAAAATCTGAACGTGTGAATGTAAAGAAGGGAGAAAAGTTTTCACCCTGGCAGAAAGAGATCAACAGTACTCATCAAAAATATCAAAAAGGCACAAAACATGTTTCTTCACTGACTGCAAAACAATAATCACTATAATAAATAAAAAGCATTTGTATGTAGTAGTGATTCAGCATCGGTGCTTGAAATAAAAGTACAATGCATGTAGGGTAGGTGAGATATAAAGATAGAACCTAATGGTGCCTAAATGTTCTTTGTTTATATCGCATGTGTCAACTTTTTTTGTATTCAGTGCACCAGACTAAACCTGAAAGCTTTTTTTTAAAGTGCAATACATGTTGTCGACATGTTTGAGTGAGTGCAGAACTGGGGCCAATCAGTCTTAGTCTCATGATACATGATACTGCCCACATGGGACTCTCATGACTTTACTTTACTTGGCAGGCGCTTTTATCCAAAGAACAAGTAAAACTGAGCTACTACAACAAATAACCCTGATAAGGGATCAGAGTCTCCTGCTAAAGCAGACGCTACCTGGCCCCTCCACGCTGGACAACGATGGTCCCCGCCACAATGTCATACACAGTCCTGTTGTGCTGGAAAAATAGGACAGTGATGAAGACAGGAAAGAGGAAGGCAATGGAGAAGTTCTTATTCAGCGCGCGCGCTGCAGAGCTGTGAAAATCGAGACAGAAGGGACAAAATAAATATTTCACAGATGATGAGTAGTTTAAAGTTCAACAATGTGCTGCAGTCGGTGTTTGTTTCTTCCAAAACAAACAGTATCTTTAACCATGTGTGATTACTCACGCAGAAAGCGAGACATTAGACGCTGGTACCACAAGGACTCGGTTGGATTGGACCAGAGTGGTTGTGTCACATTTTACCACCCGCAGGCCAAGAAGGAACTTTCCCGGCGTGGCGCCACCAGCACCCCAGATACAGATGATCTGTTTTGACAAGAGATATTCAAACTCAGAAACATCCGAGTGCAGTTATTGTTGAGTCCACTGCTGAAAATCCAGTATTTTATATATCGTTAGAACAATATATAACAATTACAGGCAGGACGTACTAATAATCAGCTGCAGCAGTAAAAATAAAACAACTGTACTATACAACATGGAAGGAAACATGCCAGGTAGCATTATTTTTAGCAGATGTGCCTGAATGTCCCAGTGCAGGTTCCCATCTGGGAAAACAAGCCACTGATGCAGAAGTCGAACTAGAGACCTGACACATTACTTAATCTCTGGCAATTATGAATACAACATTGCATCAGTGTCCTCTGTGGGAAACAAGCTGAACACAGACTCACACGGACCTCTTGTTAAACACGAGCGTGTGGTAATGAGACAGCTCATAAAGAGTGGCCAACCTGGGAAGGCTTTCAACACTTAGTTTTAATTACAAATATTTGGCTGGGGGGTGTTTCCATTCAGCAGAGGGAAATATGTAAGCAGTAATCAATATAGGCAGAAACTAGTGAAAAGATTTAATATAAGTCACCTTTTATCCAAACAGAAAATGTTACAGATGAGTAATTAGGTTTCTTAAATATATAATATTTTTAATGCTTAGCCATGTTACTAGAGATGTAAAAAAAGATGACCCACTTCATAGACACAGACAAGCACCCTGTAGACCAGAGCGACAGACATCATCCTCTGCAGGTCCTCCATGGGCGTGTTCCCGTCCATCTCCTCCACAATGAAATGGGTAAGAAATTTGGCAATGTCCCTTCACAAAGGAGAGACATTGTGTCCGTGTGAGAATGCAGTTTGATCTTAGTTTTACACCTCTGTTCTCGAGCTTCACTCACTTCATCCCACCTAGTCGCATGATCCACAGCCCAATGGTGGCCTTCACACAGAACAGGATGAAGAAGTCCACCGTCTCCGCGAGAAGCCTCTGGAGAGGAGAGGGGATGGTGTACTCTCGTCCTATGAGGCAAATAAGGATGAGCCATGAAAAAAAGCATCTTCTTCTAGCAGGATACATGTATACAATGACCTGCTGTGTTGTGCGTTTACTGAAAGACCTGAGAATAACTTCTAACTTAAGCACATTCACTTAATTCCACTTATACTTAAGCTTTCTTCCATAATCCACACCTACCTGCAGGCTGAAATGCATTTTACCTGCGTACTGATGCTTGGCTCGTCAGCTCTCGGAGTGTGTGAATCTGTGGGGGAATCATGATCATCTAACACCCGCTCCCCTCCCGTATCTACCTAATGGTATGACCCATTTAAAGAACCATGCAGCGCAGGTTGCTCCATCAGCAGCTTCATCGTGTTCAGGTGTTCCTTTAGCTCTCTCACTTTCACTTATTTCCTTTTTTTCCTGTGTTTGTTTTAAAATGAAATTAAAATATTCGTTTTCTAAAAACATCAACTAACTAACTTCCTTTTTTATTATAGTTTATATATAATACCCGCTCCCAGGTTCATATTTGTAGGTGAAAACCAAACTATAGCTCAGGTAAGATAAATATCTGTCCCTCCCCCTGGTTGGAAAAGAGCATGACCTTTCAGCTGCACCACAAGAGTGCAGCAGAGGCCCGTGGATCCAAGTTCACGAAGCATCATCACATATAACCAACAGTCTGTCAGTATATTTGTATTATCAGTGTATATTTGTTGTAATATTGTGCATTTTATCACGTTAAACAATTGTAGAAACACAAATATAAAAACACACCTAGCTGTATTTTTGCTGTGTACGTCGTATGCATGTACAGATACGACCCTGTACCGTCTAGACTGATGTACATCACAGGGGGGCTTCAGCCTGCAGCCGCATTTAGGAATCCACACACTCGCTCTCTTTTTCTGTATGTCTGTCTCTTCCTATGACCCCAACTTGCAGTCATTTTTTCTCTCCCACTTTCACTTACGTTCCACCCCTTACTCCCCCCTTTCTCTCATTTTACTCCCCCTATCTGAGTAAAGGGGTGGGTTGGTGGGTGCTGAGATTGTATTTGCTGACTGGGCTGGCCCGGCTCTGGGGGTTAGGTGTTAGGTCTGCCAGTTCTACATGATTGTGCCTGGTCCGTTGAATGGAGCCAGTGAGGCGGACGCCGATCCGACCCCAATGAGTGTTATCCCTGTGGACAGAGGCCATACGATGACAGTGCCCAAAAGTAATCGGGCCCAAATAAAAGCTGTGTCCGGCAAACGTTGACTCCCCCCACCATCACCACCGTAGAAAAACTGGTGGGATTACTGCTGTGGAGTTGTGTGTGTTTGTCTCCGTGCGTGCGTGTGTGTGTGTGTGTGCGTCTCTGAGAGTGTGTGAAAGAAGCGTTGGTGAATAGATGGAGTTGGTAACTGTGCTGGTAGCGGGTGGGCAGCGTATCACCCAGAGATGGGCGATTCTTTTATTTACTGTTATGGAAACTTTTTTTTATTTAATCTGACTCTGAGTCAGTTTAAACCAGTGATGAATGAACATATTGTCAGTATTATATGATAGTATTACTTCAAAGAAACTTTCATATTTGACACTTGTTTGTATAAAATCATGATTTTAATATTTGAAATCTGGTCTTAGACTCTATTGTAATTGTTTCGACCTGCGCCACCTGTCTCACTTTATCTTTTAAAAATAGATCCATTGACATGATGGTAGACATTTGGAATAACAACAAATAAAAGCAGTAGTAAGCAAATCACCGTGAGATAAGGGTATCTTGAGTAAATACTCAGCATACTGCCACATCAACAGCGCTAACATAAACTGTGCACCCTATGGACTGAGATCTAATCTATTTCTTATTTTTAGGGCCAGCAGTGCAGTGAACATCATAGGATGAGCAGCGTCTGACAACATGAGCACATGAGCAGTAGATCTGGTCACCATGAAGCAAAATCACTTTACTGCAGAGGGATGCTTGTTGCTTTTGCTGTATCACAAAGGAAAAGTTACTTGATGTGACGGCTGCTGATTCTGTACACACAGACCTTGATTAAATTGACTGTGCTTCTGTCTGCGGCCTTTAGAAAAGCCTCGCCACTCAGTGTGGGACAGGCAGAGAAGTTACACAGTTCATAGAGTTCCTGTGAAAAAAAGTTGCTATGTCTGTGCAGGATGTGTACTGTGCTTCTAGACATACACTAAGGGAACAAGGTCACCAAATAACCTCAGTTGCTCACTTTTATAGACACTTTATAGACTCATTTTATTATCTTTTTGCTCTTTCGTACATGTTCCAGTCCTTACAGCTCACGGTTGGGCATTCCTCCGTGCAGGTACTTTCCTACGAGCTGAGGAGGAGGCTATGATCCTATCTGAGGGGTTTTGGTGGCAACTTATCTTCTGTCAATGTTTTGGGAAAAATGTTTCATGTTTAGTGACGAGAAGATCAACTGTCACGTCTGCGCTGAAACTGTGGCTACAACCCGGAGCCTGTTATCTCTATTTTGCTCTAGACTGGACAGAAACAGCAGGAAGAAACTGCTATCGCACTGTCTTTTTGAGCACACTGATAGGCAGATTTTAGCTCTGTATGACACAGATAGGCTTCTCATCTAACCCTGAAACTAAATAAGTGCTTTTCTCCTCAAAATATATTCAGATTAATTATCAAAATATGATTTGAATCTGTAGTCTTAGTTGTTTTTATATTTTGCAAATCAAAACCCTGTTTTTCAAACATCTGTGGATAATTCACATGGTCTCAGTGCAGTGAGTCATATCACATTGTTAAAGTACGCATGTTCATCAGCCCAACTATTTGAAAGTGGTTAGAATCCGAGCCTCCCACACATGTGAGGAATTCAGCCACAGCTTACGTAAAGGTTCCATAGATAACAGCACATCTTGACTGGATGTCTTCACAAAAAGCAATGAGACTCTTGAACCCTCAAATGTATCATTCAGATAAGTTTGCCAGGAAGCCCTGTGGGAAACATCACGCTCCTGTTCATGAGGGAATGCAACATTTTTTGATTTCTGCCTTGGCATGTTGCCTCTTACAATCACAAAGGTTAATATGCAGCGACTTATCCCAGTCTGACTGTGTCCAGTGGGTCACAGGTTAAAGAAAGAAACAATGCATTCAACAAAGAATGTGGGGAAAGGGTCACTCATGTCCTGATGCTGTGGGAAGGGGAGCTGTCATATGATTTATGGAATAAACCATAAACTGCATTAAGGCAGATGTGCTGGTCTAAAACTGTGACTTTGGCAGTTGTAGTATTTCTTTACAGTCTCAATCAGGAGTCTCTCAGCACACTGTCATTTCTGTTTTTTTAGTTTTTTAGGTTGTGGTAATGAATATAACTTTAAGTTGAGAGTAGAGCCGATGCATGTGAAATGTGACTGGAATCAAATTGTGAGAGGAGAAACCAGTGTGCTGAGGCAGCAGAGGGAAGTCAGCGCTACCTTTGCCCCAAAGAAGAGAACAATCCCTCTGAGATTTGGTTCCTTTATCTTATATGTATGGAGTGAGAACCAATTAAGTGAATTATGTCTGCTTCCCTGGAGCCCTGACAGGAACACCCAAGGGGAGAGTGAGAACACAACTGCTCTCCCACTGGCTCCCGCTACAAGCAAAGTCCCAATAATCTTTCTCCTCGTTGCTTTATCCCTCACCTAATTCTCTCTATTTCCTGCACCTCTAACATCTCAGCACACACTCACACTTCCCCTGCTGTCGGCACACTGTGGTGTGAGGTCTATCGTGTAACAGTAGCGACACTCCTCTTCCCTTAAAACCATGTTCCTTTCCTTTCCCGCTTTTCCGTACCTCCAGCAACTTCCTGCTTTTAGCCTCATCTGTTGCCAAAGTCCAGTCCTCCCGTTATTCGTCCTCTCACTCCTTTTCCTAACCCCTCACCACTCATCTATACACACTTTGTTTACTGACATGCTAACTTTAAGTGATCTCATGTCTGAGTAACAATCAAATGACTTTAATATGACTGATGAATCCACACAAAACTTGTTTCCCCGCGTTTCACTTTAACCTGCATCGTCACCCTCCCTTGTGTCATTGGTCTGATGTCAGGATCTTGACTTTTAGTCACAGGCCTCACTCTCCCTTCTGCTTTTATCCCACTAAAAAGGGCCTGACAAGACAAAGAGCCAACAAAAGAGTTGCTTGTTTGTTTAACGTGCAGCTGTGCATTGCAGGGAAGGCAGCTGAGTTCTTTCACATGGGCGTCGACTCCAACAGCTGTAAACCCATAGACCTTAGATTTATGGTTATAAATATAATCTTGTCTTGGTACAGTACATTATACATTGATGACGTACAAGTACACTTACTGCTATAACGATTTTATGTTACTGCACACTGACTATTTCCTTGCAACCATTAGTCGTCACTTAGTCGTCGGCAGCAGATGTTTCAGGAAACCTATAAAAAGATTTTCCAGTTTCCAGCAAGTTTAATAAATCTTGTCTGTTTGGGATTATGCTGCTGAAATGCCTGTTTACAGGCTTCTTAGAGAAAGGTCACCCTGTGACTAATGGCTTCCACTTTCCTACCGCCTATCAGAGGCTGTGGTTATCTCTCCAGTGCACCGTGGGGAAGTGCCTGTTGTCCACAGCACAGCTCAGAGTGTCCATCAGGCCAACTTTCCTGATGGCCTATTGTTTTTAATGAATGTTTCCTAAGTCAAGTCCAGACTATCTGAAGTAAGTCAGTGGTGAAATGTACCATGGGGTGCTGAGGAACGAACCTGGATAATTTTAGCTTCTCTTTGTACAGAATGTTTGTAGGTTTCTATTAGTATAAAGCGGTTGTTTCTGGCTCAACCTAAAAAAAAAACAACCTTTAACAATCAGTACAATAGCACCTGCACTAGAAGGTCACTGTCTCTGTGTGTGTGTGTGTCTGTGTGCATGCAAAGCACAACAAATCCCTACCTCTCCGTGACTTTATCTACTGGGATTCCTTGCTATCTTAACTTGCCTCCACTATCATGTGAGGTGCAACGCGCTGGCTGCTGTATTGTCTGCCACAAGTGAGCGAATTGTTCTTCTGACCCAAACGTACCGTAAAACCTCAGACCACAATTTCTAATGCCCTATTGTACACATAAGGCAAATGACCATTACAAGAACATGTAACAGAAGCTTCTGTAACATCAGTGTTTGAATATTTAAGTTGGTTTTCCCTCTTAGAAGTTCTGTCCACGTGCTTCATGCTGTGACCATAAAACAAACTAGCTCTGTGTGTTATGAAGTCAGTGAATTCTTACAAAAAGAAGCCACTTCCAGGATGTCACCTCCGGTCTGGCACACACATGTTCACACACTGATTTGCTCCTCACTCCTTCTACCACCAGATTACAGATCACATGTCCTGTCACACACTAGTCATAGGAGGAGGAGCGGATTAGCCTAAAACAGTGAGGAGTTGTGGTGCACTCGCAGCAAAAGTACCACCATTTCCTTACTATTTATTGCCCGACTTGGTATTTCTTTATCTGTTCTGAATGGATATGTGCACGCCACAGGCACGCCGACGAAAGGACAGACATAAACATGCTCATTTGCATCGTATTTTTGTTGCGGCTGTCTAGGGAAAACTATTGTGTAGGGTCTGGTTTGTATAGCGTCACTTTAAAGATTTCCCCCATCCTTCCTCTGAGCTGTATAATCACTCACAGGGGGCTTGCACTAAGCTAAACTTTGACAGGAACTCCTGGTGGGATGACATGAAAACAGTGATTATTTGTATTGTCCACAAAGGCAAAAATGTACTTCCTCGTGTACAGCACCAAAGCCCGTAGACGATATGTTTTGAATTGACTATACACACATGCTTCATAAGATAAAAACTGTCTGAAAGCTCTATTAAAAGCTATATTACAAATATCTGTGTTAGACATATGTAAATAATGACGCAGGGGCAGATGGCCGCCCGCCCTGAGCCTGGTTCTGTCTTAAAAGTCCTGCAATGCATCCTACACACAAAATGTTTACAGTGTTTAGGGACTTCGTCATGAGTATATAATGTCTTAATTGTGTGGTGCATAGAATGTTTTGAGTGGGATGTGGGATAAGGTGGACAAATGACGCCAGATGTAGAGTAAAGAAATCAGGTCTGCTCATTGGTGCTATATAAATACATAGAAATTGCTGTTTGGGGGAGTGTTTGGGAGTGACCATGGCTTTATTCAAATGTGCATGCTGCAATCCTTGATTCCCTTCCTGAAATCCCAGACATGTCTCTCTGACTGTTGGGGGGGGACTAACAGAATGGCTTCTGTGTGAACAGACAAGGCACAGCTTGCATAACACTTGGACAGTTGTTGATGAAACCACAGTTCACTCTTAAGTTTAACTGGATTGCGAGATTCGATGGAAAGAGGCTCTGTTGCATGGCAACCATCCTCCCCTACAGCTGCATGAGGCCTCAATTGACATAGTTGTGCCCAGCTGTTTGGTTGCCCTTGGAGACTGATCTTGGGTCAGCATAGGTGCTGCATGTCCTGTGGAGAGGTTTAAGCTAAAGCTGATGTGTGTTCATTGTTTGAAGGGAATGTGAAGTCGCATACTTCCTTACTTTTACAGTTACAGGCTGAGTACAAGGCCATTCCCACCATCGAGTGAAAACACCGAATGGGATTTGAGATCTAGACATGAAATAGTCTGCTCTGCCTCTGTTTTTGCTGGCATTTCCCTGAAACCGACATCGTCCAGACTCAACATTATAGCACAATGACAACTCTGCCATCGCGATGCTGCAGGGCTGAATCTCGATGAGAGAGAGCAGGTCGCTGCTGTTGTCTTCGTTTGTCCGTGTTCTGCTGGTGGATGCTGGACGGATGTATCCGGAGCTCATTTGTAAAATAAACATGCAGAAAAGCTGTCCAAACAGATGCCGATTTTCTGAATCTACTCCTGCTTCAGTAAAAACAGTTGTTTAATCTATTATCTGTTTATCTTTTCAGTCCACATTCTGTTCACCGTCATACAGTAGTGGTCATATATCAGTGCATCTTTAGCTTTGTCGATCCACTTACACATGAAAGGCGTTTGTGTTCGACAGAGTTTAAGTTAAGGACAAGCAGAGGAAGGGTGTCAACACTACAACTCAAGTAGAGCTTTCCAGATGTCAAGCAGAGGATGTGAGTTCATGGCAGGTTTTCTCAGCACAAAACAAGCCCAGTGTCAACAAGATACCTTTGTCTATCAGGCATGAAAACACAAACGCACCCTCCGTTTGTGCAAACAAACAGCATGCACTGAGGGGGAAATCAGTAGTTTACAATGTCACTTTCATCCTCATATCATACAGCGCGGTGCATTTCCTTTCACGTGACCTGACAAGAAATATCTCACACCTCCTGTCTAATTCTCCTTCTCTGCCAGGTAAGTCTGCAGGCCTTCGATTAGCTGTTTCCTTCCTGAAATGGTTTACTAATTTGCCCTGTTTAATCCTGACTCTGACAAATAGGGACACGTGACAAAGATCAGGATTTCTGCGGTGGAACACCTCCCTTTCTGTCTCGTGAGGTCTTCGGCTAGAAAGTGTTTTATCCGATAGTCAGAGGGAATCGCTGCCTGATACATGTTGAGCGTGAACGTCCTCTCCCACTCTCTGACTTATCGATCCACCCGTTTTCGACTTATATTCCAGTGGGTCGTGGGCTGGTGCCAATCCCAGCTGATCAGCAGGAGGCGGGGTTCACAGGTCGGCAGTCCATCACAGGGCGGACAGATGATTGTAATATTTTTTTTCATTAGGAAAAAAAAATAAAACAGGGAGGTGGAGGTCCGTCTCGTTCCCTACAGCTACACAAACAAAGTGACGGAGATGCCTGTGGATCACAAGGGCTGCACCTGTAAGTCAATCCATAGCAGATGTTCTCGCTCTCTGTCCGTGGGAAAACGATCCTGACTTCCACTACGCTGCATTATGGGTGTTTTGCACAGAGACAGAGCAGACTGTCTCCAAGTCAACATGATCAAGACTGATTTCTTTTTGACAAGCCACAAATGTGAAATGCCTAAAAGACCTCATCTGCTGCAGCAGCTCCTGAGATGGTCATTTCCCAGTTTCAAGCTACAGGCCGCCCCAGAGAGGGCACGGCTGAGAGGCAGGGGACATCCTGGACATGTCACCGGTTGTGATGTTCAAGTCTTCATTCAAAAAATGGTCAGAATAAAATATCAGCTAAATTACATTCATCACAAAACCCACAGACCATCCACCATTGCTTTACCGATACATCTGGTGTCAGTTATAGACAATATGACTCTTAAAGGCGAAACATCTGAGGCCCAACAAACTGAGCCAGTGACAACACTAATAGCTCTGATGTTAACTTCCCACCGTGATATTCTCTTCTACTTGGCATCTCCCCAAAAGCTCAATGCTGTATGTTCTCTGCCGCTACCATTGTCTGCTCAGGAGGGAACAAAATTGTTGACCTCCAGTTCCACCTGTTTTGGCCATTAGGGCCAATCAGTGCTATCGTTTCTTTTCCATCATTGAAAGTGTCCGCTGCTTCTGGAACAATCCCTCGACTAGTGGCCAAAGGGTGGGGACAGCCCAGTGTTTTTGGTTTCCCCCTCCTGTATGTGCAGCTTTAGTGTTAGATGAGCGATGGGAATAGGTCAACCTTCCAAAGAGGAAGATGGGGAATACGTTTCCTCACTGACCTCTCTGCATGATGCTCTTAATAGCTCACATTCCTTAAACAGGCTGTGCCAACACACATCAGGCTGGGTGACTGGTTTTTGACCTCCGAGCAAAAGAAAGAAACTATACAAGCTTGTATTAGGACTGACTGGAATACTTGGAACGAGAACTTCAGACAGTCCCAACAGGGAATAGCGCTTGGCGAGCACTTTGGAACAAAGCACTGAAGTCAGGAAATCAGATTTCACAGATAAGATGTTTCTTTTGAGTTTTCCCCACAACAATCCTCGGCAAGGGCCGATTACAGGAAGGTTCAAGATCACAAGAGATGCTAAACTCAAACAGCACAAACCGCCAACATGCAAAGAACTCCAGGACAACGTTTGACAGGTTTTCTTTCAGGTTTCTCATTTTTTATTCAAACCACCACAACAACAAATTTCAAATGAAAATCCAAGTGTCATGATGAAGAACGGATGCACAGACAACTGATTTTTGGCAACACGAGATAAAGAGCAGAACACGCCATAACGTCAGCAGATGCGCTCATTGAACTGAGCCCGTCATCCAGCTTCGTAGCAGGAGTGCTGAAGGGACCACGTCACGCCTCCTTTACGTACGTCCTCACTGCGACCACGTCTCCCATTATGCATTTCTGTGGGGGGGGGGGGGGGGGGGGGCCTG
>JAUMTR010000003.1:7973276-8057997 GCA_032270685.1 Microctenopoma stevenorrisi
TGCAAGGAACACCTGTTTAAGAGCTGTCCTAGCCAATCCTGGCCTTTCCTGGCAGACAGCTGACCTGTCACCTGACACCCTGGGGTTCTGTAGGGTTAGTTTTAAGTGTGGAACATTGACTGCACATGTAATGTCAACTTATTTCCAGGTTGTCAAATGCTGACAGTTTGTAACACTGACTGACATCTGCTGGATACATGTAGATACAAATTACTCATTGTTGTACTGTACATATGCAAACACACAGGCTTTTCTCTCAACAGAGCAGAGTGAACTATCTAAGACGTAGATGGACAATGGTTAACTTTAGATATCTGTCTAAGGAGGAAAGGCTATTTTAGAGTCCCTGGTCTGATGGTGTGTCACAAAAGATGTTTTTATTGCCCTGTTGATGGTGTACACTTACTGTACTTATTCTGAAGTTTGTTTCTCCTGTAGAAAGTTGCAGAAATGGCATGAAAAGAGATTTTGTCAGAATGTTTTTGTTCACTTGTTCATGTTTATGTTCTATCATCAATACAACTACACTCAGGACTCTGGAGTGTGTTTGAAAAGGTGTAATTTTAAAGCTCTGTAATATTTTTGTCTTCCACTGTTTAAAGCCAGAAACTGACACAACTGACCAGGTTGTCTTCATGTAAATAGATATTATTCAAGTTGACTTTTCCCCCCTGATGAGACCAGGGTTTTGTGGGTAATTACAAATCAAAAGATTTAAAAACTGACCACCCAGTTGCATGCTTGGTTAGGACTCTCATTTTGCTTTTGTTACACTGCACAGCAAATTACAAGTGGTTGGTGAATATTAATGTTCAATATAGACACTTGTTATAGTATTACATAAATGATATTTTTATTTTACACTATATATACACCAACAATAGTACTGTGGTTTATGTTTTTGATTAGAAGTTGATTAAGTGTGTGGTTTTGCCTTCAAAGTAGGCGCGTACTTGGATTTATTTTCTTAATATCCACCCGAGGAAAGGATAAACTCTATTGTGTCTTTATTTGGAACGATGTATTCTAAATTTGACCTACACCTTTCCTTGCTGCAGGGCGACTGTGGATCAGTTGATAAGGCAGTCATCTAAAAACCCCAGCATTGGTGGTTAGACTGTGGTTAGAGCCACACTGTTGAGCACAACTCTGTTAGAACCAGTGAACACTGGATTCATTCCGCAGCTCATTTGGCTTGTATTAGACTGCGAAGCTACAGCTCTGCAGCTGAGAGCTCAGGTCTGACGTGAAACATCTCTGTAAGGGATTCATTTAGAAGGCTGTTCACTTTCTTTAGACATTGTTCTACAAAGCTCAGCAAAATGCAAATTAGTGAAAAAAAAACTGAAAAGGCTTGAATCTGAAAAAAACAGTAACATACAGTATATGTGTGAGTAGGTGGATGTTTCTGGGTAACACTGTATTCAAAATGCATTAAGAGAAATTGGTGAGGCCCCAACTCAAGCTTAATTTATAGAGCATAGCAAGTGACAAAAGCAGGAATACGTTATCCGTAAATGCACAGTAAATGTCTGACAAGATCGTTGCCTTACATCACCTTCCATGCTATTTTGGTGTATGACTGGAACCTATTTTTAGTTGTACCCTTTTTATGTTTCTTTTCATCTGTTGTTAAAGAAATATATTTTTTCTTTTCATTTGATGTCAGTGGCTACATGTTACAAAATCCCATGAGACCAGCAAAAAGAAACCTTAGCTCATTTTCTCTGTTTTGTGTTTTTTCTTTCCTCTCACTTGGTTTCCTGTGCCATATAGTACATCTTGCATATAGGATACACTTGTTTCCTCCTCTATGGCCATTTACAGTAGAAGTAGATTAAACATCTCTGAACATGTACTTATCCAGCCTCTGTAACACAAAGGACAATCTTCATATTTTGTCTGTAATTTGTCTTGCTCTATTGTTTTTGTATATTTATACAATATCTTTCCCTGTGCAGTCAACTGAGTGTTACTGTGACTAATCTGCTTAATTACATAGCACTGTGCTGCAAAAGAGAAATGTCCCAGGTCAAAAAAAACAACTTTACAGAGTATTTGTTTATTGTGTTCTCTCAAATAGAAAATAGCTGCTGTTCTTTCTATGGTCTCTGTTAAAAAATCTTATTAGCGCTTCATGTTGTGCTCTTGAAATGATTTCCATCGTAAGGATGAGTTAATTTTATTAAAGTACTGAGGGCACATAAAGAATTGACCTGCTTCTGGTTTGGTTTTCCAAATCATGTTATGTCCCTCGAATCTGGTAAAGCCCAGATTTTATTTATCATGTTGTATTTCAATACAAGTTTGTTTTTTTTCCTGTAGGATAGTATGAGTTGCTCCCGACAGACAGCCCTGTTGGTGCTGCACTTTGCAGCATAATAAATTATGTATCAGCATTTACAGAACATGAAAAACATAAAACAACATTTAAATAAAAATGTATATTAGATGTAAACCCATTGTTTCATTCTCCATAGAGAACTAGAGATACTTCATGCTGAAGCAGAATATGGATGTTTTGCTCCAGTGATCTGAAGTGTTGTACTCCACTGAGAAATATGCAGCTTTAACTTTAGTAATCCCTCCATTTAGTCGTTTTTATTTTATTAGCCTTAACATGTTTAAAGCCATTAATCTGTTTGTTGTCTTCAGAGTGTAGCTTTGTTAAATATTGATTTATTTAAATTATTGTTTCTGTGTGTCTGTGTGCACTTAAGTATCTCACTTAATCATATCTTAAGTATCAATATATGTTTTGTAATTTATGTTTATTGCGATCATATGACCATTATATTACTAGTAAATATAATCTGGCCACAAATACCTTTTTCATAAACTAAATGTGTGATTTCAGTTTTGCTTAACACACACACACACACTAGATTAAAAAATACTGTATGTTGAACTATATCCAATTCTTATCCTGCTGTGTTCAGCGTAATGAAAACCTTTGAAAGTAATTCACAGACCTGTGTTCAGTATAATGTGGGCGAGGCTCTATATAGACAAATGTGTGTGTTTGCCTTCTACAGGATTAACATATTCAGTACACATACATCTGAACTTCATGCATATCTTTGGTATAAAATGTCTGCATTTGTTGATTCGATTTTCTGCTATCACGTTTGAAATGACTCTCAGACTGTCAAAGATTGATATTGCACCTCAAACAAATTCAGCCACACTCCATATCAGATTGTTATCCTACAACTGTCACAGTGAATCACAGATCGTAATGGAAAATTAAAGTGAATATATCAGTTAGGTTTAGTTGTGCTTTGCAATTTGCATAATATTTACTGTGTGTCTGTGTTATAATGGATTTTGGTCAACTTTTCTATAACTTTTTCTTTTTGTCCTCTTTGTCCTTTTCTTGATCAGTGCTGCTTCCCTCTGTTCTGCTGCTCTCTTCAGCAAACACTGTAAATTATAAGTCATCTTTCAGTTAAGAACATAAAGAGTAGAGTAAAACCTATTTTCCTTTGGTTTGTGTTGGAGGAACATGTCTCAGGGCTCGGCTGGACCTCCAAGTGCCCTGTCACAATGATCCATTCCACTGGATTGTAGGAAGTTACTGATTTCCGCTGAACCACATCTGCTTCCTATCGTCTCCCTGTACTGTGAACATATTGTCAAAAACAGGATTACAGCACTGTGTTCACGGACCAGAGTATTTGAGTGCTAGGTTAATGTGCTTAAATGTTGTTAATCCAATACCACCGTGTGCACCACCTTACTCCGAGACTGAAGAAAAGCCCAACAATTTCCCACCAAACTGAACTTTTTAAACAGCAGAACAATAGTTTGTGAGTAACTTGGGCTACAAATGCTTTGCAAGTCGAGCAGGACATTTTAATTTGACATATGAGCAATGTCTTGAGTAGTTTAAATATGCTTTGGCTGCCAAGTCTCACGTGATCACAGCCTCACGTGTGCTGGGTAAGGGATGTCTGCTTCTTAACATTAGAACAATAGCCACAGCATGTGTACAGAAACATGTTTCATCAAATAGAGAAGTAGTGGAAATGCATTCAGTCCAGAAAGTGAATGTTGGTTTGAATGGTTTTACCTTATTTGTCCTGTCAATAATTTTTAAACACAAATTCCAGAGTGTTTTGGATTATGAGCACTTTTGTGCCACGAATAATGCTCGCAATTCAAGGTTCCACTGTATAAATTGACTGTATATGTAATAATGATACAAATACAAAATGTATGGCATTAAGACATAGAATGGAATCAACTACTCTAGATCAGCGTCACGGTTCGCCCCAGGGTGTTCCGCCTTCTCGTGTTTTTGTTTACTTTTTAGTATGTTTGCTTCATTTCCACGTTTCTCTGGGACCGAGGACCGATTTAAATGTCTAACTTTTGTTACAATTATTGAGTTAAAAACTCCCCAAACCATCAAATTTCACGCAGACATACCTTTACTATGAACTCGAGGATACGTGTAGTGATTAATTTTTCCACTTTAAGACGATCTGAGACCGAAAGACGGAGCTGTAGTTCTAAATAAACGGTGTGGCGCGTCTTTAACTGGCTGTGCGCTGCTGCAGCTGTTAATCACTCAATGTCTGCAAGCCATTTTCCTGCGCTCCGTTGTACTTTTAGTTTGTCACTTTTGCGCCTTAGTTTGTATTATCCCTCTGCCTATTTTAGTTAGTCTGTTTTCTATTTAGCATTTACTTTATTCTATGTTTGCTGTGTTTGTTACAAACCCTCCTTATGGAGTGATTATCAGTTCAGTGATGTTTGTATGTTTTTTTCCTTGGTTGCTACGTTATTAAAACGTGTTTTCTTTACTCCTGTCTTTTGAGTGTTCTTGGGTCCGCTAGCCCCAAATCCCTTACAATCAGTGTAATCAGCAGCACGGGAAACTGAATCAGTCATTCACTGCAATCAGTGTTCACAGCAAATGAATTCCGTCCTGTCTGTAATTCATGGCCCAAGGAGAGCTTCATCCTTCATTAGAAAATCTATGTATTTTATTGCTTGACTATTAGATCCAAATTTGTAATTTATTGGCAACATGACACACTTAGCCCGCTGTGTGAATCTGTATTCTGACATTTACTGAGGAAGTTGGCAGGTGATTCAGACCCCTGCTGTTTTAATATTGTCCCTGCTAAGTGAATGTGTCTTCAGTATGACATTTGGTTGAGTTATTTTGCATGTCTTAGGTCTTACGTCTCCTACACAAGCCACAACTTGCAACATATTGCTAAAACATATGATATGTTGATATGATGATATATGTTATAATTTCCATTGTGTCACAACTTGACTATCAGTCACGTGAGACTAAGTCATGCTGTTCAACCTGATTCTCACATTGATATCTTCCTTTCGTTCTCCTGCAATCTGCATATTACATACTCGTCAACTGTCACTTTTTAACTTATCTGTTGCAAGCTTAGAGTCTCCTGTTAAATCTCATCACTTTCGATTCAGTCATGGTTATCATTCTCAACACTGAGACACATTTATTTCTTGGGTTTCTTCAGACATGCAGGAGCAGATCTGAACACGGTGATATGACTCCTGCTGCAGGGGGTAAGACAAATAAGAGGCAATAAAAACATCTTAGAGCTTTTCAGTAGCTATAAACCTATAAAGTGAAAAGAATGAGTCTTATTGAGAGTGTGGTCATATCTCACAGAGCAGTGGAGTAACACATCTCCCGAAACATTTGTTCATTTCAGATGAAAGTGATATACCACATGATTGCTGATTTAGTTTTTGTATAGTATATATTTATAGATTTTATTTACAGTACCATTTAAAGGTTTTATTTATTGGACAAAGCTGTTCAAGTCCAATGAAAAGCTTGAAATTGTACAAAGTTAATTGATGATGTTAACAAAACTGAAAAATAATTTACATTTCAGAATGATACAAAAAGGCTTTTTTCAGGGAACGCAAAATAGGTTAACAATTTAAAGCTGTTCTCCAGCACTGAAGGTTGATCAAGCCTTTGAAGCTGGTGCTACTAATTCCCACAGGTGTGCCGACTTTTCTGGATTACTGACAACCCCCTTTGTCTACCCTCATGAGCATCAGTTGAACAGTATTGTACTGCAGAAAGTAGTGTGTTGCTACAGACCAGCATAATGCTTAAAATGTAGGTCTTTGTTACAAAGAAAGAAAACTGACAGGAAGAGTTTTGGCAGACCCAAAGCCACAACTACCTCAGAGGACAAGTTTCTGAGAGTTAACAGCATGTGTGATAGGTGGACAACAGCTTTAAGCTCTTCTTAATAGTGGTCTTACTTTGCAAGTCTCAGTTTCGACCTTTTAGTCTTTCTACGCCATTGAGTAGCATTCCTGTCAAGTTTTGGGTTTGAAAATAAGGGAATTTCTCCAGCACCCACCTCAAACCATCCCACCACCTCAACCAGAATTCAGTATCTCTTACATTTTAAGACATGTGTACAAGGAATCTAAAACAACCACCTGTCATTTCTTCCTTTTAATTTTTCATGTACACTCACGTGGCTCTCTGGCATTCCTTAATTTATTATTATACAGAATTGCTGCAGACTTTGTAATAATAATAACTTATTGGCTGTGTCATTGTTGTTTGGATAGCTGCTAGACTTGTGTATATTACTTGCGCTAATATGTGGTTTTGATGTCTTGTCCAGGGACATATCAACATGTAGTTTTCGGCGTACTGCTGACCGTTGGGTTGGAAGACGACTGCTCTACCCAGTGAGCCATCATGCTACGTCTATAGTTACACAATTTTAACCTCCTGACAACTGCCACCCAGGTTACATTACTGCAGGTGCTAGTTTTTTGAGGCTACTGGAGAGACAGAGGATCATTTTAAATGATAATACAGGAGATTTACTGGAAAATGCTCAAGTAAGAGGGATAAAATTCAGTAGTTTTCCGGCCAAAATGGGAGACTTGACAGCTATCTCTGAATAGGTTAAAGGATGCTTCTACAGTGTGTGGCATCAACGGTCAATTTTGAAGGAGGAAGTGTGATGTTGGCTGTTTTGATGTTGGGTCAAATGACCAATATGACAAATATATCCTCTGGTAAGCGCCTAGTTGTAGTGTATACAGAACTATAAAACTCAATAGTCCCACTTGAGCAGGCACTACAGTGATGAGGTTTGAGGATGGAGGCAGTACTTTTGCCGACTCTGTTGTTGTAGATACTTTGCAGGTCAGTGGAGTCCTAGGGATCTTCTCAGCAGTCTTTACAACTCTCTACCGGCATTTGCGGTTGATAACAGAGGTATTACCTTAGCACACTGTGATGCAGTTGGTCCCTGTGGGGTGCCTGTATTTGTGACGAAGCTGGTTGAAGTCTCCAATCTCTAGATATTCCAATTTCCAATCCTGACAGACCTTAAGCCTGCCCGTCATAAAGTCTATGAGCCAGTTACAGAGGGTGGGGTGCAGGCCAAGTGCAAATAGTTTCAGTGTGAGTTTGTGGGTACTCCAAAGTTTGACTTGCCCAGCGACAGGGTATGATTGTTTCAGCCTTTGTCTGTAGGCTGGGTACAGTAACAAAGATATGTGTCCAGCCCTGTATGCATTGTGTATATTGCTATTAGTATCAGCCAGTGCGTTCTTCTGATGAGTGCCTGAGTAGACAGGGAAAAAGTGTCCTAGGAGTTCTTCACAAAAATGATAAATAGTATTAGCAGACGTATGTTGATGTTGTTCTGCCTTACTGACAATACGTCAACAACTGCTTGGAAAAAATAAAACACACAAGTGTACTTAAAGTCCTAAATCTGAGCCCCACAGACTCCTGTCACTCAGGAATCATTGCTGTGATGCAGAAAGAAGACCTCACTGACCTCAGTCACTTTTTTCTAGTTCACCCACTGCCCTTTTCATGTTTTACTTTGTGAGTGCTATAGTAGACTAGTAATTTTTTAGCACAACTACATATTCTTAACTACTACGCTGTTTATAGTGTGGGACTAATATTGGTTCTGTTAATGTTCTCAGCCTCTGTTCTTTAAAGGAATATGTATTCTGCTGACTCTCTCAATAAATTACATTATTACTATTACTTACAGAAATTGTAATGAAATCTTGAATTAAATATATTAAGTAAAAACCAGTAAATCAGTTCAGCTTAAAATAACAAATAAGAAAACAGGAGCCTACATACACTGTAATTCTATTATCCTTGTGTGACTAACTTACTGCTCTCTCTCCTTTTACTTAGTGTTGTTCACCTTTCCTGTGAGTGGTTCCCATCTGACATAAAGTAGTTTCCACTTTACCAAAGGTTATATTGATCACTGGAATTCCCTTATCTGTGCAAAACAAGGCACAGTTATTTTGGCTTTTGTAATGCTGGTTAGAAAAAAACACAGTTTGCATAATCAAAATGGAACAAAACAATAATTCGATTAAAGCATAAAAATGTCAAACATAAATATGGCATAAAATTTAAAAAAATAGCTTTGTTTTAATTTAGTTCCAGATTTATTTGTAGAGCACACTAGAGTCTGTAAAATGTATGCAATCTAGGAAATGTGTTTTTCATCTATCTCTGCCCAGTGATATTTTGACCACAAAACACAGAAGTTAGTTACGCCAGCACCACTAAACATAGTGATACCCAGCAAAATGCTGCTGTTACAGAGCAACTGTAAACAATAACTGTAAATCAGCCAGTCAGTTCATAGATATTTTCTATTATATTTTGATTAATAGAATTCTGACTGGCAGACTCATCTTCTCATAACTATGTTTACAAAAAGTTGGATGAGTTGTGAATGAAGCACATAAACACATGCAACGAACATGATCTGCATTTTATAGTCTGGAAGTAGTGGCAGGTTTGGTCTGCTATTTTTTTAAAAGAAGGGACAAACAAATTAATCTCAGTATTAAACCTATCAACCTCTGCAGATTAGTAGTAAAATATGAGAGGAGTGTGCACACTTGTGATAAGCACTGCCTCAAGACAGTTTGAAATGTAGGCAGCTGTTATCTCTCTAAAGACAGTTGAGATAAGGTGTGTGTAATTTTCTGAACATTTTAAACTTGGCCAATTACCAAGAGTAAGTGAAGTAGCCTCTGAAAGTCTGCTAGATGATTTGATGCAGCACTGTGAACAGCCCCTACTGTGACCATCAATGACACCAATCAGCGGATACTCACAACTGTAACCTAGAGATCTTGGCTTTAAAATAAACACCAACCACAAGGAGCTGTATCCTTGTTGCAGAATAAAATTAGACCCCAATGTCATGGCACCAGAGAGGGAAGCTATCAGAACTTCAGAAAGGAGTGATGGAGAGATGGGTAAGAAGCAGAGTACAACAAGATGTCCATGTCTGAGGCCTTAGAAACTGCTAAGTATTGACTCATAGCATTGACCATCAGCCTGAAGACACCACAGATATTGATGCCAGAAGAATAAAACCATCACCACCAAACAACAAATCATCCAAGGTGTATTCTCACTGGCATAATGGCATGATAAAAGACACACCAAGGCTGCAGACTGAGCAATACTGCAATAAGATATAAGATAAAGAGGCATCACATAACATCGATGTTATGGGCTAGTGGATCTAAGAGCAGACCACAGCACCCAGCTGAACGAGATCCAGTAACCATCACTTTGGCATACACCAAAGAAAGATTCTCAAGTCCTGGCCAGGCACTGCAAACCCCATTCCAATAGTGCCTGGCAGATTGGTTGTCTGAAAGCTAGACAGTCCTTAACCCAAGGGACCCCAGAAGCGAACAGTCTTATACAACTGCTGGTCAATAAACTTCCTTTGCACAATATGGAACCTTTGCCATACCACCAGGATTTCATGATTTTAGTGAGGGTGGACCCAAGCATATACTGAAACACAAGGAATTGAACTAAATGAGATGAAAGAGAAAAACACAGGGGGAAAACTAAAAATCACTGCACTAAGAGGAGAAGCTTAATGCCAATATAAGGAGCACAAGAAACAAGACAAAGACATACTACAGGAGCTCAACTACAGACAAGAAGGGACCAGATCAGAACATGACCAGAGCTGGATCAATAGAACAAAAAAGGCAGAGAGATAAGACCAGAAAAACAGGTGAGTAATAAAGTGAAAGACACACAAGAGAGTGATACACGCAGGAAACAAAACACCAAGATACAGAGTTGAGAAGAATCACCAGGAGCAAACACAAAGGAATAAAGACAGAAAGACATTACCATGAATAAACAGTAAGTGACTAGTCAAAGGGTGTAAAAATTAACTCGACTAATGACCAAATAGAAACAGCTGACAGTTCAAAAAACACTCAAGGTAATAACAAGGGACAAAGCAGAACACAGCATCAGAAAACCAAACCAGGGGGAATCTTGACACAGGATCTACACAAATTACATAGAAATGTCATTCAGCTTGAATAAGTGTTATCGCACGATAGGAGAGAGATGGATCGTAGTCAGAACCGAGGTGATTCCACCTGAAAAGCATGCAAGCAAGTACTAACCATCAAATACCTGCAGAGGACAAAATACAAATCCAGACGAGTCAGCTGAGTCACACTCTGGCCAATCCTGAATAACACCGTGGTCAACTGCAGAAATGTGCGTATGTGGAGGTAAAATCATGTAAAACGATAGTTTTGTAGCTGTACAGTAGAATTATGATTGAAAAAGAATAATTGTGCCGCTCCAGTCTCCTGGCTTTTTCTACTGCTCTTATGCTGATGATACTCAGCTCTCTGTCCTTCCCACTAGAGGATAACACTATTTCAACAACAATTTTGGCCAATCTCTCGAAAAAATCAGCATGGATGTCTAAGTGACGCCTCTGAAAACGAAGATTCTTTCGCTTTGGATAAAAGCGTCTGCCAAGCAAAGTAAAGTTAAGTAATAAAGATTACTCACAATAGCTGTTTCCAGGTTAAATTTTGAAGCTAAAATTGAAAAAAAAAACATATTCCAGAAACAATAGTTGTTCAGTAGTTGTTGAATAGTCCATTTGTTCAAATGATTGTGTGCACCCAAATGCTTCTAACAAATAATCTCATAACCCCAAAAAATCTCATACCTGAAATTTTCCCAGAACACACTAATGAAGAAAATGTGAAGATTTTCACAGCTTTTTAAAACTTAAATTATAGTAACTCTACTAACTAAACTAAACTAAACTAGATATTACCTTACTGTTCAGCCACAAAGCTGAAAGTGTCTAGTTCTCGTTTTGTCTGTTGACCCTTCCGTTGGAGCCGCATTATGCTTATGGAAGAATAAGATATAAAGAGGCCAGTTTAGAGGTGGAGAGTAATATGTGCCTTGCACTGCTTTGCACTGCAGGCACCAATAATCAACATAACTAAATTAATTTCTGCTATGTCTTTAATCAAAACACTACAACAGAAAACACATTCTCATCAACTTAAAAAATAATGTTGCCAAGTTCTTACCGCCATACCCTACAAATTATGTTTTAAATGTATGCAATGTAAATTACTTAGTGTTGCAATGTTGATAATAATAAAAAAACATCATTTAAGATTGCACAATACAACATTAAAACATTGTATAGATACAACCAACAATGTACTAAATGAAAACATTGTTTATTTACATTGTTAATCACAGTCATTTGAACTTTAGATATTCATATTGAAAGTCCCAATTATATTTATGACTGTTTTTTTTAGGTATACAAAAAATACTTCAGCCCAAAACACTTCAGTCCTAAGATCTGGTGAAGCAGCAGGAGGCATTCTGATGAGTGTGCATCTCCTTGTTAGTAGTTGCTCATAATAAGGAGTCTTTATTAAGGCTTTCTTATTTCTAGGGAACTTTCTAGATGTCAAAGTGAAAAAAGTTTTTACATTCATAGATATTACAGCTGGCAGTGTTTATAGTTTTTATGGAACAGTTTTGGGGAAGAGTCTCTTTTTTGTTTATCTGAGAAACAACAATGAATAGATATCATTAAGAACAAATATTAAGATCCCCTTAGAGTTCACACAGCTGTTTGATAATAAGCAACAGCTGGCCAGATAATATTGCCAGCTAATATGTGGCACTGGTCAATCAAATTAAACTGAAAAGAGGCAAATCGCTACCATGCTGAAATGTAATGGGAGTCTTCTTCTACATAATTAGTTCTAATGTATCTGAAGTACTTTTTTTAGGACTTGAAAATAAGTGATAATCAAAATGCTTGGGGAAATATCTGCATTTGCATTTGTACTCAACTATTTCCCTATTGTCTATTTAGCATGTCATAATGTTACAATGTCTGTGTCAACAATAATTACAAAAATTATCCGTCCCTAAATCTTTTATTAGGGATAAAGCAAAATGGATCATATCTTCTTTCATTTAACTGGCCTGGTAGCTCAATGGGTTAAGCGTCAGACTGGGAAGCAGAAGGTCGCAGGTTCAAATCCCAGTCTGACTCCTAGTCCATCCCCTACCAGGTGTGTCCCTGAGCCAGACACACAGTGCTACCTCCTTGTAAGTCACTTTGGATAAAAGCGTTTACTGTGATTACCGTATGATGGAAAAATGAAAAAAAGATTTTCATTAGGATTACAATAAACAGTACCTTCGAACATGTTCTGTAAATATATCTACAATGTTCTGTATATTAATAAACTGCTGTATGTATTTTGGCAAATGTACCGAATGCTAGATAGATATTTTTTTATGAGGAATTTAAGACTGTTTTGTGTTGTCAATACACCGTTTTTTAACTGCTCAAGTGTCATTGCTTGGTATGTGTAGTGAAATTTTATGTAATTGGATTTTAAATTAATACATTAATTATTACATTAACAGTGATTAGCACTGTCAGCTCCCAAGTAGAAGGACCCAGATTTTTCCCTGGGTTGGTCCGATGCCTTTCCATGTGGCGCTTGACAGTCTACCAGCGTCTGCATGAGTTCTTTCTAGGTACTCCTAGGCTCCTGCATGTTAGGTTTATTGGTGACTCTGTAGGTGTGAATGTAAGTGTGCATGGTTGTTTGTCAACTACTCTATTACCTGATACCTGCCTATTACCTGATGATAGCTGGGATAAGTTCCAGCCCCCCCACGACCCTTACGAGGACAAGTGGTTAGGAAAATGGATGAAAAAAAACCCACTCTATTTCTGACAAGGTTTTAAAAAAATGTAACGTCATAAATTCCCCAAGAGTAGTTTTATATTAATAAGCCTTCATATTTGTGTTGCAGTTGGCTGAACGCTGACACCAACAATAACAACAAAATTCTTAGTATTTGCTAGCCAACTAGCCATTTATCCTGTTCTCTCTTCCTTTTAATATCTTATGAAGTGACACCACAGCTGTAAGTTTTCCTATAACAAAAAGGTATAATGTTGTTATGGAAAGACAGGGACTAATACACTAATATTTTTTGTAAACTATGATGAGCAATTTTTTAAGGCATAAAAACAAGCCATGAATAGTAGTAAGTGTATATTTTGAGTATAATGTGAAAGCCATTTACCTGGAATGTAACCTTACCAAAGTTATCTGAAAGTTGAGTCATAGCAACTGGACTTCTTTCAAGACATGGGACGTTTGACACTGAGTCTTTAAAGCCTGTATTACTAAATTGAAGCAAACAGGTTCAAAACACTGTGTGGAGGCTTGTATCGAATCTCCGTAATCAATGACTTTTAAGGCTTAATTTGTCTCAATGAAACACTGGAAGTGCTGTGACTAATTCAAACCTTAGGCGCTGTTTTATTCACTATAACGAGATGCTTAATGCTCGGTGGTTCCGTCCATGCTCCATAGCACTGCTAGAAGACCCAAACTGCAGTCATTATGTACATAGTCACTTTATTTTAAACTGTAAGACAAGGATGTCCTTAAGAGTAATTCCCACAAGTGTAATATGATCCATATCTAGCAATGTCTTTATGATCATTACCACTAGAAGTGTTTATAATATCTGTAAATTACAGT
The DNA here is from genome assembly GCA_032270685.1 of Microctenopoma stevenorrisi. Classification (NCBI taxonomy): domain Eukaryota; kingdom Metazoa; phylum Chordata; class Actinopteri; order Anabantiformes; family Anabantidae; genus Microctenopoma; species Microctenopoma stevenorrisi. The sequence goes on from JAUMTR010000003.1 coordinate 7,987,203, forward strand.
AAGAACGTGTCACAAATTAATAAATTATTAAAGTGTTTTTTCAAAGTCTGTGTATTGATGACCTCATGGCATCTTTTTTTAATAACAGTAACAATAGCGTGTCATTAGCTCACAATATTTAAGTTCACTATTAAAACATATTCTGGTCACAATTAAATTCTGTGACAAAACATAATTGATATTTCAGTTTAGTCATAATTTTCATATTTGAAGTAATAAAATATGTTTCAGGTAATTATAGTAACTGCCGGTAAGTGATTGACAGGTCCTCAATTGATGAAAGTTTGAATTGGTGAAGAGGCAGTGTAAAGCACTTTAAGTTCCAGTAAGGTCCAATAAGCACTTTTGACAGGGCATCATGACATCAATAAGTGTTGACTTTTTTCTACAGTAACAAAGTGTTTTTAAATATAGTATAATGTTACACTCCTGCACGCTCTTTCAGATCTGAGAGGTATTTGAGGCTAAAAATCCTGTCTTCACGAGGTCTTGGATCACAATCGAGTCTTTTCTAGTCTTTTCTCTAAGTCGCTTTGTATAAAAGCGTCTGCCAAGTAAAGTAAAGTAAAAAGATTACTAGCAGATCTTGGACAAGAGAATACTTACTTTGTTGGCTCATTTCAACACCGGCATCACTGAACATAGTACAGCCCCGCCTGGACTCCTCTTTACTCTGTTTCCAACACCGCCACAGAATTCAGTTGTGCCATCCGCTGCACCCTCGATTACCTGGCTCCTGCCAAAGTGTCATCAGTGTCATCCAGTCACCTCGTGATGTCCCCGGGCACTCTTGACCCTCTCAGACAAAGTCATGGATAGCAGAGAGGACACTTATAATCATAGAGCGGCGACGTGAGGCCTGGCTCAGTGGTAACCTTACAAAGTGTCGCCGCTTTAACCTTGAGCGCAATGTGGCGATAGCCAAGGATAGGGAGTAGTTCTGGCTAGCAGAGGCTCAACACCTTCAGTCTACTGCGCCAAGCCCGTAATGGCCCACGCATATTAAATCAGGTGTGGGAGACAGAGAGGCTCCCCAACGACTGGTCCAGAGGGGTCATCCTACCCTTCTGAAAACACAAGGGGGACTGGTTAGTCTGCAGCAACCACAGAGGCATTAAACTTTTCTCCATCCTCGGAAAGCTGTTTGTCAGGATCTTGCTCACCCGTGCTCTGCAAGCCATCAGGAGCATCCGCACGTCCACAGCAGGCAGGTTTCATGCCCAACAGCTCCACCATAGACCACATCTCTGCAGTTCGTCTATTAATAGAGAAGACTTATGAATTCCGGAAAAACAGGCACCTCTACATCTGGTTCATAGATCTGAAGGCTGCCTTTTACACTGCCTGCAAAGCCTCACTGTGGAGTACCCTACAAGCCCTGGGAGCACCACCCAAGATTGTTGCCCTATTCAAACTCCTTTCGGCAATGCACAAAGCTGTGTTCGTATCAACGACAGTGACTCTGCAGTGGTTTTCCATTTCCAGTGGCATCCGGCAGGGCTGTGTGGATGCTCCTGACCTCTTTAATTGCATCATAGACCATCTGGGGGCATGGTAGCTCAGTGGTTCAGGCTGAGGGCTGGGATGCAGGAATAGCAGGATCGATTCGCAGATGAGTCACCCAACTCATCCCCCTTACCAGGTGTGTCCCTGAGCAAGACACCCAGCGCTAGTTCCCTGAGCTACCTGGCTGCTCACCTAGCCCCAAAGGGGATAGGTAAAATGCAGAGAATACATTTTTTTGTAAAAATGTACCAATGACCGATAAAGTGGATTCTTCTTCCAATGTACAGGGTTTGCGAATGGGTTCCCGAAGTGTCCTTCAGCAGCTACCACCGGACTGACCTGGAGTACACCAAGACACCCCCTTGGTCAGCACATCCTACAGTGAGCTGAGTGATGCTCTGGGCATCTACATTGAAGAGGCAGAGAAGCTTGGCCTACAAGTAAGCTGGACCAAAACCAAGTTCATGCATATTGGTGATGGACCAGATCTACCTACAATACGCCTTGGTAACTACATCGTAGAGCCTGTCAAGAACTTTGTGTATCTAGTCTCTTTACTGATGGACAACGGAGACCTGAAACAAGAGATAAACCGCAGAAGAGCCCTGGCTGCATCAGCTCTGCAGTCCCTCTGGAAACCACTGTGGCGAAATCAGACAAACTCATGCAAGACGAAGCTCCATATTTACAACTCTGCCATACTCTACATCTTGCAATATATAGCCAGAGTTAAATATAACTGGCTGCAAGAATCGATGGCTTTGATAGCAGGGCTCTGAGAACTATCGAGATCAGGTGGCCCCAGCGGATCTCCAACTGAGTGCTAAAAGAATGCACTCGCCAACCCAGAGCATGCTGCCTAGCAGTGCAACACCGCACCCGCTGGCTCGGCCATGTCCTTTGTCTTCCTGCTGACCATCCGACCAAAGCTATTAATGGCTCCATGCCAGCTTGATCGATGGCTCCATGCTATTGCAAGCGACCTCCAACAATTTGGAGTTACCGGGGCGAATGCAGAGCAGCTGCCACAAGACTGGCCGCACTGGAAACTGTTTCACCTGGTAGGCTCAACGCACCAGGACGGAACGATCCCCGACCCTCCGCAGGAGCCATGATGATGATGATGATGATGAGTAGACAGTTGAGAATGCTTGTAAAACTATTAATATTATCAAATAATCAGAAGAAACCTCTTTTTATTTATCTGCATCAAACAGTGTTATTATCAAACTATTCCTGACTCTCACAATCAGTAAAAAGTAGTTCAGGAGGTTTCACAGTGACCTTCAGTTTATCTTGTGACTGTAACTGTGAGCAAAGACAAAGTTGACAAAGATCACAAGCTGATAAAATGGGGACAGAAAGAAAAAGAGACAAAGATGACCAAAGACAAAGATGACAAGCTGATGAAAAGAAGGTGACAAAAAGAAAAAGTTGACATAACACAAAGATGAGCAAAGACAAAGTTGACAAAGATGACGAGCTGATAAAATGGAGACAGAAAGAAGGAGACAGAGATGACCAAAAACAAAGATGACAAGCTGAAGAAAAGAAAGTGACAAGAAGGAAAAGTTGAAAGAAAAGATGTTGATAAACAATGTAATTGAGTGAGCTACGTTACCATGGTAATGGCACACAGACCCAGAGTATTAGTAAATAAACTCTCTAAGCTGCACGAAAAGTCTGTGAAAATCCAAAATCAAGACTTTTCTAATACTTTTAATTTGTTTTAAACCAACAAGACATTGAGCAGCAACTATTTTAATTGAGAACCTTTCTAACTTTTAAACTGAGTAATACACTCTGGTCCAGTAGAACACAATTTTACACACTGTGATTTGAGAATGTCTTGCATTTATTTAATTAATAATCCAAATCTGAGGATATACCAGATTTACTGTCCAGGCGCGACAGAATATCCGACACGCTGTGTAACTTTTACTGCAGGTTTGACAGGCAGAAACCCACAGCCCACACCTGCAGGCCAGTCGCGTATAATTGGAATCCAGTGACAGCCAATGAAATTGCAGCTTTCTTGCTGCTCTCCACGGTTCTGAACAGCGTTTGTTCATTCAGCTTTTTTCCTTTGAATCCCGGTTCAAATCCCCGTCGTGGCAAAGTTAGTAAAATGAAATTAAAGGTAATCAGGTTCCGTTTGTCACATTTTAATATGAGTCACAATTATTCAGTTATTCACTTTTATTATAGTTATTATAGGATTTTGGTTGTTGACAGTGAGTGATGTTTTACTTGTTTACTTCATTTGACCAGAATTAATATAATAGCAAGGTCTGTATTCACACTAAGTGCATACAGACAATATTACTACAGAAAAGTAATTATTTATTCTCATATTTCAGAAATGATGAATTAGTTTAATAATGTAGAGTTTGCAAATTACAACAGTATTTGTTGCCAGCTGAGGAATTACCTGACTTTACTGCTGATCATGATTACTGTCTTAATGAGACACGTACACGTTCATTAATTTAATAGTGTTTATTGATGAATATCACCAACATCAGTCACAACACTGAATCAATCTACAAAGCACTTGGTGTACAATTACACAAACATGCACATAAAATCAGTAAGTAACATTATAATAATAACAATGCTTTGCTGATAAAATAACACTACTTTGACCTTGACTAACGTAAATGAAGGAACAGCTAGAGTCCATCAGAAATGTCTTCCTTGACGACGTATCACCCTTCCATTCTAGAGGGCTTTCTCAAGTCCAGTTGCTATTGGATAAACCTTTTTTGAGATAACCATGACCTGGATGACTGAGAACCTTCACAGATATTACTCCACAACATGACAAGACTGACTAAAGCAAACGCCGAAGGAAGCTGTGCAACTGTGGCACCCTCCTGTAATCATCCGACAAACAATGTCACCAAACAGAATTAAATTAGAAGAGAATGAGTGGTGGCTGTGTCACGCACAAAGTCAATAAAGGAGGTGCTGCTCTGCAAATAGACAATCAAACAGACGCATCTCCTAATCACATAGACAAGGGCGACAAGACGTGGTCCCCAGCAACTCCTCAGCAGATGAAGAACGTCAAAAGCCCTTGAGGTTATTAAAAAGAAGGCAGAAGGGGAGATGTATTTGAATTCTGACCACATTAGCCCCTGAGTCAAATTTAATTATGGGATGTATTGCTACTGAGAAATAAGAAGCGTGTTGTGTGTTTTACAGCATCAAATCAAAAAAAGTGTTTTGTTTGTGAGGGGGAAGTTTGTCAGATTTGATTTTGAGAGTAGAGGCACGTGGGTGTGCATTAAGTTCTTAGCCTCTTTTTTCAACAGCTGAAGTAAATTTAAGTTCAGTATCTTTTTTAGGAAACCTGTGGTAAGATGTTTTCTATGATTAAATTACTTAGTTTGTCACTAATCAACCCGTTCTGTACAAAAACTTAACTTCTTTGTTTGAACTTCCTAGATTTCTGTTTAGCATAGCAAGGTATTTATAGGCACTCTGTTTTCAGGGTGTGTGAAGAACAAATGTGTTATTCTCAGATCAGCACACCCAAGCTTGTACAATTTATCCCAACTTCAACAGACCTCAAGTCTCTTTCCTGAATGCCCGACAATCCGACCCAGCCTGTGACAGCTGGACAGTGGCGGCATGGGGCTCTATATTTAGACATGCAACTACTGAGAAGCAGAAGCATTTCCTATACACTCCCCACACCCACCACACACACACACACACACACAAGTGGAAGAATATTAAGTAGCTGTACTTCACATCCAGCAGCGCAGGGCATTCAGAAACAATTAATGCTCAAGGGAAGAGCTGACCTCTAAGATAAACAAAGGTATTGTCAGGTCTCATGTCGAGGTCTGACTGAAATGAAAAGTTGTGCAATGTTTGCAATGTCAGGACGAATAGAAAAGCAATTTTTGTTCATGTTATTCATAATACTTCTGTATTCTGTATGAGCACAAACTAAAAAAATGGTTACGTAGCACAAAAACGAAAAATTAATAATGACAACACGAGGTAAACCTCTCGTGTTCACGTTAATATTTCTAATGGTGGGAATATTAAGCTCTTGATTTACGGGACGTCCAGACCGCAGCTCGGACCTCTGCCGAACTGCATTTCCCATGAAGCCTTGCGCGGCTGCTCTCTAGCGCTCCTCCTCCAGCCAGTGTTCTGCCCGGCGGAGCTCAGAGCGGAGCAGACTGAAGTGAGCAGCGCCGTGTGTCTAATGTCCAGAAATGTGCGCAGGCTGAAGAACGGCTCGCATCTGTGACTGTGCGTGCGTGCGTGAGCGTGCGTGCGTGTGTGTGTGTGCGTCGCTCCTACAGACAGAACGTCCCCGTCATCAGATTCATGCAGCAGAACCAGGTTTGGACCGAACATAAAGGCGCAGCGGAACAAATCCAACCACTTTCTCTTCAGGCTTTGGACAGTCCTGTTCCCCTGGTGAGTGAACGTCTCACCGTAAAAGTTGTCTCGTTTTCTTGACTTATTGTTAGTGCGGTGTCGGTGTGTGCGCGCGTGCGTGTGCGGGCGCGGGCGCAGCGGGAAACTTGACTCTGACTTCTTGCGACTGCGGCAGCTTCAGCCTAATTGAAGCAGACAGCTGAGCTGGGACTTGTTGCCACTGCACACAGCATTTCGGTGTTTCCGGTCAGTACTCCACAGCGTTCATTACATTGGAGAAACATGGACATCCATCCCTCTCTCTCCCTCTCTCCAGTGATTTCTTCGTTATGTCTGCGCTCAGTTTCACTCTAGTTCGGTTGCAGCTTTGCTTAATAAATAAATAAATAAACCAACCCATGGTAGATTTAATATCCCGAATAGATAACCATGTAACCTTGGTGTTACCTTAAGTAGATGACCACTAACCTTTACATGCCTTTTATTTTTAAATAATGAAGTTAAATTGCTTATTAGTGTTTTTGCCTTTGCAGAAGAAATAAGATATGGTTTATTATTATTCTTCATTGTGGAAATGATCAAAAGTTATATGGGGAAGTACAGTGCAAGGCAATTTTTTCCCTCATTGGCATAAATCATCATTTAAAAACAGCGTTTTGCATTTACTCGGGTTATCTCTGTGTAATATTTACATTTATTTCACGTTCTGAGTCACGAGTTTTAATAAATGTCCCAAAAAAAGACTCGCGGCGGGGGCAAATACTTTATCACAGTACAACATGGTTAGTACTGACAGATAAGGATGCAGTAATTGTTTTTGAGGCGTAATCTTCCCTGTGGTGACATTTCTAATCACAGTTCAAAGGCATGTGCACACACACACACACACACACACACGCACGCGCACATGTAGTATGGGGCCGTGTGTGGTTGTTGCTGAGCCCTCCGGATTTTCTCAGTCATACGTAAACATCGCTCACTGACAGGCATGTAACATGCATATACAATCGCAGATACCGTTTGTGCATGTATAATGTAAACACGAACACGCTGAGACACACACTGAGACACAGACACAATACTCTGACCATTTTCCTTCTTCTTTCTTAGCTGGAAATAAGAACGTCCTCTTTGCTGATCTGCCAAATAAATAAACATCCTTTTTCACACTCTGTCAGTTCTCCTCGAGTTCTCTCTTTCCCCGCTAATTTGCAGACAAACACAGTCACGCAGAGCCAGAATCCACCAAGACAGACCCCCCCGCCCCCTCCCGGAGTCTGTGTCGATGTGTTCAGCTGTTGAATGGGAGCTGTTGGCAGTCCATCCACCCTGCAGCAGCCTGCCTTTCACTTCAGCACAACACAATTTGCACTGTGTTTTACTTTCCCTCTGCATTCACCTCACTTCCTTGTGTTACACAGTGAACATTAATGAAACTGATATTTCCCGTTCATCCATTAATAGAAACATGTTTCATAGTTATAAACCGCTCCGCACGAGCTGGCAACAGGTGTGTGTGTGTTCGATCTAAAAACACGATGAGCTCTTTTTCAGTAGCAGCCATTCTGTGATTATGTCCAACATAGCAACTAAAATGAGAAATAGTTTGAGAATATTTGTTTCCTACCTTTGTGGCATTATATTGTCTACGAGGAAGTAACTGGCAGGTTTCTGCAGCTGATATCAGACACATTTCAGAGGCAGCGTTTGCTGACCGTGAGGGGGACGTCAGCATGACAAGTGCTTTGTGACTTATTTTAACTGCAGAATATTCATAGCATGCTGCTAATGCTGGTATTTGGATGCAAACGACGGCGGGTATTTGCAGCTGTTGCACATGAGGAGGGAAAGCATTCGCGAAGGAGTTTAACCAGACGGTCTATGGCTGACCTCTGTCAAACGATGAACTGTGGAGAGAAGAAGTGTTTGTAACTCCTTGGATTTACCACATTTCAAGCTTCCTGTCAAAGACAAGGCATAAATAGCATTTAATGCAACTATAATGTCTCTCACCTTAAGACGGTTGCTGTGCAAAGTCAGAGCTGGAGATAGAAATTAATACGCTGTCGACTTCCTTTCTTCCAAACGCCTGCTTAATCGCTGGGTGAACTCAACACAGATGTTGACTCATCGGATTTGAGAAGTTCCAGAAATTGTCTGATACAGCCTCTCAGATTCTGCTTCTAAATCTGCGTATGCAGTTTCAAAACCAGCTGTGTGCCCACATCTCTCCGTCCTCCTTCTCTTTACGTCATTGTGCATCATGCTGAAGCTGTGTGCATTGTGCTGCGTCTTCCTTATTCACACTCAGCATTTACTTTAGGATTTCTGTCATGCACCTCTAATGTTGATCCTGTCTTCTAAATGCTTCTTGTTAAACCTGTAGATTATGGATCTGCATTACCTTAAGCTTCCTGTGTAGTCAGAGAAAAAGCAACGATTGCGTTGAAGAAATGTTTTTTGGATCGGGAGCACTTTACCTCAGCAGGTCTCAGTAACATATCAGCTACACTGGCATGTGTGTGAACTGCTCTCTGTGAGGAGCGGTGAGGCTGAACATCTGCCTGGAAGTCTGGTCTCATTAAAACAGCTCATAGTGCATCTGATGGACTGATGGAGAAGGGCGGCGTTGCTATGCCGAACCTGCTGCTAAAACGATGAAGAGGCCGTCAATATGTCATTTAGCAGACAACGTGCATTTCACTCTCACTTAGGCTTCAACATGCAAGAACCTCATCCCTGTCATTGGTAGGCAAACAGTGGAGCGTTTGGCTCTACACGTTAGCTTTGGCGATTACCCTGCACGCCCTGATAGACACCCCGGTCCATCCAAGATACACACCTCAGGGCGTTAGAGCAACAATTGAGTCTGGAGGAAAGGTGTGTTGCTCTCGCTACCAAGGCTCTGAAAGACAGGAAAATACCGTTAGGTTCTGATGCTGCAAAGATTTGTTTCAGTATCGATCTGATCGTTATGTTCTTTTAAGATGTGGCTCTGGTTGCAGATTTTAAAAAACGTGACCCCGCCCCACGTTTGTTTAACTGAATGGTGATGCAGGTCGTGAACTCGCCCATGCGGTTTTAACTTGAAAGCGGAAATACATGCGCTGCAAACTGTGGTTTGGAAGGAACTGTAAAGGAAACACCCAGTCACATTTCTCTGAGGCTACTATGAACTGGATGCTCTGAGCTGAGAACGGTCCGCTGGTGCAGGAATGATCATTAACTCTCAGCTGCTGAAAATGTCTCATCTCGTCTCGCGCGCTCGTCAAGATAAGAGATGAGAAATGAGCGAAGGGAAAGCACGGGTTCAGTCAGACGGCGAGGTCGGGACGGAGCAAGAACAAAGCTATTAGATAAATGTTATGACAGTTGAGGAGGATAAAAAGTGAGCGAGCAATTCTAATAATAAAAAGAGGATATTGATCTGCAGTGCATCAGCTGTGTTATCGCTGGTGCTTCCCCCCGTCTTCTCCTCACTGTTGACCCTTGAATTGATTTTTCATTTGTTCTTTACAGTGTAAAGGGCACTTGTTATGCTTTTTGAAATCCCATTTGTAGTCGTTATTAGAGCACCGGAAGCTCCACTTATTCTGAAGGGACACTAGCGCACAGGTTTCAAAGGACGCACTCGACAGAGTTTGTGGATCTTCAGCTGGTTCAGAGCAGTGTTTGCAAATTAGAAATGCAAATTATCACGGCTAATGACACAGGACAGCTACTGATTTTCTTTTTTTTACACCGTAGTAAAAGCAGGAAACATTCCGACACTGCTTATCTAAAGCAGGGGACTTAAAATGTTAAATATTACTCCAGCAAATCGACGACGAGATACAAAATTTGAACATAAAATAATCTCTTATCAACCTAAATATGCAATTTCAATTTGTCAATCACAGCATTTTGAGTGACGATATTATGTTGTGTCGTTGCAATAAATACAACACCAGACTTGTTTGTCCTGACGTACGGCAGTTGGAGTCCTGCCCGATCTTAAGCTGAGAAACACACACCTCTACCAGCCAGGCTCGCATAGTTTACATGCAGTGACCTGAAAACGCAGCCTCGCACATATGCAAAACGACACAAACACATGCGTGAGCGCTAACATTTCAGATCTCAAAGCACGCATATGGAAAAACAAACCACACACACACACTGCGATTGTTTACCTCTTCTGTTCGGCTGTTCTGCCGCTGCATCTGTGTTGCGTGCACACGCTCTGTGCCACACTGAAACAGACCTCAACTCTTTTGTTATGTGACAGAGGGGAGAGGGACGAGGTGGCACGTTCAGGGAAATCAGCGCGATCGCCTTTGGAAAGTTCTAACGGGACGCCAGAGTCCCTTCTCCGAAGAGCTGTAGGTAACACAGGTTGTTGTGTGCTAGGAGGGGAAAAGGCCATTGATGAGGAAATGACTTGCATTCTGGTACTGTGGTCCAATGTGGCGACAGTTATTCAGCACTGTTACTACTGCCAAGATAATGGATGTTGGCATAAAAAGGACATAAGTTGAGATCATCCCCTGTATTCGATTCCAGACTATAAGGTAGATTTGAATTTCCACATGTTTCTTCTACATCTGGCTCCAAACAGATTCATTTGTAAAGCCTCAAACTCAGAAACATAGATGCTTTTTGAGAGTTTTTACATCCATCAAGGTTGTACATAGCTAACGAGGAAGCTGCGCTCGCCGCTGTGTGCAGAGGTTTGGTGCTCTGCAGGTTGCGATGCCCTCTTCACCCGAACTACCATTCCCAAAATGGTTTCTGCTGTTATTGTTCCTTCTCGAGTCAGACGCCAGGAGGGATGCCAAGGACTGGGAGGAGTCAAGAAGCAAAAAGGTCTCTGTTGCAGAAGCAGTGGGGCTTGTGGGAAGCCTGGATTTAGTTTGAGTTGTGCCGTGCATTAAATGTGCTGCACAGGTGTCGCGCGTGAACAAGCACTGACCGAATGATTAACAGCATGCTCCGCGCGTGGGGGGGTGAACTGAGGTAATGGACAGTAGATATGGCTGAATGAACAGAGTGTGTACAAACTGTCCCCTCTCCTTGGTGTAGAGGACTGCTGATGCAGCAGACACACACACACACACAGTCACAGTCACACACTGCAGCGAAGGGATGCTGTAATGTCACCCAAGGGGAGGATCCTCATCTCACACTCTGCTGGATAAAGCACTGCAGGGAGCATTGTACAGACAAATACATGAATGGTACAGACACATCCATGCACATTAACCACACACAGATGCACATACGGAGCCTCATCAGTATTCTGTGGAGCCAACACACTTTTGTCTTTGCAAGAACAATATCTGTTTCCTTGTGTAAGATATTTTCACCTTTGTGTTGGCGAGTCTCTCTGCATCTTCTATGAACCTTTGTCCTTGTCGGCACCTATTGTCTATTTATTCCTCCCTCGTCGTTCAGTGCGTGGAGCAGTCATCTATGAAGGCCAGGGTGAGTGGTTTGAATCCTGGCTCCTTCAGGCTACACGTTGAGGTGTCCTTGCACCAGACACTGAAACCCCATAGTTGCGCCAACATGCAGCTGTCCAACAATCTGTCCGACAACAGTTTCCCCCGGGGGCTCAATGAAGCATGCCAACGCTATTATTCTACAAAATAAACCTGTGAAATTAAAATAGATCTTTTCCGTGGTGTCAGAAATGCACGATACACTAAGACAGTGTGCAAACAATGCTGATAGAGTCGTCGTGTGTTTGTGGGGTCAGATGTTTGACATCATGTGTCACATCTGGTGACAGTGAGCAGAGGTTTTCTGCTCTGCATGGGGTTTGTCTGTGTGTAGTCATGAAGGATGGGATGGCCACAGGATCGGTTCCCATCCATCACCCAGGACCTAAGGCTGACTGACACTGCTTTACACCCCCTCCCTCTCTAGCTGTCTGTCTCTGTCACTCTCCCTTCTGTCTCCTCACTGTTTCGTTTGTGTGGCCTCCCGTCTTCTCTCTGTTCTCCTAACACGTCCTATGTACTTCTTTCAGTTCCTGGTCCCGCTGCTTATCTCGACTCAAACCCTTTTCTCTGACACATTCTGATTTTCTTTCTCAGACTCTAACAACCCTGCATCCCTACCACGGGCATCAATCCTGAGCACAGGCCTTCAGGCACGCACATAATGACTCTCTCTCTCCAGCTTACAATAAGGTGAACCTCCCTTTTCCCTTGTTCCAAGCAGAGTCATAATAGGAAATTCCCCTGTTATTTCGGTGGATGCTGGGGTAATAATATAAGCCATAGACAAACAAGGTGTGGGTACGTATTGCTATGGGTTTTCACTGATAAAATGCAATAGCACAAGGCTGATACTCGATGCCTTTTCCTCAGTGTTTTAACACTCATCAGTGAGAAAGGAAAAGTGGGAAAATGTGAATGATGTTGGTCTCCAGGGTCAATCATACGTAGGGTTGTTTTGGTCTCTTGTGGTTGGTTGATCGTGACAGGTGAGTTCGCAGTGAAAGGGAAGGACTGAAAATATCAGTAAAGCTATAATGCTGTTGCCAAGGCAACATCTTCAACTCGCTTTTTCTGACTAAGATTTTAAAGGCTCTGTGTCTGTGTGTGTGTGTGTGTGTGTGTGTGTGTGTGTGTGTGTGTGTGTGTGTGTGTGTGTGTGTGTGTGTGTGTGTGTGTCAGAAGCGATGTGATGGTTATTCGGCACCTTTTACTTTTCCTATCAGGCATCTTTGTTGCTTTGTGCCATTCAGCATTTCACCGTCAGCTTTTTGCTTCTAGGTTTTAAGTTTTTTTTTCTTGCACTGTGGATTGGTGCAGTATTGCAGGAGCAGGTTCTTACTGTATTGAATGCAGGAGATGAGGCTAAGGTAAGTGTTCTGGAAGAGTGGTGAACAGGTGGGCTGTGTGGCAGGAGAAGATGGTGAAAGGACAGAATGTCTCACAGCATATGATACTTCTACAGATAGGTGAATTCCAGAAACAGCTGCAATGAAACGGATTCAATGTCGTGAGTTGACAGGAAGAGATGCAGGGACTTACAGAGCCAAGCGAGAATACAGGTCTGGTGTCGACAGAAACAGGCTGGGTTCCAGAGAATCAAGAGACGGTAACAGATTCGTCTAGTAGAAGAAGACAGCAAAGAGACGAAGACCAAGAGAGAGCTGGCTGGAGAGTCACTGATTACTGAAGGCAACTATCGGACAAAGAGACAGCATACTGTCTTCACAAGAAGGACAGAAGCAGGGGATGTCAAAATAAATGCAGAAGTGAAACAAAAAAATATAGAAACAGATCAACCAGGTGACAGGACTATTAAAATTCAACACAACATTTAATTTGCCAACAACTCTAAAACAATAAAAGTAAGTAGAATAAACTTCCTAAATTCTTCCCTGTCATTGTTTTGATCGCTGAGCTTGTGGCTTTGAAAAAGGAAAGTGATCAGTTCTGTTTTGAATCACAGAGAATTATTGCTTAAAGCTTCTATCTCGCTGGTAGAGAGGAAATAACAGTCCAGTTTGATCCACTTTTCTCTTTGGCCTGGTTGCAAATGACTGTTTACAGCAGGCACAGTGTTTGCCTATAGACTATAGGGCATTATGTCAGTAGAGAGAGAAGTGTTTGTGTGTGTTGGTGGGAGGATGAGAAAGAGCAAGACTGACAGCGTGTGTTTTTGTGGTCGGTGTGAGTTCAACTGAAACAATTTGCAGCATAACAGTGGTAGGAAAGCTTGAGAAGGATGCAATTATAGCCATTAGAAGTGTTGTGTTTTCTCTGAAATGAGCGGCTTGCGTACTGATATCTCCAAATCATCAAGGGACTTTCGCTTCTGTCTTCATATCTCTGCTTTTCCCACTCAATCCTCCTCCTTTCTTTGTCCATCTCTGTCAGCGCTGAGCTCTTTGAATGGGTTGGTTGTTCGCCTTCGCTGGCTGCTTGTAAATACGCTTTACTCGCCAGGGTTGGACAGTGGCAATAACAAAACGTAAAGGAAGGAAGAGAGAGGAAAGAGAGAGGGGGGGGGGGCGAAAGAGTGACACAGACTGAATGAATGAATGAGTAAATAGAACTAGAGAAAAGATGTTGGAGCCAAGTGGAAGAACAAAGGGTCGATTGTTACGTTATGTGAGGGGCCTTTTGATTTTTGGACAGTTGATCCGCGATGTTGTTCTTAGATTCCCTCATGGAAGAATGATAGTGGGCAAGTACCTCAGTTGGTAGAGCAGTCAACTATGAGCCCCAGGATGGATGGTTCAGTTCTCAGTTCCTCCTGGCAACATGTCAAGACGTCTTTGGACGTGTACTGTCAGACAGTTGTCCCAATGGGATCATTAAAGTTATGTTTATAAAGCTCAGTGTCCTGACATTTTATCCTCATGCTGGCCATCAATGAAAGGGACGGATGTCCTGCTGGAACAAGGACCACGGAGAAGGTAATTCTTTAAGAAGTGTGGTTTATTATAGTTGTGACCTGACGATGTCCTTGAGAGATAGCTGAGCGGATCCCAGTTGACACTGAGAAAACATTGGGGAACCCTAACCCTAACCCATGATACGTACGTTTGGTTTCCATGCACTCAAGAAACATAGTTATAGTTATATTTCTTTTCTGTCATGTAAACGAGAAACCTGGTTTCCATAATTTATGGGTAGATTTTACCTGGAAAACAATGTTTCATTTGCCATATATACACATAAGTAAAGCTTCTAATTGGTTTTTCAGGAAGAATCTTTATCACCACAGTTGAATCTGTGACTTGTGCTTGGATAGAAGAGTCAGAGATAGAGAAGGAAATGTCCTTCGCTATAAACAATAAAGTCATTCTGTGCAACAAGAATGAAATCAGCTTAGTTGAAATTATCAGTCACTCAGTAGACAGAACATTTTTAAGTGAGTGAAATTTTACTACCTTTTTAGTTCAAAGTAAAACAAGAATATGTGATCAGCATTTTTGAATTACTTGTTGGTTGATTAATTGAGAAAAAAATGCAGCCAAAGGTCACAATGGGGGCAGGAAAATACTTCAAGGATGAGAGTGTATGAAAAACACCAGGTGAACCCTGCCGGCTGCACCTTCACTCAGCACTGTCAAAGTGCTTATCTGTCACTTGCATATATATTTTTCTAAGCTTAGCGAGGTAGTGAAGAATACAGATGTGGCCCACATTTGAAAAATGTCTACAAAGACCAAATGCCCAAGTTATGCTGCAGAAGCTGCAGCTTTTCTTCACAGCAAAAGTTGTGTCTTGACACGAAGATGAAAGAGGAAGAGGAGATAAAAGTTGTTTACCTTGCAGGTAAAGGAAGTGATCTGGGTGTCGGGGAAGTGGGGTAGGGGGTGGACCGTGTTAAAAGAGAGAGATGTGAGCTTGAAAAATAAAGAGACCCACCACAGCAGGGTGCTAAGCTGCAGTGAACAGTGACATGAATCAGTTTAGACAGAGTCAGGCCCCAGAGCTCCCTGGGAATAAAAAGGAGAAAATGACAGGAGTGGGATGTTTAAAAAAAAGAGGATAAAAAGAAGAACTACAACAAGAAGAGGAAAGTGGGAAATGGGAGAGGAAAAGGCTACTCTCACAAACACTCACAGACAACGTACGACTTTAGAGGATGGTTTGAATATGACTCAGTCCTGTTTCTGGCTCCAGACAATCGTAAAGGTGGAAGGATCGAGCTGAGGAATGAAATGGGGAGGAGGAATTTGGGGAAATGAGCCAATGGCAAATCTCAGACAGGTCGGAAAATAACAGCGGGAAATCCAAGTTGTAATCAGATTTACTGTGTTTAGTCACCAGACATAACACACGTTTTGTTTCTCTAACCCTACACAGTGTTTAGGGTTAATTACTATTTAGCTCCAAGACCTACTTATTTGTTAGGGGTTTATTTAGTTATTCATTGTGATTCTACGCACATGCACACAGCCAGTCATAAAACTGGTAAATTAAAACCTGACTCAGAGCAACAAATGGGGGATTAGCTTCTTTTCAACCATGCTATGAAAGTTATTTTAGGCTCTTCTCAGCCACACAATACCTCATAAAAAAGAAAGTGGGATAGGGTTTGGCTCTGGCACCGTGTCTCATTGAATTTGACTTCCAGTAAATGTTGCTTTTCACCACTTTGTGGGGGTTTCCTTGAACGTGCACATGAAAAGTGACCAGTAATAGACTCAGAACTGAGATTAGATCATTTACAGTCACTCCGGGTTTTACCGTATTTTTGAGCATCTCTGTCTTGCACAGCCTCTCTTTTTCCTTCCAGACATGTAAATGAACAACCCCCCCCTGCCTTGTGCGCACACACACACACACACACACACACACACACACACAGAAATCAGCGTTGGCCCTCAGCCTTCACAATAACTAATCACTCAGACAGCGTGGCCGTGCCCTCTCATTAAGCATGCTGTATGCTGAAAACGACACTGCTAATGACTCTGCATCACACACACAATACTCCCAGGCTTAATGCCATAATAGCTACCTTAAGGCACACAAACTCTACTGACAGAGGACACTTCCTCCCCAATGTTTGGTGCGCTGCAGCATCCTGCAGCAGGGAACGTTCTGGAGAATGCGAGGTTCTTCCGCCACGAGACAGTGCAGCCGATAACACAGCGAAGACGCCGCGTTAACATATACAGGCCCCGCTTTTCTTTATTGCATCGACGGCAGCTATGCCAACATTGTGACCTAAGGCCCCCTGTGGTGCGGCCTCAACAGCGCCAACGCCGTTCCAGAAATTTCCCATCTCATTTGTTGAGACGTCAGTGCTGCTGGTTCATTCCTCGTTCCAGCGCTGTCCTCTCGCATCTGTTGACGGTTGGAAGCGAGCGTGTAGCCTGCGTGCCTGTGACACTGTCAGCCGAGTGTGCAGAATGTGAGCAGATATAGGTGAAGATAACATTTCTCAGTGTTTTTCACTTCTTTGGACTCCGGTGTTGTCGTTCGGACTTCCACGCACAGTTTTGAATTGCCTTACGCTGTTAGCAGGTGATGAATTGCTTGGATAGAGTAACACTATTGATTTTTCCTTTCTCCGTGTGAGGTAGTATATTGACTGTCTCGGTAACTCAATCACTTATAGCACAGAGGAGAGTCTGTGTGTGTACGAGTGTATGGGCTTCTTTGTGTTTCTATATGTGACAGTTTGTTATTGTGTGCGCACGGACGAAACGGCGAAATACTTTGAATACTTTGCATGAGGTGTTTTCATGCGTAAACTTGTAGCTACATATGCGTCCGCATCTGAAAGATCTGCATCTTCAGCCGCTCGGCAACAAGCAAATGGAGTACAACTGAATCCTGCTCTCTGTTCATTGTCAAGGCGCCGTCGCCCAGGGTTACAGGGTTGCTAGGGGATGTGTGGACAGACTGGATTCACCAGCGAAACATGTGGGCTCCCCGCATCCTGAGTTCCTGCTCTTTTCTTCACTATTCTCTGTTTTGTGTTGCGCTTGTAGAGAGCTGTAACTTTATCTTACTTTCTGTGTGTTTCTGCATGTAAAGGCATTCTATTTGAAAATTCAATGTTTTGTATTGTATCATAATCCTCCATTGAATTGATGCAAATAGAGTTTTTCATCAGTTTATTGATGCTTATTTTTATTTTAGTTGTTGATCACATACAAGTTTTTCTCGTAGACTCCACCAAGTATGTTTTCCAGATGCTTTGAGCCTAATACCAAATTATTTTGAGCTTAGGAAGCACAGTTTCTGTGTCTGTATTGCATGTGACTATTTAGCTGTCTGTTAAATAAGTCACAGCATAAACAGGGTGTGTTGTGTCCTCACAAACAGGAAGCGAACAAACACATTTATTTCCTACTTCAGTCCAAAACAACCTACTCATTTTTATTCTGTCACAACTATCTAGTTCTTTCTGTGATGAACGCAAGTGTTTATTGTCTGACGATGGTTTAATCTTTGTTATTTCTTATTGTGCATAAATAGGCACGATGCTCGTTGTGGTTACACTTGTGGTTATACTTCTGTATGTGTTTGTGTTTGTGTTAAAGAGAGAGAGAGAGAGAAAGGCCGGGAGGAAAGGAGTGGAGGTTTGAGGCGCCAGCAAAGAGGATATGTCTGGCAGCTGTGTCATTTTGCAGAGTAAAGGATTATGAGCGAATTACAACAAATGAGCAGGAGGACCCCCCCCCCATACACACACACACACAAACAAATTGTGTGTGTTTAAAACAGTCGATGACTCTGTGAGTGTGCTCATCATCCAGTTGCTGCAGTGACTCTCTACTGAGCAATTCACAGCTGCTGCCACAACTTGAGTCATCGTTTACCTGTGACTCCCTGCAAATTCACACTATGACATAAAGCCATTCCACATCGGATGAACACAGATGTGCAAAAAAAAACTCAGTTGTCTGGGATAGTTGATGTGTAATACGTCTGTGAAAACGCGTGCACGTCTGTTTTTCTTGCAAGAACGTGCCATCTCTCACGCAATCTTTACTGTGCGCCACACATCGAGGTTGTTTTACAGCTTATTAATAGATAACGAGGCCCTGAGAGGTTGTGCGACCTTTGTACATCAGACGTGTGGTTACATGACAGGATTTTTGCCCATCATCTCTCATTCAGTCATTTTTACAAAGCTCTAGTCATATACTGAATGACTGTCATCAGTTTCTTCACGGGTCACTGGTCTAATGAACACCATGTGCACTGCAGGTTTGAGTCCAGGATGTGACATATGTCACACATTTCACCCTCTCGTACACCCTGTGTTCGTCGCCGCTCCGAACTTTGCAGTCAATAAAATCGATGTATATTTCCCCTTAGAAACTGTGTGGTGCTCCACTCTGCAAATCTCAGAAACAGGCTTTGGAGCCTGTTATTGAATCGTTGTAGAGCCCAACAGCCTGGCGTGTTGATCAATTATTCATAGGAGTAAACTCAGCTGAATAACAAGAGTATCTGTTCGGTTCGGATTGTACGCTTGTGTACAACACACTGAAGGTGCTGAGATTCAGCGGGCACATCGTGTCTTCTGCTACCTCCCTTCCACTCAGTACCTCTTTCAATTCCTGCAGAAATCTTAGAGAATGAGGTTGAAGCTTTTTGGAATAACTCCAAACATCTGTTTTAGCTTGCTCTGCATTTACAGATCTTCAGATGAAAGGTCTCTCGGTGTGACACGGTGTTTTAGTGTTTCAGTTCCATCTAAAGGAAGGTCATTAGCATACAGCAGTAAATGATGCCATTAAGACAACACCGAGTGTATGTTTTACTTCATATGTAGTGTTTCACAAATGCTGAAAGATGTTCCGGGCCGAGACCCTGATATCACGAGCTTAAATTCACTTTCAAACACTCAAAATATGCTTTACCTTTCCTGCTAGATATTACAGATAACTATTAATTCATCAATAATATAACAATATTACATACAATAATACTACATGATGTGTCAGTGTCTGCGTGATCGCATCTGCAAACTAAACTCAAAAGTGAAAGGACTGGAATGACGTTCACAGTTCAGATTTGAAACAATGGGCGTGCACCCTTTTAAAGGCCGACAACTCTAAACGCCTGTTAGCTTGTTGTTGCACTGGTTTTGCCACAATAACGTAAGCCGTAACTGTTTTCCTAGTGGCAACTCAGAACAATAGCTGTGGTGGCCACTCGCGAAAGGAAAGCGAACTCTGCCCAACTAAGCAGCGAGGTTAACCACAGGACAAGGCCAGGAAAAGCTCAACATAGGAAATTATCTGCTGTTTACTTTCGCTCGTCTAGACTTGTTCCTACTAATTAAGTGCAAACAGCCTGCTTGTGGGTTTCTGATCTCTAAGAAATGAAGGTTCTAGGTACCGATGCATTTGTGGTGTTTCATTGTTTGTACCTGTTTGAATATGGAGCCGTGTACGACCCATCTGTGGCCCCTCGGACTCTGTGCTGCTGGTGTTAGCACTACAATAATCCCTAAGCGACCCAGAAAGTCATTTCCAGAGCAGGTGGTTATGTGGGCCATAGGCCTAATGGCACAACAATAGTGTCATATGGCTGAAAAAGTGTTAAAGACGGCAGGGCTTTGTCATCACAGTGCAACGTATTAGAGTGTCACACGTAGAGCACTAGTCGCTGTGTTACACTTCAGGTTGTAGCTCTGCTCTACAATTTGATTTGAAAGCAGCTGAAGTGCATTTACACACAGACACACACACACACACACTCAGACTCAGAACCGTAGAAATTACAG
Source organism: Microctenopoma stevenorrisi (assembly GCA_032270685.1). Classification (NCBI taxonomy): domain Eukaryota; kingdom Metazoa; phylum Chordata; class Actinopteri; order Anabantiformes; family Anabantidae; genus Microctenopoma; species Microctenopoma stevenorrisi. Next base: position 8,007,318 of record JAUMTR010000003.1, read on the forward strand.
TGAGTGTGACCCAGAGGGCTTTATTAACAGGAGAAGGCTGCTGTCGTTCGTTCAAGCCATCCATGCATAGGATTAGAGTAGAGCGTGTGTGTGTGTGTGCGTGTGTGTGTCACAGGCGAGCCACAATACGGAGGTGAGGGATGATAAGAATAATACAGTCTGACATTTTCATTAAATTTCCATGCCCCTGCTTCAGCTTTAGTCGCGATGATAATGTCTTCAGTACGGCTGAGTGCAGCTTTATCATTTTACCCATAATTGTGCAGGGTTCTGTACACAGGAAGTTTAGGTCAAAACAAAAGGTTACATGTTTTCCAGCATGCGTCTGCCCTTCTGTGGCCTCTTGTGGGGCTTTTTGGGGGACATTGCAAGGCCAGAGGTGGTAAAGCATAAGGACATTCCCAACAAATTGCCTTGTTCTCTAGGGCATCTTTTTCCAGATGAAGTCCTTGTCTCGCGGCCTCTGATGAAGCACTCTGAATGTATGTGTGTTGGGGGGGTGGGTGGTCTGTTTACATTCCACTGATTCCTTATGGGAATCCCGCTCTTTCTTCTCTGTTCCCCTGCTTATTTCCCTGGGAGGCCGCAGTGTGTGTGTGTTTTAGGGTATATTTAGACTTCTCTCTGGAATTCAATTGGAGGCCGTTCTCAGACCAGCACTTACCCCTGGTCTGACTTCTCTCCTTCACAAGCTGTGGAAAAGTGTTTCATTGCATTATCCTTAAGCTTTCAGCTTCTTCAGTATTTTCTGTCAATATTAAAGTTACAAAAGTGTGAGTTTTAAAACTGCAACTGCAGTTTTCTAATCAGGATTTCTAGGAAATCTTCCACAAGAAATTTGTCATGGGAAGTCCAAATCTCATGTTTGTGCCCAAGCAGCTTATATCCTGCAAATCTGCAATCTCTTCTCTGGCTCTGTTCATGTTGTTAATTCCTTCTTAAATGATGATATTATTCTCCTTGCTCTGTCAGATTATGCTGGACTAGTTCCCTCCTCTGTTCCTGTCTTAATCAGAACACACAACGCCAGGCTCTAGTTTGTGCACATTTCTAAATACGTTTTCACTGTGTTTGTTTTGTTGGTACACAGGAGGGAAACGTTGGAGCAACAGCTGGTGGAGAAGGTGACAAGGTGCGGAAATCAAGAAGTGGTTTACGCCGTGTGCATTTTAATAGATTTCCTCCTTTGAATAATCCTTGCAAATTACGCTGTGGAACATATCCTGTCTTGTTTGAGCGCTAGTGTAATTGATAAAATGCTGATACACTTTTAGGAAGTTCTTAAGTAACCAAGTCATACAGAGACTCATTATCATTATAACATGATGTCAGCGTTGTGCCGAGTGTATTAAGTTTTCAGGGCTTTGCTAACGGTCTAAAAGGAGCTGGTAGTCAGGAGAACTGAGACATAATGCCATGGTTCCTAATCTCAAGGAACATTCTGGAGAAGCTGGTGTTAGGTTCACACTCTGTGTGTGATGTACAAGTAAGGAAGAAATTCAAATAGACACACGTTCGAAGTAAGTTGTGGAATTCAGCACAGATTCCTTCATAGCAAGCTCATATCAATATGTCCACTGCTTATAGTGGTTGTGGTTAACTGACTTCTTCTGTGCCTGTCTCTCCAGTGGATTTCTAGAGACAGATTTTTCGTGTGTGTGTAAATAATGGTGTATGTGTCTGATTTGAAGCAGATTTTCTGCCACGAGCTGGTGTTGTGTATCTGAGATGCTGCTGTGATGCACATTCAGTTGGTTCAATTGGTTTTCAGCAGCCCCTTGGGACTTACCGAGCCGCTTCCTTCTACTCAATTGAGAGGGGCTGTTGCAGTCACTGCCGCTTTGTGAAGACATATTCTGCTGCCTTTTATATTTATACACGTTTGACCATTTAGTTCATGTAGCTGTTAAATATAGCAAGTGGTTTGTGTACAACGTTTTATAAATATCTGTGAAGGTTCTCAGTCATCCAGGTCATGTTATCTCAAAAAGGTTTTATCCAAAGCAACAGGACTTGTTTGGTTTCTTGAGGCTGTTTCACCCTTCCATTCCAGAGGACTTTCTGAAGTCTGACTTTCTCAAGTCAGACTTAAGAAAGTCTGACTTAAGAAAGTCTGACTTGAGAGAGGCTGAAACGTAATCAAAAAACCAAACACGTCCAGTTGCTTTGGATAAAACCTTTTTGAGACAACGTTTTATAACCACAAAGTCCAGTTGTATAAAAAGACATCTACTGCGTTTTTTTTATGATCTAATGTCTTCACTGGCAAACAACATGTGACAGTTAAGTCATTAGTCTTGTTCAGACCTATGTACATGACAGATGTAATGCAGCAATGCACCTAGCTTGTTGAATATATTGGTATGCATGTTCACAAGAGTGGGATGATAGGTTTGATATGACTATCCTACCAACATATTATTTCTTTATGCAAAATATGAAGCTACTTTGAGGAACTAATTGAGCACAAAAACTGAAAACAAAAATTACCAGCCTGATTCCCACGATCAGTGTGAAGGTAACAGACGTCTTTGTTTTACCACAAACCAACAAAAAAGTACGGTTCCAGGAAGTAACTGTGCCCAACCAGGAAATAGTTGATAAATAGCCAAATGCATTTCCCCAAAATGTCCAACTAGTCCCCCTAAAATAGGAACAAAAAACAATATTATTGTGCACATTCTCTCCAAATTTGCTGCTGGTTTGGATTCCTCTCCTATGCCTTGTCGTGGCTTTTGTTCACCCTCTGTACTTGCTGCCATGAAATATGGAATAATCTTTGGCTTGTGAAATGAAAAATCAAATGGAATTGTCAAAAAGATGGAGGCAGGGTCTTATCTGCTTCATGCAATCTTCCAGAGTTGCTCAGGCGTGCAGTGGATAGATTTAACCAGAAATCTGCCGTATGACGGTTGCCATGTTTTGCAGCATACCTTATATAGAGGTCGTGTGGTTGACTGCAACCCCCCACATTCACCCTGACCACCCACCCCATCTCCCAGCTGTTGTTCCTGATTGTAGATGTGCCCTTTGAATCCCCGCAGGCTTCCATATTTTACCATATCTTTAAGAGGTACCAGACGTGTTGAATATTCTACGGGGAGAGGAGGTCAGGGGCAAGAAATAAAGACAGTACAAGAAAAGAGACACAAATTGGAGGAAGGAGAAAGAAGACAAAAAACTCCAGCAGAGCTGGAGGATGATTGAGTTTATGAGCCCCAGTGTTACGGGGGGCTGGAAGGGTCCGACCCCCTGCCACTTGCTCCATCTAGGTCGTCTAATGAACCCACCCCTGCTGTGGTTAGACCCTCATAAAGACAGATTGGATTTCAATTTCAGTTACTCAGACACACACAAACGCAGCCGTCTTTAAATGCCTTTTTTGCCCAGTGCATTTCGTGGGGTGCGTCTGTGGAGATAGGAAAACGGAAGAATTACACTGGTGCGTGTTAATGGACCTTTGATGGAGGAAGTGTGTGGATGTTGTTAATGGAAGGCATAATTTGTACATGTGCCAGACTGAATATGAGATCATGTGTCTCCAGGCATCTGTTGCATCTGATTATCAGCTTTCAGAATTAATTCCCTCAATAGATTTCTCAAACTCACACACACGACATCGTTCATCCTATTCCATCCACCCTGATAATCCCTTTATCTTGGCAGCTATTCAGCACATAAAGGCCAGTGCCACTGAATAATGATGTGGTCGTATCTAGTTCTTATTCACTCCAATGCTAATCTTCATCAGAAGGTGATGGAAACATTTAATGCATCCAGTCGTTAAGAGTCAGTGCTGCGTGCGAGCGCAATTAATACGTCCCATTCCCTTTAAGAGAGGAGAAAAGTGTGTTGTGGAAAGATTAGTGTCAAATTAGTCGGGAGTGAAATGCAAACACGACGCACACGCTCACATGCGGAGAGAGACACCCTTTGTTTGACCAGTGGACTTGCAGCACCGACCGTCTGCCTTCAAATTCCTAGAGTTCAACAGTTCAACCCCACCTTCCTCCCCTCCATTAGTGTTTGCCAAGGAGGTTGCTTACAATGTGAGTGACAATCCCTGAAATCATTACAGCAATCCGTCTCTTTCTTCATGCTCCGTGCTCCTATTTACATATTTGGATGACACGGCTGGCTGGTTTGTTTAATCACTGGAAATTGCTCCACTGCACAATTACTGAAGTCGGATTTTTGTTTTAGCATTTTATTGTTAGCTGAGCGGCAGCACTGTCACCAAGCTAATCAATTTTTAGACAATTACAGAATGTATCTTTCTGCTGGGATAAGGAAATGAAGAGCGCTTTGTCAGAATGTGAAGAATAAAAAGTGTCTCGTGTGGAATTTAGCTCTGTTCATTGACTTGAACTGCTTGTTTAGCAATGTGACAAAAGAACTGACTCTTACCACTGTGTTAGAACAGTTTGAAGTGGCCATGGTTAGAGGGCAGTTGAAAATGACATCTGCATTTATATTTTCTAGATGGGTGATGTTTGACAACACTTCCCCTTCTTGAGTAGGATGAGTGCGTAAAAGTGGAAATGAAACTGAAAGATTTATCTTGTGAGTGTGAAAGAAAGACACAACTCTGCAAGACTGAGAAAGCTGTTTTTTTTAGTGAGAATGAACATGAAGTGTTTGAAGGTGCGATATTGTGTTTGTTTTTTTTCATGGAGAAAGATAGCGCCTCACAGACTGCACAACAACGGCCCCGGGGCATCAGAGAAAAAGACAAAAATGGGATAGATAAGGAAGGATAAAGTGGGAATGAAGCGAGATGCAAAAACAGAGAATTAAATCATGAGCAAATAAACAATTTTTCTCCTAAAATTGAGGTTACTATGCCGACTGTTCGAGAGAAACATCTGCAGACGGAAGACTTCATCTGTGTCCTTGAAATGTGAGAGGAAGACAGGAAATGTATCTTTCCCATGGGACTCTGTGACATTAACTACAGGAAGAATTTAAACACGTGCAGACACATGTTTATAGAAATGCAGCACACACACACACACACACACACACAGCCCCCGAGGACCATAATAGCTCTGCAAGATGAGGATCGGACACAGAGACGCTTGTTGAAGGCTTTGGTTATTTTGTTATCCGTGGTGAGGACATGACACGTGTTGCAGCTGGTTGGGATTTGTAAGAAGAAAAGTTAGACTTTGTGAAGCTAGATGATCTGGTTGACCACGCTGCCCTGTAAGATGCAGGGAAGTCATGGTACGAAGGACTTATCACAAAGTACAGTGACTGGAAGATGAATTTCCCTGCTTGCAAACCGTTGCACGCACATCGGATCGCTTTGACTCACACAACAAACCTGAGGGACGGAAACACTTATCTGCTTGGGGAAAATGCTTCATATTTCGTTTATACGTCCCCAGTGGAAGAGCAATATAAATGCTGCTTCTAGCAGCGGATACTGTAGTTGAAAGGGGAGAAGAATGTAGTTCTGTGCATGGATGAAGATATTACACAGATAAGTGTAATGTGAGAGAGAGAGAGGAGCGGGGGAAGAAACCCTTGCTAAATTATGCAGTTTCAATTTCCCCATTTAGGGAGGATAAATCAATTTCTCATACTAAAACTATTAACCCTTAGGATGGACAGTGTTGCCATGGAAACCCAGATTATGTCCCTTGATCAAGTACCTGTTTCGCCGCGTGTACAAGCCTGCAGACACACACATTAAGAGGGACACGTGTAGAATTAACTGAGTACAGTGAACCATCTTTCTAACCCTTGGGATTGTTTTCCCTTCAGTCTGTGCATGTGTATGTATTAACTGCACTTCTGTCTGTGGGGGGTTATATTTCATCAACCCTCCCTGGGGATGGGTGTGTCTGTAGGTGTGTGTGTGTATGTGTGTGTGTTTCACTCTGTGCCTCATGTTACCCCTCTTCTTCGCTCTTCTTTTAGAGTTGTCCTCTCTTTCTTCTGCAAGATGGTTCGTTTGGAGACAGTTTGAATTCTCTACATGTTGATTATTCCCTCCCCTTTTTCTGTTATCTTACATCCTCTCCTCTCTTGGCAGCAGTCCACTGTCCTTCTTCTCCCTTCCCCCATTTCTCCCACCCCCACCATCTAAATGGCCCTCCGGTCAGTTCACAAGATGGACACCAGTGTTTATGTATCTAGTGCATCTATGATCATTATTTGTCTGTTTTAATTTAATTACACAACCGCTCAAAGCACTTTAAAATGCATATTCATGCATGTGTTTTGTATAATTAATATGTACTAGTGCATCTCATAGGATTATGATATCGTGAAAAGTTTTTCTTTGTCTTATATTCTGAATTCATTAAATATGAAACATGTCAAGTCTTTTATGTTTTTATTTTGAATATTATGGCTTCCAGGTAATGAATTTCAAAAATCCAGTCCAATCTCAAAATAAGAGTATATTTTATCGTCAATCTATTACCGTCAATACTCAGGGGTTGCTAATCCAAATGACTGCATCGCTGCAGCGTGACCTGGAGGCGATCAGTCTGTGGCACGGTGATATCATGGGGGACCAGGTTGCGTTAATTGTAGCCTTCAGCTCTTCTATATTGTTGGGTTGGGGGGTTTGTCATCTTTTTCTTGACCCTGAGCTCTGACCAATCAGGTTCTATAGTATTATCATCCGGCCTCACTCCACTGCTTACGCAGCTCTTCCATGTTCTTGAGTTGACCTCAATTGATAGTCCTCTTAAAACTGGGAATATGCTGCGAGCAGCCAAACCCTTTAGTGATGACTAACCTTCCTCGTGGAGGGTGTTGAGAGTTCGGGAAGGTTGTGGTTGAGCGTATTGAACTGTGTATACCATTGTGTCTGTGTATGCACATAACACTTGTAGTGGTCATTGTTTGTTGACGATATAAAACAACCTTTTCCAAACAGTGCACAAAAAGGAGACTCTGCAAACAAGGCAAAAATTCACCTTGTTTAGAATACACTCTAGTCTTTTCTCCTCTTTACAAACGATACGCTGAGCTTGCTGCAGTGCTCCACGCGAGCACGACATGAAAGTCGAGGCTTTTTGGATTATTTATTATTGTGAAATCGCCTCTGGCTCACCTACGAAACGCTTCCTGGGGCTCATTTCCCAGCAACCATCCAGCTCTAAATCTTCCCAGTCTGTGTGTGTGTGCATCTAGAGGACTCTGCAGCAGGAGGTGTCATATACAGTAGCCACACGGGTATCCATAGAGGCTGAAGCACCGCTTTGCCTTTGGATGTTAATTCTCCATCGCTCCTTCTGTCTTTCACTGCTATCCAACAGCTTGTACAACAGATGAACCCCTCCACACACACACACACACTTACACAGTGACCGGTATGCTTCAGTGCAATGTCAGGTAGGGTCAGAGTCGAAGGGCTTAGATTGGATTCCTTCCCTCCTTGGCAATAGTTCCTTGCATGGAAGGTTATGCCTTCACCGGGCTTGTGACTGGTCTCGGGTCTATTGATGTCTGTGTGTGTACAGCTGGGTGAGGGTTGAATTTGGATTTCCGCCTTGAATTCCCAACACACATTTCTTTTCGAATGGCTTTTCCAGTAATTTTCTATGGCATGAAACAGAAGACAGTCACACTGACTGTCTCTCTTCCAAGGCTTCTGTTTTCTTTCATCAAAGCTTAAAAGTGCCTGGAGAAAAAGAATGACAGTAGCACAGGAGTGTGCAATTGCAGTCCTTGGCTTGATGTCTTGGATCACGTGGTGGGGGCCTGTGAGGAGTTTTCCACAGTGAAAAGGGTAGTCGAACGCTTTTATGTGTGGTATTCATCAAGTACTCAGACGTTAAGTGAATCCTCGCTGGGAGGAACGGATAGTTTACTCCACACATACTTCCTACTCATCAGGGAAGTATGTCAGTAATTTAACCCGCAGCTGGACCTGTTTTTCCTTTACGGGTTCTCCAGACACGTTCTGATAAGATGGTAGTGAGGTTTGTGACGGTATAGGGAATATGGGAGTAAAGGTATGGGGTGGCTGCAAGTGCACGAAATGTAGCTGAACTGAAGCTGAAAGCTCCAAGAAGAAGATGTAAGTCCACTTAAATGTAAGGCTGTGTAACGCCGGGTAAATAGTAGCTACACATGGCGTTTACAGGATCAATTCTAAAATGTAGGACAAACAGAGAAACAAATAGACCTGCAGTGTCACTCAGACAGCATGTATCTTATGATAGCCCAGAACATACTGGGAACGCAGCGTTCATTAGTAAGAAGCTGCCAGATGGGGTTTGTCTGAGTTTTTTGTGAATTACAAATTAAACCTCTCTTTGAGGAGCTTTTGTCCATTTGCCCTGCAGTTTTTCCTGACTTGCTCTAATGAATAACTGTGTTTGTTGACATTTCTATGAGTGAAGATACAAACATATAATGTAAGTAAAGGAGTAGAATGACATGAAACGATTATTATTCGAGTTTATACACTTACATATACAAAGTGTTTTTCTTGATTGATTGATTGATTGATTGATTATTGATATTGATTGAAAGTCAGTCGTCAACCCTAGAACCAGCAGCGGTACTTAGGAGATCTCCATGATCTTCTTCTGCAGATGGAGCTACCCAGTTGTTATGAAACTGACGATTTAGCGTTATTATTATTTTGAGCACTTTAAGTGACAGTTCATTCTTGACCCGGGAAACAGACGCTAAGCTAGTATCGAGTATAACAACATAACTGCACAAACCGATATCACACCTAAATGCATTCAAAACACTTTTTCCTTTCCTTCTACCGCCATAAATAGCGCTGATGTGTGGAAGGGAACGTTGCCATGGTGACACAGCCAGTAATTATTCTGCCAGTGTGTGCCAGCTTGTGTATGTCTCCGCCGGCAGATAGTGACACCTGGAAACGGGCCTCTCAGACGAGCCTGGATGAGGAATTTATTAGGCTTTAGTCACGTCAAGTCTCACATATAAAGAGTGTGTGCTGGATTCCTTCTGGTTTATGGACTGAAACAATGCAGTCTCCATGGTGATAAGGTGTGCGTGATTAATACAGTGAATTGCATGCGCTGTGTAACAGGATTCACAGATATGGGGACGTCACCATGTGATTGGCCTCTCAGTTACAACTGGACGTCATGTGTGTGTCCTGTGTGCAGGACATAGTGGAGACTGTGTCACAGGCTGAAAGTATGTGGCATCACAAGGTGTGAGAGACTGCATCCAGTCTGTTGTCTAATTTGTATATGATATGGGTATTAGCGAATACCCTCGCTACTCTCCCTCAGGCACACTCGCACCGCCCAGATCCATGTATACAAACACTTCAACAGACACACAGAACCCCATCACCCTCCGAGGATAATATTCAGCTCAGTGCTTCTGCTTCCACCAAGCAGTAATCCCCCCTTCTCGTTTTTATCTGCCTTCTTCCAGGCGAGGCCGACCTCACTAATCATCCGAGGTGTCAAGGTAAAGCCGTGTTCACCTCTCACCATCCACTCACGCCGACAGCAACTTGATCCCCGGTGTATTTTTCATTCAGGAAAACACAAACTGTTTGTCGACGAAAGCAGGAATTCCTCTGCGTCCTTTGAAAAACAAGTTCAAATTGGCTTCTACAGCTCCATCAGATTTGCCACAAAACTTCCTCCCTGCTGGAAGACGAGGCGTGTTTCCCCAGGTCCCACACTCCCTACTCTCATTAGCATAGACAAGCAGAGAGACACACCACTGGCGCAAAATACACACACACACACACACACACACACACACACACATGACAGGACTAAGAAAGATGGATTGTCATTTTTATCATCTATGCTTGCCAGGTCGGCTGTCGCTGTCTCCTCAGTTGACTGAAAGGAGAAGTGAACAGATAGACAGATAAGCAAGAAGAAAATACTCCTGACTTTGCTTTTTCCCTTCCTGCTGCCTGTCGGTTAACCAATATGTCACTTTCTATTTCTCACCATCTTTTCATTCCTACTTCTCATTGTTTGTCCTCTATCTCTGGTAAAGTCACTGCAGTGCAAAATGTCCTCTCTCGCTCACACACACACACACACACGCAGTGGGATACAAATCCACCACTCCACATTTATTCGTTTGGGGCTTTTTCTCAGGCTCAGAGTTGCACAGAATTTCTCCCTACCCGTTGTGACTCATCCGCAATACCACACAGCCCCATAAATCAACCATGATAACATCAGGGCTTCTATCGGTTCAGTGAAACCCAACTTTTGCTGAGACACGATGAGGTTGCTTATGCTCTGTGCAAACCCAGACGCCACTTGTGGAAGCTTCGGTGTAAGGGCCACTGCAGCAGATTGAGGCAGATGACTGTCTGCAGTGCAGTGACTCCGCTCTGTGCTGCCACCTGCTGGCTACGTGTGGGCCCAGGATGCAGTTGAACTGCTGGCGAATGATCTGAAGAATTGAAACCAATATTTTTACTCATACTTTCAGTGAGTCGCGAGAGCACCATACTGCTTCAATTAATATTTATTGAAGTATCAAATCCACAGCTGAAAATAGTCCTTCATAAATGAGCTATTTACACTATTTACAGTACCTTTAGCTGAAATGACATTGCCTCACCTGTTTTTGTTATTTGTTGTTCAGCTGTTTTATTCTGTTGCTGGTTTTATTACCAGCTTTACAATCAGGTGGTTTATACTGTGTTGCAAATGATGGAGATCCTATGTATACCAACTAAAGGTTTTTGTTATCTGCCAAACAATAATGTTGTTACTTTCAGTATTTTATGTAGAAAAAAGAGGTTTCGATGCTGATGCTGCTGCTGTCTTTAAATAATGTGATAAAATGTTTGTTCAGAGCTGTTAAGAGTCATCTTACATCTTTTCAACTGGTTACAAGTAAAATAACTTATCTTCTCCTTTCTTCCTTAGATTGAGCGTCTCCAATGCCCTCTCCTCCCTACTTGTGATGCATCATGGCTCCAGTGCTGAGTGGAGTGTGGTGGGGCCCGGAGGCGGGTGTCGTTGGGTCAGGGGCGGCAGCTGCTAGTGGGGTGGCATCGTGGCTGGGCAATGAGCAGCTGGTCCTGGTCATCACCCTCAGCACTCTCACAGCTCTGTTGCTGGTGTCTGTGCTGCTGATGCTTTGTGCTAGTTGCCAGGGGTGAGCACCGTGTCTCTCTCTCTCTCACACACACACACACACACCTACACATACACTGACCTATATCCTGGTTGTTTTAGGAAACATTGATGCATTAAGGAAATGTCAGGAAAGGCTGGTGTGTGTTACAATAACAGTTTCTGTCTTTATGTAACGACACACCCATCACTGACATTAACCGAAATATTTTTACTTTTTAAAATGCCTGGAACTAGAAATATATGACTGAAACATGAGAATAAAAAAATAATTAACAGAATGATGTTTTCCAGATTATTGGTGATGATGTAAAAGAGCCTAAATATTACAACCAACTAGGATGTCTGACAAATATATATTTTACAACACGTATAGATAGACTTCATGCATAGTTATATGCATGAAGCTGTTATTATTAAGGTTTGGTTGAAGGTACTGGACTATGTTACGTTGACAGATATTTTCTTATGCTTTCCTTTTACATACACAAGGGGGCAGGCAGAGTATTAGAAATAATTTACAGTATTATTTAATCTCGCACCATCACCTGAGCAACCATCTGAGGCAGGCTTTAGCAGATCATTGTTTAATTTGATATTCAGTGTGCCCTGGATGTCTCTTAATCCAAGGAGAGTATCATTTTTTATTCACCAAAATGATGCACACCATGCAGGGTGTGCCTACTGCACGGCGTGTTCTGAAGTCATCCACCTCTGTCTTTCTCTCTTTAAGGCAGAAGAAAGCTGTTAATGGGCCTCCAGCAGGAGACCACGACAACCTTATGAATGGAGTGAGTGGATTTTACATGGAAAATGCATTCTTGTTTTGGGTGCGGGATATCTTTGTAATGTGTCCCTCACACAGACAATCAGGATTCTTACAATAATCTAGTTATTTTTTTGCTTAAACAAACGCACTTCACAGTGTCAAAGTTGGAGGTATGCGAACACAGCGACACACACATACTGACACAATAGTCATTGTTTCTAGTGTAATGACTGACATGTTTATAATCTGGAAACAATTTGTAAATGAGGGTGTGTATCTTCAGAGGCATACACAATCACCCTCTGATATACTATGACACACACACAAAAGCATTTTCATTACGCAGAAACAAACAGAAGAACAACACCTACGCACAGGCTGAAGGACAGTGTTTCGTAAATCGTCTCTAAATGGCCCGTTTCCTGTGATGTACTGTATGTGGGGCACTTCACTGACTGTTGTTCTCATGTCAGTTAGTTTAAAAGTGTAACGTGTGTGTGTGTGTGTGTGTGTGTGTGTGTGTGTGTGTGTGTGTGTGTGTGTGTGTGTGTGAAAAGTACATTCAATTCAGTAGGAATTCAGTCAAATTAAATTCAGTAAAAAAAAAGACAAGGCATGAATCTCATGGCAGTTGCCCTTACATACGTCATTTAATGATGTAGATCCTCTTGATCATCAAGTCATGGACATAGACAGTAATTACCAACTCCCATAAAACTGACGCTTCAGTAGCCAGGCAACATTTGAGTGTGATAAATGCCCGGCGTTCATAGACTAAGTGTCTCCTCTTACTCTCTTATCCTGTCAGTCCCCCTGGGGTTTGTCTGTGTGTGTCACATGCTTCCCTGTGCTCATACAGTACACATTTCTCAGAGTCTTTTTTTTGCATTTGATGGATATCTTCAGTTACAGGGTAGGCATATTGCTTTTGGAGGAGCCCGTTTAAGTGACGGTCCTTGTCACACAGCCTGACAGGTTAATGGGGGGGTCTATGTCTTTGCAGTTGAGCGGATCCGTTCCCCCTCACTCAGTCGCTCTGAATGTCTTTCCTGCAGCTGTGTTTTTGCACTACGTCACCTCTCACACCTTCCCTGCGTTCACACGTAATATTTCACCTTAAGGGTGCGAAGTGTATAAATATAGTGTCTTTATCAGTTCTTATCCAAGTTGAAACAAGTTAACTGGAAGCTCTTGATCTGTAGTCGTTTTTTTTGTTCTTATTCTTCTTAGTTGACAAAAAAGCTGTAGATCATCTTAGAAAGTGTTGTCATTATGTATAAACTGACTCATCCCTGGGACTGATAACATGAGAGAAAATGGATGTGGATTGTTCCAGAAGATGGATTTTATCCATTTTCCTTTAACAGTTTCCCACATTCAAGAAGCAAATGAAGCAAAAGACTAACATAAGACATGAACACCATAAAATCATCAGATTACGTCATTGAACCAAACAATCATGGCGGTAGATCACCACTAGGTGGGGATATGGAGCTGCTAATACACAGCCTGCTCACACAGGAAAACAACCATCTCAAACAAAGAGAATCTTGCTCCACACAGATTAAATATATTTTCAACATTTTCTAATATTTTACTGATTCGGGCGTGATTTTTTTTGCCTGTGGTCACAAGGCAGTTTATAATTGAAGAGCATGGTGAGAAATCATGCTTCAGTGCCACAGGTGTTCTGCACATCCTGTGTTTATTATGGTAGATCAGTGTTTTCTGGAGTTGACGAGAGTGTCGATTTGAGCGTTTGCTGATTCACGCGGCTGATTTGACTCAGCAGAGGCTGATTAAACGAAGGGTGCGGATTCCTTCACCCACAATTTAATTAGAGCTGCAGAATTCGCCTCTGATATAACAAACAGAGAAACAGCCTTCAAACAGAGGAGATGGTAAAAAGACTCAATGTTAAAAACATCTGCCCTAATGACGTGTTCCTGAACAAGACTGAATCATAGTCAGCTTCAGCATTGTTGTTCTGCACTTTCTGGCTTTCTTGATGTGGTATGTGGGTATCCGTAAAATCTTATCTTCCGTGGTTTCCATCATTAATCTTGTGCTGTTGCAATGCTCCCCTCTTCAGTGCAAACTTGCAAATATTCTTCTAATGAATCACTGTGCCTTTAGGAACAAAATATGGGCCCTCTATGTCAAAAGACCCAAATATAATCAACAGAGATAATTAAACAGTACAATTTCTCATTATGCATAAGAAGATTTTGTTTGTTTTACATTCACAGAACTTGTTTTCTATCTTTAGAAAGCTTTTTATTCTGTGGGTAAAAATACACTGCATTTAATTACGCAAGCACAACATACTGATGAGGAGCTTTAAGTAATGTGTAATGTGATTGGAAAGGCAAAGAAAAGCAGAGATAAAGAACAGAGAAGTGTGAACTCAGTGCTGTAGATATGAAAGTTGGGTTTCCTTCGGTCCTAAGAATCCTGAAAATAACAATATTCCACTTTTACACAAAACACTTTTGCGTGATGCGTAATTGAAGTAACCTAGCCTGGGTTTTTTCATGTGCATTACATGCCATAGCTTCGTCAACAGTGAGTTAGTGAACTCTCCTTTGTTCCGCAGGTGTCAGAGAGAGAAACGATCAGCCAGTCTGCAGACAGTCCAGTGACCGATGCAGCCGTCAGCAGCTCTCACAATGGTCCTCTAACCAGCGGTACAAGTAAGCCAGGATGGCTAGTTCAGCCACGCTTGACTATGTGCTGTTTTCACAGCTATCAAAGTGCAGCATCTTTTTGAGCGTGGCTACATTTCAAACCTCAGCTGTAGTTTTTTTTATGGGCATATCTATGTGATGTCATTTTTGCATGCGTGGGTAAACTGAAAAAAGTAACAGATCTAAGTTGGAGTGATGAAAAAGGCAAATAGTGACTCATTACAGAATTACTTTGAGATACATAAATCTTGTTCTCATGGAAAAAACTTTTTTTTAAAATCACCACAAGAAGCTGTTTACTTGCTCTGACACTTTCTGTCTTCCTTCCACCAGTTCTCACAGACACGCAGGACACCAGTCCCCAGCCATCAGAGGAGATGCTCTCCAGCCAATCAGAGCTCAGGTCCTCCAAGTATCATCAGGACCGCGAGCTTCCCAGCATCCCTCCCAACAATGCGCTTATCGGGGATGGACTCCCAGCCTCGGGGGACAGCACCTATGAGGTCAGTACAATAAAGTCACCTCAACAGCAGAATCTTGATCACACTTGCACAAAGCTTGTTTGCTCTTACAGGACATTAAAGCTTTGATTGGCTGCCTGGTTGAGTGACTGATTGAACTACATTTACAGCTATCTGCAAGAGGTTAATGGATTTATTGAGTTGTTAGTTAGAAAGCAGAAGCACTACCTTTATATTGCATGTTAAAGGATCCATTACATATACGTATTTGATGCCCAGGTGGTGAAGGAGATTGCAGTGGCGTCGCGTGACGTCAGCGTTGAAGACTCCCTGTATGAAACGGTGAAGGAGCTCAAAAATCCCCATGTAAAACTCGGCCTTGCCAACGGTACTGTCCAGCTGAGCCCCGACAAACCCCCCCATCATCCTTCTATCCTCAACGGCCAGCTCAGCCCCTGCACTCCGGAGCGGGGGCCCCTGTGCGCAGGGGTGGAGTACGCTTCCGTTAACCTGAATAAGAAGAATCGCCACAGTACGGACAGTGCTCCCTCCCATATGTGTGCGAAGGAACCAGAGGAGGACACGCCTCCACCGGTTCCAGAGAAAGTTCTCGATGAAAATGACAACCAGCCAGTCGTGATGAATGGGCTGATGGGGGCTGGACAGCACAGTAGAGAGGTGAGTACGCATGTGCGTGTCTCATGAAAAACGTTTGCATAAATCCAGGTCAATTTCTCATTAAATGGAGCAAAAACATTCTAATTTGAGAAGCCAAGAAGAAACAGAGAACAAGCTACTTTTCTGCTTGGAACTGAAAGTGTGTCTTTGTTTACAAAGTGTTGTATCCAGGTAACATCTGAAAAAATGTGGTACATTTCTAAGATAATTCTGAATTTGAAATTGTGGGTTAAATGCCATTTATAAAGTAGTAAAGTCATCAAGTTAGAAGTTTCAAACAGCTGAACACATTTCATTTCTATAATTTCTTTGTTTTATTATTAATCCCATTATTTATACGAATGTGAGGTGGGGCATTAGTGTGACGACACCGTGTAAAAGAATCCACGCACCTGGTTTTAGAAAGAGACGAACGAAAAAAGAAGACGCATCTCCAACACAATTATCATCTGCTTAGCTGCCAGCTCAGTGCTGCCTCAGGGAGAGTGGCACGCTGAGAGAAGAACATTTGAGAGAGAGAGAGACACACACACACACAGAGTGAGAGAGAGATGACAGTGTAGGAGTGAAGAGAGGAAAGAAGAATGAAAATGGGAGCTGGAGTGGGACGAACTTGAGATAGCAATAGATGACAAGGAGATAGTGATCAAGAGAAGATGGGAGAGCGACTTAAAAAAATGCTGGAAGTACCAGGAGGCACGAAGGATGAGAAAGAAAAAGAGTCAAGAAAGAGAGACAGTGAGAGGGAGAGAGAATAAAAGAAAAATAAACCCAGCGGCGTACAAATTAAGCCATCTGTAGCAGAGTTGTATAGCAAAAGGAAAACATAATGAAGAAGAACTGGGGATACTAGAAACGGTGAAAGATGGAGATGTAAAGGAGAAAAGGGCGTAAAAGAAAAGTAGTACAGAGGTGAAAAGAAGACAGGAGAACCAGCTCAGTGTCACGCATTGAACGGAGCGGCCTGCCGCTGCTCTCAGCATGCTGCCTTCCTCAAGCAGAGATCCATCAGAGAAACACACACACAAACACGCTCTGAGAGCTCAGAGAGAATTGCATCAGATTGTTAGAAGCTAACAAGCACACAGACATCACACAAAGCTGCATGAAGCAGCAACGGTTCTCCTCTCTTAAGTTCTGTTCGTATTTGCTTTAGCATTGGTCTCATTCATCGACTCGCTTGTTATAGTCGAGTTGTCCTTTAAATGTATGTTTTTTATACACTTTATTCATCTCTGTGGGGAAACAGTTGGAGACAGGCTGCTACATTTGCGCTGCCCATAGTTTGAGGTTCAGTGTCTTGACCAAGGACACCTGGCTAGTAAGAATCAGGAATCTAACTGTCCTAAGTGGTTCAGACGACGGCCTCTTTACGGCCTGTCTGATTCAACATTTCCTCCTTTTCGTGGTCATAATGAGCTCTGTCCATCATGTCTAAAATGGATGGAGCCTTATTGTTAAGATCTACAATTATCCTAAACCTGCGTCGTCTCATTTCTTTGCCTTCTTCTCTTGCTCGAGTCACTTCTCTATTACTTTGTCTCTGGTGTTGCAGCCAATTAGTTAATCGCTGCTCCTCGTGCGGACAGCAGGCGAGTCTAGTCTCATCTGACCCCTGGATACATGCGCAAATCTTGGTTTACACATGCTCACATGCTCATAAATGTCCTCGTCTCCAAACGCACCCACCCATGTACCTTGTCGGCTTGTCTAGTCAGTGGTAATTCTGTTATTTCTTCCCGCCCCCCTTGTTACACGCACACACGCGCGTGCACGCACAAAGATGCTACGACATGCGCGTGTTTCCATATATCCTGCTACACGTAGACTCCCTGGAGCTGATTTAAGGTTAACCCCGAATGTTCCCAGCTCCCCGTGGTTTTTGCCCATGTGTGACCAGGAACTGTTGGTGATTTGTCTTGTCAGGTGAAGTGTGTACATTATGCATGTGTATGTGTCTGAGTCCAGTGAGCGCCAGCTGGCCACAATCACTATGACAGTTAGTCTGGCTTCATGATGGATGGTATTGGCTATAGAAACGCTGTCTGTCCCATACACACACAGATACTGTATATAGACCATCATCTGTGCAGTCACCAGGGTGACTGGATGTAAATGTCTGAGAGGAATCCCCCCAGATAGAAGCATGGAAAATGCTGCTCACACTCATGGAGGCAGGCTTTCTTACATGCACATATTTTCCATTACATACACCTAGTTTCTAGTTTCACTGCAGACAGGACACAAACACGCACTCACACATCCTTTTTTGTGACCTTTTATTCACAGCTTCTGTGATCCTGTGCAATTATTGAACCATAATAAACAGAAGTAACACTTTTTTGGAGTCATTTGACTGTGTGCTGCCCGTGGGCTTTTCATATGAGGTGCAGGTAATTGATTTGACCTGGCCAGTGGCCGCTAGGATATACGCTGGGGACACAGTACAGGTAGACTGTGACATTCACTGTGTGAGCGCTGTTAGGCTTCCTTTTAAAAAGGGAAATCACTCATGTTAGACTGTTAGAAGACTATTTAATGTTTGGTGTTAATGTGGTTTATAATATTTTACATATCTACAGTTGTTTATATACTTCACTGAGCATGTGCCATACAGGAAACACAGAAGTTACTGTATTAATACTGATGTATATGAGCATATGTCAACATGCGCGTCAACGTGACTGAGTAGTCCGTCTTCTGAGGCAGCTGTAATCAGCTTACTGTCAAACTTGCTTGTCCTGCATGTTATTGTATCAACTATATACAGTGTACGTAAACACATTCCCACAATCCTCTGTCACGCGCACAAACGCATACATGTCCTAAGTAACGTATTGTAACACTAATCTCTGAAGAGGTAATTTCTTGATGTGCACACAGAACAAACATCCAGGCACGGAGTGTCTTTGTGTCGCTTTCCTACGCGAGAAACGAAGTTTTTAAAACCACCGCTCACTAATGTCAACATCAGACCCAGGTTAAATATCGTGTTTATTGCATTATATATGACCGCGTAAATTAAAATTCAGCTTTGATTTGCAATTATACTAAAGGGGTTTCAAATTAGATGAACAAATATTGTGAAACACACTCACAGGTGCAGTGACTGGCTCAAGTCAGCTGTGTCTGTATTTCATACAACGTCTCCTCTGGGGCACTCTGCATAACTGGCGGGCTAATTAAAGAGTAATGAAAAAGACCTCCGCTGAATTGCAGAGTGTGTCAGATCTATAAAGTAATCATGTCTTCAAACATGCAGTAGCTATAAAGTATTCATATTGATTCATGCTATGTGAGAAAATTGTATCTGCATGACGGTGCTGCAGCACAACTGGAGCGGAAGATTTGATGGATGATCTGTGTGCTCACTTTTCCATTCATACATACGTAAGTGTGTTGCTCGTGTGAATGTGAATGTGCCCTTGACAATCACCAAACACTGTGCTTCAACAAGTGAACAGTGTTCGCCTTTCCAAAAATGCAACTAAATTACCCTTGGTAATTCCAACCAAGGACTTATCAAGTTATCAACAGAAAAAAATAGGTTTCCTATAGGGTGATGTGTGTAAAAATTCCACATGATCTATTTAGTAAGTGCTGGCAGGCATATCGAGCTTCTTGTTAGACTCCAGAGATGCTTGACGTTGCTGTCAGATGTGTTTTGTTGATTCATCGCTGCTTCATTTATTATGAGGCAAAGTGGACAGAGGCTGTGCACAGAAACACTGCGCTCTCTGTCACTGCATATTGACTTTCGCTCAATAAAGTACTTAATGAATGGGTGGTTATATACAACATTAACTTCACATGTACCACAAAATAAGTAACAAATGTGGAGTTTGTTCAATGTATTGATTGGTTAGCAAGCGCCCTCTTATCATATTCATAGCGAATCCCACTGGTGTTCATGAGAGCTTGTCAGTAGTTTGCTCGAATGTTTTAGCAACGCAGATACTTAGGAGTGGAAACCATGTCTACATTGTGTTTTGTGTGTTGAAATGGTTCTATTACTGCAGTTAGTTGATGTATTACATGCTCATTGCTTTTATTACACTGAACAAAGCTCTGGTAGACATTCCTGCAGTCAGCATGCCAATTGCACGCTCCCACAAAGGTTGCGACATCTGTGGCACTGTGTTGTTTCATCAAACTGCACATTTCAGCGTGGCCTTTTATTGTGGGCAGTCTAAGGCATACCTGTGCAATACTCATGCTGTCTAATCAGCACCTCGACATGCCACACCTGTGAGGTGGGATGGATTATCTCAGCACGGGAGAAGTGCTCACTAACACACACGTAGACAGAAGTGTTGCATTTTTATTTTTGTTCAGTGTATAAGAGAAACTGAAACCTGTACAGATTAAAAACAAAGGGAAACCACCAGATCCTTCAAAATAAAGATGTGTTATAACCTTTTAAATGTTCTAAACAACCACCGTTAATGGGTGTCACCACCCACTTTGCAGCTTTGGGAGTGTTTTAAATGTCTGACTCCGAGATGGTCTTTTCTTTTCATGCGCAGGCTGCCATATCTAAATCTATGTTTTTGTTCTTTTCTCCTTCAGTTACACTCCTCTCTGTCTCCTGCAACGAAGTTCGACAACCACATTCTGTCAGACAATGAGGTAAGTGTGTGTGTTAAACTCCCTTATTCCCCAAACTGTGGTTTCCAGTCCCGAGGCAAAAGCACTTTACTCTGTGAATGCCAATGCGCTAAGCACCTCAATGTCTGAGGGAAAAGCTTAGCGGGGATCTTTCGATACAAACGTGTAGGTATGTTTAACACACTTTTCTAGATGTCATGCCAAAGATAAGAACAATGTGTCTCCTCTGTGTGCTTCAGTCAATGCTGTACTCAACAGTCAACAAAACAAAATGCGACGATGCTGTAAATGACGAAGACAAAGAGCACGACTACAGCAGCATTGCAGAGATCAAAGGTCTCGTCCCGACCTCCTCCTCCTGTGACCTCTACGCCACCGTTCGAGATATCTACACTGAGCCCAAAGAGCCTACATCTGGGGAAGACCCAGTCTTGGACAGCACAGATCCTGGCTATGAACCCATCCGTGTTCCAAAGACTAACAGCTCAGATGATAATCACAAGGCTGGGTTGGGAGCGGGGCCGTCAGACACTGCCAATACAGAGCCTGACTACGAGAGCGTTGGAGAGTTGGGTCTGGGCCAAGAAACATCGCGCCTCTGAGTTTGATTCCTCCTCATCTTCATCTGCGGTCAGTTGGAGGAAGCAGACGTCACTGTAGAGCGTTGAACCTGCTACTGAGCATGCTGTTGTCGCATGACTCGAGGAGAACAACAGAAAAAGGCTCATCACCAACAACCATTCATTTGTAAGCATTGATTACAGCTTAGGTACAGTTGATCATATCTGAACTTTTAATTTATAAACCAGGGTGAATGTTATTGGTACTTAAAGGCCTAAGCTATAAAAATGAACTGTGATACCTCAGTCACACAATCAACAAGAGTGCAGTTTGGATCAGCATTAAACTTCCATTGTTGCTGACAGTTTATGTCATGGACAAATTTGTCATGTATCAAATAAATGTCCAATCCCACACATGAAAAATGTCAAGGCGTATAAAACAGAATTCAGCGCCACATACTATAAATGTCATGCACTTACTGTACATATGAAGGTAACATTTTTGTTTGCTGCTTCTGCATCTTCTGTTGACTTTCTAGATTCTTCCAGGTGGCTGTGTCTCATGTTTTATTGAGGTGTCAGACGGCATATTTCAAGACTGTTCCGTGTCAGGTCGGCGCATTCCCTGCTTGAACATCTTGTGAATGGGCTCCTGGTATAGAAAGCATAAGCCAGTCTTACCTGTGACCAAACAGTTACATACATGTGTTGATGTTGGGACTAAACAGAGCAAACACGTGGGTTTAGCATGTTACAGGTCAGGTGATGTTTCACACAAGCTTGCTTCACAGTACATCTGTAAGGCATTTTTAGACGTTTTTATAGCGTATGTCCACATTTTCTGTGAAAGTCATATTTATTTCAAAATGAATATTGTTGTAGATTTGTGAGATGTTATAAAGTATGTCTGTGAGAGAACAGTAAATAGGGCTTTATAGAAGTTTCTATACTTTTCCTGAGTTAATAAATTAAAATGAATTGTGACATAATGACAAATGTAAAGGTACACTTTCCCTACCTGCTTTAAAAATACCCGAGAGCATATTTTCTCATTTCGCATGAGTCAAAACTAATTAAAAAGGCTTGTACAGTGATCAAATTACACATGAAACTTGTATTACTCATGCAAATTGACTGTATTGTTTATGTCATGTTTATAAGCCCACAGGTACAGTACGAAGCCTTCAGCTGCCATTCCAGATGATTTTAAAGCACAAGGTTATATATCATGGTACTGCATTTGTATACATCGAATAAGAAGCGTTATCAGACCAGTTACCTGCTTTCTATATGTAAAGCTTTTTACCTTACTAATAGCACTCTGAGAAAACCATGTCTGTCTGTTTGTAGCTTGTACTAACGGCACACCGACAATGTCTTCTGTATAGACAGCACTATTTTAGCCAACTGTTAAACCGCTGGAAGTTTTATGTAGGCTTTTACTTACTTGTACAATGTTGGCATTGATAAAGTTTTAGAATAATTCTGCTAAGAGCACTGATAAATGTCTGCCTTGTTTTAAGGACAGCTGAACTCCTGTTTTCTGGTGACTTTCTGACTTGCAATGTAACTCAGAGTTGTCAAGTAGCTTTTGAGTTCTGATAAGTAGTAAACAATCAAATGTAGAAACTATGGTACAATGCTTTGATACATGCATTATAAGAAACAGTAAGTGTGGTACTTTTATTTTAAAAAAAGAAACTGAATTGTTGTATTGATACTGCTGGTTGATCATTTTAATATTAACGAGGACAATGCTTTTTGCAGCAAATATCTGTTTCACTGTTACATTATTTCTTCTGTTTTGCAGAAACATTTGTGTCATCTTTTTCCACCCACATTAAAATATTGCAGCATTACAGTATCTCCTAGTCCTACTTCCTGTTTATTTGACATGCAGGAGCTTGTTGGTGCTTCAAATAAACAGAGGCAGCACTCGCTGACTGGTATTAGATTCATAAGTGATATCAGACATTTGAAATACTGTTACATCTCCCAGCAATGCAACAGCAAAAGACTGACTTTTAAATGACTTTAAAAGCAATCCACTCCCAGTATTTTTATAAATAAAGGCGCGCAGGCAAAGCACTCAGAAATGATGTTTATTGCCACAAATAATTATCAGTGTTATTTACACTCTCAAAAAAGCGTGCTGTCCCTAACATGCAATGGGATTGTGTACATGGGTGTTGCCATCATGTAGATATAATGGTGGGCAGAGAGTGCTATAAATGACCTCCAAGGAAATGATCTGCCAACTGGGAAGCTGAAGCGCCAAATCTAATCAGGACAACACAAACACACACACGGTTAATAGACACTTAGCTAAAATCACTTATTCTCTCTAGCTGTCTTTCTTGGTCATAAAAACACACACATTCCCCTTCAGGGAATGGGGTTGCAGTGGGGGTTTTGAGATGCTCCCTTGCCGCCTCAGCTTCACCACTCCCATAATGAGACCATTTGTTTCCTATACAACCAGCAGACAACTCCATGGTGACACACGCCTTTGATCGCAGGCAATGTCTGTTTTGGCAGTTATGGTCACATCTGTCACTTGACTCAGTCCAGTTTCCATTTCCTGCATGTAAATATTTTATGACATGAATTGTTCTATTAAAAAAATAAAAAATAAATATAATAAAACGTGTTGTGTGTTTTTATTCACCAAGGCACTGTTATGAAAAGATTGAAGATAGAAAGATTGCAAGCTTCATATTATTATTTTTTTTAAACATTACATTTTAATATACTGAGGCCTTTTGTTACTGCAATAACATTCTGTGGTATATATTATTAGTCTATAGGGGGACTATATATTAGTTTCCTGGTAAACCCAAACACTGTGAACTTTTTTTTCTTTGTCTATTTTACTTTACACAAGAACAACTTGTGTAAAGTGAGATAACACTTTAGGTTTCTTATTCAGCATAGAATACAGCTTATGTGAGCATGTTAGCCATCAAGTGCTATATGCATCATTGTAAAGAACCAAAGAATAATACCAAATAATCTTATGACAGCTTGCTCATTGTTCTCATTACCTTGTGACATGTGACATAACGTGTATGCACATCTCACTCATACTTTAAAGCATTGTTTATCTTAATATTGCTAAATGATGAAAACCCCCAAATACATCACATAATGTGTTTACATTCACAAAAACAGAACAGTGCAGCCCATTACTTTCACTCAGACCCAGATCATAGTAATTTAGAAGTCCCCTGGCACCCTTAAAAGTAGGCTACATGCCTGTTACAACTAGGTTATAATAAAATGCCTGTCTGTATCGCCTAACTTTTCCTTTCCATAACCGAAAATCCCCTTTTTCCCTTTCTTTCCTCGTACCATACCCCCTCCCTCCTCGTTCCCTCCCCATCCTTGCGTCATTGTTTTGAATGGAGCATCCTCCCGGCTTGCACTACCTTCTGTCGGAGGAAAAGGGGGAGCGGTGGGGGGCTTGTGGAGGCGTGTGCTGTACCGACCAATTGCAGCCCGCGCGAGCCGCCGGACCGCACATGTTTACAGGCAGCATTCCGCCGGTAGAGGCTGCGCTCGGTGGGAGCCGCGCGCGGACTGGATGCCGTGGTGCTCGGAGCTGGAGCCGGCTAACGGTCGTATTTTCAGCCGTTTACAACCTCCACGGTGGGACTGCGAAGTATAGCGCTAAGGTAGGTGGGAAAATTCGACGTATTTACTTCGCCTTTTCCGCGTCCCACTCGTTTTTCGCGGACGAGTCGCGGTTTTGTGAAATCGTGTACAAATGTCATTTCGGTTCCTTGACGTGGCGGGCGATCCGTGTTTTCCCGCCGCCCGTTCAGCTCACAGGGAGCAGTGGGGAAAACAAACAGGTCGAACCGAGGAAGATTGGTAGCCGGTCGGATATAGAGGTTGTTGAGCGGTGAATGAATTGTTTTCGCGCTGTGAGCTTTTGTCGGGCGCTAATTCAAAGTCCTCCGTTAGTTGTCGATGCTTTAGAGTACGGGGTTGGGAGTTTTCGCCCTCCGAGTATGTTGCCGCTTTCTAACATTTTGTCGGGCCTGCTGGAGCGCGTAGTCTACCCGCTGCGGTTCTGTGTTTTTTTCGACGTTGTTTACCGGTTCTAATTCGACGTTTAATGGTTTAAAGCCACTGGTTCAGCCGCTCCGGATTCAGTGAGACACTTTCAGACATGCATACGAGGCGATTGGTGAAGCGGTCGATCCTCGGCAGCCGCGTCTACGCGCCGAGTCCGACGGGGGACGGTGCCCCGGTGACAGGAGTGGTCCAGGCTGTCAAGCAGGAAAACAGAGACGTGTCGGCCGCAGGAGCCCGGCGCAGCGTATACACCGTGCTCCTGCAAGACGGGAGTCTCAAGGAGTTCTCCGAGGAGGAGATAGCCACGGGCTTCAACCACACTGCAGTCAAAGTACCGCTCAAGTCCAGCCTGAAGGTGTGTGTGTGTGTGTGTGTGTGTGTGTGTGTCGGCCGGCAGCAGCGCTTCACTGTTTTTGTTGTGCGGTGTTTTGCAGCGTTTAACCGCTTCCTGCACGGAGCGGATTGAACGGGGTCTCCGCCACCGCTGTTGCAGCCGCTGTTGGCACATTTAATCAGCTGAAACAACACCAGCATCACCAAGAATAGCCGCAATACATATTTGTGTGCGTGTTGCATCAAATAACGGACTGTCATGACATTTGACGACGTCAGATATATGGGACAAAGGGCTCAATGGGGCCTACGCAATGTTTATGTGGACTAGTGGGTGGATAAGCTGAGGCAAACAAACACGCTCTCACTGCAACGTTTTGGACTAATGCAAATAGTTGGTCCGAGGCTTTTGCACATAAGCTTTTGGTTTCTCTGTGTATTTTATTAATGCAGCACGTTGAATTGCACATTTGCATTTAGAGAATGCATTAGATTGTGGATAGTTGCTGCAAGTATTCACCCAGTTGAATTGTAAATGGCTTTATGTGAAGTCGTCCCGCACAACAAGACCACCGCCACCAAGTAGATGACGTCGGCTTATTGTGGAACTACAGGTAGAATATAAACTTAAAATGATGTCCCGGATTCTAGTCGTGATTTTGGCCTAATTATCAATGACCTAATTGTCTTCATATGCAACTTGTATGCTTTTGGTGTCACGTGGCTGCAGATAAAAAAAAGTATGAGAAGGAAACTCTAATCCAGTGTGTATAGTCCTTTAGGGAGTGAGGAATGCGTTTGACTGAGTAATGACTGGTTTCCTGCTGGATTTTGATTTATTATGATTGGTGTTGTTCCTCGCTGCTCACATTTCCTTTACTTAAACGTGAGATGCATGCAAGGTGTAAATGCACAGATACAATGGAACGCTTGCATTGTACTTGACTGTAAGAATGGTTGCAATGTGTGGTTCTCTTGTTTTGCATTGGCACATTTGAGTGTGCAGTGCCCCACTAACAAAAGTTTTTGCACAATACGGTTTCAGCCACTGGTGCCGTCTGGAGTAGTGCTTCTGAGGCTGAGAGCGTAGTCTTGTCAGCACAATGGTCAACTCTCTTTCAACAAGACACGCTGAGGTTGAAAACAAGCCATAAAAATGAGGAGGAGGGGTCTGCTGTGTGTGTGTGTGTGTGTGTATTCACGTGTAGCTTGTGTTGCTCTGTATAGTCTAGCATGGACGTGCTTTCTTCCACATTCATATTTCTGCATTTAATTACTGACTAATTAAAATATTAGAGTGGGGGTTGGTTTTGAGGGCATTGCTTCATTTAAGCAGCATCTGTACACCCAACAAAGCGGGAACCCCCAGGTTGGCAGTGGATGGCATTTTCCAAAGAATCTGGATGCTTGGCTTATTGCCCGGCATGGCAAAAAATGCTCCCTGTTCTGGGGTGGTGTGGGGGATGCCACTTGTTGACTTGTTGGTTTGTGCAAGTGACTTCTGTGTGAGAACAGATTACTTTCTGCTACATAGAGGTGCTACTTGTTTACGTGTTGCTTAGACTTTTAACTTCTTTCCTGTTATCGTTTATGTTGAGTGTACACTGCTTAGAGCACAGTGAAACACGTTTGTTGACAGGAGCTGAGTGACTCTTTGTTCCCAGTTGGTTGTCCTTAGTGGTTCACTGAGCAGCATCCGCGCGAAGCGCACTGACCACAGGGCCGAGTCTGTATGCTGCTGCCCCCCCTGAGATTTTAAGGGCCATTCATGGATTCTACTTGCCAGCGGAGGAACACACTTCTGTTAATACTACAGTACCATAAATACTTTAATTGTTGTATTTGGCTGAATAATAGTAATAAGGCAAAAAACGACACTGTGTGAAACCTCTTAGCAAGACTAGTACCGTAGATGGGAATTAAAAAATGCATACATACAGTCAACAAATCATATTTCCAGATTACAGATCATGTATGCCTGCAGATGACACGTTTTGGACCGCACGCTTTCTTTTAACACTGAGAACTTTGGCACAGGATGCTGATTTTGTGTGACATGAAAGCATGAATTGGCCATTTAACCCTACAGAATGTGTATGTTTATGTATGTGTTTATATATTGTATGTAATGTCATCTTTTTTCTTCATGAAAAGAGTTGAGGAAGTCATGAAATCAATTGTTCTATAGGAGAAACTTGGCGCAGTTGGTTGAACAGTCAGCAGTAGTCTAGGAACCCCAGGGTCCATGGTTCGCTTCCCGGTTCCCCTCAAATTCATGGCCACAAGTCAGTTTATTGAGACACAATGCCTTATTATTACTAGTAGAAGTAGTAGTAGTAGTAGTAGTAGTTTTTAGTAGCAAGTGATTTGACTTAGGTCAAAGGGTCGTCTTTGACTTTGCAAACTGTGACTGAAAACCGTTCATTGTTAGCCTAAAGCATCTTATGTTTTGTTTTCTCATTGTATTGTTAATCATTAACTGTAAACCTGATCATACGCACTGGATGCTTTCATACAAATACTTCATGGCTACAAAGAACAATTGGAGATAAAAGACACAGCTAATATGACCTTTGTTCCATAAAGGTACAAAAATCTGAGTAAGAGAGAGAGAAGAAAATGGAGATAAATGAAGGGCAGATATGAGGGGCATTTGGAATATTGGTTCTGAGCATGCATGCACATATTCACACACGCATATACACCAGCTTTGACACATGCAGCTCACATTTCACAACCGATTTGGCATGCTTCATAATTTCCTGGCTCTGTGAAATGCCATCATTTATAAGTCTGGTAAAAAGGAAAGGAATTGACTTTGGTATTATCCAAAGAGTACACTGACATAATCTTTTCTGAGTTGGTGTAATTCATCTTGTTGTTTTTACTCAAGTCTGTGATTTCACAGAGCATTTTGCGCACCACTGAGCTTTCATGTGACCAGGCCCCATCATGGGTGATACTCAATACTCATTCCTCGTGATTTTTCTACCTGATGAATCTCAATAAATTGTTCTCTCTTTGCTGAGATTGTGTGTCTCTGTGTTATTCACTAGTATGCCATTTCCACAGGCGAGTTTAATTGTGTTACCCTACTTTGAGAAAATGTTCTAGATCACACTAAAGGTCTGGAAAAATCAGTCAGTGGGAAGTATGAATTTACACAATTGCGATTTCTACTTGTTTGTTTGCACTATATCCATATGATTGCAAAGCCATACAACAAGATATACTTAATAATCTTTTTCCCAGAAAATGCCAAGGAAAAGCAAGAATTGTATTCAAATTAACCTGTAAGGGACATTCTGTAGGTAAACAGTGCAGTAACATTGTTTTTTAAGTACTAAACTAATTATCTGCTGCATTTTATAATGACTGGGGAGAAGTGGGCGTGTCCTGTGTTATACCATAATTTAGGGGTAACTGTTTGGAAACTTTGCTGCCATTCTTTTTTGATGGTTTCTAAATGATTCATTTTACAGTGTTTATATGTATTTTTAGGCTGATTATTACTTTTTTAATTACTTGATTAATCAATTTTTAGAAAAGGTTTTTAAAGTACGAATGTTTTCGAAACATAAATGACCTGTGCTCCCTGAATACATCAGACGCACTGCTCAAAGAGGCTCGTAATGCTATTAGGCTGGTGCAATTAGATATAGACTCATACCATTTATCTGCAAAACGTTCCCTACACTGACATACTGCGCAATGTGAATCAATGTCATTTAGTTTTCTGATACTGTATATGTGCATAAACAAACAATGATTACATACAGATACAGATTAGATTACAACAGCAAATGTGCTTAAAAGAGGAGCTGTTAGCATCTATTCTAGGGAGTCTTCTGTTGAGTTCTTGTCTAAAATAACAGACAATAACATAAATATGCAGCTTTTAGGCATTAATACCAACCAAAACTCAGTCAATTGATAATTGTAATAAATATTGTTTCAGTCTTGAGAAAGTGCACACTGAGCACTCTGGGTGAGCTGTGCTGTATGAAACATGAAACAACAATTGTCTTGTCCTTGACAAGAATAAGGGAAATAATAATGAAGCTTACATAACTTGTTTAGAAATCTAGAAGTCTAAAATGTTTCCAACCTGTGCTTTTAAAATGTCTCAGAGTTAAGTTGTCAGCTCTCTGCCATCAGTTCTACAGACTTACTGGTTACACATGATCACTCATGTAGACAGCTGCACACAAGCACCAGAAACACACCCACACTGGCGTGTGTGTCGTAGCCCTCATTGCTCTGTCGGCATTGGCTGCTTTGTGTGTGTGTGTTACTGTGTTTCGGCCTTTTCTCGCTGTGTTTTTAAGAGCCTCATGTCTTTATTGTAGAGAAGGTGAGTTTGTGTGAGTTGTTGTGTGCATTAAGTGCTTGCTGGTATTCAAGCGCAAAATCCTGTTGCTGTTGTGTAAGTGAACACATCGTGTTTTTTTTTTACATTACTGTTTAAAGGTGTTTTAAGAGCTTTGTGATTTTTCTTTTTTTTCTTTTGTGACCATGTGTCATTGAGCAGCCAATCAATGATCTCAATTTAATTTAATATCTAATAATATTGTTAATGGAATGGAATTTAACTTTTCATGGAAGCCAAAAACGTCCTGGTAGCTCAATGGGTTAGGCGTCAAACTGGAAGGCATAAGGTCGCATGTTCAAAATGACTCCTAGTC
Source organism: Microctenopoma stevenorrisi (assembly GCA_032270685.1). NCBI lineage: Eukaryota > Metazoa > Chordata > Actinopteri > Anabantiformes > Anabantidae > Microctenopoma > Microctenopoma stevenorrisi. The sequence continues at coordinate 8,037,260 of JAUMTR010000003.1, forward strand.
CATCCCCTGCCAGGTGTGCCCATTTTATTTTACAGTTAACGTCTGACTGCCAGCATTTACGTTTCACCCTGTCTCGTTTCTATCGCATAATAAATGTTAGTAAGTTTTGTTGACCGCAGCAACACTTCTAGCAATGTAAATCTGGACAAACTGAAGTCTGATGGTTTAACCGTTTAACTGAGCAGTACTCCAAATGAGATTGCACCAATGCAGTGTCATCTTTCCTAACCAATGAGGTGACATAAAAAGAACATTTTCTTCCACAGCTATAACTTTTCCAAACACTGTCAACATATTAAGACTTTATGAGATTTAATGTAACTCTCATAATAACCTAATCTAATTAACTTCTTCTAGTTTTGATCCCTTTCCGTTCAGCCATCGCAGTTGCTCTCGTTTTATAAAATGTATTTTTCTTTTCCATTTTAAGGAAGTTCTTTTCCCACTAATCATGACTCTTGAGACTAAAAATATTTAAAAGAAAGATTAAAATTTTTTAAAAAATATTTCCCTCTGGGAAACATTCTAAATCTTGAGTCTTTAATAGACATATTAATTTTTGTAAAATTAACATATTGGACCATGTAGACTTTCATTTGAAATAAATACAAGCTAATGATTAAATCTTGGGTTATAGGCTCTTGACAGCCAGATCCAGACCCCAGGAACTTACTTTATAAATTATCCTGTGTTGAATTATGTCCGTATAATAATTTCTTACAGAAATATTGCATCTATAATAATAGTAATGATAATTCAGAGCTATTTAAATGTTCTGCATTTCTTGATAATTGTACATAGGTACATAGGACGCTGGAATGTACCATGTTTACCCAAGGCTTTGACAGAGTTTTTCATTCTCTCCACAACTTTCCATCAATGTTTATGGCTTTTATGTGAACTTGTTTTCTACTGAAGCACTGACTCATTGCTCTACGAATCCCTTACCCACAGTGCCCAAGTAACGGAGCTCCAGAGGGTCCGAAAGTGGAGGGCTGCTCCCTAATCCCAGACGTGGTGGAGGAGCAAAGAGTGGACAGCAAACGCGTTGGCCGGGACCCTGATGCCCGATCAGTGTCCCTGCTAGAGCAGAAACGTAAAGTGGTCTCCTCCAGCATTGATGTCCCTCAAGCCAGGTAGGACTACACAGTGTATACATGCATATCAGTTCTTTGACAGTGAGAGTCTGAATATAATCGTAAATGTTGAAGGGTTGTGTGCAAAATGTCCTTTTTGGATGAATCCCATGGTGCTGCCTTGACTTTCTGAAGCAATTGTGGTTATGGTTACTGAAAAGATATGCCTGGGCTGTTTTGTTTTTGTTGTTGTTTAAGTAGTGCAACACAGGCCGTGAGAGTCAACTAACATAGTAAATTGCAGCAGGTACCCCCTTGCATGCCTCTCTCTTAGAAAATACACTACAGACCTATACATCTTACATATATGTATATCTATATATAAACCATTGAAGCTAGTCCACAATAGGGCCATTAAGCATCCAAAAGCAATTGTGTACAATCAAGTGCCATTTAGTAAATAAACAATGTTTGCTGTTAAATGTGAAACACTAATGCCTTGTAAAGCACTGTGCTGTTATCGAACATCACTCCCCGTTACTTGTCTCTTGCTGCTGGAGGAGCCCAATCGATGTCAACTTGCTGAAAAGTACAGTAGAAGTCACCTATTTGTGCAGCTTTCGCGCTGCATCTTGAGCCAAGCTTTAAATCAAGTAGATATTTGCTAATGAATCATTGATCTGGTTCCCGCCCGCTGGCCATTAAGTGGAGAAATCTGTTTTTAAATTGACTCTATCACGTGGCTTTGACAGATGTTCTGCGCCTATCCCACTATAATTACTTCCTTGCATAGTGATTACAGTCATTGATATTTATATGGTTATTGTGGAATAACCTATTGATTATCTCACAAGTTGTCTTGTGCACAAGTTCAGTCCACTTCTTCTGTTTGTTCTCTTAATTAGACCGTCCTGCAAAACGAGAGCCTCAGACTTATAAATCAGAATAACGCTCAACACTCAATAATCCTGATATAATTTTTAAATGAAGCCGTTCCCTTTGGATGCTTTGTGTTTTTCAGTATGCTTTTGTGCAAGAAACACTTCTTTTACCATAAACACATTTACAACAGAAACGTGCAATAGAACTGTGCCTGTTTCAGGTAGGTGTTTTAGGTGTTTTAGGCAATTACTTCTCCTGTTTGTGTTTTGACCTACCATGTAGCATCTGACGGTTTCTGCAGAAGTAACACATAACTCCCTCCTTGTACGTTTGTTCCTTCAGAATCTCTTCAATTGGGATGTGCTTTTTTATATTATTGAAAAGTTAAATGTGTAGCCAAGATTTTCGACTTGACATTTAATTTCATCTGCGCATATCAGTGTACGTATATTTAAAGTCTGGTACTAACAATCAAACATCTACTGTGTTTCCTTGGCTAAACCAAACCAACAGACAAGAACAGCAATTTCAGCTCAATTAATAAAGAAGCCTTTCACAATCAAGAACATGGAAAGTATATTCTTGCCACATTTTACGACCCAGTTGGAGCCTAAGCTCTTTTCTCAGTTATCCTTAGAGTGACCTCCTTCAGTACATAGCACCATTATTGCCTTAAGATTAAGATCTATGGCTTTCATCCTGTGTACACCTGCAACCGATTTTCAGTCCTAATTCAGAACTGGAGAAGAAATGGCGTTGCCACTGACCACAAAGTAACATTTATCTTCAATGGAGACAAAGGGGGTGAAGGATAGAGACAGTAGGTTGGTGGGATGGTGTAAAGGGGACAAGGGAGTAACAAAGAGTGATGTACATGTATGTATGTTTAAAGAGGCAGAAGAGGGTAGACAACATGGAGAGAGCGTGTGTAAGCAGCAAAAGGGAGAGGAGAGTCAAAATGCCTGAGGATCTTTTCCAGAGCTCTCCAGAGAAGTCTGACCTTGAGGTGGTTAATTGCTCTCTCAAAAGTTCCCTGTCTGCTGGTGATTTACCAAGAAAATGTCTGGCTGTTTGATGGCTCTCCAGGTCCCTTGTAACCCAGATACAATAGGTTTCCTACCTGACTGGGAGTCACTGAAGTACGCCTGTGCCTCGTCTGCAATCATTGGGAAAATGGAGGTAAAATGACAGTGTGCCATATAGATGTTAGACCTCAGGGGTTTTGTGTTTTATGTAGCTACATTTCATAGTTCTGTCAACCAGTCCACCTTTTATTACTTTATTGAGTAGTTTCCCTTTATGTATTAGTCTATTTCACATGCATTTTACAGATGCACCAAAAATCAGTAGGTGTCATTCTATGATAAAACTGTTACTGTAGCTTCCAAATAAAGAAATAATCGTGTTTATAAATCATTTTATACAAATCTTACAAAGTTTAGATTGTATTCTCTTTAGTGAATACATCTCTCCATATTACCAGCTTGATGGCTTATCTCACTGCCGGACCTGCCCCTTCCTCCAAGAGCTTATGTTTTCTCGATGCAGGAAATAGTTAATTTTAACAAGAGCTTGCAGGGGCAGACCGGTTGAAACGAATGGCTTGGCTTTTGACAAATAGCATTCTGGAAACTAATTGCTAGCAGGGCAAGTGAAGTGTAACCATAGTTGAAGGGGAAATCAAAAAAGTGCTCGGCTTATTATTGCAAAATGCCAACATACCAGATCTGAGGGTTAAAATCCTCCCCTCTTCAGATTGCTAACAGTAACTGTCTCGCTAACACTCCCTTTCTTGCATGAAGCAAATTTACTCAAGTACCTCAAAATAACTGTAACTGACATTTACAATTTGAGCTATTATTTCTCTATATCCAAACCCAGCACAACGACCACATTTTCTTTGTGATTTATAGCAGCAGGTCATTTCACAAAGTGTCAATTGAAGCAAGGAAACTGACTGGCAACAGTGGGAGTGGCTTCAAAATGGACTTCATTTTGCAACAACAAAAACAAAAAAACTTTGCTATTGTTGTCATTCTTATTGTTGATTAGTGTGTTTGCAGGTCCCTCAGTTCAATGTGGTGAGCCAAGCATGTGCTTCAGACTCCGACTCAGATGTGAATTAGGTCCAAAGACTTTCCATTCTGTGCGAAAAGAGGCCCAGAGGGATTGTCAAATTATCAGTTGTTTTCTAATAAAGTGACAGGGCTCTTCATTCTGCCTGTTTTCCTTTTGCTTGGGATTTTGTTCATCCTTGTGGTCATTACCCTTTTAAAGCATTGTTACTGCCATTTGTTTTTGTGTTTGTCTAGAAGGAAGACAGGTTTTGGAATTAGAGAATGGAAGAGTCGGGGCGTGTGCATGAGAAAAGTGTGGGTTCTCTATAGTGTGGGTGACAAAAAAGGAGTGACAAAATGGGTGAGAGAGACATACTCAGCATTTGCCAAAAAAAACAGTTTTTCTGGTTTGGATGCATGTGTATATCAGAAACCATGTGATTACCATCTGAAAAGACATCTCTTTCTTTCTTTCTTTCTTTCTCTCCTTTTCTCTTTCTTTCTCTCATTAAGTGCATTTATCTCCCAAATCTTAATGTACCGTTATCTGATTGGACACTGAAATCGGTTTTCCCGCAAACAGTTTAACAAATTACTTAAGTCAAGTAGTAAACTGTATTAAATTAGCTCAACGGCACACAACTAAAAATATAAGTAATAATATAAATATGTGTTTTATTATATAGAAAGGGCAAACCGAAGTACCAGGTGCGTGTACGTTTTAACACAGATCAACAAAATCTTAGAGTGTTGGCTAATGAGTGCAAAAATACTTGGATTTGTGTGATATGATCTCATTTGTGTCAGGGTTACACACTAACTGTCATGTGCACTTGTGTTATGATACCTCCTATTTTCCGTCATCATTGTGTCAGTATAATATACCTCTGTATAATTGGACCAAAATTAGATGTTATTTTTGGCGAAAAAGTAAAGAGGGTGCGAAAACCAGCTGAGAAAAGGAGCGCCTTGTGTCTATCTTTACAGTGCTTGCTCTGTTTGTTTAGGTTAAGTATGCTGAATTGCTTAATCTCAGGTATAGTTAATGAGTATTCATGGACACCCCCTACCCTGCTGTTAATTCAGCTTTAGATTTATTGCACATAGACTAATCAAAGCCAAAGCCCTCAGTCTTTGTCAATATCTGTGGCGTGGTGGTGAGAGCCACATCGAGTTGGTCCACACTGACTCTATCGACAGGTGTGGCCTCCTGAGAAAATGACTACCTGTGATGCCACAAGAGAGGAATTGTGAGTTCAAATTTATATGCAAATTGTCTCTTTAATTAAGCATGCTGAATCTCAGTGATCGTGCATAGAGGAATGATTAACAATGGATTAGTAGACAGTTGGCCCAAATTTACTGTTGTCTTTTCCAAAGCACTGAACCAAGGCAGGTACGTGTAGATGCTGTGCTGTTATTGTGATCTCAATTGGTATACATCTGGCATGTTAATAACAGCATCAGTTATTAAGAATAGAAAGATTATCCTTACTGTTATGTTACTCTGACTGTTAATTACTCACAGTTTAAATGAAATCCACAAAGTCTATCTAAGTGTATCTAAATAATGGAGTTAACACTCTAGAAACCCTGCTAATTACTTTGATGGTGGTTGTGAAATTGACTCATCATGTGTAACATTCATTTTGAAGCCATCAGCAAAAATCTATTTGCAGTTATTGATGTCGTAAATAAACATAACACATCTTCTTAGGAGTTTGAATACTCTTTATGGCTGTCAAGGGAGCGTGACTAAATGTGTTGGCCTGACAGCACTGATGTCATGAATCAACAGATGAATCAATCTAAAGCATCACAGAAGATGCCACTAATATGCTAATTTGTCCTACATCCCATTTGTTGTATCTGTAAGGTACATTTGTGTTCAATCATTCTGCTTGTTATCTATAATGTATAGTGTGGCGCCTAAAAGCCAGTGTTTATGTGACGTTAGGCTCTGTGGGCCCTGTGCTACTTCTAACTAATCCATACTGTACAGCTTTAATGAACTGATAGCATAAAGTGCTGCAAGAGGGGGAAAAGCTCTAATTGATTCTATTGACAGATGTGCATTACCGGCATCCACGGTATATAAGAGGTGGTACTAATTGATGGCAAGTGTCCAAACTGAAGCACTAATAAGGAGATGAAATTAGTGTACTATCCAGTAAACATCCATTCTCTGAAGTATGGAGTGAAAATGTTAGATTAACTTGGCCGTTTAATCAGCTGACTCAGGAAAGTCATTGAAAGGTTTTGACTACATATGTCAACATATGTCAACACTACATATGACAACAACTATTTTTCATTATTTTTCACTTGTGTTTTTTTTTTGTATTCAATTCATGATATGAAATAAAATTGTTTTTCCATTTATAAAATAAATAAAACACAAACACATAGGGATAACAGGTTGAATAATTGTGCACCTCCTGCCACAATTTAGTATTCATATTACTGTACTGACCCAGGCAGAGTTTTGGTATTGGGCAAAGACACTGCCAGCCAGTGGGGAGGCAGTCACATAACCTATTAAGAAACAAACCCGCCCCTGCAGAAGTACCACCTCCCCACATAATTTCTAATTATGGCCATCAATTTTGAGGCTCCATTGACCTGTCTGTGTGAATTATTGATATCTGTCAGACTGACAGGATTTATTAATTAAAATGGAGATGTACTAATTAAGAGCACGCCATGAGAGTGTCATAATTGTAGCCTTGTTTTAATTTGAGTGTCGCTCATCAATTTTATCGCTGTTTAGCAGAGGGGTGGGCTAAGATAGTGCTTTCTTGTGTGTGCTTTGATATACGTGAGCTAGATTTGGGATTTTCTGCTCTGCCTGGTCCCTTATTCACATGCAGGAGAGCATTAATTATTCTTTGCCACGATCCAGCGAGATCAATGCAAATTAAATTCAAAGATACGTCCGACAACAAAACCTATCAGCTGGACACCACATGTTTTTAACACTTGGTCTCTGAAATGTACGTCTAATTCTCAGTACACTTGTGGGTGCATCTGCATATTTTCTTACTTGCATGCCTTCACAGGGGTGATGTACATGTGTGTGTTATGGAAGCAGTTGTTTCATATGGTGTGTGTGTGTGTGTTTGCGATACTACACACCAGTGGCATTTCTCTGTGTCTCCCATGGTGAGAGCCTGGCCCCCTGCAGAGTCCTATCAGGTTAGGACACAGGTGTCCCATTCTTTCCTAACAATGTGGGTGTGCAACCGCTCAGATTAATCTCAACATTTTCACATGTCTCTTTTAAGAACTTAAAGGGAGGCTTTGAAAGCACATAGTCACAGTCACTAAAATACAAGTGCTGTAACAATTTTCTTTGACTAGGCTGCACCCTCAACTCATAATGAATCAAAACCATGACGTCTACATTACTGCTACTTCCCAGAAGTTATATGCATCCACCTTCTGGACTAACAGATGTATAAAAGATATTTACACCACAGGAGATGCTATAATGTGTTTAGTGCAGGGGCATGTAATTTCACCTCCAAGGGAGCAAAAAGATAAATTTTCACACAAGCGACTGTCACACAGTAAAATGTTTATAGTGTTACTCTGATTTAGCGTATTTGTTTAATGGTAACATTTAAGCCACTAGAGGTGATGAAGCTATTTGACATGCAGCATGTCAACAGTTGGCATCCTTGGAAATCACTGTGGAATCCAATACACAAGCCAAATGTTTAGTCAGAACTGTCCCACAGACAAAAAGACCTGATGTTATGTGGAGGGAGTGATAAAGTTAATTGAAAGTTAGCCGTTTGTTAGTCTAATGTCTAACAGCCATCTGGTGTGGCCGATACATAATTGTCCCTCAATAGGAAAGCAGTGGAATATCCTTTTGCTTTATAATCCAATAAATGGCTTCCATCGCCTTTGGTGTCTCCAGTAGGATCTAAAACTGCAAGTAGGCAACTGTAAATAAGACATTTAAGACATAATCCATTATCTGTACACAAACGCTTCACATACTGTAGTGGAGCCTAAGAAATAAGAGAGCAAACTGCAAGTGTTTTTGTTTATATCTTTCTTTAAATTGAAATAGGGAAGCTTGTAGACTGACGTTAGTTGTGTTGAAAACATTGTCTGAAACCCTAAGCACACTTCTCTCATCTTTTAGCAGTTTAGTGGTCCCTGCATGCCATTCTCATCTTTTTGTCACACATACTGTTTTTTACTGTTGCTTAGACCCTTTTGACATCAAATCAGCATTTAAAGGCCTTGAAATGCACAGAAACCGTCTTCTTCTCTTTTTCCTGTGTGCAAAATCGTAATTGGCCCTTCTGACACAACCACCTAACCCTTCAAACAAGATAAAGCTCTGAATGTTGCCTCTTCTCTGTAGGGGTTCTGTGTAATAGTCTCACTTTCTGTCTGTGCACACACGCACCTTCTCCTTATCTATGTCTCTGCCTTCCTTTGTTCTTCAAAGACATTTGTCATTTGCTTTGCTGGCTTCACCTGCTAGCTCACACAGATACATAGAGGTGTATGCGCAGTACTCTGAGACAGGCCTGCCGTGGGCTCGGGACAATTTACCCGTTTGCGGCGGGCCTGCTCTGAGGTAAAGGTTAGTTTCACTATTCTACTGATCTCCAGCTTGTCCCACACATCGGTACAGACCAGCATGTGCGGGGGTTAACGGTCAGCAGTGACAACTCCGGCCTCGATGAGGGGATGGGGCGGGCGGGGGTGCGCATTTTAGGGTGGTGTTGGTTTCCAGAAGACAGCTGGTACAGTTGGACCCCCACCCCCATTTGGAGAGGTTGTCCAGACCATGTTGGGTTTTCGTCAGCACAGACCACCCCCACCATCAGAGAGCTTTTAATATCAACAAGGCAGCAGTTTGCCCAGACTACACATTTGTCACCCGCCTCCTTTTCTCCCGTCTCTCTTTGTAAACAAAGGGAACCAGTGGCTTTGGTCACATGAGCTACCTGCATCTGCAGATGAGGTTGTTATTGTTTTGATTTGGGTTTCACATGCTGAACTTCACTGCCATGTGTGTGCAGTACTTTAGGGGTTTGGGACGGGTGGGACTCTGATGTTCTGCCAAACCAGAGGGCCGCCTGCAGAACTTGGTTGTGTTTTTTCATGTGTGCCTGAAAGTGTGTTTGTGTGTGGATTGAGGTAGTTTTGGCAGCATTACCTCACTATGAGCTGAAAATGGATATGTTTACCAGAGACCCTGCTCTCTCTCTCTCATATACTCACACACAAAACTCTAAAAGATCCCGCTTTTTCCCCTCTAACAGGCCATTGAGGCTAACAGCTTTGATGGACGGAAACATTTGTGGAGTTGAGGTCTTTTAGGTCTGCAGACATTAAATGCACACACATTCATAAGAACCATGTTACACAGCCCTATTCCTCCTTATGGCATGCATAATTCATGACCTCCCATTGACATCTAAGTAAACACGGGTGCCTCAATCAACTGCTCTGTCTTTGTCAGAGTATTGTTGTATTTAGTAAAATATCCTTTATTCTATTGAACACATTACAGTAATCATATTTTCATTTGGAAAGATGTGTTCCTGTTTGTCATATGTGCTCACGGGCCAGTGTTGTTTATTTTATTGGGTCAGAGTTAAATGTTTTTCTGGGTTGAGTTTTTCGTAAGCGATCACATCTTGCTGATTATCACTGACAGTAAATTGGAAAACAACCCCGTTTTTTATCCCTCTCTTCCATTTTTTCCCTCTGTTTTCCGGTCACTTCTTTTTCACGTGTGTTACACTTTTCTACTTCACTGTCCATCCTCCCTTTTCTTTTTTATTCTTTCATCATTCCACTTTATGCGTATGGCTAGATGATCTTTCCAGTGCGGCTTCCATCTCTCCGGACTCTCTATACTATCTTGCTTTCTCCGTATCTGTTTTCCCGCTCATTTCCCCCTTGGTTCCCCCACGATCTGTTTCTCCCGCCCTTCCACACTCCAGCCCTCCCTCTTTTCCTTTGTCTCTGTTCCTCACTGTTTTTTCCTTTCCTCTGTGTGTGTGTGTGTGTGTGTGTGAGACTGTTTTTCCTCTGACTGACATGTTAGCTCACTGTTGAGTGTTGTGCTGGTGTTGTAAAGCAGGCGTTGTGGCTACTTACACTTGCACACAAAGTCCAGCACAACCACAGGTTGTTTGTCTGAGCTTTCTCTGACAAAGCAATGTGTCCAGTTCACATAAAAAAAAAAATGTATTCTTAAAATTTGAAATCACAGTTTTGTTTGATGTGATTTACAATCCAGGTGTGTTTGTTTTTTTGTTTACCTTTGGTAGCAGATCTCTATGAACAAAAGCATACAGCGTTGACCTAAATGCTAAGCTGGCTGAAACCATCCATCAATTTGTTGCCTGTGGGTGCTCAGAGCGTTAGCGCTGAAGACGTGATCAGCTTACTGACACAAAAACACATGCATGCGCAGGTAGTGTGAGTGAAACTCCTATTTATGTAGCTTAAGGGTTTTCACTTTGTACAGTGTCCTGTTATGTTGTTTCTATAAATAGTTTAATTGGAATCACATTTAAACATCTTTTTTTGTAGGATGATATTACTCTTCACACAAAGCTAAGATTTACTGTGTGATGTGAAGCATTAGTTTTTGTTTGTGCGACCTATAGATTCTTATGATAGCCACTGTGATATGCCTCTACCTATTATTTGCTGTATGATATTTCAAAAGTGGTTAAAGTGATATTACACTTTAACCAGTCAAATTCCTTGTCTTTTTTTAGTGTCTCAAAAATGTTGTAGATTCACTTAGAAAAATGGGGTCAGACACAGAATTACAGTTTAGTATCCCCCACTCACAATTAATAGTGAGTGAACTGCTTAACTTGAGTTTGGAGTCCTGCCTCATGCTCTGAGTTGGTAAAAGTCCAGGTAATTTCACATTTTTCACAGCAATAAGCCACATAAACATAATGAGAGCTTTGCCCTCAGTTTATTGTTTGATGCTGTAGTTCGGACAGCCTTTAACTGTTTGTTTTTGTGCATTCTTTTTCAGCCATTTGTTTTCATGTAAAAATAAAATTGTTAATTGTTTTTAGATAAACGCGAGCACTTGAATTGGATGTGTCTATATGGGATAACATAGCGACCTCTTTGTGTGGACTTGTTGAAAGAGAAGAAGGAAGGAGTGGGCTAGCCCCCCTCTCTTCTCTGTGTTTTCATTTTTTTTATTAGGGCTGTCTCTTCACGGTTGGTGTCACATCCTCATACCACACTGCGGTAAATTAATCAGAGATGATGCTCGCCTGATGGAGACCTTCCCCCAAAACACTCGCTAGTTCTCTGTCTTTTCTCCTCCCCACTTCTCAGTTTGTCATTTTTCAGTCACCAAAGAAAGACTTCACATAACATCACGCTGACATTGTAATAATTCTCAGACCTCTAATGAGTGCATCATTGTTTCTGTATGTTACTGTACAGTGACCAAAACATTGTGATCGTAGAAAGGTGTTAATAAGCAACAGTGAGTGTCAAGTAGAAAAAATTAATTAATGAATTAACTTTTCCTCAGCAAGTTCAGGTTTGAAGTTGCACAAATAATGTGAAAAATCTAACGAGAGGAGGCGAGACTGAGGGGGGAGGGGTGTAAGTAAAAGGCCTTTAGGTAAACGTAGAAGTGGCGGGCAGATCCTTTGTCCTGCCCGGAGGCTATGTGAGGCAATTTGATCAGTTGATAGGCCTTTTATAATGCTCTCCACCAAATCTCTGTGGCGTTTATGAGTACCTTCAGCTAACACACACTTACATGCATGGTGACACACACAGCTACCCCCTACTTGGAGATGTAATTGGGAAAGAGGCCCCTTCCTCCAGTGTATGCATTGCTCTCCTGGGAGTTGCGGGGTTGGAGGTGTGTATGGTAGTGTGGGTGTGTCAGTGTCTGCGGTGCTTACACCCATGGTGTTTACGATCAAGCTCAGCTTCTGTGTGTGGATATGTCTGTGCATTTTCTAGCACTTATTGTGGTGGGTTGTGTGTTTGTGTGCATGGAAAGATGCACTCGTGGCTACCTCGTGCTGCTCTTACTGTTCCCATTATCACCACTGCAGTGACCACTAAATGCTGTAACAAGCACACAAACTCCCATTTGCCGATTAGGTGAAAGGTTGCTGGAGGAGCAAGTTCCTCTGTCGTTAGGATGGAAGGGGATAAAAGGAGACTGTGTGAAATGGAGATGTAGAGAGCAGACCTTTGCACTGGACTCGCATGGTAGTGTCATGAACCTACATCGAGTTAAATTATTACTTGAGCTGTTCATAACAAACAAAAATATCTAGCATTATTGATATAATTTCCTACTGTGAGCATTTCTGAATATATTTTAATACTTATACATAGCTCATTGTAAACACTAATTAAAAATACTACACCAAACCAGTGGGGGGTGAGCAGAGAAACGAAGAGAAAGACATCCTCTCATGTTTTCTTCCCAAGCTAAACGCTCTCAGGCTCTTTATTTACTTCTTTTCTAATATAGATTTTAGATACCTAATTCTTCAAGCCACTTGCTTTTGTTTATTCCAACGCTGAATCATGTGGATGGAGAGTGTTAATCAAAGAGAACGAGACAGAGTGAAGGGATGGAGCAAGACAGACATGCGTCTTTGTTCACATCAGTGTGGGAGACAGTGGGCTTCTAAGACAGGAGGACACTTTATGGCATCACAGTGTGTCTGTGTTAAATGTCGTCTATGGGAAGTGGACTTCTGTCTCTAATGGTACAGAACTTTGTCGATCTGAGGAAGTTTTCACCTCACAGATGCCTTGAATAGGATTGTTAAGTGGAACAAAGGCAGGAGAGAGTGGGTGTGGGTAGATGTACCAGCCACAGGACCACCAAGCTGCCCTTTCACACCTTTGCCTCTCTCAGGGCATGACTCAGGGAGGTATGTGCCTTCTGTCCGCTTTCATTATATTGGGTAAAGTAATGACAGACCTGAACTAAGGATGTTTTAATTAAACGGTCTGTGTGTTGAATTCTCAGTCTCCTCGTGTAGAATCATGTGTTATTCAGACTACTTTGAGTGAACTTTATCTGCATCAGTTTGCATGCTTTTTGAGTGCACATGTTCATTATTTTTATCTCGTGCAATTGGGCTTAAAAGTAGAGACAATACTGCACTTGTTGTTTCTAAGATCTGACTTGTTTAAGTGCTTATTTGATTCAAGTATAGATTCAGTTCAGCGTAAAGCACACTGAGATCCAACGATAGCCTCAGGGGCGTAGTCTAGTGCATCAAGTCACAAGGTAAATAAAAATAACTTATCACATTATAGCAGTGCAAAATGCAACTTTGACTGTATCTTAACTGAAACCAGAGACCATGATTGCAGGCATTAAAATATGTACATAATTAAGAGTATTGCACACAAAGGTGCAACATAGTGGAGGCACAGGGACACTGGCCCCAGTATTAGGAAGAAGGAAGGAATATTCTCGGAACAATTATCTCTGCCAGTGTAAAGCCATGACTGTGTAATTGAATTTGTTAAAGCAAAGCATGTTTGCATGCTGAATGGAGAGGAAACCTTTCTCTCTCGTCTACCTCACTTCCCATTATCTCAATACACGCACCTGTGAGGTGTGTTTGTTTAGCAGTCTGCGTATGGGCTCTCACTCGTTGTTCTCCTCGCCGGCTACTGTAATAGTGAGCAGCCGTTCATTCACCCTCATCTAAGTTGCTCAAGGAGTTAACTCTGTTGTTGTAGGTGTGAAATGAGACACGCATGACACACTCACACACACAGATTCACTCGCTGAAGACCCAGTTCTTCCTGCAAAACCCTGCAACTCTTTTTCTATCTTCTGTAAAGACATACACATGCGATGTAGCCATGTCAGCTATTACTGTGTTGCTATGTATGGTCTGGCTCGCCTCTGTCATGACCCGTTCACCTTCAAGTTCAAAGGTTTTTATTCACACTAAATAATATAGGTTGATATCATAGTAAGGGTTGTAAGACCTAGAATGTTGAACGTTAATCTGACCTGCAGAATGTGTCTCTTCGAATGACCGGGGTGATAAAAAAATTTAGTAGCAAGAAGAGACAAAATAATAATATATTTTTGTATTTCAAAAATATTTTTGTTGTTTACAAGTATTCTGAGTATTTTGGAAATAACTACAGCTTGTTTTGGGGTATTTATCATTTTAGAATAACAGATAAATCCTGTGACTCATAATGGTACATGAAACTCCTTTAGATGTTTTTAATAGGTTTTGTTTGTATTGTCAGACCCACATAATTCTCACAATTTATAATGAGTGTCGGTTGGTGTTGGTTCAGTGCAGCTCAAATAGACAATAGTCCAGACGATGATTAGATGTTATGCTGTACAAATCTATGCATTTGCTAAGCTTACTTATAGCTAAGTGGAAGTACTTGTTTCTTCCCTGTGGTTGCCTCTGTCTACATGTAAGATATCATTTCCAATTTAGTGTATGGGTGTGTGTTTATTTTTGTGTGCGCTCTGGTGTGTCAGATGTAAAACTAGGCTAAAGAGCAACACTGAACCTCCTCTGTTTGTGTGTTGGAGGCAGTTTGTTCCTGGTGTTCTCTACGATATCAAGGATCTGCTTTAGTCTAAGACAGAATGAGAAAGAGACTGAAAACACATTGTATGTTGAGAGAGGATGTGTGTGTCAGTAGGTCGGTGTCAACTTATTTATTCATTTACAGTAAGAAACCTGTCTCGTCCGCTTATGAAAAATATCTTAGCTCTTCGTGCATTAGAGGCACTAAAGGACAAAGGAAAAGCTAAACATGGAAACATATGAAGATGAAAGCGTGCTCTGTTCATCTGCAAGTGTTTCCGTATAGCTACTGTAACCGTTGTCCGCAGATACATGAGGAAGTGCCTCTCATACACACAAAGGGTCTTTGGCTGGATGCCCAGCTAATGTATGCCACACCCTGTTTTGCTCTTTCCAGAGGGAGTTCACTGAGACATGTGCCTCTGCCTGGTGTTTGAAAAAAGCAGAACTAGCAAACTGTGTGTGTCTGTTTACAACTGCGTGTACTACTTACTCATGTGTAAAAATGTGTGTGTGTGTGTGTGTGTGTGTAAACCTGCTAATACTTAATCAGCTAATTAGCTATTAGCAAATGCCAACGATTAGACGCAGTCTGGCAGCAATAATATTGTTGAGCACAAATGACTTCATCATGCGCTCTAATCTATACGTGACCAGCTTTATATAATCAATATGTCGTCCTCTGTGCAATGCATTATAGAACATTGTGCTTGCCATCTTTGTGGCTTGTAAACATGCTCTTTCTTTAGTGGCAGTAGGCAAGGTGGCCACAGCACAGGTGGTTTGTTCAGTGAAAACAGATGAATCATAGACAAAAATGACAAATAACTTAATTTAAAAATAAATTATACAAAGGAAAACAAAAAAAACACCTGGGTTTGTTTAGGCGTAGGATGAAACAATTTTCAGTGCGTAATTAATGAGAAATGTTCTGCATACAAACAATGGCTAAATATAAATTCGGGTAACTGCATTTTACAAATGATGCAGATACTATTTTGAGTTATAGGACTTAAACCCCAGACTTGGTCAGTGTGTGGCCTCGAAGTTTAAAAAGGGTTTCACCATAAGAGAAAACTCCTGCTTTACTCATATCTGACAGTCATGTTTTAATATCCCAACACTTCTCCAAAACTAGAAACAGGACAATAACCAAGTCTCGGTGCATATTTTTGTTTTCTGTTAAGACTCCACCTTTTTAGTCCTAGAGTCTTATTACAAGTTGTAATCTAACACCATGCCTGTGACGTAGCAAAAAGGATAAACTTTGAATGAAGGTATCTTGACATTTCCAAGAAACGGGTGATTTTTTTTTTCCCAAGTTGCGGAATACTAATCCAGTCTAGAGTTCACTGTAAAGCTCAAGTTACAGTGAATAAGAGGCTTTCTGATCCCATCATCATGCCATGATCAAGAAATCAGTGCAGCTTTTTATTTACAACAGTAGAGTAGTCTTTCACAGATTATTTCTCAATTGATGATCACTTGGATTAAATACCTTTGTTCCATTTTACAGACCTGTTGTTATCTGCAGGATGTTGACTGAGATGTTACTGTTAAATAAACTGAATATGTGTAGAACCATGCAGGAGTTTTTTTTGTCTTAGACGTCACACCACAGATGATAGAACCAACAGTTAATACCAGAGTGGGATTATTTATTTTGGACATGCACTCCATGTTTCTTTTTACAAGTGCTTGACTTTACAATAGGGGCAGCCTGCAGCTGTTGGCAGCACCTGTCTAAACCTTGCTTACACCCTCATATGTGTCATGGGTGACTTTACACATACACATTCATGTGACTTGCAGCAGTAACAATACTCTTCACAGTGAATTGAATAGGCAACGTAATGCTCTAGAATGCCTCTTTGTGTGTGTTCTATGAATAGTTTATAGAGATATGCTGTGGACGCAGTATCTGTAACATCTCTGGAGTCTGAAGAATAAAAGAAAATAAAAGCATTTCAAAATATATTCGTGTTTGTGCCTGTTCATACACATCTGCCAATAAGCTGTGCCCTTCATGGTTACGTCCCATGTCGTATGCAGATTCCTTTTGTGGTTGTGATATCATCTCAGCATGTGTGGGAGAGCGAACAAGATCAGATAAGCACATGGTTGCGGAGGAGTTCTCTGATTTATAGGAGCTTATTGAGGAGGAAATAGGCGTCGTAGTCCAGTGGCTGTAATAAACGAATAGACCTCCCTTCACTACTCTGCATCAAAGAGACAGGCCAACTCATGTACACACTCCTAGAGAGAGAGTTTAAAGTCAGTCCAGCAGGGGTGAAGGGAGGAAGAGGAGAGAGACGATGCAGGAGTGTAGGAGTGAGGGGTGTGCCTAGCGGCGCTGCGCTGTGTTTCAGGGAAATTCCTGCTAACCACCACACTTTTCAGCCCTCTTCATTAGAACTGATCGATAGTTTTGGGGTGACATGCTGACGAAACCGCCAGGTGGCTGTGAACACTGACCTTAGCCAATTTACTTACGGTAAATAGAGTTTGTTAAGAACACATTTTGAATGATAGTTCTGTGGATACATGTGAAACATCAGCTTTGTCGATGTCAAGATTGTGACCTGGGTTCATTTTGTTGATTCTGGACAAAAGTTTCCCTCATTAGCCTTAAGTGTAGAGACACTGAGTTTTGCGTATGGAGCCAAATGTTCTTTGATAAGTAGGGGAAACTATTTGTAGACCATTTCTCAGGCTTCATTGTCGGTTTTTAGTAAGTATTTAAAGCTAAAGAAATGAACACATGATTTGTGTGTTGACAGTGTCTGAATTACCTGGTGTTTACTAGGTGTCCTTAAGAAAACAACACTCGATACAATGGTAGTTGTGGTTACAGCACCAAGTACTGACTAATGTGATACGTCTGCATTATGACATTGCAATGCCATGCAAGAAAACAGAGAATAAAACAATTGTTTCTGCTTTTATGTAGCAGACTTTGGTCACCCTTTTATCTGTGACCATTGAACAAAAGCAAACAGTGTGAAGAAAAACATTTCATTGGTTCCTATCTACTTGTCAAACTCAAATGGACATAGTAACATGAGCCCCTGTCATTGTTTCTCTCCCTACCCTGTGTTTTGCTTGAAACTGGACACTGCCTGTACCCCATAATGCTGGCAACATGGCCTCAGACACACACCAACACACATACTGTGCCTCCCATTTTTCTTGTGCCTTTGCAGACCCCTTGTTTTTTTGAATTCACTTGAGATTACTAAAATAAGAAATTGGCACATATGTCCAAGGAGGTACAACCCACATGTGTCGTACTGGAAAACAGACACCAAAACCCATCCAAACCCCAGAAGAGGGAGCTGTTGTTTTTTATTTCTTCTGTCTCACTGTCTCTCTACCCTCACTGCGTGAATTAAACTCATCTCTGCTTCGACTCATTTCTGTCATTTCCAGCATTGTTTATAGGTTTTCTCAGTATATGTGTTTTGTCTTAAAGAGACAGGATGCTCTTAATGGTTCAGCAACAAATGACTAAGTCATTTTTTTCCACTTACATTATTAGTACACAAGCATGTACCTCTGTATGGTACTCTCAGGGTCATGGCACTAGCCTAAGCTTGCACTGTGAGGTCCTGTTGAACCTGTTTATCTGGCAAAAACTTCTCGAGACAAAAATAAAAGGGGTATGAGCAACATCACACACGTAAAGTCCATAATGTGAATGCATGTTAAAGGCATTGCGCACTCTCCATCCAGACTGTGTGGTCTGACTGTGACTCCTGGCATCACCTTTGTATTAGCTTTGTTGCTCATTTTGATATATCAGAGGTTTCATCTCACGGGTTGGGTGACTCAATATAGCATAACTAACTTCTCCCTGAGTCCCTACCTACAGTAAGTGAAAACAACTGTGTTGCAGTGAGAAGGTTGTACAGATCTGCAGATTGAATTGATTGTATATAGATCTGACATGTTTATTTTCAGTTAATCAGTTATTCAGTAATAGTATTTGCTAATTTTGCTAAAGTAACAGTAAACACTCACGTGAAGACTATTTCCTGACATTTTATAAATCAAAGTAATTAAATCAAGTAACCCATATAATGTTAAGCAGATTAATCGTCAGCCAAAAAAATAATAATCCTTCTTTGTTTGTTTGAGTCTTAAATTAAATTAAACTAAGAAGATATTTTAGCCTAATTGCCAGTAAGAACATTTAAATGTGGGACTCACTGTTAAATAAAGAAGAAAACAGTGTTCTGTATTTAAAATAAGCTGTGACACAGTTTGTATCTGAAAAGATTTCATATAGTTAGAAATAGACATCTAAATACAAAAGCTTAGATGTATTATAAACAGCAGGTGTTGATACAGATGCTGCCTGGATAGAGTACATGTCAAAGAGTCTTTAAAAGCAGTCACAGCCTCTAATATGTTCGACCTCCGAAGATAAACTCATTTTCCATTTATAAATATCCAGCAGTGAGATTAAATAACATGATTTGGTTCACAGTAATCTGCGTTCGTAAACACAGTCATCTCTAACGCTCAGGTTCTCAGTATAGGTCCATGATAATGTTCCTTTTAGAAAGCCTCAGGGGTCAAATATGGGAAGATGTATTATTGCAAGTTAGTGAAGTAAGAATATTAAAACACACACACAACATGTTGCGAATTCACTGAACCACATATGAAACTCATCTATCAGAATTCACTTACTAATCCATTAACGATTCCACCACGTCTCCTATGTTACACGTTTCATGCATTTTAACAGGTCTCTTTCTTCACACACACACACACACACACACACACACACACACACACACACTTGCTCTCAGTGTGGGTTAATTATAGCCATAATAAGCGCTTGGACAGGAACTAAGTTTGATAAGACCACTAATGACAAACGTGATTTGGGAAATCCCCCTTCTCTGTCTTTCTGTCTCCACCACTCATACATCACATCTTAATTATTAGTCCTCTTAATGTGTTTTTCTATGATTTACTTTTTCAAATTTCAAGATGGACAAAGCACCTAGTAATTATTGTCCGTCACTGTCTCCACTGAGATAATATCTACAGTCACATGATGGCCTCCCAAGGTGACCAGGAAGTGGTTTTACGGTGATGCAGGGTGGGGGGTAATGGGGTAAAGTAGCAGCTGTGTGTGCAGCTTTGTTTCTTGATTTATGTGGAGGCTGTAATGACATCATATTCAACAGTGGAAGGGGTAATAAATTGGATTTGAGCTAATGGTGCTGAGGCTTTTTCTTTGTTAACTAATGCTCTCTTCTCCCATGAAAAAACAATTTTCTATTTTGTAAATTGAATAGCTACAGCTATTGAAACTTTAATAGCTTGCAAATTGAGTTTGAAACAGAAATAAACAAAAAAAATATTGATTTGCTATCATTTAGGAATCTATCCATTATCTCTATGTTTATGCTCTGTTTTCTAGCACAGTGGTTTTAAAGAGGTAGCAATCAATGTTTTAAATACAGACAGTCAGCTTTAGGGGTTTGGTGTGTAGGAATTTAAAACCATTTTAATCATAGATCACCAGTTATAGGGACTCATATGTATTAAGACAAACAAATAGGTCTTTCAGTCTTAAATGAAGTGGATGGCATAGCCTGGAACCCAGACATTTCCAGGTTTCGTCCCTGGTGATGCTTTGGCAGACCTTTACTGCGGCTGTCTTTGGTTCCTTCTTGTGTTTTGCCTTAAGCAATTGAAACACTTGTTCGCTTAAATTCAGGCCAGGTATTTGATTTGGTCGCTGCAAAGAGTTCCATTTATTTATGAGAACAATTACACAGCTTAGTACACATGTGAGAGCTATATATGTTTGTATGGGTAACGGCATATTACCGTATGTCTGTAAAAACTGACCTAGTGATCCAAATTAATTTTATAAAGCTATATGATACAATCAAAAATAGAAAAAGAAAACTGAACCCTCTTTAGGTCTTTTGCTATCTTTGTTTGCTTACCAGAAATAAAGCTTTTAATGGACACATTGGACTGGACTCTTGTCCTGGACTCTTGTCCTGGACTCTTGTCCTGGACACATTGGACTGGACTCTTGTCCTGGACTCTTGTCCTGGACTCTTGTCCTGGACTCTTGTCCTGGACTCTTGTCCTGGACTCTTGTCCTGGACTCTTGT